>CM060434.1:11206052-12406052 GCA_030545235.1 Helianthus tuberosus | reverse complement strand
TTATTACTCTTAACGGCAGACACAGATTCCTTCACTTCCTTGACATGATCTATCACTTGTTTGGCAACAGATTGCACAGCAGGAGTAGAAGGATCACAAAGAATATGATTCTCAATTCGAATTTCTACTCCTTTCATCTTGTCAAGTGATTCATCCTGGTCACTCACATCTGATTCATCATCAGACGAATCATAGCCCTCAATAATTGGAGCACTTTGATTCATAGATGTTGAAGTTTCTGTTTCTTCAGATGAGGTACTCGAGGAACTGTCCGATTTGAACCCTAATCCTGTAGTAACTTCCTCATAATCGAGAGGCACACTTGGTTCAAAACGAGGCATTTCCTCTTCATCAGGCATTCTGGTATAGTTGTGTCTCAAAGGGGGCGGACATGACTTATACCCAACGCCTTTCATATTCCCTTTCAGCTTTTGAACGTCTATGATGTGATCAAGCACATATCGGGAGTTAGAATAACTCTCCAATTTGAGCTTGATTGCATCATGCTCGCATTTTGCCACAGCTAGCTCTTTCTTTGTTTCCTCAATGATATTAATGTAGTTATTAATACCAATTTGTTTATTAAAAACAGTTTTTGTTAATTCGGAAATGCTTTTCTTGAGTGTTTCAATTACCGATTTAAAATCCATTTCATTGCGAGCTAAGGCCATGTTTGCCACTTTGCATTTTGATAGTTCAATAACTAAACTTTGATTGTGACTATGAATTGTTTCAGATTCATGTTTTAATTTAGCACATTCATGTTTCATATCAGCACAAACACTACATATGATAGGAGTTTCAGATTTTACCTGACTTATAGAAGCTGCGACATTATCCATACTGTCATTCTGGCAAGAGAAAGATCCATCTTCAGATAAGAACTTCTCCATGTCATTCGATGCAGCAGCAGCTTTCTTGATCAAGTCAGATTTTTGACATTTCATCTCCTTGGCATCATTCGACAAATTATCAGCTTCAGAGTCCATTCCCTCCTTCACGTCCGATTCTGAACTGTAATCACTCACACCTGAGCCATCTTCATCAGTACTGCCACTATATCCTGAACTGTCATCATTTCCTGAAGATTCACCATCGTTGTCATTCTTGACAATTTCAGCATAAAATGCAGTTCCTCCTTGATCTCCACCTCCACATTGTACAAACCAGTCACACCTTTCATCAGTTTGATTTGAGTTGGACGTGGATGTACTTGCTTGATTTCTGAAAGGATTTTGGTTGCCTTTTTGATCTTGGGCTTGAGGTGTAACAAATAGAGGTTGAAGTGGAGTGTAAGTAATCGATGGTGTCATACCGAAGTAGGTACTTGGATCGAATTTAGGTTTGAAAGGGCGTGAGCTTGAGCAATAACATGCAGTGGTGGAAGATATGCACTTGGATCGAATGGTCTTCCATAAGGATCTGTGGGAGGACCAGGAGGTTGTGTCGGTTTGGGTAGTGGTAGATAGGCACTTGGATCGAAAAGATTTGAATTCGACATTGGATTGTTGTTTACGAATAATAAAAACAGGCCCAAATGAATTCCATGAGAGATTGAGATATTTCGTGAAATTTAAAAGATTGTTAGAAACCAAACCCACTAAAAATAGTAGGAACCCAAGCCCAATTACTCACCACGGAAAAATGAACCAATGTTTTTGTTATGGGTGAAATTCTGAGCCCATATCCTGAGAAATATCTTGGGTTATATCTTGGTTATATGATATCTGTTCACATCTGGGATGCTGATTCAGGATATTGGTAACATCCTGAATGGTATCCTCAGGATCACTAACGGATTATGTGCAGATACGCGGGTTAGAAGCTAGCGACGTTCACAAGGACTCATTCCGCGGGAGACTCGGTCCAAGTCGTTCAAATAAAGACGTTGAAGCCGTATTACTTGGTCTACAACGTTAGCAATGGAATATTCGGAGCATCCCATATTTATAGGAATTTTCGTTTGTAATTCGTTACTATAAATAGGTGGGTATATCAGATCGAATAGGACATCACATCAACACTCACTACACTCTTACACATGTTCTCTAGCAATTTTCATTTTCGCACAAAAGCGTTGTAACACTTAGCGATCTGGTCAATATCCTGCACTGTATCCTGACGTTTAAAGCAATAAGAAGAACAAGGCAGCTGCGATTGTCAGCTCCCGAGGTTTTATGCCGACGATCTAGATTGATCAAGGGCTTTCCTCGTATATCTCGTGTCATCCCCTTTACTTTTTGCTCATTGTTTAATCGTAGATACAACTCAATATCCTGAGCCGTATCCTGAATACTGTTTTTCCAAACAACTTAACCAACATATTTTCAACACACTTTTTAGCACATTACCTCACTTAACTAATTTGATCACTTAATTGCTTCGGTAAATTTTGACCAAAACAATTTGGCGCCCACCGTGGGGCAAGTGGTGCTCTCTTTACTAAAAATCTTTGTGAAATCGTTAATCGGTTTTCTGTTTTCAAAACTTTTTGCCACATTGTTTACAATGGCCTCAAGATCAAACATGAGCTCCTCCACTGTGTCTGCTACAACTTCTGCTACTACTGGTCCGGTGCTTCCACCACCTCCTCCAAGGATCCAATCTTCTTCACAACTTCAGGATATTATCCCTACTCGGAGTATTCAGGGATCTGCTCCCATTTTAGCTTCTAATGATGAAATTCTAACCCTATTTGGAAGTGTGCAGGAACAAATGAGGCAGCAACAGGAAACAAACCAAATGCTGTTGAGGGAAATACAACTCTTGAAGTCTGGCTCGAGCAGATCTGCTGAGGATATCGTCACTCCATTACAACCCAGAACTTTGAACTTCAGTTCGGCTGTGTACACTGAGGATAATAGGGGGAATATTGTGCCCAGCCTTCCTCAGAATCATACTCCTGAAATACCCTCCTCGGTCAGGATGTCAACCATGAGGAGCTCATGATATGCTTCGGGATATGGGCAGAATCCTCAGACGGGTAACGTGTCAAATAATAATAATACTCATGCTGCTAACAATAGTGGATCTTTGCAGGATACAGGTGTAACATCAGCATTTACTAGGGAGCTTCAGAAGTTGAAGGACATGATATCCAGTGTACCTGGAGTGGTCCAGCCAATCCCGGAAGTGTCCCAAGACAGCCACAGGATATCTCGCTTTGCATATCCTATTTGTGATGCTGAGATTCCAAAGAGATTTCAAACCCCCAACATGAACTTTATGATGGAACTATAGGGAAAGAATGGAGATTAACCCTATCCCTCCGGAGCTCAAGGAAGCATGCTTGTGTAAGGGTTTTGGTTCTACCTTAACAGGATCAGCCTTGAAATGGCTCTTAAATGTTCCTCCTCATTCGATTACATCATTTGCTCACCTAGTGAATTTATTTAATAGTCAGTTTTCTTGTAGTAGAAGCTTTGAAAAACTAACAAGTGACCTCTACAGGATAACACAGGGCCTCAAGAATCCCTAAGGGATTATGTGAACAAGTTCAGCCGGGAATCCTTAGACATTCCGCATCTTGATGTTGCAACAGCTGTGCAAGCTTTCAAGATGGGGCTGCAAAAAGATTCTCAATTTTACCAAGACCTTGTAATGAACCCATGCAGGAACTTGGATGAAGCTCGAAACAGGGCCCTAAGATATATTCGATTGGAGGATGACAGAAAGATGCAAGAGAGGATGAACTCATCCAACACCTATGAGTCAACTAACAGGAAGTCAGAATCCTCATTTAAGCCATATCGCTCTAAGCCATATTGTAGAAATGAAAACAAGAAAGTGAATGCTATCGAAGACGAGGATCCTGAAGAATATCCTGAATTATCTGAATATTGCTTTTCTGTTAACATTCCTAAATTGATGTATGCCATGCAGGGTTTAGGAGACAAGGCTAGGTGGCCTCGAAAGAATCAACAAAAAGCCGATTGGAAAGATAAGTCAAAATGGTGTGCCTTCCACGAAGATTTCGGACATGTAACTGAGGATTGCATTGCTCTAAGAAAAGAAATAAGCTATCTTCTAAGCAAGGGATATCTAAAAGATCTCTTAGGAAGAAAGAAGAATAAGGGTCAGGATACTGAGAAGGATCCTGAGCGAGCAGCGTCACCTCCCGCGGATGCCAAGATAATCAACTTTATTTCGGGAGGATCCGACATTTATGGGACTTCGTATTCGGCGGCAAAGAGACATGCAAAAGAAGCTAAGGCCGAAAGGGGAGACAGACCTGTCAGGATGACTACCCTCACAACTGACAAAGTGATCACATTTGATGGTGATGACAGGGATACTGTCCAGGATCCTCATCATGATGCTCTGGTAATAACATTATATGTGGCTAACCATTTTGTACGCAGGATATTGGTTGATAATGGCAGCTCCGTCAACATAATCCAACTAGAGACTCTGAAGAGAATGAATGTATCTCTGATGGATATCACTTCAAAGTCCACCGTGCTTGTTGGGTTTAGTGGAGAGGCTAGGAACACAGTGGGAGAGATAAAGTTACCAGTATATGTTGAAGGAGTCAACTTGATACAACGTTTCTGTGTGATGGATTCTCTATCCTGCTATAACATCATACTGGGAAGACCATGGATTCACGATATGAAGGCTGTGCCATCAACATATCACCAATGCATCAAGATCCCTACCCCTTGGGGAGTTGTCAAGGTTGATAGTGATCAGCAGGAGGCGAAAGAATGCTACTCATCCTCGATGAAATCCTCAACCAAGCCTAGTACAGCATAGCAATTAAAGATGCGGGCCCAGGATATCGTGGAGGATTCGGAGCAGGATGTGAAGAAAATTATCCTGGATCAGGATAATCCTGATATCTCGGTGCTCGTAGGAACCAATATCCCTCAGGATATTGAAGAGCAGTTAACTAACTTTTTGAAATGCAGGATGTCAACGTTTGCATGGAAGCATGAGGATATGACAGGTATATCCAAAGACATTATCACTCACAAGCTTGGAATTGACAGATCATTCAAGCCTGTTCAGCAAAAAAGAAGGAAATTTGCTCCTGAGCGGAATACGATTATCCAAGAGGAAGTTGAAAGATTGTTGAAGTCCAGGATGATCAGAGAAGTCAAGTTTCCAAGATGGCTAGCAAACGTAGTCGTGGTACAGAAGAAAAATGAGAAATGGAGAGTCTGTGTAGACTACACAGACTTGAACAAGGCTTGTCCTAAAGACCCATTTCCTCTTCCTCACATTGATGCAATGGTGGATGCTACTGCCGGGCATGAAATGTTGACCTTCATGGATGCATCCTCAGGATTTCAGCAGATTCAAATGGAGCCTTCTGACCAGGAGGATACTGCCTTCATGACACCAACAGGTATTTATTGTTATACGGCTATGCCTTTTGGTTTGAAAAAAGCAGGTGCAACATACCAGAGATTGGTAAACATGATGTTCAAAGACAAGCTGGGGGACACCATGGAGGTATACATTGACGATATGGTGGTAAAATCAAGGAAAGCTCAGGATCACCTCCAAGATATTAAAGGAGCATTTGATATCCTGGATCAATATAACATGAAGCTAAATCCTGCTAAGTGTCATTTCGGAGTAGGGGCAGTAAAATTTCTAGGATATATGGTGACCAAAAGAGGAATAGAGGCGAGCCCAGAGCAGATTAAAGCCATATTGGATATTAAATCACCCTCAAATATGAAGGATGTTCAACGATTAACAGGGCGAGTGGCAGCATTAAACAGATTTATTTCAAGATCCTCAGAGAAATGCAAAGAGTTTTATGATATCCTGAAGAAGAACAAGAAATTCGAATGGGGTGAGAAGCATGAAGCAGCCCTGCATGATTTGAAGCAATATCTTTCAACTGCACCTCTACTGATGAAGCCTGAGAATGGTGAACCACTATCCCTATACCTCGCAGTATCAGGGAATGCTGTAAGTGCCGTCCTTATAAAGGATCATGAAGGTCAGCAATATCCTGTTTATTATGTTAGTAAAAGTTTGTTAAATGCTGAAACTAGGTATTCTCATTTAGAAAAATTGATACTAGCATTAGTTATGGCATCAACGAAGCTTAGACATTACTTTGAGACACATAGGATTCATGTTAAAACAAATTATCCTGTCAAAAATGTGCTTAGGAAACCAGAGATGTCAGGCAGGATGGCCAAATGGTCAATAAAGTTGAGTGCTTATGATTTAGTATATGAACGTATAAATGCCATAAAGTCTCAGGCTTTAGCTGACTTTGTGGCTGATTTCAGTAGTGACATTCAGGATGAGGTAGACCTAGAAGTCCAACAGTTTGGAGAATCCTCAGGATCCTGGACGTTATATACTGATGGTGCATCTAATGTAAGAGGAGTAGGATTGGGAATACTACTAAAATCGCCACAGGGGGACATATTACCCCAGGCTATTAGGTGTGAATTCCCTGCTACTAATAATGAAGCAGAGTATGAGGCTTTAATTGCAGGATTAGAGTTGGCTAAGAATATGAGTATCAAGAATTTGCAAGTATATGTTGACTCCTTGTTAAATACTAACCATTTTAATGGATCCTATGCAGTTAAGGGTGAGAAATTAATCGAATACCTCGATATTCTTAAAAATTAGCAGGATATTTCGATGTTTTTACACTTGAACAGGTACCAAGGGAGGATAATGCTGAAGCAGATGCCTTAGCAAATCTGGGATCATCGATCAGGATACCAGAAGGGACCCAAATACCAATATTACATATCTTGTATCCTGCAACGAATCCTCAGGATAAAGAAGTAGCGGGTATTCAGGATCCTGGAGCAGAGTATCCTGAAAAGGATCCTAAATCCTGGACGGCTCCAATCATGATATATCTCAAGGAAGGACACATCCCCGGAGATGAAAATCCTAAGGCATTTAGGATGAAGGTATCACGATTCACTATTATAAATAATGTTTTATACAAGAAATCTCTTGCAGGACCGTATTTGAGGTGCTTGGAGGATCCTAAAGCCAAAGAAGTACTGCAGGATATACATGAAGAGGATTGTGGTAACCACACTGGGGGCAGGTCATTGTTCTCGAAAGTATTAAGGACATGATATTATTGGCCAACGATGAGGAAAGATGCTGCAGAATATGCTCGAAGGTGTGATGCATGTCAAAGGCATAGTAACATACTACATCAACCAGCTGAACCACTATATCCTGTAGCTTCCCCTTGGCCATTCATGAAATGGGGGATGGATATAGTAGGGAAGTTACCAAAAGCTCCGGGAGGAAAAGTCTTTATGCTAGCAATGACGGATTATTTCTCTAAGTGGGTTGAAGCTGAAGCATTTGTTCAAGTTAGAGACCAAGAAGTAGTATCCTTCATAAAGAGGAATATCCTGACCAGGTTTGGGGTACCAGCTGAAATCATTTGTGATAATGGGTCCCAGTTTATAAGCAAGAGGACTACTGACTTTTGCAAGAGTTGGGGAATCAAAATGATCACGTCTACTCCGGTACATCCTCAAGCGAATGGACAAGCTGAATCCTCAAACAAGATAATTGTCAATAACTTAAAGAAGAGACTTGGAGCCAAAAAAGGAAGATGGGCAGAAGAATTACCCTTTGTTTTGTGGGCTGATAGGACAACGGTAAAGAATGCAACCGGCCAAACCCCATTTTCCTTGGTATTTGGAGCAGAAGCAGTGATTCCAACGGAAATGGCGATACCTACTGCAAGATCTATCCTACAGGATCCTGAACAGAATCCTGAAGCCTTATGTCGAGATTTGGATACTATAGATAAAAAAAGAGATGCAGCAAGGCTAAGGATGGCAGCATATCAACAAAGAATATCCAGAGCATATAACAAGAATATATGGACTAGGAGATTTCGGGTTGGTGATTGGGTGCTAAGAAAGGCTTTCCAAAATACCACTAATCCTGCCGATGGCAAGCTAGCTCCAAAATGGGAAGGACCATATGAAGTTGAGTCAGAAGCAGGGAAAGGAGCATATCGACTCAAGAATATGGAAGGGGATATGCTACCGAGATCCTGGAATGCAATACACTTAAAGCTCTATTTCAAGTAAGAATAGAATTTAATTTCTATCTCAGAATGGTATGTATTCTATCTCTTTTAAATATATTTGTTTATTATCTTGAACCCAATACTGACTTAAGCATCGAAGGGGTGTTAGCCAAGCTAACACCCACCTTAGTTTACAGTTGTTTTGCAGCATATGTTTCAGGATATAGCTCCAGGATATGCACTCAGGATAACTCGAAAGATTAGAGGAATGGCCCCCTCTCTCACATTTAAGGGATCCTGATCCCTTCAAAGGTTTAAAGGTATTCACCTTTCTTTCGAATTGGGTTTAAACACCTCGCCTGGAGCGCAAGTTATCTAGGTATAGTTCAAGGTAGCGGGACCAGTTAAAGTGGTTGACAATTTCGTTACTGTTGGCTATATCCTAGGTCCTGAAGGTATATGAGGATTGATCACCCTCTCTCACGAAAGGGTATTTTCATACTTTCTAAGGTTTAAAGGTTTTCACCTTTCTAAGATTTGGAGTTTATACACTCTCGCCTGTAGCGCATGAAACTCAGGGTTTATCCCCAGGATATCAGGGTTTATCCCCAGGATATTAAGGGTTTATCCCCAGGATATCAGGGTTTATTCCCAGGATATTAAGGGTTTATCCCCAGTATGCTAAGGATTCATTTCAGGATATCAAGGATTTTGCCTTGGGGTGTTCGGAATTTATTCAAGCCAAAGTGTGAATACATTTGCATTTCTGTGTCGAACACAGGGGACATACATTATACTATTCAAAGGATGGATCCAAGTTTGTAAGTGTGCACTGGGGACATACTTATGATGGAAGATTGAAATTGATTCTTTAAGAATCTCTGGTATGATCTCTCCTCTTTATTTGGATAATTTATAGATTGTATTTCAGTATCCTGAGCAGGATATCTTTCAGGATACACTTATAATGGGTTCCCAAATATGATCAAACAAAACTATTTTTATAAGTAAAATTCATGTAATAAAGGTGTAATAACAAGAATAAAGCTAAAGGAAAGTTATATTAACATATCAAAAGATGTGCTCTTGGTTTCACCTTAAACCAAGGTCTATCCACCAAGAGCACAAATAGTTTCTTACCCTATGTACTTAACAGTTGAAGGTTTTGTCTCAAACTGAGACCCATCCACCTCCAACTGTTATATTGTTCAAAAGCAAAACGTACTAACGATGATGACCAAGGGCTTCGTCCTGAAACTCAGGATCCCTCCACCAATGGCCATCACATTGTTTAAGTGCAGAAAAGTAAAATGCAAGAAAAGTAAATTGTTTGAGGTTACAAGCCAACAATCAAATTTAAAAAGGTGGGCTCCGGCCTTGGCACATATATCCATCATTGCCCACCTGAATGCCCTTACACAGCGGCATCTTCTCCAACCTTCTCTGCCTTTTCAGCTTCAGCATCCTGAGCAGCATCCTCACCAGCATCTGTCCCAGCGTCCTCTCCAGCATCCTTCTTATCTCCAGCCTTGTCTACCACCTCTGCTGACTTAGAGGATTCTCCGGCTTCAGCAGGAAGTGGCACAGCTTTGCCTCCAAGCTCCTTCAGCTTGGCCACCAAGGATTCAACCGGCCAGGATGGGCATACAAGGCCTGTCTCCTTGGCCTCGTAGGCCATCTTGATGCGAGCTTGTAGCAGGGAGACGATAGCAGAGGCTTTGATTCCTTCCCGGAAAGAAACCATGGCCTGTTCGTGATCCTTCTTCAGCATGCCCTCGTAGTGCCGGGTCTTTGCTTCAGCAATGGCACCTTGGTCGGCAACGGTACTTTCGAGCTGTTTAATCCTGGCTTCATGGAGTACAGCAGTACCACAGGCATCGTTGTACAGGTGGAGCAAATGCTGGAGGCCCTTGACGTGCCTGTCGTGGTACACGCAAATTTAATCCAATTACTACTAATAGATAGCGGTAAGTGGGTATCGAACTCAGGGAGTATGTGGAAGGTGTGTTGATTATGTAGCTTTGTATTTAACTTAAAATTAAACTAAAGATTGCAGAAATTTAAATTCCAAGAGTTGATTGTTTTGACTTTAGCATTAACTTAATTAAATTGCAATTTAAAGATTGGTGTTGTAAACAGATTGAGAAGAAGTGACCATCTTAGATTTCAGGTTGTCATCCACATTAACATTTATGCTTAACTAGAAAGAACCACATAGACATGGTTCGTGTTTGAGTATTTGTTGTGATAAAAGAGAACTAAGTACTCGGGTTGCAAAACGCGAGGTTGTTACTCGATGATCAAATGATAATTATCTAACCCTTAATCCGCCCACAATATCTTGATTACCAACGGAACCCAGAACGTATGGTTTAGATTAACATTAAACAAGAATTAATACTTTACAAACAAACATTCAAACACCATAATAACTTACAAACATTCAGAGTTATTATTCTAGAAATTCAAGCATAACATAATGTTTCAAGACAAACCTTACATCTAAGATAATCACCAAGAGTTTAGCTACTCATCTCCTGCACTACCATGCTTGTTCTTGAAAGAAATATTGTTCAGAGAAAGAGAGATTAAAGATTGATTGTTTTACAACTCAATGACATGGGTTTAAATAGATGTTCACAAGCCCCCAAGCCTTGATAATTACTCCCAAGTTCGGCCCTTGCATGCAGCTGCAATTAATACTCAAAAGATAGGCCCTATAGACGATTCCCCAACTGCATTTAATAATAAAACGCCAAAAAGTGCCAGATAGGGCCGTAACCTACGGCTCACTGCCGTAGGCTACGGCAGTCAACAAGTTTCCTCGGTCAACTGGGTGCCGTAACCTACGGCTCACCTGCCGTAGGTTACGGCGATCATGTGTCTTACGGCGCCCGACTTCTGTTTTACGGCGGGACACTTGGCTATTTGATGTGAGCCGTAACCTACGGCCCCCTTGGCGTAGGTTACGGTGACAAGTGAACTTTTTTTGTCTTGTTTCTTCTTTGTAACCTCCATTTCTTCGATTCTAACCCGCCATCTTTTAGTATCCATCCAAGCTTCGTAAAAACCTTTTCTTATGCTGTTTAGTGCCTGTAACATCAAACCTCTCGTGATTACCAAATTCAAGTTATTAAACGGATAAAGTGTGGTATTTTAATCTATTTAAACGCCTTAAGGGTTGTCCTACGGACCACCCGTCAGCCCTGTACATCAAATTCAGGTATGAGTCAGAATATATTAACCAGGATATCCTGTCAGGATATCCTATCAGGATATATGTGCAGGATATGTAGCAGGATATTACCTTGTTGAGGAAGGATGTCATTGGCTCTAAGGAGTCAGAAAAGCTGAGTTCATCGTAGGAGAACCCTTCTGGACCTGGAGCACTGATTTCAGGACCTTTCCTCTTTTTTGCTGTGGAAGCACGAGTCCTCGGATTAGCCTTAGGAGCCGGGAGCGGCTTGGAGCTGGTGGCAGCAGGGGCCTCTTTCTTGACCGTGACTGGAGTAGGGTAGCTGTCAAGTTCTTCAAGGTCTAGGTAGACTGGAACCTTGCTGGAGTCTGCATACAGGGAGTAAAATTTCTCCTAAGTATATCAAATAAAGACATGTATGTACAGGATATTTTGCAGGATCCTTACCAGACATGTTTGCACTAGAAAGAGGACTTGGAGATGGCGGAGACGGGTTGAAACTTCTTTCAGCCTCTGGAAGGAGTCTGATGGCGTCAATCCTTTTTTGTGAATCAACAAGGGGAGGTGCAATCTTCTTAAAATCAGCTGCATGCACAACAGGAAAAAGAAAGTTGATCAGTTCAGGATATGGAACAGGATAAGAGGCAGGATCATCCTTAAACCCTAAATCCTACCCTTTTTCAACCATTTCACCAGATATTCCGTTCCACCAGGGATTGAGTCTCTTTCTACAAAGAAGAACTTAGATTGCCAATTATCCTCGTTCCTGGTGGCACGAAGTATCAGCGGGTCGCCGGAGGTGGAATAAAACAAAAATCTACATGATCCGTGGCATCTAAGCCGGTAAGCTAGGGGAGATCATGAATAGAAAGATCAGGGATGTGGTTTTTCTTGATCCGGTCAAGAACGGACAGAACACGCCAAAGCATCGGCATTGTTTGGCTGAAAGAGATTTTTGTAATGTTGAAGAATTCGGTGATAAAGTCTGGAAAGGGGAACTGTAACCCTAAGGTGAAGGGAAAGGCACTAAATCAAAACCACTCATTGGAGACCATATCCGACCGGATTTCCCGGTCGAACGGCCGGAATACCGTTCCTTCCGGAAAGATACCGGAGGATTTGAGAGCCGACAAGTGGGCACTATCAAAAGAGCATATCTCTTTCTCCGGTTCTTGGAGAAGATTCTGCTGGATAAATGTGGGAGCCGAATCACCAGAACTGGATCTTGTCTGTCTCGGCATTTGATCGCCTGATTTTTTGACCGGGAAAGGAGGATGAAGATGAAGATTAGAGAGAGAATGTTTACCTTTTTCCTTATCGGTAGTGATTAAAAAAGAGATGGGGATGAGAAGATATAGGGTGCAATGAGTAAATATAGGCTGAGTAGTTGCAAACGGTCACATCATGGGTCTTATCTCTTAATTGCCTCGATCTCCATGAAAAATGTAACCGTTAGTGGCAGGATACTAAACGGTAATATTTTTGGGGACAATTGTTATGGGTGAAATTCTGAGCCCATATCCTGAGAAATATCTTGGTTATATGATACCTGTTCACATCCGGGATGCTCATTCAGGATATTGGTAACATCCTGAATGGTATCCTCAGGATCACTAACGGATTATGTGCAGGTACGCGGGTTAGAAGCTAGCAACGTTCACAAGGACTCATTCCGCGGGAGACTCGGTCCAAGTCGTTCAAATAAAGACGTTGAAGCCGTATTACTCGGTCTACAACGTTAGCAATGGAATATTCGGAGCATCCCATATTTATAGGAATTTTCGTTTGTAATTCGTTACTATAAATAGGTGGGTATATCAGATCGAATAGGACATCACATCAACACTCACTACACTCTTACACTTGTTCTCTAGCAATTTTCATTTTCGCACAAAAGCGTTGTAACACTTAGCGATCTGGTCAATATCCTGCACTGTATCCTGACGTTTAAAGCAATAAGAAGAACAAGGCAGCTGCGATTGTCAGCTCCCGAGGTTTTATGCCGGCGATCTAGATTGATCAAGGGCTTTCCTCGTATATCTCGTGTCATCCCCTTTACTTTTTGCTCATTGTTTGATCATAGATACAGCTCAATATCCTGAGCCGTATCCTGAATACTGTTTTTCCAAACAACTTAACCAGCATATTTTCAACACACTTTTTAGCACATTACCTCACTTAACTAATTTGATCACTTAATTGCTTCGGTAATTTTTGACCAAAACAGTTTTGTCCTAATACTTTTGTGAGGCCCAAAAACAACGAATGAATGTTGGGCCAGTTGAAAGTTCACAAAGAATATAATGTGTTTTGTGAAAGGTATTGGTCCACAAAAGAAATGCCTTTAACAAATCAAAAATCACTAAAGATATTAAATGGAATGGGCCTTTCGTGGATAGTCCTGTTTAAATTGTTGACTTTAATTGAGTGGATAAGATTTTCTTTTTCAATCAACCTTATCTTGTGAATGTCAAATGTCAGAGAGTTACAACCATACTTCCAAAACCAATTCTTCAAGCAAACATCATGTGAAAGATATCCCCCCCTTTTTTTCCTAAAGGATATTATAACATTCAATAATGCAACAGACTAACTCCGGTGACCTTTCCTGTAACACTTTCCGGCCAAAGAAGTTCACCGGAAACAATGATGGTTAATAATATTCTCGTTAAAATTCAAACCAACTTTTACTCTTGATTGTTTCCAAAGATTTTAAGCAAATTTAAAACAAAACAATCACCAAATAACATCAGATTTCGAGTTTTAAAACAGAAATTTCAAGACCACAACTGGGTTTTTGACTTTTAATAATGAAAGAGACTCAAAACCCACTTGAAAATACCACCGGTAACTCGGTTTTCAACAAGAAATCGAGCCTTACGCTCTGATACCAATTGTAGGTTTTAGGATCTGAGTTTGGTTTTGATTGTGTTTTACGTTTGAATTAAGATGAGCAATGAATGAGTAGTGCAACGGAATATAAATGGAAACAAACTTTTCACAATCAAACAGGAGAATTGCTTTCAACACACATTTCAACAATGAACCGAATGATTGAATTTATTTCATCAACGATTACAATTGCATGTATGCAACAAACTCCCCCTCAGCCTGAGCTCACAGTGATTTGTTCGTACAGGAAGAAAGATGGTGAAGAGCTAACAGAACAGTACAGAGTACTGTTCTATTTATAGGCACGGACAAACCACTGTGGCATCTTTGCTGACGTCACCATGAAAGTGACATCTAACCTCCTAACAAAATCTAACATCTGATCTATACAAGTACTGCTATGCTAACAACTGTTATTACAATACATTACATAAAGACAAACTAACTACTGCTGAATCCTTCCACTGATGTGAACCCAGTAGCACTTGATATAACCAGCAGTGCTTGACCCATAGCAGTAGATTAAACAGCAGGGCTTTAGTCTTCATTAGTCATAGACTTGATCAACAGTTGAAGGTCAGCAGTTGTATCGATCAGTGGATTGGAGGTCATCAGATGTTGAAATCACTTTTAAGGGGAGAGACTTGATTACATAACATCTGCTTATTCTGGATCCACTGCTCTGATCCAGTTTTGGCTTTAATTATCTGTTCCTCTGATAGGGTTCAATCCCAACAATCCCCCTGGAACAGATAATGCCAAAACTCTTCATTATTGGTAGATCTTTATTGCCTCATCAACAGTTCCCTTATTTTCCCTTTGAGTTGTAACTCAAAGGCTAAGGCATCCGTGTCATCTTCATCCCTGAACAGTGGAAGATCAAGGAGATCCTGCAAATCTTCAAGACTTAGGCCAAGTGCTTGTTCCCTTGTTATTTTCTTCACTTCTCCACTAGACTTGATCACTGTCAGTACATGGGTCTGTTTTTCAGTTTTCCACTTTAGTACTTTTGAGTCTGGTGGGTTTCTTGGGAGATTTTTATTAGATGAGGATTTTGGTGATGCTGGCCTTGTGATGACTGACTGAGCAGTGCTTGCAGGTTGATTTAGGCCAAGAGTTTCAGCTATCATTATCTTAATGCCCTCTTTTACAAGGTCATCTCCTGCCATTAATTCTACCACTATTTCAGTATCGAACTATTGTTGTCTTCTTTTATAGATGGCAGCACCAGCTGGAGCAGTGGATCTCCTGATTTGCAGCTTTGGTGGTCTTGTTGAAACCTATGCTTCAGGGTAGTCAGGTTTTTGTGGAACTTTAGGATCTTTCTTCCTTAATTCCTCCAACCTTTTGTAGGTGGTCCGGACTTTGTCTTCTCTCCATCTCATCACTTGATTTTTGGACCCATAATCAGCAGCAACTAATTCCTCTTTCATTCTCTTCAGCTCCAGTGTCTTTTCAGGTAGATTCTTTTTGTACTTTGACCAATCTGGAGGAGTGTGTTTGACCTTATTCTTAATCATTTCTTGAATCCTGGCTGCTTCACTTTCAAGCTCAGGAATGGTCCACTCTTTGTACATATATTTTTCACCCTTATACTTCTTAAAAGCCATGATATTTTCAATGTAGTCTTTTCTCAGGGTTTCATCTGCTCTTTCTGACACTTGCTTACAAACATTCATTGCAAACTGCTCCAAAGATCTGACTTGTGTGAGCAGAAATTGATAATGCCTTTGAATTTCTTTATCAGTTTTTCCTTGAGAGTTTCTTTTGGAGATATCCTCTGCCTGTAAAGCTTTAATTTTCAAGTATTCTTCAATGTTGTTAGGCCTAGGATATCCTTCAACTGATGGCAACTTCCTTTTAGCAGGATCATCCTCATAGTAGAAGGATTTGATCTCTTCTCTGATAGCAATGAGTTCAAGAGGATATTGGAAACCTGCAGGAGTAATGGCAGTGATTGATTGTTGAACTTGGGCTGAAGAGAGAGGAACAGGGTTTGGGATATGAACAAGTGAAAGAGATTGTGAGGATGTTGGTGGTGGTGATGGAGAATCATCATCAGGTATAAAAATCCTTCTCCTTTTTATTGTAGGAGAGGCTGATGATGTTTTGGGTGGATCAGTGGTGGTGTTTTGAGTGGTGGAAGGTGGCTGACTAACAGTTGTTGAAACAACTGGTGTTTCAACCACTGTTGTCATTACAACAGATGTTGTAACATCTGATGTCTTCTGCTTTTTAGCAGGAGGTGATGGTGGTGAGGTTGTTTTTGGTGGTGAAGTGATTTTTGGTGGTGGTGGTGGTAAGGCAGTGGTTGTGGTGTGTGTTGAAGAGATGGCAAGTGTTTGGCTGGCAGTAGTTTGAGGTTTGGAGCATTTAGTAGGTGGTTTGGAGGCATGCTTTGTAGGTCTGGATGGTGTGTGTTTGGGTTGCCTCACTTGTCTAGTGGGCTTCTTCTTTTCATCCTTAGAATTTTCATCATTCATAGGTTCAGAAGTACGCTGTGCATTCGGCTCCATGAAAGCTTTCTTCTCCTGTTCCCACCTGGCTTTATCCTTAGCCTCTCTATCCCTTTTTACAATTGCTTCTGCTTCAGCAAGTGCATTTGTGGTGACATCCATCTTCTTACTACCATCTGGCAAAGGGATATTTTTAGTCATATTTTCCTTTTCTGGTGCAATATAGAGCCCATCTTCAATTCCCTTCTTCTTCCACTGCTTGATTTTCTCCCCCTTTTTGGCATTATCTGGAGGGGAGTTATCAATGAAGAGAACAGTGGGAGGAGCAGTGCCAGTGGTGTTCAGTATGTGGGCCTTTATAGCCTTTATGTCAGCTTTGGTATCTTTGAACCTTGACTCCATCATGTTTCTCAGCATTTGAACATGTATTGCATGCTGCTGATCAGCCATTTGTCTTTTTTGTTGGAGCAGGGGTTGAAATAGATTCCATAACTCATTTGCAGCAGGTGCTTGTGGTGGAGCAGATGCTTGAGCTGGAACAGCAGTGGGTTGCACCTGTTGAACTTTCAACAACTGTTGCAGCATTTCTTTGATTTCTGCAACAGAGGTATCCAGTTTGTCAATTCTCTCCGTCAATTCTAGGTACTTTAAACCATCACCCAACTTAATGGGATCATCTGATTTCCCACTAACAGTGGTTGTAACAGTGGTTGACTCAGGGAATGTATTCCAATAGTCATCCACTGATGCCCCTTTTCTTGGTTCTGGGGACTTCTTCCCTCAACACTTGATAACCTTTTGATGGTACCAGTGGTCAAAACAAACTCAATAGTGGTTATCAGAGGTGCTATAGAAGGAATTGCCTCCAAGGAAGTCTTATTGATGTAACCACTGTCCAAATGCAAACCAGTGGGTTCAGCACTTGTAGTGGCTGCTTCACTTGGACTACCACCAAGAGTTACTTGTAACTCAAGGGGTGTAACCTCCTCAGGTCTTGTTGGTGGGTTAGCAATGATTGATACATCAGACCTAGTCACTTGTTGGAGTATGTTCTCATTGACAGGTGAGTGAGAAGGACTAGTTTGTGCCTGGTTCAAATCAATAGCATCCAACAATAATTTTGTAGGTGGGGGAATTGTGGAGGTGAGGTTGGGTGTAGAAAGAGAATTGGCCCCGAGCATTGGGCTGTGGATGATGGAAGCAAGTGATTCCAGAGCATCATATTGTGGTGTCCCTATTTGTACAACCTGTTCTTTTTGAGAAGAAGCAGGAGGAGTTTCAGGCATGGGTTGAGATATTTCTACCAACTGCTGTGAGGAAGTAGCAGCAGTGGTTTCTTGTGACTTTTGTGCTGTCACTGGCAGTTGCTCTGGTATCTCATCCTCCAGAGTTGCCTTTTTAGTAGGTTTGGGGGGCTTTTGAGTCTTGTTTTGTGTTGTGTTGGCCTTTTGGTGATTTTAGGTGTGGGTTTTAAAGCAGTTGTTTTGCTGCTATGATCACCGTGAGCAGTGGGCTCAGCAGCAGATACCTGAGGAGCAGTGGTAGCTGCTAAAGTCTGCTCAGGCACCTCTGCTTGTGTTTTGCAAGGTGTTGACATTCTTGTAAAAGTTTCAGCAGTTAAGCTGTTTATTTGAAAAGATGCACCTTGTTTTATTGCAGAAGCATCATCCTTACCAAATTTCTTTTCAAAATAATAGCTTAGAAATCTTGGAAAAAGTAAGAATGGCTTTTTATCAACATTTTTAACCAAATCATTAAAGATTTCCTGGGAGTAATTTAAATTTTCATCTTGAAGAATAGCATATCTCAGGTTTTGAATCTTTAATGGTATCTCATTAAAAGAAGTAGTTTTGTTTGAAACACACATAAGCAGAGTATGGAACAAAAATCTTGTTGCAGATGGAAAATTACCTTTTTGTAAGGTATCCTTTTTTATTTGCTCTGCATAACCCCTTTCAAGGAAATCAGTTTTTAGCTCATTTTTGGGAAAAGAAGTTTTACCTTGCTGATCATTGAGTTCAAAGACTTCCGAGATGGATTGTGGTGTGATTTTGACAGCTTTACCCATTAGAGAAGAGTTAATGGCTATGACATCTTCTCCTTGTTTTTCAAGGGTAGTATTTTTCCAAAACTCTCTCTGGGTTTGCAGATAAATTGGAGCATCTGCTGTTAACAAAGTTTTGTACTTTGATGCAGACATGGTGTCAATGATGGATTCGAATGTATCGGTGGTGCCTGGTTTTGTCAAAAGACCCAGATAATTGTGAGGTGCTTTGTATGGGATTTCGATGGGTGTAGCCTTTTGAACGGCCTTTTTACAAGAAGATTTTGAAGTGGATTCTGCGGATGACTTTGATTTTGTCATTTTGGAGAAGAAGATTGATGAAGGTTTTGAAGGATTTGAGAGAGGGAAATGGAAACTGTTTTGAGAAAGGAATTTTTGTGAATTCGATTCGACAGTAAAACCCTGTTTGGGGTTTTGAAAAGGGTTTTATAAGAGAAAAAGTGAATGCTGACGTGGCAGCGGTTACAAAAGATCTGACTGCTATGTACTGTCCACGTGGCAATCCCTGATGAGATGAAGGACAAATTGTTTTTTTTATGAAGACCACTGATGGAACAAGACCAGTGGTTGTAATGGTAAAAATGAAAGTAGTGGGTGATTTTTACTATCAGTGGATAGCAAATCAGTGGATAAAACACTGATTTTGAACATCAGTGCTTATCAAGAAAATGAGAGAACAGGGGTTGACTTTCAGCAGTGGACAGAGTTTTTAGTAGAAAAGACTTTTGAACAAAGCAGTGGTTATGGCAGACTTTTAAGGATTTAATGAATGAAAGCAGTGGGTGATTTTTACTATCAGTGGATAGCACATCAGTGGATAAAACACTGATTTTGAACATCAGTGCTTATCAAGAAAATGAGAGAACAGGGGTTGACTTTCAGCAGTGGACATAGTTTTTAGTAGAATAGACTTTTGAACAAAGCAGTGGTTATGGCAGACTTTTAAGGATTTAATGAAAAATTCATTTTTAGCTATTTTTAAGGATGGATTTTTGATTTTCTGAAAACATTTTAATGCTTTTATTCATAGAAAAACAGGATTTTTCCTGTTATTCCATGTTTAGCATGCCAATCCTAGAGATCAAGCTTTCAAAGGTGGATGTGTCTAATGCTTTGGTTAGCACATCTAGCAGCTGATCCTTAGTTGGAACATGGTGCAGAGAAATCAAACCTTTTTCATAGCAATCCCTCACAAAGTGATGTTTGATGTCAATGTGCTTGGTGGTTGAGTGGGAAACTGGATTTTTGATGATATTTTCTGCTGCCTGACTATGCAACATGAGTGGTGTTTTTAAGGCAGTGATACCAAAATCCAGCAACTGATTTTGAAGCCAAAGCAGTTGGGCTGTATAGCTTGCAGCAGCTATATACTCTGCCTCAGCAGTGGATGTTGAAACAGCTGCTTGCTTTTTGCTTTGCCAAGACACTAAACAACTGCCTAGGAATTAGCACCCTCCTGAAGTGGACTTCCTTGTCTTGTCACATCCAGCAAAGTCACTGTCTGAGAAACCTGAAAGCTCAATTTTACCATCAGCTGGATACCAGATACCAAGTGTGGGAGCACCTTTTAGGTATCTGAATATCCTTTTTACAGCAATAAGGTTTGACTTTCTAGGGGTTGATTGGGATCTTGCATAAACACATGTTGCAAACATGATGTCTGGCCTAGATACAGTTAGGTACAATAAAGACCCAATCATGCTTATATATAAAGTTTGATCAACCAAATCATCCTTCTCATCAGACATGACTACTTTATTGGTTGCAGTGGGTGTACTACATGGCTTATAATCATCCATCTCAAATTTCTTTAAAAGTTCTTTGGCATATTTGCCTTGATGGATAAAAGTGGCATTTTGCAGTTGCCTTACTTGGAGACCAAGAAAGCACTAGAGTTCACCCATTGCACTCATTTCAAACTCAGCTGTTATGAGTTGTCTAAACTCTTCACACATTTTATTACATGTGCTTCCAAAGATGATGTCATCCACATAAATCTTGACAATCATCAAATCCTTTCCTCTCCATTTTAGAAACAATGTTTTGTCTATCTTACCTCTTGTGAACCCAATGGAAATTAGAAAGGTGGAAAGAGTTTCATACCAGGCCCTTGGTGCTTGTTTCAGGCCATACAAAGCTCTATTCAGCTTGTAGACATGATTTGGATTAAATGGATTCTCAAAGCCTGGAGGTTGACAAACATAAACCTCCTCTTGAATCTTACCACAGAGGAATGCACATTTGATATCCATTTGGTACACCTTGATGTTGTGGTTGACAGCAATGGCCAAAAATAGTCTGATTGTTTCAAGTCTTGCTACAGGGGCAAATGTTTCATCATAATCAATGCCCTCTTCTTGTCTGAAGCCTTGAACCATAAGCATGGCTTTATTCTTGACAATAATACCCCTTTCATCAGTTTTATTTTTGAAGACCCATTTTGTGCCAATAGGACTTACACCCTCTGGCAATGGTACAAGCTCCCAAACTTGTTGTCTTCTAAATTGTTTGAGCTCCTCTTGCATGGCTTCTACCCAGCTGTTGTCTTTTAGTGCCTCTTGGTACTTGACTGGCTGATGGAGAGATAGAAAACCAGCAAAAAGACAAATGTTTTGGGATTGACTTCTTGTGAGCACCCCTTCATTGATGTTGCCAATGATTTGGTCTGGTGGATGAGATTTCAAGAAGATAAGATCTCCTTGGTATGGAACAATGGCATTTAATGGTGAAGGCTGCAGATGTGAATCATCTGAGCTAACCACTGCTGGTGACTTTGATGATCCAGCAGTGGCTTCAAAAGGTGGTGGAATAAGAGGTAATGGTGTGGACACATGCTGACATTGATCCACTGTTTAAGGACTTTTGTTAACAGTGTTTGATGATGTGGAAGCAGGGGTTAATGGGCTACTTTGATCAACAACTGTTGAGGTAGCAGTGGTTGAGCTTTGACAGCTGTTTTGAACATCTGCTGCTCTTCCCATTGTGACAGACTTTTGTTGAGGAATGATGATCTCATACCCATAGTCTGGTGATGAATCCTCTGATGGACCTGCACTGTTAGTCTTGACAGCAGTATTTTCAAAAGTGAATTTATCAAGATCAAACAAATCTGCAAGGTTTGTTGGGATTTTCATTGATGAAAGTTCATTAAACTTTACATTCAAAGTCTCTTCCACTGTTCTGGTCCTTGTGTTAAACACTTTGTAGGCCTTAGCAGTGGTTGAGTATCCCAGATGATAACCACAATCAATTTTGGCTGCAAACTTTGAGATGGAATCTTTTAAGTTTAAAATGAAGCATGGGCAGCCAAAAACTTTGAAATATGAAATTAATGGCTTTATTTTATACAGCAGTTCATAGGCAGTCTTTTGATGCCTGGGGTTGATTAAAACTCTGTTTTGGACATAGCAAGCAGTGTTTACTGCCTCTGACCAAAAAGTTAATGGCAAACCTGAATCAGCAAGCATGGTTCTGGTAGCCTCAATCAAAGTTCTGTTCTTTCTTTCAACAACCCCATTTTGTTCTGGTGTTCTTGGAATGCTGTATTGTCTCACAATTCCTTTTGACACACAGAAATCATCTAACTCCTTGTTCCTGAACTCTGTGCCATTGTCACTTCCGAAGATTTTTACTAGAAGGTCAAACTGCTTTTTAACCTGTTTCACAAAGTCTTGCAGAATGCCTGCAGTCTCACCTTTTGAGTGTAAAAAGTAAGTCCATGTAAACCTAGAAAAGTCATCAACAATAACCAAACAATACCTCTTTTTCTTAAGACTCATGACTTTAACTAGGCCAAACAAATCCATATGAAGCATTTGCAAACATTTGGTTGTTTTGGACTCATCAATGGATTTGTAGGAGCTTTTATGTTGTTTTCCTTTTAGGCAGGAAACACAATGCTCAGGACAGGTTAACAGTTTTTGAGGTAAACCTCTTACTAACCCCTGTTTTGAAATGGCAGTGATTGTCTTGAGATTTGTGTGCCCCAATCTCCTGTGCCATAATTCTGTCTCTTTGTTTGATGCAGCTGAGAACAGACATGCATCAGTTCTGGGGCTCTCTTTTGACATATATACCACATAAACATTGCCACTTCTTTGAGCAACAAGTTTGGTTTTTCAGTTTTTACCTTTTCAACCATTTCTGGTCCAACAATCCTACAACACTCCTTTGTGAAGAATGATCCATACCCCTTATCACTCATTTGTGAAACACCCAGAAGGTTGAATTTTAGATTGTCTATCAGATTGACATTTTCAAATTTTACATTACCAGACTGTACTGTACCAGACCCCAGAACTTTCCCTTTACTATTATTACCAAAGGATATATCACCCCCTCCTTGGATTTTGAAATCTTTGAGAAGGGCTTTACATCCTGTCTTGTGCCTGGAGCCTCCACTATCTACATACCAAAGGCTATCTAAGCATGCAGAAGCTCCCTGCACATGAAGTAAAAGGATTAGTTCATTAGGGTCTCCAAAGCCAATAAGGCTTTGGATGGGGTCTCAACAGTGTCTGGGATGAGTTCAGATGGATGGGCAGTGGTTAGATCACGGGTTTGGATAGTTTTAGGACTGTTTTTCTCTAACCACTGTTGGGGTTCTTGACCAATCACCTGCTGATAACCAAAAGGATGCCTGTTCACTCTTAGTTTAGAGGGCCTTTTGTAGGTCTCATAAACATGTGGAATCCTTTGGTATGGTGGTTGTCCCTTGCCTCTTCTGTATTGGTTGGCAGGGGGTGCATCAGTCACTTGAACATCTCTTTGGACAGATGTTTGATTCAGCTGTTTTGTAACAGCTGTTTGGACTGGCACAAACAGTGGTTGATTCTTGGTTAATTTGACAGATGATGTTGATGGACTTAAGGATGTTTTAGCAGTGTACTCATTCTTTTTCACATCAAAGTTCTTGAGATACACACATTCTTGAGTTTTGTGGTTATTTTTACCACAGATGGTGCAGCTTTCAGCAGGTACAATGATACTTGTTTTGTTTAGATCATATGCTTTTAGATGAAAACAGTCTTTTGTTAGATGATTCCTCTTTTCACAAAAATCACAAAACAGGTTTTTGATCTTTTCTCTTTTCTTCCTTTTCTCAGACTCCTTAGCAAGATAGTTTTGAACCATTGTTGGGATGTCTTTGATAGGAATGACCTTTGCTTTTGGAGCTGTGACACCATCAGTGGTTGTGAAATCCATGGGTTTGAAATTTTCAAGAATGTCACACTCATCAGACCATGTGGGTTTAAATTGGTATTTCTCAATTTCCTCAAAAGTTGAGGACCCCACAGATGATCTTTCCAGAGTGATTTTGTTACCAAGTTTGTCAGTAATCTTTACTTCTTGGCCATTCTTGTTGGTTGGTTTTATTTCAATTAAACCAGCTTGTTTGACAGCAGTGTTTTCAAGATCATCATATTTTCTATATCCTATACCAAACTTGACATTGCTTTCAAGTTGTTTCTCAAGCATAACCTCATAACCTTTGCAAGATTCCACCCATCTTTCACAAGTGATCTGGGTGGATTCCAACTCCTTTTTGCAAACTTGGTATTTTTCTACCATAGTTTGGAGTTGGTTCTTGGTTATGCTTTGCTCTTCTTTGAGACTGCTGATTTCTTTGTCTTTTTCAGCCAATTTGTTTTTAAGTTCTTTCAATGACTTTTCAAATTTGACTTCATCAGTTAAGACTTTATCCCTAAGGTTTTCATTTACCTCTTTAATACTAGCAAATGCAATAATGCATTTGACTGAACACAGTTTTTCAAGAACTTGAGGTGATACCTTAGCAGCAGCCATCATGGCACAATCACATTGATGATCACCTTCTTCATCACCTCTAACTTCTTTCAAACCTACTTTCTTCTCTTCCTCTTCTTCTTTGTCTTCTTTGGACCGGGGGTCAGACAGTGGTTCAATCAGGGTTTCTGAATTTTCTCCCAGCAGTAGTTCACCAGCAACTGCAGTAACCACTGCTTCAGCCACTTCATCCACTGTTTCAGCACTTAGCTGTTCACCTTCAGTTTCTACCCCTTTTGGTATTGACTCTAATGCCATCAAACAAAATTCATCATTAAAAGTATCATTAGAAGCATAGAGTGCAAAATTTTCATCACCAAGCTCATCAGGCATAATGCTCCAGTCAACAAAGCCTTGGGTGAAAAAGCTTTGCTGATCTGGTTGAACCATTGTTGGAGCAGCTTGTTGAGGTGCAACAGGTTGCACTTGTGCCTGAGGGACAGGGGCTTGAAGATACTGAATTTGTGGAACAATGGTTTGAACATAATGCACAGGTACAGGGGTTGCAGCACAGTGAGCAGTGTTAACATGTGCTGTAGGGGTATATTGGGTATAGTGCACAGTGCTTTAATGTTGTGGTCTAGGGTTTGAGCTCAGATGAGTTATTATTGGACTAGTGGTTTGACTCCTGCATTCCCTAGCAAAATGACCTAGTCTATTGCACTTGTAACACTTCAGTTTTGATTTATCCAACCCCACTCTTAAATTCCCATGTAACCCTGGGAATTTTCTCCCTGTTCTTTTATAGAATTTGCTTGTTCTTACACTAAGCAAAGCCAATTGATGCAAAATGTCCATTTCCTCTAAGTCAGTGGGATCAAAGTGTTGCAAATCATTTAGTTCAAAACACAAGTTATCTGACATCTGGTTTTCACAATTTGCAATAAAAGCATAATTTGCAGAGTGAGAATCAGAGTCGTTAAAATTTCCACCAGCAGTTATATCAATAAAATGATCATAACTCTGATCCTTACTACTGCTACCAGATTTTTCCTGACCAAAAAGAGCTGTGCTGCCAAATGCATAGTCATCAGCAACTTTGCCAGACTCTTGCAACTTCTTTTTCTGGTTTAACTCCCTTTCATAGGTCAGGAGTCTACCATGAAGTTGGGTCAGGGTCAGATCTTTGAACTCAGCTGAATTTCTAGTTACAAAAGCAATTGTATCCCATTTTTCAGGTAGTGATCTAAGAAACCTGCTATTTTGTGTTGAATTAGGAAATGTAACTTTAACAAGTCTTAATTCACTAATGAGACAGCTAAATCGCTCAAACTATTGGGTCAATGATTCACCCTTGATGTGACAAAAGGTTTCATACTGCTGATTCAGAATTTCCCTATTATTTTCAATAACTTCTTCCGTTCCCCCAAACTGTTCATTCAGTGCATCCCATAGCTCTTTGGCACTGTTACAATGTAACAACCCAGCATAGATTTCATTGGGTAATGCAGATGCAATGATGCTAAATGCTTTGGCATCGAGTTCGAACTTTTGGAAATCAGTTTCAGTATAATTTTCAAGTTTATTAGGTTCGAACTTCTTGTATCCTCAGCACTTGGCACCATGGGAACGTGTGGTCCAAAAACAACAGATCTCCAACATCCAGTATTCTGTTGAGCAAGGATGTGACCCATCATTCTCTCCCAGATGTTGTATTCATTACGTTTAAGCATGGGTGGTTTGAAAAGAGAGCCGATGTTATTCTTATCATCTTGTGATTGTGACGTCATCCTGGTTGTTTTACAGGCACTGATTAATCAACTTTGATGGTGATTAAACCTTACAATGTTTTTCAACAAAACAAACAAACTATCAGTATCAACGATTGTGAGCTGAACTATTTATGTCAAAATGATTGTTAAATCAAATTTGACTGTCCGAGCTCTGATACCAATTTTTAGGATCTGTGTTTGGTTTTGATTGTGTTTTACGTTTGAATTAAGATGAGCAATGAATGAGTAGTGCAGCGGAATATAAATGGAAACAAACTTTTCACAATCAAACAGGAGAATTGCATTTAACACACATTTTCAACAATGAACCAAATGATTGAATTTATTTCATCAACGATTACAACTGCATGTATGCAACTAACTCCCCCTTAGCCTGAGCTCACAGTGATTTGTTCATACAGGAAGAAAGATGGTGAAGAGCTAACAGAACAGTAAAGAGTACTGTTCTATTTATAGGCACGGACAAACCACTGTGGCATCTTTGCTGACGTCACCATGAAAGTGACATCTAACCTCCTAACAAACTCAAACATCTGATCTATACAAGTACTGCTATGCTAACAACTGTTATTACAATACATTACATAAATACAAACTAACTACTGCTGAATCCTTCCACTGATGTGAACCCAGCAGCAATTGATATATCCAGCAGTGCTTGACCCATAGCAGTAGATTGAACAGCAGGGCTTTAGTCTTCATTAGTCATAGACTTGATCATCAGTTGTATCGATCAGTGGATTGGAGGTCATCAGATGTTGAAATCACTTTCAAGGGGAGAGACTTGATTACATAACATCTGCTTATTCTGGATCCACTGCTCTGATCCAGTTTTGGCTTTAATTATCTGTTCCTCTGATATGGTTCAATCCTAACAGTAGGTCCGGTTTTCGGATCATCGGACAATGATGATTTCTTGTTTCAGATGCCGGAACAGGTGCGGAATCCTTGTTACGACACAAACCAAGTGAGAGATGAACACACGACACAAAGATTCAACGTTTAACGGTTGTATATTGAATATCAACGAGTTTCGATACAAGATAATATGATAAGAAGTACAATAAAACTCTCTGATATACACTCTGTTCTCCCTCTGTGTGTTCACGTCTGTCTTCAGTCCACTGCTGTTATATATAAGCACAGCAGCAGACGAAACCTTCAGCAGGTCGACGAAACTTCATGGGGAGCCGGCGAAACTTCAAGGTCAAGGACTATGATGACGAAACTTCCAAGAGTTTCGTCAAACCAGGAGTTTTGCCATGGACAACATGAGTTTCGTTAATGCAGGAGGACTTGGAAGTTTCGTCATGTGTCTTCAAGGAGTTTCGTCATCATGGGATTGCATGACTTTCGTCGACAGCATGTCTTGAGTTTCGTCATGCAGGCTTGGATCAGAGTTTCGTCATGCAGAAGTTATAAACCAACAGCAACATCTGATTGGATCAAATTAATGAAACTCTCGTTGAATGAAAGCATGCATTTGAATGAAAAGTCTTCACATGACATCATCATGGTGATGTCATGATGATGTGTCAGCGGGAAACTGCTCTCGGCTCTTCGTGCTTCGCCTGTCGAACTCTAGGGCGCACGACGGAGGAATGTTGCGACGTCGGGCTTGAGCCGAACCGAACCAAGTTGAACCGAACCGAGTCGAACCGAACCAAGTTGAACCGAACCGAGTCGCGTCCATATAAAATGTATCAACAGTATATTCTGTAGGCGTCATATGGAATGTTATAACGGTGAAGAAGTCGAAAAATGGGATTGTGGGTTTCATGAGGAATATGAAGAACCTGCAATTATCGACAAGGGTAAAACACATATGACCAAGCAGAACGCACAACTTGAAGATTTAAGAAGAAAGTTTATCACAAAGATATTATTGCATGATATCAACGAACACAAAGATTTTGTTATTGAGGATTCAAAGAAGTTTCGCAACCTCAGTGCAAAACTTAAAAAACATTCTTATGACACTAGTTTAGAGAGGATTAAAGAGAGGCTTGCTCTTGCTGGTTTACTTGGATTTAGAAATGCTACTTATTATAAAACGCAATATTTTGTCTTTTATTCTAATTTATCATATAACGCAATATTTTGTTGGTATATTTTGTTTAAAACATATAATTAGAGTTACAAATGCTACTTATTGTTTGTTATTTTAAAATGCAATGCAATGTCTTTATTTTTCATGTATTGTCATATAACGCAATGCTTCAAGATTCGATTGATATTTTAAAAATTTGTACAATTTATCAATAAAAATTTTAAATAATATGTTTAAAAGAAAGGGTATATATATATATATATATTGAAATGCTATTATGCTAAAAGGCAATATTTTATTTTATACACTTGTTTTTCTTTTTGTCATATTATAAAACGCAACATTTTAATAATATGCTATAAGTCAACATTCTCTCTTTATTTGTTGTTTGACTTAAGTTATTTATTCTAAAACGCAATACAAACTGTTTCCTAATTATTCATGTCCAAAACATATAGCGCAATACATCTTTATAACGCAATAAATGTTTTTTTACTGTTTTTATAACGCAAAAAAAAGGCTTAATTACAATAATGACAATAAAAAAACTACTATTTTATACTCTTTCTAAAACGCAATGTTATAAAATAAAATAATAATAAATGAGGAAATGATAAGACAAAAAAAAAAAAAAAACTGACAGCTTAATGACAAAAGAAATTGATAAGACAAAAAGCCTTAAAAAGCCTTTTGGATTCCTGATAAAATACTGTATGATTGAACAATCAATTCAAAGAAAAACTAAAAATATAATCATTTTTATTATTACGACACTTGATGACCCATTATATAAGAACAAAAACCCTAAATTATATTCACATTCCTCATACACCAAAATACCCAACCACAAACACACACAAAAAACCCTAAATGGCTAATCAACAACTCTCAGTTTGGTGGGTTTAAAGAGAACATATCGTTCTTCAATTTCTAGATGGCAAAAAAATAAGATACCATTCCATTGCGTCTGTTCTTCAAAACTGCAATGAGAATGTGTTGAGAAGGATGAATGAAATAGGAATACCACCTGCTTGTTACACAAATCAGACAGCAGCACTACTCAGAATTCTACACAAAAGATATGGAAATCTGAATCAAACTGCAGTTGAAGAAACCAAAGTTACATCTTGGGAGTTCAATGAGGAAACTTTCAAAATTTCAGTGACTTGGGACGATGGTGATGTGGAGATATACGACCCAAAGGACATATCTTCCAGTGAGGATATAACCTTTTTGAAGCAGTTATCTGAAATACCAATCATCTAACAACTCTGCAAGCAAATTTGCAAAGAAGCTTCAAAAGGCAGTAGTCTCACAGGTTGAACTTTGGACGGAATCTGAAAGTGATGAGGAAATCCCTAATGGAAGCTTAGGGTACTCATCTGAAGAAGAAACAAATTTTGATCCATGATACTGATCTTGCTTGTAATTTTTATTTAACTTTGTGGTTTGTAAACATCATCTTTGTTTTGAACTATCATCATTGATAAAACGCAATATTTAAGATATCCACTTGCTGTTCATTTTTAATTTGATCTGTGTTATCATAAAATGCAATAATCAAAAAATTCCGTTTGCATTATAATGTTGTATGTATAAAACGCAATAACAATAGATTGTTGTTATCGTAAAACACAATTAACCAAAAATAGCTGATATTTATGTAGGATATCAAAAAACGCAATAACAAAAACAGTTGAAACCTATACATCATAAAATGCAATAATTTTTTTTCTTTTTTATTCTTATCAGAATTTTTATACACACTTACATTGTATTGCTAGAACCTATAGGATTAGAAGAAACGTTCTCTTTACATGTGCGACTGTTATGTCCTTTTCCACCACATACACGACACGATTTCTGGATCTTTGATGATTTCTGAATTGCAATCTCACGATTAGACTTAATCCTTTTTTGTACACCGCATCCTTTTGTCCTTATTTTTATCGGGACATGAATCATAGAATCAAACTTTTCTAAGTTCCATCCAATATCACCAAACCTATCTTTGCGACTAGGAGGCGGCGCAGCAACCATAACCTCATCCGCTTTATCAATATAACCTTTAATATGATCTCTGTAACGACATAGCTCATCTAAATCCCCAACCAACCTATTAACCACATATTCATTTGCTACAACGATTTCTCTAAAAACTTTATCAATTTCACTATTCCTACCAATTTCATCAAACCGAATATTGCAATGAATTGAGCCATTCAAAACAACATCTCTTATCTATCTTCTAAGAACATGTCTTCTAGGAAACTCAGTTATATCATCATACCGTAGAACATAAAATATATGCCGGCACAATATACCAAATTGTTCAAACTGTTTGCAAGAACAACTTATACTTAAACCATCTTCTTGTTTACTGTATTGAACCTGTAAATAAAATTTAAAAATATATAAAATTAGTGAAATGTAATATAAAACGCAATGAATAATAAAAATAATAAAGAAATTAAGTATATGATCATATAATGTTAAAACACAATAAACTTAATGATAAAACGCAACAAATGGTGGAAAAAATAAAACGCAATAGATGTTTAAAACAATATTAATTTAAAAAATTACCTTCAATAAAGATATGCATGGCTGTTTGAAATCCTTTATTTCATAATATTGAACATCACCCACAGTATCATGAGACTTTGACATACACTTTGTAATGGCAGCATCAATTTCAATCTGAATATCTTTAAAAATTGTTTTGGTATATATTTCTGATGTTTGTTTCTCGAATACAAAGTCACTCCAGGTCTTAGACTGAATATACCTTGTATCATGATCATTCCTCCTATGCTCATGCCTTTGAAAATCCATTGCAGTCTCAAAATGAGTGAAAAATTTAACAAGTGTACATCTTGGATTACAAAACTGACCAAAGAAGTAATTCTCTCTTTCACATCTAGACGTAGTACGCATAAGACCAGCTAAATTCTCTCCATGGTAATAAGAGGGTATCCAATTAAATCGAAGATCGTACATATCTTTTAACCATTCATGATTTTCCAATCCAAAAGTAGACATTATTGAATGCCACTCAGTTTCAAAATCTTCTGGAATAATAGTATCATTCCAAACAACACGAGTCATTCTTGTATTAAACTCAATGTTGGATGACAAAACAGGACCAACCTGTATAAAAAGCAATAAAATTATTAAACATAAAACGCAATAATTTAAACTATATAAAAAGTTGCAGTTTATAATATCATAACATGTTTTCATTTATTCTTCTAATAAAACGCAATATCATGAAAATGATAAAACTAATACTTTATTGATAAAACACAATTGTATTGTTATATTAAAACACAATTATATTGATAAAAATGTTTGGGGATCTTATTGTATAATACATAAAACCCAACAAAAAAACCTATATAAAAATAGCAGTTTAATAGATCATAAAACACAGTTTAATACCATTGTCTTCAATTTCTCCCATATATGCCACATACTTAACCTATGTCTACTTCTTGAAAGAACATCCTTAATAGCTCTTTTCATTGCAGCATCTTGATCAGTAACAACAACTTTAGGCTCATTTCCAAAAGCATTAACAATGCACCTTAAAAGCCATCAATAAGAATCTGCAGTCTCAGAACCAAGTAATGCACCACTAACTGTGACATTCCTAAAATGATTATCAATCCCAGTAAATGGTACAAAAACCAAATCCTATCTACATAAAACAAATTAATAAAGCATTAGAAAAAAAGAAACTACAAATATATAACGCAATAAATGAAAAAAACTTACTTGTTTGATTTATAAGTAGCATCAAAACCTACTATGTCACCAAATACTGTATAATTTGTTTTTGATTGCTCATCAGACCAGAAAAGTCCTTTCAATCTTCTATCATCACCAATAACATAATCACATGTGAAACCAGGAGAACACTCTTTCTTCCTAATAAGACGCCTAACTACCATTTCTGCATCATACTCTCCTATGTAAAGATTCAAATCCCTTCTATAGTTTTTACAATCAACTTTACTAGCATCAACTTCACCAAAACCACCATACATTGTTTTCATAATATTGACTGCTTTAACAGGTCCAATATTGATTGCAGACAATCCAGATATAAAACTTTCTTTAACATAATCAATACTTCTGGCAGCAGGCAAGAAATGAATATCTTCATCTTCAACAAAGATATGATTATGTTCCTCTTCAAAGTAGTATATTTTATACATATCACTGTTCTCTAATATTAATTTCACATGAGCATTGCATCCAACTCTTTTTGAACCTCTATTACATCTAACAATCTTTTTACTATTTCTTTGCTAACATGAAATCATTCTTTTGAGCAGACATTATATCTTATATTCACTAAACCACCACCATTTTTCCAAGAGGTATTTTTTCTTGTAGAAAAACCTGCAGCAAGTGAGTATCTCTGATAAAACGCAAAAGCCTCATCAAATGATTTAAAAACATTCCAACAGAAGGGCTAATGGATCCACTGACTTTAGGTTTGTAAAACTTTCTTCCACTGTTTAAGCATACACGTTCCTCCCATTTGGAAATGTGATCTGAAACAATTAACAAATAATTATAAAACGCAATACCTCTTATATAATCATATTTTTAATGTTAAATCTCAAAATATGTTATTCAAAATTGAAAAAAATACAAACCTTTAAAGTTTGTATATCATCTAATGTTGTTAAAAGCATAAAACGCAATAAGTTCAGTAAAACGCAAGAAATGATAAACAAACAAAACAATGTATAAAACAATAAAAAACTGTTAAATTGTACATCAATGACAGTTATGTGCTTTATATTAGAACAATTGCGAATTTAAAGTCTGTATGCATATAATGAGAATAAAATCATAAAACACAACAAGTTCATTAAAACGCAATAACTGATGAACAAACAAAACTAACAAATTAAGTTAAATTATACAACAATAGCAATAACACATATGAAAAATCAAATATTAATAACAGAAAGACGAATTATAAAACGTAATAGATTGGATTTCGGCAAAATAACAAAAAGTTACTCAAAATTGAAGCTAAACTTACCGACAGAGTCTGCAGAAGACATTGACGTTATCGAATTGACGAACGAAACAAGATTATTGCTTGAAAAAAAGGTGAATTTGCAATCGATTGCGATTTAGGGTTAAGGAATCTCAATTCTGTTATGAAATTGATGAACTAAGAGAAGAGGTAACAAAATCTAGTATAGTATTAGAAAGAAGATATGATAATGTAAAATGACGAAAAAGCCCACGAGTCCAACATTTTAAAAATAACAAATGAACGGCTAATTGCTTCCTATACTTCCTAGCGAATATAAACTTCCTATTTGATCCCCACCTTTCACATCTATTGTGCCTTATATCTTTTGAATATTCATTGTTTCTTTGTTTACTTAACGCTTTTTCACATCAAAAATACTTTAAATATATCCACAATTTATCGCTAAAATGCACATGTCGGATAAACATCTACCATTGAGTGAAAGTCTTGCCAGAAAACTTTTGCGGTGAAGGGATATCACATGTATGTTATTTCCGAAGGATCAATCCTAGTATTAATCCAGTTCGTTAATCAAGTGGGTTAGATATAAACGTTAGTTTGGAATATATCGAGCCGAGCCAAGCAAGCTCGGCTCAACCTGATTATTAACCGAGCTAACTCGGCTCGACTCAAATTTGAAACTGTATACGGATTGTCAGACTACGATGATTTTTTGTTTCGGATGCCGTAACGAGTGCGGAATCCATGTTACGACATAAACCGAGCGAGAGAATGAACAATACGCAAAGATGTCAACGATAACTCATTCAGATGCCGTCGCCCACCCCCGCTCCCTTCCCAACCCATTCTCAGCAGTTTCAACTAATACCTTCTTTTTCTATGGATATGCTAATGAATAAAATAGAGCAGATCAAAGAGGTAATTTAATTAAAATTTCATAACTGTAAAGTTTAACATTACCATGTGCAGTATGTCACGGATCCCTGTTATGCTATGAAATGTCAAACTTGTTATGAACAATTAACATATAAGTTCTAATTCAGTTCCCTTCATGATGAAACATGTCACAAGTAAGTGTGCTATGGTCGTAACAGAACCCAAAGCTACCATAAAATCAAAACTGAGGTGTCGATCACAATAAAAGCTCAAAATTTTGAAGAAAAGAGAAGTAACCAAACAAGAATTAAAGAATGCCTAAACCATGGGTAGTGGAAGACCCAAATAATGCCCCAACCCTTGGGCGTTTTGCGCCATGTGGCATTATGGGCTGTTTTTCTAAAATTGGTGTAGTGGGGATGTGGACATTGTGAGACATTATGTTAAAAGGGGTGTTACAAAATTAAATTAAAAAAAATCCAAAAAATGTTATTGGGAAAACAAAAACAAGAATAGCTATCATTGGCCAACAAATTGAACGTAGCGTAATTTTGTATTATTTTTTTATGTTGATGAATTCACGACGTGTGACATTATACACTGTATGTAACCAAGCAAACCAATCCAAACAGTTAAACTAAACAATCACAGATACAAATAAACTGAAACTACAAATTTAATTACATAATAAGTTTGTATATATACATGACATCGTTCAAATTACATAAACTCTCAAAATACAAGAAAAGTACAACGATCCAAAACCGGTGAGAATTAATTATGAAGTGAATTTCAACCGAAAATACTAGAAAAGATAATGATTTAAAGTGTATGGGAGGGGTGTAGTAATACACTAGAACCCGGGAAGTACACTAAACATAAACAATTAAGGCAAAGTTGTATACTTAGCCAAGTGATGAGTATAAATTCCCATATAAAGACGTGGGAATGATTAAACGAATTATTTATCAAATTACTTTTGAAATTTCAGTTAAGAGATGTCGGGAGGGACCGGTGATAATACCGTATCCGTCATGACTGAGGACATACAAGAAAAGATTTCCGAGGAAGTCGGAAAGGCTCTTGAAGCTAGCTTACGGGATTTATGGAAAGGTTACAAAACACAATAATCTAGACTGTTGAGGAGAGGAAAAATGAACTTAAGGAGGACCTTATCCATGAAAGAGGTAAGGTCAAGGAAAAGAAAGGTTGTCCCTACAACAAATTCATGGCATGTAAACCCCTAATTTATAATGGAGAGGTAGATCCAATTCCTTGTCAAAGATGGATAAGCGACATCGAAGGTGTCTTTGAACGAACACATTATGATGTGAGCGATTTTGTGGCCTACAAAACCGGCCAACTAAGAGGTCAAGCCAAAGATTGGTGGGACAATCTCAGAATTGAAAAAGGGGATGAAGCTACGCGAGCTATGACATGGGAGGATTTCAAAACACCTTTCCTCAAATATCATAGCCCCAAAGCGGTAATCAACAAGATAAAAGAAGAATTTATGCAACTAAGGCAAAAGGGGGAGACTGTAGACAAGATCACGGGGACTTTCCTCGATAAACTGAAATTCTATGACGAATTGGTTAAGACCGAGGAGCAAAAGATATACTACTGTCACACTATGCTCAGGGCTGAATATAGGGAGTTCATGACTCCCTCAAATTATTATTAGTGCAGTTGTCTGTCGACTTCATCTTAGTTCGAATCTCAGATTGTGAAAGAGTCTGAAGACTGCATTTTATATCGAGTCTCAGTTTTCGTTATGGATCTGAACAAGAATGATGTCATTATTCACAATGATGACATCATACAAGTGATCTCAATGAAGACATCATGGAGATAAGATGGCACACAATATTCAATACTTACATATGAAACAGTATTCTAGAATTGTAATAGGATAGGGTTGACTTATTGTTTAAGGTGATTCCGCTCGTGGAGGTATTGTGTGATTCCGCTCGTAAGGTCATGTTTATGATTCCGCCCGAAATGACAAAGGTGTCATTTGGAGCGGAATTAGAAACCTTATAAATAGGTAGTGTGTTTCTCATTTAGGCATGGAATCAGAAGTATTGTACCGAACTCTTGCCAGTTTTCCACGTGAAGTATTAATGAGAAACAAGTGTTAAAAGTGATACTTTTCTGTTTTCTACTCCGTTCTTGCTAATTCTACTCTGTTTGATTGATTCCGCCTTTCAAACAGTGCGTATTGACTCTGAATTGACTCACTCGGTCGATAAATCGATCCTACAATTGGTATCAGAGCCAGTGATGAGCCAATACGCGTGAATTAGTGCATTTTTCCTACACTTTTTGGATTTCTGAACGTTTGGACGGACAAAATGGACTGAGTTTTTGACATATTGTGTAAAAGTAACATTTAACAAAACCTTGAAAGTATCAACTTAAAAGTGGTAAAAAATGGCATAAAACCTGATTCCGCTCGAACGAGATAGTTTGAGTTTATACTTGATTCTAGAGCGAAATCAGATTTTTCATCTGAAAAGTTCTTATTCCGCTCGAGAATTAGGAGCGAAATCAGAGTTTTAATTCGAATTTGTGATTCCGCTCGAGGGTCTATCTGATTCCGCTCGAGGGACTATCTTATTCCGCCTGAAAAGTGTTGTAGTATCTAAAAGAGATCATGTGAAAATTCATTGTAATCGAGAATGTCAGTAGTTGGAAAAGGATATCACATGTGTTGTGTCAGTTTGCAAGAGGTGATCAGAACTATTTGATATGCATGTGATAAATTGATGCTTGTCGGTTAAGTGTATTGTGAGGCCCAATCAAATTAAGTTGGGTAATAGAGTTTTGTCGGTTCATAAAAATTTGCATGAGATCTGATTGGTGTTGAAAGTCTTTGTCGGCCCATGTATTGATATAAGAGATTTACATGTGATTTTAGAAAGACCACTACAAACATTGCGACCCAATCAAATTGAAAGATTACTTAATATTGTCGGTTTAGTGGATTGATCGGTCAAATCAGTTTGGTTGTCTTAAAGTTTCTCGGTGTATTCAGATTTTGATCACAATCACTGTTTATTGTCGCCCACTGTTCAGTTTGAGATCCAATAGAATTGTGTTGTAGGATTCAAAAGATCCGGCCCAATCATATTACAACCGGCTCATTGATTTGTGCGGCCCATCAGAAGTGAATTGCTTGTCTAAATTTCACTCAACCCAAGTTGCATCCTCATTAACAGTCAAATTGTTATTGTTTGTAGTTGGCCCAAGTCTTTGACACGAGTCCTAGTTCAATTCAATCGTCACACATTTTTATGTATTCTGTCCGTTTAAACTGATTGTTTGTTTGTTTTGTTTCAGGTATATTTTTAAAAGGTGATCTATCTTGGACTTGATATTTCGCTTAACGGGACTGTCTTGATAAACGTGTTTCCGAATCATGGATATAAATTTCTTTAATATGAATAGTGAAACAATTAATAGAATAAATGTATTAAAGAAAGAGTTTGATTCGTTTTCATGTTGTCCAGGAGAAAGTACAAAGAGTATTATTGAGAGGTATAGCCATCTTGTTCGCTCGATGTCTGAGAAGGATATTCAGAAAAGTCCAAATGAATGGGTTGATAAATTAGCCAATGGCTTACCTCAACAAGAATGGGGTACATATCTTTTGGATTTAAAAAGAACTGGAGAATATTTTGGATTGGCAATTTGTCAATTCATTAAGAAACTTGAAGAACAGATGGAGGGAAATGCTGAGAAGAAGAAAAGTCAAAATGAAACATCAATACTAAAAAGAAGCAGGAGTAAAGGTGTCCAAGTGGGAGAGGAACAGACTGAAGAAATTTCAGTTTTGAAAGACGAGAAGAAATCTGAGGATAAACAGATTCTTGAAATGCAGGAAAATTGTGAGAAGCTGAAATCTGAAAATGTTAAACTGTTAAGTGATTTGAACAGTTTGACATTGAAAAACGAGATTTTGAAAGAAAAGGAAAAAGAATTTGAAAATGAAAAATTAAAATTTGAAAAAGATTTTCAAAGTCAAATGAAAATTTTAGAAGATGAGAAATCTGCTATTTTTAAAAATAATCTTGAAAAACAGAATGAAATAAACTCTCATCTTCAGAAAATCATTCGGCTTGAAAATGAAGCTGAAAAAGCTCGGATTAAAATCAAAGAGCTTGAAGAGAAATTGAAAGGTTTTGAGACTTCGTTATCAACACCAGATTATCCATGTCCAAAACCGATCAATTCAGTTCCAATAAGTGACAATGTCACAAACTTTGACAAAGTCAAAGTTGAAGATTGTGATGATAAAACGGATGATGACAATGAGGGCTTTTATTCAGCAGAAGAGTCTGAGTCAGAATCTGATGCTGAAAATGAGAAAAAGAAAATATTTTTGAAATTAAATGAAATGTTTAAAGAAACTGTTCTACATTCTACTGAAAAAGGTGAATGCTCAACGCAAAAACCTGTAAAGAAGAATGTGGAACAAAAACAAAAAGATAAAAAGCCAAAAAAACTTCAAAAAGAAAGTAAAAGCTCATCAGTTCAATCATCCAATCGTGATAAAAAACCACAAAAATTAGAAAATCAAAACTCAAAAACTGTTGGTAATAAGTGGTGCAGGTTTGACCACAGTGCTCAATAGCCAAATCCAGCATACAAGAGGAGTGATGATTATTACTACAAAGCCAAACAATGCTATGATCTGAATGTTTGGACTAGAAGTGGTGATTGGTATGATAACAGAATGTGTTACAGATTCGGTTATCAAGGACACATTGCTGTTAACTGCCAGAGTTGGAGTTTTGAGACGAGGAGGTGCTTTAACTGCAACATGATTGGCCATATTGCTAGAGATTGCCCAATGAGATCAAAGGGAAGATCGAGGGCTGAATCTCAGAAAATGGCAAAGAAGAAACCAGTCAATGTGAAGCCCAAAGAACAGAAAGTTCTAGAACTTAAAGTTCAAGAACAGAAAGTTCAAGTACAGAAAGTTAAGCTTTCGCAGGGGCAGAAAGATAGACTAAGAAAGAAGAGAAAGAAGGCGAGAGAGTATCTCGAAAGGATTTTGTCCTCGGATACAACTAGTAAAACAAATAAAAGTTCTGATAAATCGTCTTGCTCTCCAAAGAATGATAAATCTAGCAAAACGGATTCATCAGATACAAATCTGAGGACGAAAGAGGGAAAGAAGAAGAAGAAAGTTTGTGGCAATGAATCTGTTTCTTCGGAAACAAAGGAGCCACATGTTGGCGATGAATCTGGCTCTTCAAAGTCAGACAAGCCACATTCAGGCAATGAATCTGGTGTGGTAAAGCCAGAGGAGCCATGTGTTGAGGTAAAAAGTGGTGATTCCAGTTTGACAATGAATGATGAAAATTTTCCATCATTGTCAAATGGAATTTCAAAAACACCCAAGGACCATCAGGCTTGGGTGAAACTCTTTAAATAGAAAAACCTGACTTGCCGGAGCTTCCAGGTTGGTAAGTGTGGAGCAGGTATCGGCACATTTCTTGAGAAATTCACGAAAGTGATTTCGATTTAAAAGTGGTAAATCAGGGACATTAAGTTGTACTTGATTTTCTACAAGTGATGTTTGTGGTTTGATCTTAAAAATGTTAGTTTTTTACAAGTGGTTGAAAAACAAGGTAATGAATGAGATCCCCATGTTTGAGAAATGTCTCACAAAACTAATTTTCTGGAAAAACCATTTTGATTAAAAAAACTTAAGTGTTTTGAAATCACTATGGGAAAATGTTTTGTTGTCAGGGGGAGTTCTGATTGTTCAAGCCAAGTGAATGGAGAATTGAAGTGATTCTCATCATGTTGTCACATTTCTTGTACAGTTCGTTTTCAAGTTTTCCCAGAAAATCAAAATTGAAACATATTTTGATATTAGGGGGAGTAAAAATTTTAAAAAAATTAGAAAATTAGAAAATTACAAAAACATTGAAAAATGAAAAAATGAGTTTTGTTGTAAAAAGAGGAAATGATAGTAGATCAGTGAGACTGTCACAGCATGCTAAAGAAATGGAGAGATAAAATGTGATAAACGATCTCACTAAAGATGTGACGGTAGGCTCAGCTAGACTAGTAGATTTGCGATAACGATACAAACCTAAATGAAAAAGCCTAGTTCTAGTGGGAAACATGGTTGAAAGCATAGTACTTAGTTTTGTCCTTCTTGACTGTGTGCCTACTCGTAATCGCTGATTGTCGAAAGACATAAAACTGATTAAGTTTGTGAACTTTCACAACTTTGCTAAAAAGTCGCTGTGATTGTGCATTTTATTTTGCAAATATTTAAACTTGTTTTATTTCTTTATTTTGTTTAAGCATTGGACATCCTCTGCGTATACGTGAGTATCGACCTGGATGTTATTGCCTAAACGTTCTGCTTTATTTTCTTTGGTGTTTCGTTTAAGCTTTGGACCTCCTCTGCGTATACGGAAGTATCGACCTGGTGGTTAAAGCCTAAACAACTTCAACTTATTTTTATTTTCTTATTTTGTTTAAACATTGGACTTTCTCTGCGTATACGGAAGTATCGACCTGATTGTTAATGTTTAAACATTCTGCTTTGTTTTCGCACAAATCACAGTTTATAAAAGTTTAAAGGCATTACTTGAGTCAGTGTATTGCATGATGAGGGGATATGCTGAGATCGTGGGGTCCATAAGAATTTAGTGCTATCTAAATATACATTAAACGTATCGGTAAGCATGTCGAAAGTTTTTAGATTGAGTTTAAGTGGACAACAATATCGTCAATCTACGTGAATCGTTTAGAACTTAAAATGTATAGAGCTTAACGGTGTTGGTGATTTGTCTCAAAAACTGATATGATCCTCTTGCCCGAACTCACAAAAATATTGTTTTGTACATATTTCATTTCTGCATATTAATTTCTGTTATTTGCATTTATGTTACATATTTTGAAAAATACAAAAAGATTTTCGACAACTGATGTTGATGAGCTGATTTTCAAAATTCCAAGTGCTAAACAAGATGAACTGGTTTGGGAGTGTGTGTGCTGAATTGAATTTTTTTTTTGATTTAAGAAAGAAGTTGAGATTAGTTAATCAGGGTCAGTAATTTGAACTTGGTATAACTATTACTAGTAGGTTTTTCTTATTCATTTAAGTAAAAACTTATGTTTTTGGTGAGAAAATGTGTGCAGGAGATAAGCTGAACAGAAATAAAGCCAGGATGTGATCTCAAGGTGATAACTAATTCCAGACGGCGATCCCAGCATGATGAAAGGGGGAGTTTGACGAGGTTAGAGCCAAAGAGAAGATCCTGGTACATGCTATGAAAGAAAAGAGATCGATCAAGATTGAAGAGTCGTTATGATGAAGACTCTCACTGAAGATTCCGTCAACATTCAAGGGGGAGTCTGTTAGTGCAGTTGTCTGTCGACTTCATCTTAGTTCGAGTCTCAGATTGTGAAAGAGTCTGAAGACTACATTTTATATCGAGTCTCAGTTTTCGTTATGGATCTGAACAAGAATGATGTCATTATTCACAATGATGACATCATACAAGTGATCTCAATGATGACATCATGGAGATAAGATGGCACACAATATTCAATACTTACATATGAAACAGTATTCTAGAATTGTAATAGGATAGGGTTTACTTATTGTTTAAGGTGATTCCGCTCGTGGAGGTATTGTGTGATTCCGCTCGTAAGGTCATGTTTATGATTCCGCCCGAAATGACAAAGGTGTCATTTGGAGCGGAATTAGAAACCTTATAAATAGGTAGTGTGTTTCTCATTTAGGCATGGAATCAGAAGTATTGTACCGAACTCTTGCTAGTTTTCCACGTGAAGTATTAATGAGAAACAAGTGTTAAAAGTGATACTTTTCTGTTTTCTACTCCGTTCTTGCTAATTCTACTCTGTTTGATTGATTCCGCCTTTCAAACAGTGCGTATTGACTTTGAATTGACTCACTCGGTCGATAAATCGATCCTACAATTATGAAAACCTCACTGATATAATTAATGCTGCGCGGGAGCGCGAGATTGAACTGAAAAAGCAAATCGAAAGAGGAGAAAGGAGGGCGTTGGCTGCAAACCCAAGCCCCACAAAGAAGCCGAAGGTAACTGAACCTTCAAGGAAAGGAAATGTGAAAGAAGGATCTCCGAGCTGTAAAATATGTGGACACGCCTAACGGGGCAAATGTTTTTATAAAGACAAACCATGTGTCGCATGTGGGAAAACAGGGCATGGGGTTTCAAATTGCCCCGACAAGGTGACGGTGTGTTATAAGTGCTATCAACCGGGTCATAGGAAATCAGAGTGCCCGGAATTAACGGGAAAGAAAGAGGGCGTTGGCTCAAAGATTGAAACCCCAAAGCCAAAAGCAAGATCTTTCCACATCACTGCCGCTGAAGCAAAGATGGAACCCGATGTGGTTACAGGTATATTTACTGTAAATTCTATTCCCGCACATGTTTTATTTGATACGGGTGAAAATAAATCTTTTGTTTCACATAGATTTATTCAACACTCTTCATTTACATTAACAAAATTACCTACACCTATGGAAGTAGAAGTAGGTAATAATAAAAGTTTTATTGTTCGGGAAATGTGTCGGGAATGCAAATTAAATATTGATGGTGAGGATTACCTGGTCGATTTGATACCTATGTTAATGGGGGAATTTCAAGTGGTTGTTGGAATGGACTTGTTGTCTCGCTACCACGCCAAGGTGATATGCTTACGTAAGGAAATACAATTAATATCTCCTAGCGGAAGGCATGTCAATATTTATGGGGAGAAGAGTTGTAACCCCATAGTATGCTCAATGATGGAAGCCCGTAAGCTTATACAACACGGATGTACGACATTTTTGACCTACATACGTGATTCGGAAAAAAGAGTCGCCAAAGATGGAAGACGTATCCGTTGTACGAGAATTTGAAGACGTATTCCCGGAAGAACTATCGGGGATGCCACCTGAGCGTGAAGTGGAGTTTGGAATTGAACTAATTCCCGGTGCGAAACCAGTTGCTAGAGCACCGTATAGACTGGCACCATTGGAACTACAAGAATTGATGTCTCAGTTGCAAGACTTGCTCGACAAAGGGTTTATCCGACCTAGTGTCTCTCCTTGGGGAGCGCCAGTATTATTTGTAAAGAAGAAAGACAGAAGCATGCGAATGTGTATCGATTACCGAGAGTTAAACAAACTTACGGTAAAGAATCGTACCCACTTCCACGGAACGATGATCTATTCGATCAGTTACAAGGCACAAGCTGGTTTTCATACGCGTCATAGACATTACGAATTTCTTGTAATGTCCTCCGGGCTAACAAATGCACCCGCGACCTTCAGAGACCTCATGAACTGGGTTTGCAAACCCATGCTTGAAAATTCGGTGATCGTTTTTATCGACGACATCCTTATTCACTCGAAAAGTGAGGCAGATCACACTTGCCATTGCGAGAAGTATTAATGATATTAAGACGGGAAAAGCTGCGCTGTTTCTGCTGTTTATGCGAAGGACCAATAGCGGCGTCAAATTGTCGCCCCTATTGACCTAAAATGTCGCCGTTATTAAGTTGGATAAACCCCATCCGTTGGATGAGGATAAGAAACGTGTGGCTATGGTTTCTGTTGGGACACCGGGTGCAGATAAGGCAATAGCTGCGACATATTGGATGTTGCCGCTATTACTCGTTATTCTTGTAGTATATTCAGTGAGATGCTAGATCCTGTTATGTGACATTTAGTTTCTTAATAGCAAAAGGAAAAAAACAAGGATACCTTGACCCAATTCGACAATATGTTGTTTATTTTTGATGTCACGGCTTCTTCATCACACAAAGGCCTATTATTATTCTTGAGCAACAAAATACAAAAGAACCATTAAATTCTATGAACTTGCCTCCCAAGAAAATCAGATATCCAAAGTCTTTTATTTGATCATACATACCTGATTTCTTTCTTGTGAGTCTCCAAGTATAATAGAATTCTTTTTAACTTTTAACTTCCACCATAGAGCGGAAAGTCTTGCTGGAATAGTTATGGTGTAAAACTGCAAAGGGATATCATATATACCTTATTTTCTTTCTGTAATGATTAACGGAGGTTTCAGGAGGTTAACTGATCATGCAAAACTCTGTACATTGGCCGAACGTTATCAATTGTGCCAGTGTCCGCTATTCTCATTTTTTCCTCGGTCCAACCGTCTAGCAGTTTGGACATTGAGAGATATTCCCCTCCTTTTGTACACAATTGTTGCACTTACAAAGTATAAAGTATAGGAACTAGATGTTGGTTTTAGGCCCCTCACTTCATACACACAACTCACCTCTCGTATATATGTATGAGTAGTGAAGAAGAAATATAATACCAAGGAAAAGTGAAAAACACTTTTGTTCTTTGCACATGAAAATGAGGTACATTTAATGAACTACGCAACTAACTATTTATAATAAACAAGCATATGAAACACAAGCTAAATTGTTAAAACAACCCACGTAACTTCATGCACCATGATTCTCCAATTTACTCGGTCAAACGTTAACCAATTCACAAACAAAACTTGCAGCAAAAACCACAACAATTTCACGTAACAAAATCTGACCCTTTTACCCGTAAACTGTACTTGACTCGTAATCAAGATTAAACCCAACCTTCACCCCCTTAATCTTGATTCGGTTCTTTCTACTTTCTCGATTCTTGCTTGCATTCGTGTTTTATTTATCTAAAAGTTATTCTGATTCCATAAAAAAGATGCGGGTGCAGTAAAAACTTGATGGAATCAGAATAACTTTTAGATAAATAAAACACTAGAAGGCAGTTTGAACTAGCTAATACCTTTTCTTAAGAACAAGGCTGAAAATACTGACATCTTAGTCACTAGATAGCATTGGATGAATATCATTCTAGTAATTACGGAAGGTTTTTTTTCAATTTAAATGGCAAAATCGATGTACTTCTAATTTGGAAACATCAAGCTGTAGCAAAATGGAAACTAGAAAAAAGAGCACAGTCTATTCAACTACCTATTTTTAATAAAATTATGAAATTTATATAGAAAGAATCCTTTAAACAGTTTACTGCTACCTAAGCAAGGCACGGAAGACTCTCCAGGGTTTAATGTATGCACGGGTGTATCTAGACTTTGAAATGGCTAGACCAACTATACTAAGTTAGGATAATCTATTGTAAATCTGGACTAATTTGTTTTGTTGTGTACTGTTATATTAAAATTGTAGCAAAATTTCAATAAATAAGGCTTTAGATTTGTTCAAAACAATAAATTCTGAATGTGGAACAATGTTTTCCATCAAATTGTAGTTATGCACCTATTGTAAACCTGAACCATTGGTTTAGTGCAAGTCTATACTAGAAGTGGTTCAAGTAATGGTGAAATTGGGTAATGGGAGGTTATATTTACAAAATCAGTGTTACTAAAAAGTTCAAGATTAATCACCGCATCAATGGCCTCAATTTCGGTATTTTCGGGTTCAGAAAGGCTGATTTTGATGCTTGAAGTACCTATTACCACAGATTTCTGTAACGTTCTTTTTTTTTGACACTGAGTTTGAAAAATTACTATTAGTCTTACACTTTCTCAAATCACTTCAAGGAGAATAATGTGATTGGGACTAATCCCTTAAGATAGCATTGCCACATTGAAAACCAGCCAAGACAACAAGTTTATAGGCTTACCCTCTGCATGGATGGTGTGCTATATGAGATTGGGTTAGCATGAATCGCGTATTAGTCATCACTTGCTAGAACCGTTTCATTTACGTCGCCCTGCGTGTCGAATGATTTGAAAACGCACTATGTGAATCGTAAATAATGCACATAATGAAAAGGGTTGAAGAAAATTAATAACAACATAAATAAATAAAATAACCATAATAATAAAAGTTATTGGGTCATAGCTATATGTTTACATCCTATACTTACATTAGATTGAGAAACTTTGGGTGCGGAATATGACTGCTTCTCCTCATTTATGTTTGTTGACTCGTGATTGGGATTATGGGATTTTTTTCCATTGCAGTTCATGGTTTCCAAAGTGTTTAAAGATGCCATATCTTATGCCAGCTGAGAACAACACAGATCAGTGCATGCAGGCGGAGGGGGAGGAGCATGTGGCTGTGCAGGCGGCTGGTCGGCCCGAGGAGGGTGAAATGTGAATGTCGATAAAAACTCGACCAGCAGCTCCCTATAGCTCGGCGTGTGCGCTAACTCAAAAAGACGATGCCACGGCGAATCAACATGAATGAAATAACAGAGTCTAGGCATCTCACCAATAGCCTCCAGTGCATCTCAGTCGACCGCGACATGCGTTCCAATGTGTATCCTCCTAAGCTTCTGGCAAAAATGGGCTGCAGGGGTGCCGTCAGTAAATTCCAGGTATGGGTGACCGTGCAGCGGATCAACCTGCGGTGGCGGAACTCGCCGCGAACCCTGCAGATGCGGTGACTCCTAGATCTGAATCTCATCCTCGTGCATAATCAATCTGCAAATAAATGTCGTATACATATAATAATAGTAAAATAATAATATTTATTATTATAAAAGTTATTATAATAAAAATAATAATACACATTTTAATAATAATAACAGTTAATAATAATAAAAATACTGATAATAACAATTAATAATAATAATAACAATAATAATAACAATAACAATAATAATAACAATTTTAACAACAATAACAATTAATAACAATAACATTAATAATAACAATTTTAATAATAATAACAATAATACAAAAAATTTAAAAAAATAACTGCCCCATCTATGCCTCGTCTAGAGGTAGACGGGGCGTCCTGTTCTACCCTAAATTCATCTTCAACATTCAAAACCCACCCCAAACTCTCAAAATTCAAAAATTCAATCATTCCTACGGTCTTAATGTATAAATGATTGAAGAATACAAAAAATATACGTTGAAATACATACCAGGGAAGCTTCTAATCGAAAAAATACGGTCCAGATATGCTTGTCCGTATGTATGTGTGTGTGGTACTTTGGGGGCATACGCAGTGGTTGTCTAGGTTGTCCCCTGATATACGAGGCATAGACGCCTCGTCTAGATCTAGACGACCAGTCTATAGAACCAGATGAATTACCATTTTACCCCTGAAATGCCCCGAGTATAGGCCTCATTCATGGGTAAAAGGGTAATTAACCATTTCAGCAGAATCTTTTCGAAATGGTTAATTACCATTTCACCCTTGCATTAGGCCTATATTGGGGGCATTTCAGGGGTAAAATGGTAATTGAGCAAGACGACCAGTCTAGCTCTAAACGACCAGTCTTGACGAACTACCATTTTACCCCTGACAGTATAGGCCTAATTCAAGGGTGAAATGGTAATTAACCATTTCAAAAAGATTCTGCTGAATTGGTTAATGACCATTTTACCCATGAATGAAACCAATACTGGGGCATTTCAGGGGTAAATGGCAATTCTTCAAGTCCTTTTTAAATATTCAAAATTTAATCAAATCAAATTTTCCGCTCAACATATATGTCCAGTCTAGGCCTAGACGAGGCGTCTGGTTTTGGTAAAATTACTTTTATACACTTGAATTAGAACGAGACTGGGGGAATTTCACGGGTAAAATGGTCTATTGGATTCTCATAGACGTCCAGTCCAGAAATGTAAGAGGCATATGTGTTTATTTTATGTAATTAACTTGTTTTATGCAATTGTAATTGAAAAAAAAAATATAGAAATTAATACAAAAAAACTTATTAATTACAATAATAATAATATTTATAATGTGAATGCATATGTCTATCACTTCCGTCAATCACGTGCTTCAATGTCAAGTATATTGAAACGTAGCTAATCAAATAGGACAAGATGGGATTTAAACTGAAGAACACACATGAGTCAAAGCTGGTTCGCACGAGAACTCGCATAATTAGGGTTTAGAGTCGGTTCGTGTGACAACTCGTATTTCAGAACCTATCTATGTGTTTAATGTAACGTAGATGGACCATATGTGATTATGTGAACTTTGATGATTAATGAAATGTTATGTTGTGCTTGTATGTATGTATTAGAGTCACACGAATTGAACCGATCGCACAACAACAACCCGAATGCACAAGCCTTTGGGCTGTGGTTCCTTAACACTCTCGGCCCACACTCTTTTGTATTTGAACCGAATGGGCAGCCCATGCAAAGGGTTCGGCCCACTCCCTTTATGCGAATACAAGCACCCATGTGTGGGGTTGCTTCTCATTACTTGCAAAATACATAACACACACAAACCCTATTCTCTCCTTCTCTTCCTCTCGAACCCGACGGCAACAACATCTCCACCTCTTGAAGCTTTCTAGTTCGGATTCCTCTTCATTCTACCTTCTAACCGGTTAGTGTTTTTATTGTTGATTGCATGTTGAATGATGTTATGATTTATATGATTCTATTCATTGATTTGTGAATGATACATGATAAGTTATGAATGATGAGGTTTGGTGTTCATGTAATCGGTTCATATGTGTTGCATGACTTGATTAATTTATGGTTGGTAATTATGTAATGTTGATGTTGAGTTAGAACCGAGGAGATGAAATCGGCTGTGAGGGGTTTAGATGTTCAATTGATTCATAGGTCTTGTCGTGGATTATGGATCTTGATGTTAATCATACTATGTGATTCGATGAGATGATGTTGAGTTGTTACATGGTTGTTAAGGTTCATATAAATTAATTGATAAAAACTTTGTGTTGATCGATATATGCTTGGATTAGAAATTGTTGATTGTGTTGATTGATTGTATGCAAATATGGAAACTGTACATTGGTCAAACGAATTGATTGAAATTAGTAACTGACTTGCATGATTTAAGGAATTAGTTAACTGATCGCACAAGCCCTTTCGGTCGCACAAGATCAGGTCACACGAGACATGATCTGATCGCACAAGGTGCATCCCACAAGCCGGGTACAATCACATTAAGCACCGTGTACAATCTGTATATGCATGATCGCACAAGACAGTTCCGATCACACAAGGCTTGGGCCACACACGAACATTTAGACAATTGGGCCCCAAAGCCCAATCCCAGTCGCACAAGTCCATTCGAATCGCACAAAGCCAATGGTTGCTGTTTATTTGTTGGGCCGTATACATGTCGAACTGCTTATGTTATATTGGGCCGGGTATCTTTGGGCTTCAATGGGTGAATCGCACAAGGCTGTTAGACTTGTGCGAGCCCAATCTTTTGAATCGTACAAGTATGAGTATGTTTTGTACTTGACTGTTAATGTGTTGCCATGATCAATACGTGTTCGTAATCTGTTAACTTATGTGTAAACATATGTGCACTACTTGAACCTAGACCTGACTTGTATGGTAACCATGTTAGGACGTGGTTGACCACATATAGCTCAAGTAACCTTTCTGTGTATCTGCCGAGCAAACCAAGGTGAGTTCACACTCTTTCCAAGGCATGGGATTCCCAAGGGTTGGGAATGGGTTAATGATTTAAACGGTAACTACAACCATCCTCCGTGGGTAGGATGCCAAGATTACACACTGGACCAAACCTCTATCATGAAGTCCCTCATTTATATCGACTTAATCGCCGAGGCCTATGGCGAGCAGGTCATTAGTTAATAGCGCTATTAGGTTTAACAAACCTCACACCGTGCCAGTCGGACGGGCGTGTACTAATGGACTATGGGCAAAGGGTCAATGCTGATAGACATTGACTTAGGGCACCTCTTATATTTTCGTAGTAGTCGATACGCACGGTCTGGTAACACCTGGGAAGCCCCCACTAATCTTTGTAAACATGTCTGGGAGACCGCGATACTAATTAATACGATACATGGTTTACAAAACGAACATATGATTTACGAAACGAATGCTATAACTAAACCACCAACTGTGAACTTGCTCAACTTTGTTGTTGACTCGTTGTTACATGCCTTGCAGGTCGTTAGGTACTCATGGAGCTTGCACAGGGAGGCGTGGTCGTTGTGGGACATGGCAGTGTGTGCCATGCTAAAAACATTACTTTATTTCATACTTGATACTTACATTGGGTTTTACAATTATGCTTCCGCTAAACACTTAACTACGTTTTGATTTGAAACACCTTTCATATTCTGTGGTTGAATTTTACTTATTACATGTTATGTTCAATATGATTGGTGGCTTGATCCTGGTCATGTCACGCCTCCAAGCGGTGATACTCCGCGTGTGGATTTTGGGGGTGTGACAGATTGGTATCAGAGCCATTGGTTGTAGTGAACTTGGTTTTAATAAGGGAAAAAAAAGTTTTGTTAAAACCAGACTATAACCTGAACAGTGCTCAACGATCCACAACGACGCTACACTCCACGTGCAAGACTCGACATTCTAGGTGATATGGTTTATGTTTTATTGCCTACTTGTTAGTTACATAGAACTTTGCTCATGGTATGCCTAGATAAAAGTAGCAACTGTTAATTGAAAACACATGTGTGCTTACTCTCTTCTGTCATCGCACTTTCGCGAACCCCTCTCACTCATGATTCCCTTGATATGAAGATCATGGCTGGACGCGTTAACATGACTCAAGCCCAGTTGGCGGCTTTGATCACTGAACAAGTTACTGCAGCACTCGCAGCTACCCAGGCAGGAGGTATATCCTGCAGTCGCAACTCACTCTAGGATCTTTAGATCCTACACTCCTAAACCAACTCTTGTGAATTAACCTTGTCCTGTTCTTATACACGCAATAGGTCAGAATGCTCAACCACCTGTGTGCACGTTCAAGACGTTCATGGACTGTCGTCCTAATACCTTTAGTGGCACTGAAGGAGCCGTTGGACTCCTCCACTGGTTCGAGAAGCTCGAATCGGTCTTCGAAATGTGTGAATGCCCTGAGGCTCGTAGGGTGAAGTATGCCACTGGTACTCTCGAAGGCACGACGCTAACTTGGTGGAACGCGCAAGTTCAGATGCTGGGGCTGGCGGCTGCTAATGCTACCCCATGGAATGATTTTAAGGAACTGATCAAACGTGAATACTGTAGTCGTGATGACATCCACAAGCTGGAAGTGGAGTTCTTTAACCTGAAGATGACGGGGTCAGAGATAGAAGCGTACACGAAACGATCCAATGAACTAGCAGTGTTGTGTCCAACTATGGTGGATCCTCCCATCAAGCGCATTGAGCTGTACCTCAAAGGCTTAGTACCAGAGATTCAAAGCCATGTGACTGCTGCTAACCTTGCTACTATCCAGGATGTTACTCGTCTTGCTCATCGTCTTACAGACCAGGCAGTAGAACAGAACAAGCTGCCTAAGCGTATTGGTGCTACTACAATTACTACTTCTGCTACTCCCAGTGACAACAAACGAAAGTGGGATGGAACCTCTAGCAAGAGTTCGACTACGGTTCAGTCCCACGCACAGCAGCGAAAGATCGATGACTACCAGAGTCCTGGTCAGCAATCTTCTGGTAGTCAAGGGCCGGGTGGATATCGAGGAAACCTCCCAAAGTGCAACAAATGCAATAGACACCACAATGGTCAGTGCAACAAGGGTCGTTGTCAGCGGTGTCTCAAGATGGGTCATGAAGCTAAGGATTGTAGGAGCTCACTACCTGCGAATCAGAACCATCAACAACAACCACCCGCTCCACAAAACCAGCAGCAGCAACAACGAGGAAACAGGGGGTGCTTTCAGTGTGGTGCTGAAGGCCACTTCAAGCGGGACTGCCCCCAGTTAAATCAAAATCCGAACAACAACAATAATCAGGGCAATGGGAACAACAACGGGGGAAACAATGATGGATACAATGGTGCCAGGGGTCGAGTGTTCGTGCTGGGTCAGGGTGATGCAAGGAATGAGCCTAACGTAGTGATGGGTAAGTTTCTTCTCGACGACTTTTATGTTACTGTTTTATTTGATTCGGGTGCCGATACCAGTTATGTGTCTCAAAAAGTTAGTCAAATGCTTAAACACACCCCAACTCCCTTAAACACCAAACATGTCGTAGAGTTAGCGAATGGTAAAAGTCTAGAGTCCACACACATAGTTCAGGGTTGTAATCTCGTCTTAGCTGGTCAGACTTTCTCTATCGATCTCATTCCTATAGTTCTGGGTAGTTTCGACATCGTCATTGGGATGGATTGGTTATCCCAACAGCAAGAAGAGATCCTATGCAAAGAGAAGATTGTTCGTATTCCTCGTTCTGGTGAAGAACCTCTTATGATTCAAGGCGACAAGAGTGGTGCTGTAGTGGGCATCATTTCCTTCCTGAAGGCCCAGAAGTGTTTGCGAAAGGGCCACACTGCTATTTTAGCACTCGTTACGGACGCATCAACGAAAGAGAAGAAGATAGAGGATATTCCAGTTGTACGCGACTTTTCTCAAGTGTTTCCTGAGGAATTACCTGGTCTACCGCCTCATCGCCAGGTCGAATTCCAAATCGAGCTAGCTCCTGGAGCAACGCCCATAGCTCGAGCACCTTATCGCTTAGCTCCAACCGAACTGGAAGAGCTGTCCAAGCAATTGCAAGAACTCTTGGAGAAGGGTTTCATTCGTCCTAGCTCTTCACCCTGGGGAGCTCCAGTTCTGTTTGTGAAGAAGAAAGACGGTACCTTCAGGATGTGCATTGACTACCGTGAGCTTAACAAGGTGACCGTGAAGAATCGCTATCCTCTTCCCCGCATTGACAACTTATTCGACCAGCTGCAAGGGTCGAGCTACTACTCCAAGATTGATCTGAGATCGGGTTACCATCAACTGAGAGTCCGAGACGAGGACATCTCCAAGACAGCATTCAGAACTCGTTACGGCCATTACGAGTTTCTGGTTATGCCATTCGGGTTAACAAACGCACCTGCAGTTTTCATGGATCTTATGAACAGAGTGTGCAAGCCTTACTTGGATAGGTTCGTGATTGTATTCATCGACGACATTCTGATTTATTCTAAGAGTCAGCAGGAACACGAGCAGCATCTGTGGATTATTTTGGAACTGCTTCGAACAGAGCTACTTTATGCTAAGTTTTCGAAATGCGACTTCTGGCTTCGCGAAGTCCATTTCCTAGGCCACGTGGTAAATAAGGATGGGATTCATGTTGATCCATCCAAGGTAGATTCGATCAGAAACTGGCCTGCACCCAGTACACCAATAGAAATCCGCCAATTCTTGGGTTTGGCGGGCTACTATAGAAGGTTCATCAAGGACTTCTCCAAGATTGCACAGCCCCTCACCTCACTAACTCAGAAAGGCGTTATCTATCGTTGGGGTAATGCACAGGAGTCAGCATTTCAGCACTTAAAGGATAGACTTTGTAGCGCACCTATTCTTTCATTGCCAGAGGGCACAGACGATTTTGTGGTCTATTGCGATGCATCCATTCAGGGTCTAGGATGTGTGTTGATGCAACGTGACAAGGTCATAGCCTACGCATCACGTCAACTCAAAATTCATGAAAAGAATTACACCACACACGATTTGGAGCTGGGAGCTGTTGTTTTCGCGCTTAAGATATGGAGACATTACCTGTACGGTACCAAGTGCACCATCTACACCGATCACAGGAGTCTCGAGCATATCTTCAAGCAAAAGGAGTTGAACATGCGACAACGTCGATGGGTTGAACTACTGAATGATTACGAATGTGCCATCAAGTACCATCCGGGCAAGGCAAATGTTGTGGCTGACGCCCTCAGTCGAAAAGATACCACACCTAAGCGCGTGCGAGCATTACAACTTACCATCCAGTCTAGTCTTCCTGCACAGATACGAGATGCTCAGGTAGAAGCATTGAAACCAGAAAACGTCAGGGTTGAAGCTCTACGCGGCTCAAGGCAACAATTAGAACAAAAGGAAGACGACGCCTACTACGTAACAGGACGCATCTGGGTTCCACTCTATGGCGACTTACGAGAACTTGTGATGGATGAAGCACATAAGTCTCGCTACTCAGTATATCCTGGTTCGGATAAGATGTACCACGATATCAGAACTACGTATTGGTGTCCTAGCATGAAAGCTCACATAGCAACTTACGTTAGCAAATGTTTGACTTGTGCGAGAGTCAAGACCGAATATCAGAAACCATCGGCCCTACTCCAGCAACCAAAGATACCACAATGGAAATGGGAGGAAATTTCCATGGATTTTGTTACTGGCCTGCCTAGATCTCAACGTGGGAATGATACTATTTGGGTAATCGTGGATCGACTCACAAAGTCTGCACACTTTTTGGCTATCAAGGAAACGGATAAGTTCTCCACTCTAGCAGACGTTTACTTAAAGGAAGTTGTCTCGAGGCACGGGGTGCCAACCTCTATTATCTCTGATCGTGATGCACGTTTTACTTCAGAACTATAGCAAGCAATGCACAAATCTTTTGGCTCTCGATTAGACATGAGCACAGCTTATCACCCGCAAACGGATGGGCAGTCTGAACGCACCATCCAAACTCTAGAAGACATGCTTCGTGCATGTGTAATCGATTTCGGCAACGGCTGGGAAAAACATCTCCCTCTAGTGGACTTTTCATATAACAACAGTTACCACACCAGCATTCTAGCCGCTCCATTCGAGGCACTGTACGGGCGTAAGTGCCGATCACCTCTTTGTTGGGCAGAAGTTGGCGACAACCAAATCACTGGCCCAGAACTCGTAGTTGATACTACAGAAAGGATTGCTCAGATACGACAACGCATGGCGGCAGCTCGCGACCGTCAGAAAGCCTACGCGGACAAGCACAGGAAACCACTCGAATTCCAAGTTGGGGATCGAGTGCTACTCAAAGTTTCACCCTGGAAGGGTGTGGTTCGCTTTGGAAAAAGGGGCAAACTTAATCCGCGATATGTCGGACCGTTCGAAATCATTGAGAAAATAGGCAAAGTGGCCTACAAACTAAACCTACCAGCAGAACTCAGTGGAGTTCACAACGTCTTTCATGTGTCAAATCTAAAGAAATGTCTGTCAGATGAGACCCTTATAGTTCCTTTGAAGGAGCTCACTATCGACGATCAGCTGCGATTCGTCGAGGAACCAGTAGAGATTACTGACCGAGATGTTAAGATTCTCAAGCGCACCAGAATACCTCTCGTTTGAGTTCGTTGGAACTCCCGTCGTGGCCCAGAGTTCACCTGGGAACGCAAAGATCAAATGAAACAAAAGTATCCCCAATTGTTCGAGAACAGTACAACCACTACTGAGGCTGAAGCTACTGCGGAATTTCGGGACGAAATTCCAAACCAACGGGGGAAGGATGTGACACCCCAGGAAAACCAGGAAAACAACGCAACACAACTAGCTTCCTCAGTAACCACGTGCTAAATTTCGGGACGAAATTTCTTTCAACTTGGGGATAATGTAACAACTCGTATTTCAGAACCTATCTATGTGTTTAATGTAACGTAGATGGACCTTATGTGATTATGTGAACTTTGATGATTAATGAAATGTTATGTTGTGCTTGTATGTATGTATTAGAGTCACACGAATTGAACCGATCGCACAACAACAACCTGAACGCACAAGCCTTTGGGCTGTTGTTCCTTAACACTCTCGGCCCACACACTTTTGTATTTGAACCGAATGGGCAGCCCATGCAAAGGGTTTGGCCCACTCCCTTTATGTGAATACAAGCACCCATATGTGGGGTTGCTTCTCATTACTTGCAAAATACATAACACACATAAACCCTATTCTCTCTTTCTCTTCCTCTCGAACCCGATGGCAACAACATCTCCACCTCTCAAAGCTTTCTAGTTCGGATTCCTCTTTATTCTACCTTCTAAACGGTTAGTGTTTTTATTGTTGATTGCATGTTGAAAGATGTTATGATTTATATGATTCTATACATTCATTTATGAATGATACATGATAAGTTATGAACGATGAGGTTTGGTGTTCATGTAATCGGTTCATATGTGTTGCATGACTTGATTAATTTATGGTTGGTAATTATGTAATGTTGATGTTGAGTTAGAACCGAGGAGATGAAATCGGCTGTGAGGGGTTTAGATGTTCAATTGATTCATAGGTCTTGTCATGGGTTATGGATCTTGATGTTAATCATACTATGTGATTTGATGAGATGATGTTGAGTTGTTACATGGTTGTTAAGGTTCATATAAATTAATTGATAAAAACTTTGTGTTGATCGATATACGCTTGGATTAGAAATTGTTGATTGTGATGATTGATTGTATGCAAATATGGAAACTGTATATTGGTCAAACGAATTGATTGAAATTAGTAACTGACTTGCATGATTTAAGGAATTAGTTAACTAATCGCACAAGCCCTTTCGGTCGCACAAGATCAGGTCACACGAGACATGATCTGATTGCACAAGGTGCATCGCACAAGCCGGGTACAATCACATTAAGCACCGTGTACAATCTGTATATGCATGATCGCACAAGACCTTGTGGATCGCACAAGACAGTGCCGATCGCACAAGGATTGGGCCACACACGAACATTTGGACAATTGGGCCCCAAAGCCCAATCCCAGTCGCACAAGGACTGGTCAGTCGCACAAGTCCATTCGAATCGCACAAAGCCAATGGTTGCTGTTTATTTGTTGGGCCGTATACATGTCTAACTACTTATGTTATATTGGGCCGGGTATCTTTGGGCTTCAATGGGTGAATCGCACAAGGCTATTAGACTTGTGCGAGCCCAATCTTTTGAATCGTACAAGTATGAGTATGTTTTGTACTTGACTGTTAATGTGTTGCCATGATCAATACGTGTTCGTAATCTGTTAACTTTTGTGTAAACATATGTGCACTACTTGAACCTAGACCTGACTTGTATGGTAACCATGTTAGGACGTGGTTGACCACATATAACTCAAGTAACCTTTCTGTGTATCTGCCGAGCAAACCAAGGTGAGTTCACACTCTTTCCAAGGCATGGGATTCCCAAGGGTTGGGAATGGGTTAATGATTTAAACGGTAACTACAACCATCCTCCGTGGGTAGGATGCCAAGATTACACACTAGACCAAACCTCTAACATGAAGTCCCTCATTTATATCGACTTAATAACCGAGGCCTATGGCGAGCGGGTCATTAGTTAATAGCGCTATTAGGTTTAACAAACCTCACACCGTGCCAGTCGGACGGGCGTGTACTAATGGACTATGGGCAAAGGGTCAATGCTGATAGACATTGACTTAGGGCACCTCTTATATTTTCGTAGTAGTCGATACGCACGGTCTGGTAACACCTGGGAAGCCCCCACTAATCTTCGCAAACATCTCTGGGAGACCGCGATACTAATTAATACGATACATGGTTTACAAAACGAACATATGATTTACGAAACGAATGCTATAACTAAACCACCAACTGTGAACTCACTCAACTTTGTTGTTGACTCGTTGTTACATGCCTTGCAGGTCGTTAGGTACTCATGGAGCTTGCATAGGGAGGCGTGGTCGTTGTGGGACATGGCAGTGTGTGCCATGCTAAAAACATTACTTTATTTCGTATTTGATACTTACATTGGGTTTTACAATTATGCTTCCGCTAAACACTTAACTACGTTTTGATTTGAAACACCTTTCATATTGTGTGGTTGAATTTTACTTATTACTTGTTATGTTCAATATGATTGGTGGCTTGATCCTGGTCATGTCACGCCTCCAAGCGGTGATACTCCGCGTGTGGATTTTGGGGGTGTGACAGTTCGCACAAATGCGCGCCATGTTGATTCGTGTGGATGCGCAAAGTCCATCCGCATATTCATGTTCATCCATAGTTATGTTGGTGCGAACCTGGAAACACTATATATAGATGTGTGGTGTCCTGTTCATGATGCATGCTTGTGGACTTGAGAGCTGTTACTCTGTCCAAGTGATTTTGTGGTTTTGTATTGTTAATCAATAAATAGAAATCATATTATAATTACTTGTTCTTGTTCAATCCACTTTCGTACTTGGATTCCACACAAGACACGAGATCTACGCAATCAACAAAACATCGAAATCGGTCCAAACACGTTCTCACAAGTGGTATCAGAGCGGGAGATTGATTGCAAGGACCGAAGATACAAGATTTAAGCAAGATACAAGCAAAAGAGAGTTGAATTTCATCATCTTCTACTCATTCTTCTTCTACACTTCTTTTTCAAGTTTAAAATTCAAATTCACGTCGAATTTACGGTTGAAATTGGCTGATTTTCAACTATATTGTGCGAAATCAGTGTTTAAACAACCCTTGAAAGTTTCAGATCTAAATTCAAGCAAAAACATTGTTTTTTTTTTTTTTTTTGAAAAACTATCAAAAGTTGACAACATGTGTTCGCTGAAATATACGCACGGATCTGGGTTGTGTTGAGTTGATTCGCACGGATCAATTCTTAGGTTGTTCATATGGATCTAATGATTGGGAATACACACAGATCAGGTTTTAAGTTGGTTCGCACGGACCAATATTGTGTCAGTTCACGCGTATCAAGAAGTGTAGTTTGTGCAGATTTGTGTTGTCAATTCGTGCGGATCAAAGTCTTCCCATCCGCACGGATCAACCTTTGTCTAGCTCACACGAATATAGGGTTTTGTGACATTAGTCATTTGCACAGATCCAGTTGTTCATTCATACGGATCAGATTAGTGACAATCCACACGAATCAACCACTTCCTCATTTGTGCGAATCCAGTTTCAAAAACTGTTTGATTTTTAAGATTGTTTGTTGATTCTTAAAGATATTCTTTAAAACCATGGTGTGGAATCGAGAAAATCGTATTGCATGTGATAGAACTGAATGAAAGGATTACAATTTTTAGAGAAACACAAAAGGCCAAGAGATAGGATGATGAGAGGAAATGTTTCTTAGATTCTCAAGGAAATCCTCTTATATATCCTAAGACAATAGACTTTGACGTTCTAGTTGCAACGATACCTACTGCTGGAAAGTTTTATTCAAAGGAGAAAGGAGATATGGAATATGTTAAAATATTGGAGGAATGTATGGAAAAAGTGTTGAATGGAAGTCTAAAAAGTCTAGAAGAAGTGATAGAAAGTTTGAAAAAGACTCCCGATACAGAGGAGACAACAGCAAAACAATCAATTGAGAAAGAAACTCTAACTGAATCTTCCAAATCATCAAATCAGGTTAAAGAAATGGATAAAAATGATGGAAGTGATGAAAAATATGGTAATAAAGATGAAATGCAGTACAAGAAAAACATTATATCATGCAGTGCCTGTACTTAAAAGGACAAAACATTAAATTCAAGAAAAACTGAATTTTCTAAAAAATGAAAAGATTTTGAAAGAAAAAACAGAAGAGCTGTCACTAAAATGAAATGTTCATGAAAAAGAAAATGAATTTTTGAAACAAAAGTGTTCAGCAGATTGTGAAAAATGTTTTCAAAAAGAAAATGTTGTTCAAGAAATGAAAAATGAATATGATGTGATGAAATACTCACATCATAGAGTAAAAGAAGCATATGAAACTTTGAAAAGTCAAGTTGAACATCTTCATGAAAGAGTTTCAAAATATTCTGAAAAGTCAAGCTGAACTTAAACATGAATTGGCTGAAAAGGAAAAGAAAGTTAATAAATTGCAAAGTTATCATGCTTCTTCATACATTCTCGAATGCATTTTCAACATCACCCCGAATGATAATGATTCTGACAAGAATAAAAAGGGGATTGGATCTGAATATCATCAAGTTCCACCACCATTTGAGAAAAATTATACTTTCAATTATGATGAAAAGGTGGCAAAGGCAATAAACATGGTTGATCAATTGCCTGAGAACATTGATGTGACAGATACCAAATCTGATCTTGGTGAATTAGAGGTGGTAAATAAGGTTGTTAAAAGCGTTCTAAAAGATGAAAATGATTCCACCAAAACTGAAATTTCCAAATCACAAAATGAAGATGTAGAAAGTTTTCATAAAATTATTTGAAGAATTCAAAATCTGAATCTAATACAAAAACGGATGATGATCCAATATTCTTGGCATATCTCATGGTTGGATCTAACAAATTGTTTTCAGACGATGAATTTCCGTTTCATAATGTGATTGCGGAAAAGATTGAAAAAGTGTTCAAATTAGTGGAAATCGAAAAATCAGAAATTGAAAAACTTGCTAGAAAAACAGTAAAGTTGAGAGGCAAGAAAACTTTTTATAACAAACCAGGTTACAAAAAAGAAAAACACAAAGGATGGTTTAGGTTATAAAAAGAAACAAAATCAAAAGAAAAGGTTTGAAAAGTCAAATTTTCAGATGAAAATGAACTTTGTTTACGGAACAAGTTCAGAAGTAGAGAAAGAACTCCGATTTAGTCGACAGACTAATGAAGAGTTTTATGCTCAGAAAAAGAAACAACAACATGCCAAAGATGTTTCGAAGAAAACATGTTTTAAATGTCAAGAAATTGGACATGTTGGTCGCAGATATCCAAATCCGAAGCCTGTTGATGTTGAGAAAGAGAAAAAGCAATCTGAGGTTGCAAAACAGAAGTCTCCCAAATTTGAGCCAAAACAGATTTGGAAACCAAAGGTTGATATATCAAAGCCAAAACAAATTTGGAAACCAAAGACATGCAAGTTTGAACCAAAACCAATTTGGAAACCAAAAATTGATTTGTCAAAACGAAACGTTCATAATGATTCAAGATTTTATGAAAGGAATGTTTCAAAAGGATAAATTTTTGTGGTCAAGGAACAAAATACTTCTGTTGATGAGAAAAGGAAAACCGAGTCAACTAAGAAAGTTGATATCAAGAATGAAAAAGTTTTTGTGAAAAACGAAAAAGATTTTCCGAAACTGAAGGAATCATAGTGTGTCAATATACCCAAGATCAAGCAAACTTGGGTGAAACTGTTCAAGTAATTCAGTCTGTGTTTGTGTAGGTGTTTTGGAGGACAATCAAAGTTCAACATACTCAACAGAACAACTGGCACTCATGAAGAAATCCTGTGTTTATGATTAAATAGGATAATTGTTGATTTAAATTGTCAAAGTTTTTGAAAAAAATGTTGAAGGAATACGTCGAAACCCTCATGGCTGAACAAACAAAAATGGTTTCAAAATGTTAAAATCAATGTTTTGTTAATCATGGGTGTGTGTGTGTGTGCTAAACAGAGAATATGAAGCAGAAACAGATGGCGAGATGAAGCTGTCTGCATCGGATTGTCAAAATTTTCTTTAAAATGTTTTGGATTTTAGGGGGAGTAAAAATTTTTGAAATACAAAAACATTTTAAAATTTGAAAAAGGACAATAACATGAAAAAATCAAAAGAGTTTTGTGTAAAAAGAGGAAATGATAGTTCATTAGTAGACAATCACATCATGCTAAAGAAATGGAAAGTTAAAAAGTGATAAATGGTCTCACTTATGATATGCCAGTAGGTTTTTACACATTTAGTAAATTGATTTCGAGATATAAACCTAAATCAATAACTTTCTTATCTCATGGGGAACATCTCTCATATATATGGACTTAGTACTCCGAAATTTCGTTTGAGGATTGCCTGATTCTGAGATACTAGGTTTTTATACTTATTGATATCTGGGGCATTATACCTGGTCTTCTGATTTTTCGTCAACAATGACCTAGACCTCGTATAATGCTTTTGCGCTTAAAACATACCCTCTGCATAAAAATTGAAAAAATATCGAAAGATATATATCAAGTGCAATTGTAAAGAAGATTCCTAAGTGGAACACACCTTAAGTCGAACATTCATCTCTTTGACTGAACGGAAGTTCTAACCTGAGCTCTCAAGGCTTCACACTAACCCAGAGACATATATCATTTAGGTATATTCACCTGTAAGACTGAATCTAGGGAATCTTGATACGGGAGTATATTCTGAGGTGGGACACGTGATTAAGATAAGTTTCTTAAAACACTAATCTCGTATCTTGAATCAATTGAAGTTTGTGTGAAAATTTAAATGGATAGGTATACTGACAATCTAAGTGAATCATTTGGAACTTCAAGTTTATATAGATCAACGATGCTTGTGAAGTGTCATAAACTGATATGATCCTCTGATGCAAACTCAACAAAAATATGTTTGTAAATAGTTCATTATTGCATTTAATTAGAGTAAAATCACAAAAAGATTTTAGGTGTGTTTTAGCGTAAACTTTGTAAAATACAAAAAGATTTTGATTCACTTTATGTTTCGACGACCTGTGTTGGAAAGTTGAGTTTCAAAATACAAAAGGATGTTGAACATGCCTCAGAAAAATTACAAGTTCATTAAGTTGAAACTTGAGTTTTTTAATAAAAGATCAAAAACAGTTTGTAGTTGTCACCAAGGTTATAAATTTGGACTTGGTAGATAATCAGATAAATCAAGGTCATTAAATTGTACTTGATCATCTGTGAGAATTTGTGAAGATTGGATGCTTTAACGTCAAATATAAAGTTATTTGATAGGGGGAGTTGAGTCAGGTTTTAATCCTGAATTCACAAGTAATTCTAATAGTTTTAACTGTCAAAATATCCGTATTTAGAGCCAAGCTATCAATCCTGGGAAGATCTCAAATACTTTTAATTGTCAAATAAAGTCTAGAGAGAACCAGGTTATTTATTATGAAAATGGCAAAATATTCTTACAAGTGCTTTGAATTGTCAAATGATTAGATAATCAAAAAGCCAGGTAAAGATCCAGAAGCTCAAACCAAGGGGGAGCTTGAAGATAGAGAGTTTATTGAAAGGGGGAACTAATGAATCAAGATGAAAAGGGGAGTCTGTGGTTCTGAAGTGTTAATGACTTTTGAAGACTCAGAGTTGATAAAGATTGGCTATGAGATTGACTGTTGCAATATCCAAGAGGGAGTCTGTGAATGCATATGTCTATCGCTTCCGTCAATCATGTGCTTCAATGTCAAGTACATTGAAACGTAGCTAATCAAATAGGACAAGACGGGGTTTAAACTGAAGAACACACATGAGTTAAAGCTGGTTCACACGAGAGCTCACATAATCAGGGTTTGGAGTCGGTTCGCACGAATGCGCCATGTTGATTCTTGCAGATGCGCAAAGTCTATTCGCATATGCATGTTCATCCGTAGTTATAGTTGGTGCGACCTTGGAAACACTATATATAGATGTGTGGTGTCTTGTTCGTGATGCATGCTTGTGGACTTGAGAGTTGTTACTCTGTCCAAGTGATTTCAGGTTTTGTTTTGTTAATCAATCACTAGAAATCATATTATAATTACTTGTTCTTGTTCAATCCACTCTGGTACTTGGATTCCACACAAGATACGAGATCTACGCAATCAACGGAGCATTAGAATCGGTCCAAACACGTTCTCACATTTAATCATAGAAATTAATACAAAAAATCTTATAAATTACAAAAATCATTCTTCTAATTCACTGTCGATGAAATTAATACTCGGGTTTGGGTTTGGTGGCGGATTCATTATCGACGTGTACCATTCTATGCGGGGCATGTACATATATTGCCATTGTTCTGCAGCGGGTCTTCGGTGCATCAACTATAGCCCGTTTATTATCGGCATTGGATAGTGGCCTTCCAGCTTAACATGTATGTAGTGGTCATCGTTAACATTTGTAAGCGTTATCAATCGTGGTTGTCGATCAGTCAGATCATTCAATATTGAGAAGAAAGTGGAACTCCCATCGATGCTTAACAGGTGCACCACGATACCGTAACTTTGTGCAATAAGAAGCCCTACGTGGGGGTCGTCCATCCAGTGACTCGGGGGACAACTTTCCACTGAGTCCCAAATTAGGCCCTCACGATGCGTGTTAGAATATCCTTCCTCCCATGCTTCAAATATTGGCAACTAGGTCGATTCATTCTGATCCATCTCTTGTACAAGGTCTCTTCGAATGTGCCCCAATAAACGTTCTCCCATACCTAATCCCACAGCCACAGACCGAAACCCACAATGACCGTCCGGCCTCACATCTTGTATGCACGAGATGTGCGGGTGAACACTGACGGAAGGGCAGACTTAAACTGTTTGATGATTGACACGTTCTCGTACCCAGCTATTAACAAAAAACTGTTATCATCTCGTATCTCTTTCTTTTTAGAACTCGTTGAACGGCTTCGGTTCGCTTTGGGTTTTTGAGACCTTATAACCTACTGTTGAGAGGCATGTGACGGAACGTACAGGCTGTGACGGGGGGAATCTATTTACTTTGTCGGGTACCTTCAAAGCACTGTATGCATCACCGAAGGAGCTTCTCCTCAATTCTTCGTCTATACGAGCGGCCTCGTCCAACCTTTGTTGTACTTGCTTTGTTGTTGGTCAGCCACGAGTATTTTGTTGGACAACCGGTGGTTTCTTGGTAGATTTGGTTGGAGTCAACACCACTTTAATCTTTGACAACAAGCTTTTTTTCTGAGCATGGGGGTGCGACTGTAATTGTTTCCTAACAATATTGAGCTCTTCGACCACGTCAACGTTATCATCTATCAATTTACATGCTTGAAAGTTAAGCTTCCGCTAGAAGACGTCTGTGTCTTTGAGTTGAATCGGATGGCTACACAGTTAAAACAATGCACTGTTTAAGTCACATGATTAACAGACATATATCATACAAGTGTTGTATGTTTAACAATTATTACCTACACGTAGGCACATTTCTAGCCTATAGGCACACGACAACCCACAACTGTACCACATCTGGCAACCACATGATGAATGAAAGCACTTCAAGATGTCTAGCTTCCTAAGTAGCTCTCCACTCAACAAGTCAAGGGCTGTATGGGAAACTTTTCCACGTAGGTGGTCAAACAACGGGTTTCTGTGGTGGTTTATTCTTTTTTCGATGCTTTCTTGAAAACTCCTCCTTATTTCAGCGTACTGCGCTTCAACTATATCCTAGACCCAGCCAACTATAAAGTCCAGCGAGCTCCTATCTTGGACGTATCTCTTTAAGTTGGCATGTTGGCTCTCAACTCTGTTTGTGGTACGCTGACCAAAGTTGCGACTCTGATCAGTCTACGCAAAGACGAACATTTCCTTATAATCTTTCAGCCAGTTATCATACACGTACTTGAAGACCCTTAAAAAGTAAAAATAATTTATTAAATGTACATAGGTGAGTCATATGTTATTAAAAAAACTTACTTGAACGTTTGCACTCCACAAGTCGCTTTTGCAGGTTGCGCAAGTAGTACTCGTATATGGGTACTGATGGAGACTCACACAATGACCCCCAGAATGACATAATCTTTTGCCAATCTTCTTCTGTGAAGGCACTCTTGCAGTGCTTACAAATATTCTGTTGTATGTGAAATCTACAGAGGTACCTGGAGGCATTTGGAAATACTTTAGCACACGCGCTCATTAGGGCATGTCTCTATCCGTTACAATCACATGTGGCTCCATACATTCATCCAACATTGACTTGATCCTTTCAAGCACCCATACAAAGTTATCACTCCGTTCTTTATAGATAACGGCATGCGCGATACAAAACGAATGGTTGGTAGGCGTTATACCAACAATCTGCACAAATGGCATATTTTATATGTTTGCCTTGTACGTCGAATTGATCAGCAAGACGTGTGGGAATGAACTCCACATAACACTCCAGTAGGGATGAACAATAAAGATCTCTATTATGACCTCTATTCTGGGTTCCTCCCGTGTCTCGTATATAAATTCGTTTCTTATCAGGAGGTTTTCTAGTGACTGCATGGGAGTTAATTCATCTCTTTGTTCGGATCTAATCTTCTTTACAATGTTTTGAACGTCTTTCTGAACATGAAACATGTCAGGGTCCTGATTCCTTAGCGTTTGAAAAATTTTGCGCGGATCCATGTTTTGAGCTGTCAGCTGCTCGATCCGTCTGTATTCGTTTGGAATAAACCTTCGCACAAACGGGTGGGCTGACAGGTCCTCACAAAGTTTGTGGTTATGTTCAATGTTTCCCCCTTTTATCTCCCAGATTTCATACGGATGGTCTCGCACCGCCAGCAGGTAAAACGGGCAACCAGTTTTTTTTACTTCTTGCTTTTCTAACTTTTGCTGTAGTATGGTGCTCACCACCATGGTCACATTCAAGCCATACGCTCCTAGTCCTTCCCCCTATTTTCTTTGATGGATGGGTCACAATAACAAAACCATCCGACTTTGCCATTTCTTGTGCTCATTTCTTTAGGTCATATAAAGAGTTGAAAATCTATAACATCGACTGGGTTAGGTTAGATTTTATACTTATTAATATGTCTAACGTAACTAAATAAATTTGATACCATCTTTGTGAAGTACGGATTTCCCGGGATAGGGGGTACCTCACCACCTTATCCACCATATCCACCATATCCTCCAACGTTCGGATAGTTTTGTTGAACATAAGGATTGCTCAGGGAAATGAATTGTTGATGACCACTGTCTCCTCCGTATCTATCAGGATAGTGTTATTGCACGTAAGAATAGTCACACCCGTATCCCTAATCCGGATACCCTTGTTGCGCTGGATAACATGGTTCATCAGCATACCCATGGTATGAGTCATCTACAGGGGATGTTTCATCAATAGGGGGATGCGTGTTCAAATCTAGAAACGGTCTGCTTTGTTTTCCTTGTACACTAGACACAACCTCCTCTTGTTCGTTAGAATCGGGAACGCTAGTCTCCTCCAAAAAACGTTATCATCATTAGTAAATAATTAATTAAAACAACAAGTAATTAAAACAGTTAAGCTAATAACTGTTACCGGAACGTTTTCGGGCACCCATGACTCGCCAGAATACGACCCAAAGACATAGTTTCCATCCCAGTATGATGACATTTCAGCACCTTACAAGTGATTAAAAGAAGAAAGCAAAGAAGAAGCACATAAGTTGAGGGGTGTAAGGGAGAACGATGGATGAAGAATGCAATGCATGTCACTATTTATTTCCAATATGTATGCCTCGTATAGCCCTAGACGCCCCATATTACTTTAAGTCACATGCCTGGAAGATAGTAAAATCAATCCTCAAGGCGCCCCGTCTAGGCCTAGACGAGGCGTCTTCCTCTATCGTATTGGTCCTTCCTCTGGACCTGGACGCCCCGTCTAATGTGATTGATTTGACCTTGTACGAGGTGCAGTGTCTGGTCGGAGATAAAATCCTAGACTCCCCGTCTAGGCCTAGACGAGGCATCTTAAAGACCCTAGACGACCCATCTAGGCCTATACGAGGCGTCTTAAAGGGTGTGGAAATAAGGATTAAGGTATGTGAATATGCACACCCTATACAAAATATTTTATCAATTTAGGACAACATTATACTTTGCTTTATCAGTTGGAACAAATTTTTTATTTTAAATAGATTAAAACTAAGTTTAATGTTTTATATTAATTTTAATAAATAAGGGTATAACAACTTCCATTTGTTCACTAAAACGGTTTTCAGTCTTCGTGTTTTTTGTTTTGCAAAAATATATTTTGATAAATGTGTTTTTTTTTCTATTTTACAATATGCCAAAAACAGTTCAGACATTTTTGTTGTGTTTTGGCATAAACTTTCGAAAATCTAAAAAGATTATATCTTTTAGTTTGTTTTTGATGTTCTTTCACACTGAACTGAACTGAACTGATAAACTTACGTTTTTACAAAAGCATGAAGCATTTTCAGATAAACACTAGTTTGTCTTGTATTGTGAACGACTAAGGAGACTTTTGAGATAACTATTTGTGATAGTGAATAGATAAGTTGCTGCAAAACGCTTGAGGTGTAAAATTCGGGATAGTCACCTAAGTAAACAAACCAAGAAGATCACCAGATACTTCAATGCCTCACAACAAATGCAGACGTACAAACATAAAACTAATCCGCTACTAAAAAAAAGCACTCGAGTTAAAAGATTGAAAATTCAGTTTAGGGGGGACTGTTGATACGTCCTTGAAGCTCACATTCCAAAATGAAGAGGCGAGATCCAGACAAATCAAGACCAAAGATAAAACATCTCTGGCTATTGCCTGTTGGACTCCGGTTGAGTTTGCAGCGGATAAACAAGGATTCGGCACATCAGTTAACATATTTATGAATGATTTTAGGAGTGCAGAAAGTTTATAAGTGAATTTGAATGATCAAGAACAAGCGAATGGACAGAAAGATTGTTGAATAATCTGTCTTGGTACCAGAAATAGTTACCGGACATAACATATATATACATGTGATTATGGCGGTTAATCTAGGCGGCAAAACTGTCGTTTGGCAGTTTTAAATTACCCGCTCATGATCTTGACCCACACTTATCACATAATATCCGAATGTGACTTATCACTTATTACATAACCATATAAGTATGTTGGTACACTTTATGTGGACGCGACTCGGCTAGGTTCGACTCGGTTCGGTTCGACTCGGTTAGGTTCGGCTCAAGCCCGACGTCGCGACATTCCTCCGTCGTGCGCCCCAGAGTTCGACACGCGAAGCACGGATAGCCGCGAACCGTTCCCGCCGACACATCATCATGACATCACAATGATGATGTCATGATGACATCATGATGATCTCATGAGAAGACTTTACATTTACATCAAACTGATTGACGAACTTTGATGAAGATTCAACATGAGGAAGGTTAACCTTCCTCATGAACATACATGGGGAACCTTTCAAGGTTCGTCAAGATAATGTGTGGGGAAGTTTAACCTTCCCCACTCATTCCTTCGTCTCATGAAGGTTCGTCAAGTGGACAGTATATATAGCACAGATGTTAATAGTTTTAGTTATGAGAGCATAGTGAAACCAGAGAGTTTATCGTCAAACATTGTGTGTATATGTTTGATATTGTTCTCGTCCTTTTAATCCAAGTGAATCTTTGATTATCTGTTGTGTTACTCGTGTTACATTGTTTTGTTCTTAGTGGGCCTCATCAATTTATTATTTTTTTTTTGGGCCAAGAATATTAAGTTTTGGTTAAGTTTGAGAACATGGGATTGTTAAGTGGGCCGTTTGATTTCTTTTCAACCATAACAGTCACTAAAAGATGGTTTATCTCTTTTGGTTTATTTTAAATTTGGGCCTATGTGGTTTAGGTTCGAGTATTTGCAAACAAATAGAGACACAGTGAAAGCTTGAGAGAATTTTGGTGAAAAGCTAGGATTCGCGGAGTAGGGTCGGGTGTTCGTCAAGTTGTTTTGAATCGCGCTTCTAAATATCACGGTTTCGTCAAAAAGAGTTTCATCGAAACTTGTCAAATTTTTTTTAAGCTTTGCAAAACTGATTTAACAGTGTGTTATTAAGTGTGTAACCAGGTTTTCACTTTCATATATCAAACATGAGTTGTACTAGCTCATGGGATTGGAGTACGGACTCACAAAAATCGACTTCAATGGCCGAATAATTAAGGAGTACCATACCTCAACCCCCTCCACATCAGACTTCGATGGCCGAATATTTAATGAATTCCATACCTAAACCCCCTCCACAAGTTCCTCCCACTCAACCTCAATTCGATCCAAGTGTCAATTGTGGTCCGGCCATACAATTGGGAAACAGTGATCAAACAAGAACTGCGTTTTGTGCTGAAATTGTCAAGAATGTCAATGATGGTGAATCTTCAGGAAAAGATGACAGTTCAGGATATATTGTGGCACTGATGAAGATAGTTCAGGTGTGAGTGATTACAGTTCAGAATCGGACGTCAAGGAGGGAATGGATTCTGAAGCTGATATTTTGTCGAATGATGCTAACGAGAAATCGGACTTGATCAAGAAAGCTGATGCTACATCGAAAGAAATGGAGAAGATTCTCACTGAAGATGGATCTTTCTCTTCTCAGACTGCCTTCATGGCTAATGTCACAGCCTCTACGAGTCAGGTAAAATCTGAAACTCCTAGCATATGTAGTGATTGTGCTAATATGAAACATGAATGTGCTGAATTGAAACGTGAATCTGAAACGGTTCATAGTCACAATCAGAGTTTGGTTATTGAACTGTCAAAGTGCAAAGATGCAAATATGGCTTTAGCTAGAAACGAAAAGGATTTTAAATCTGTAATTGAAACCTTAAAGAAAAGTGTTTCCGAAGTGACCAAAACTGTTTATCATAAACAAGTTAGTATTAACGATTACATTAACATCGTTGAGGAAACCAAAAAGGAGCTAGCCATTGCCAAATGCGAGCATGATGCAATCAAGCTCAAGTTGGAGAGTTATTCTAACTCCCGATTTGTGCTCGATCACATTATTGACGTTCAACAACTGAAGGGAAACGTGAGAGGTGTTGGGTATAAGAAGTGTCCTCCCCCTTTGAGACAAAATTATACTCGAATGCCCGATGAGGAAGAAATGCCACGTTTTGAGCCAACTGTACCGCTTGATTATGAGGAAGTTACAACTGGCTTAGGGTTCAAAATGGACAATTCATCGGAGGGCTCATCTGATCGGAAAGAAAAGTCATCATGTGCTTCAAATCAAAGTCCTCCCACAGTTGAAGACTATGATTCGTCAGATGATGAACCAGATGTGAGTGATGAGGATAAATCTCTTGAGAAGAACAAAGGAGTAGAAGTGCCTTTTGAGAATCACATTTTGTGTGATCCTCCTACTCCTGTTGTGCAATCAACTGGTGCTAAACAAGAGATAGATCCTATCACTGAGACAGTGTCTACTGTTAAAAGTGATAACGTGATGTACACTTTAGTCGGTGATGACAAAATTTATTCAAACACAGCTTTTCCAATTAAAAATGTCAATCAATCTTTGATTGACAAAGTGTTTGAAGATACTACAACTAAGTTTTTGGGTAAAGCGATCCCGAGAGTTTCTGTAACTCAGTGTGATCCGATTCCAAAAGCTGAAGTTAGAAGAAAATTTGGAAATCAAAAATCACCGACAAAGCAACAACCTGTCACTTTTAAGGGTAAACAACAACAACAATGAGCTCCAAAGCCTAAGGCTAAGGTTGAATCAAAAGGATCTCGTTACAAGAAGAAGGCAAAAGACGTTAAATTTGTGGCCTCCAAAGGTACTGATAAAGTGGAGATTTTTTAAAATAAGTCAAATACCGATTTTGTTCAAAAAGTCAACATTTTGAAACGTAATAATGATAACAATTACACTCAACACACAAATGGGTGTGAAGCTAGTACCTCAGGGTCTACAACTTCTACGTCAGGTTGTCGATCAGATTCTCCTAAGTTTGTTGAAAGGAGATCGTGTTTCAAATGTGGGGAGTTTGGCCACATTATCAGAAATTGCACAAACTCTCCAAAACCAAATTTTGTTGAAAGAGCCCCTTCTGAACAAGGTCACCAACAACGTCGTCCTGTGTCACCAAAAACTGACAAACGCACTGTTAAAGAACAGGAAACAAAACAACGACGTCAAAATGTGAAGGTGATAGAAAAGGCTTTAAAACCAGAAACTGTTAAAAGAGAACCAAGTTCATCACAACCGTTAAAACCAAAAATTGTTAATAATACACAATCTGGTAAACGAAAACAGGCTTGGAAACCTAAAACAGGTGAAGGTTCAGGGGGAGGCGTGAAAGTTCCAAATCATCAAGAGACTGAAATTACATTTCTTGATTCTCAGGGGCAACCCAAGTCTATGAAGGCTTGGGTCCCCCTCTCCAACTAATCTCTGAGTGAGTGTGCAGGATGTTCCAGGAGGAACTTTCAATAGTCATAGGATTATTGATAGTGGAATGTTCATGCACAAGATCGTCGACAAAAGGAGTTGTTGCCTTTGATGGAGAGAAAAAGAAAAGAAGACATAATTGTATGTCGAAAGAAATTGAAAACCTTCGACAAAATGGAAATCATACCAAAGTTTGATTGTTCAAGGCTTTGATCGGGTCCCCAGGATAGATTCAATCAAAATGTACGCACCTGCAGCACGTCAGAAGTTCAAACTCAACAAGATGAACGTGCAGTGTACATTTCTTCGCGGTGTGATTGAAGAAAATGTGTTTGTTGAACAAACCAACCGGGTGTGCGGATGCCTTGGCATGGATTGAACAACCGCACACTACTTCTTAAAGAGAAATACAAAGACCTTCGCTGGTGCAATGTGAAGACCAGCCGGACCCAAAGGTTTATGATCTTGTTGCTGTGACGAGATTTCTCGGTTAATTGAAGTAGTTGCAACGTCGACCTTGAAATCCACACCGGGTGGATATCCAGTTTAGGAGAGCGCTCAGATTCCTTGCAATGCACGAAGCAGTTGCAGGATTACGGTTTTAAATTTCTAATCTCTCCTATACTTGTCGATATTTAAGCTGCTTTATGAATTATTATCATCTCGTACAGCACTCTTTGACTTGACACGCTGAACTCGAATATCACCTCACACGTGATTGTTTTTAATATGAAACTCGTCAATGTTGTCATGATCCGCACCGCTTACCGACGTGCCAACTCATTTTTCCAAAATTCGATAAATCATTTCTCATTAAATTAATTTTGGTAAACGGCATTGAGGTAAAACATGAGTTAACCGAGATCGGAAAATCGTTTTTGTAAATATCTTTGTGTCTTTTCAATTTATCTTAGTTTGTTGATTTTAGGGGGAGTAAATCCAAATTTGAAAATTTAAAAACATCGTAAAATTTCAAAAGTCAAAAACATTGGAAAACAAAAATGAGTTTCCTGGCGAGAAAAAGAGAATATGATAGTAAATCAGTGGTCTGTCGAAACCTCTTCGAACTGAAATGCAAAATGAAATATGTTAAGCAGCTCTATATAAGATGTATCGGTAGGCTCACAATCAGATTAAAGTGTGCAGGGTGATATAAATCCTAAATCAACTGAAGACCAGGTGGGAACCGCACATTGGCATATGGTCTTAGTACCGAAATTTCGTTTGGAAGATTGCCGAGGTTCTGAGATATTCGGTCTTTATGCTGTTTATCATCTGGTGTAACACCTCGAAAATTCACGTCCTATAATGAGTTGACACGTGTCATAAAGTTTGAACGTGTGAAAGAATGTTATAAAAGGACTAAAGTTGACAAACATGGAAAGTATGTGATTATACGGGTTCTAAATGTCAACAGTGAATAAATATACTTCATAATAACCCTACATGATGCTCATAAAGTGAGAGATTACAAACTACAGGGGCTAAATGTGTCAACATGTTTAATTTATACCTCTGAGTGACCTTTTGACAAACCCGAAGCTTTGTAAATGTTAATTATGCTCACTAGAATGCACGATATAAATTTCATAAAGTTTCGTTATCGTATGAGAAAGTTATGATCAAATTCGTGTGCGAGGGGTTAAAGTGCAAACATTGAAAGTTAAGACTTTTCGGGTTAACCGGAAGTGTTCAGGGACTTGGCAAAGTGGGTATAAGTCCTAAAGCCCTTGTGGGTAATTATAAGGGGGTCAAAATGCAATAAAAATCTTGTTTACCCTTTCAAATAAGCCAAAGGTCAAGTTACTAAACAAAGAAAATAGAAAATTCTGATTTTAAGGGCCATGCGGCCCGCGTTGATATCTGTTAACTGAGAGGCGGGCCGCGTCAGGAGCCCAGAAGCAGAAAACGGGCACAGCAGCCTGTAAACGCGGAGAACCGACACTTTTTCGACATTAATGCAATGTGGGCGACCCCTAAACAGTCCTAGACACTAGGAACACCTGTTGGATGGTTGTGGTCAGTTGTAGATCCCAAGTGCCAACCATTTGTGGTGGAATTTTCACTATAAAAGGGTCTTCATGTTCACAATCATTCTTCACACTTCATCTACATTTGTGGATCATTCTGGAGCTCAAGCCTGCTTCCAAGTGATCATATCTCGTGCATAGGACTCTTGTAAGTCTGCTAGTCCTTCTTTAATTGAGTTTAGCTTGTTTAATTAGCTAAAAGTCAAACCGTCGTAATTACGGTTTGACTCCGAGATTAGTCAATAATGGCTCAGTGATTTCTCGAATCAAAAGTAGTTATATGTTGGTATTTATGTGGGTAATAAAACCTCAAAAGGGTTTCCCCTGATCACCACTCTAACCAGGTCAAAAGTCGGGTCAAACTAGTATTTAAAAAAGTCAACAGGAAGTCTAAAATGCCATTTATGCATAATTAACATTGTAGATCATATACAACCTGTTGGATCATTGTTATAACTTAGTAATAAGTGTAAGAACATGTCTAAACATGTTCAACCCGACAATTTCCTGTCTAGACCCGGTTCAGAACCGAAAGTCACATAGTTTGACTTTCACTTTGACTTTCAGTTCTGACCCGATTAGGCATGTTTTAGAAATGCCTCAGAGCTTTAATTGGATTAGGTTACTTGTTGGTACAACCCTCTGTGATTATACACCTTGGTTCATTAGTTATCCAATTAATATGCACGTTTCCGTTAATTGCTCATATGTTGACTATTATGCCCTTTACACCTTAAAACGTGATTTATGAAAATGTAAAAGTGTAGAAACCTTAGTTACTGATATATAAACTTGTATGCAAAGTTTGACATCACTTTGACTTGTAGATTAAGAGTTATGCTCATTATCGCAAATTTAGAGCTTTATGTTAATAAAACGGCGTAATTAGCGTATAGCCTAGTTATGCCTACTTTTAGCATCAAACTGAATACCCACTGATGTAATATATTATTTTGGGAATTTTAAAGATTTTTAATTAATTTTAGACTGAGTATAACTAGTAGTCGTAGGCTTAATCCGGTAATTGTCGGTTTTGCCCTTACGGGCCATAAAATGAGTTTTACATATCTAAACGACTCCAAACCTTTTGCTACTGATCACATATGATAAATAAATTATTTTAAGCCTTCTGGAAATATAAAAATATCAGATTTAAGTATCGAACCCGGAAATGGCCTTTAATCGCCTTATTTAGCGTTTTTAACGCATAGTATGTTTTAAAATCATATTGGACATACCCGGGTTGATACCTACTGATATTTTAGGCAAATTAGAATGTTTTAACAGTAAGCAAAGGTTGACAAACTCAGACTTTAGTTTTGAGCTTTTCGGCTTATGTGAAATTACCAAAATACCCCTATGGGGCATAGTTTGGTTAAAAATGATAAATTTCACATACATGCTTTAACCTACTGATATAACTTATCAAATTGAGTATGTTTTCTGTTTACATCAGATCTGTAACTCAGCTAAACATCTAAACTCTTTTACAAACTTTAAAATGACCAAACTACCCCTACGGGGCATAGTTTGTGTTTAAATTCGTTCCGGGCATAATAAAAGACATCTTACTGATGTCACAACTTATTTGAAGCATATTAAGTTAGGAAACCTGTATATGGCTCTTACGGATACCCGTTATGCATATTACGCGTTCGGTTCGGGTTATGTAACAAGTTTACATAAATTAGCCGAAACGGGTCAAACCTTATCGGTTTTATCTCAAAATCCAGAATGTGCATGAAGGATCCATATTAAGCAAGTCTCTGAACTTGTCGGGTCTAAATCACATTCTATCCGGTCTTCGCTTAATCGTGCGTACGTACCGTATCTTTGAAACTAGCCGGTCTAAGCTTAAGCTTAATTAAAGACCCGTTAGGATACTAATAGGTTATATTAAACCTTCGTTCCAGATTAGGAGAACCAGTAAAAGCTATGTGCATTTTTCTTATTGTGATTAATACTTACTCAGGTAAATACTTTTAACTTATTTTCCCTATACGGGCTTGGGTTACGGTATATAGCATACCGCTTGATCGGGCATCAAATCTCCACCATTAAGTGGGTAGTTGAATAATTTGATCGGCTCGTTTAAACAGTCTTGTTACTTAAAGCCTTTGGGGGGTTAATGACCATGTCCCGGATATCCTTGGCATCATCTTACGAGATGGCCACGACCTGAGCACGGGGTGTAGGCGTACACCTGTCAGTATATAACTCATTATTGTGGTGTGTCTATTGATCTTTAACCCGGACAAGATCCGGGCTACTGAACGCACAAGAAATATGTAATTCGTTCACAAGATTATAATATTAAATAATTCTCCCAAGTTATAAAAATGTTTATGCCATGTGCATCCAAACCAATTTTCAATCATTTTCCAAAATGAGTCAGTTGAATGTATTTACCAGTGTAAACCGACGTATTTTCCCAAAAAGACTGAATGCAGGTACTAAACGAAATTGGCTGGATTGTCTCCTTAGCATCAATAAAAAGTCTCGCAAGCTTAGGATGCCTGAAGTCTGTTGAACCATTGTTTCTATTTTATTTCGATCCGTTCTGTGGATAAACAATCGAACGTTGTGATACTTGATATTACAATAATTAAATTCGGTTGTATCATATTTTAAATTTGCTTCCGCTGTGCATATTGATATTGTGTTGTTTGACTATTACGTTGCCAACCATGACGTCACGATACTCCCCCACCGGTGACACGTGGAAATCGGGGTGTGAAAGGTTGGTATCAGAGCCAACATTGAGTGAATTAAACACTAGCCTTTTGTGTTTAATCTCAATAACACAATTGCACATATCTAAACCTTCGAGTCTAGACTTATAACATAGGACAAATTCCACCTTATTCGGGTTTTTGTTTTGTCCTTTAAAATTTTATATTTGTTATTGTTATCTCATGCTTTATTGACAGGAATATCAAAATGCCTCCAAGATTTTTCCGTAGACGAGGACGAGGAAAGGGGCCAATCACCGCCCCCAACGACAATGAAGCGGGACCGTCCAATGTACGAGCTCCATCTGCTACGGAGAGCGACGATCCACGTCAGAACAGGAGGAACCTGTTCGAGCCGGCGAGACGATCCATTTCGCACAGCTCTACACCTCCGGTCCAAAATTCATACGGACCACATTCGGAAGACGAACCCAACAACCCTCTGCCTTCCTTCATACCGCTGCAGAGATCTTTGTCCCATCATTCCTATGGAGACCCTACACCTGTTTTTCGGGGACAGTTTAACCCGGTAGGATTCATACCCGAACCCGTGGGTTTCAACCCACTAGGGCCAGCCGATCACTTCTCCGGTGATAATGCGGATGACATGGACGAGGATACGGACCCCGTCATGCCGGCAAGTGGTACTCTGAACCACCCGATAGAGATCTCCGACGGATCTTCATTCCACGGATCGCCCTATGTTGGTCCGGATAGCTTCCAAGCCTTGTTCACTCAGCACGAGTGGTATTATACACCTTCTCACCACTCGTCGCCTCATGAGCAGCAGCAGCCGCAGCAGCAGCATCATCAAGATTCCTCTGAGGATCACCGATTTGTGGCAGTTACACCACCGCCACCACCACCACCAGTTAATCAGGTGCCTCCGCCACCACCGAGGCGTAGGAGGTCAGGTGCACGTATGTCCTCACGTGCGGGAGACTTTCATTTCAGCTCCCCACGTCAGTCAAGTGCCAGCCACTACCCGCCACATCAGGAGGACCCAGAAATGGGTGGACCTTCCAACCCCGCGATGCCTCAGCTGCCGCCAATGGGTTTTGACAACCCAATCCCAGCTTATACAGGTTCCATGGCATACAACCCATTCGAGCCGCCAGTCCACAACAACTACGGGTATGCAGAGGCCGACCCCTACTTGGTGGCAGCTAACTACAATGCCCTGCAACCAGAAGGACCATACGGAGCTCCATGGGGAGTTGGGTACCCAACACAAGGGTACCAGATACCACCTAGGCCTATCATACGGACTCAATCGCAGCCACCTAGGTTCTCCCCACCTGAGCATGAGGAACTCCTTCAGAGGCTGGATCAGGTTGAACGGGAAGTGCACAGGGACCGTAGGGAGAGGCAGACTTTCTTCCAAGGATTAGTAGGCTTGATCAAAGGGAAGAACAAGAAGGATCATTGAATCCTTCCATTTTCTGTATAAGCCCCTGCGTGGGTGTATTTGGTTGTTAAGCCCCTATGTGGGTATGTGTGTTTGTATGTTTGCTTTGAGCCCCTGCGTGGGCCTATCTTTCCATAAACCCCTACGAGGGTATATTGTATGTGTAAGTCCCTACGTGGACTATTATGTTTGTTTAAAGCCCCTGCGTGGGCATGCTTGTTTGTTTTAACCCCTACGTGGGTGTATTATTGTGAGTCCCTGCGTGGACAATTATGTTATAAACCCCTGCGTGGGTAAGTACTTGTTTAACCCCTGCGTGGGTAGTTTGTTAATTGAAAAGACCCGTTTAGGGCAGCGCGTAATATTATGTATAATTAATGGAATGTTGGTTTTATAAATTTCATGTTTGCCTTATGTGCATAAATAATTTATATATGAAATAAATGAATCAAATCATTTCTTTTGAAAATAATCTGCCTATGTAAATTTTTGAAATAAGAATCTTGAAGAGTGAAACCTAGTCTGAGTGTCCTTATAAAGACCTGACCATGATGGTAAGACCTGTTAAAAAGATTCAAATCCCTGTTAACATCTGAAAACATGTTAACGCTCCCGGAAGATGTGATGCATTTAAAATCACACGCATTATTATTATTATGTAAGGATCTTTCTAAAGATTCCAAACCCAAATTAATGATCTCTGAATCATGGGTTAAATCATCAATTAAGATGATCATATTTTACCATACGTGGTAATATGATGCTTACGGGCCCAGCTCACTTCCATATGAGCCAAAAGACAGTGGTAGCTATGACTCCCTGTCTGATAAGGGTAATGAACTAGGTTCAAACCTTAAAAGTCTTGATTCTTTGAAATCATAGCTTATAATTTAAATTGTCCATGTGACTAAGCCTTATGTGCTAATATATATTGTTATTGTTTATAATTAGGATAAATTTTAATTGAAATCCTAAATCAATACGATTAATAAGTTAACCAAATATGGTCTCTGTTTACCATGGTTAACGAATTACCCTAAGGGGTAATTCCATAATAAACTCCCAAATAAAATATTGTCCTTGTTTTCTGCAACTGTTAAATTCAAAGGGCTGACTCAAATGAAATAAATAGCCATCCAGTGGAGCAAAATGAGAACGCCCAGATTACGTTAACGGGTGCTGAATTAAAAGCGATCATAGACGGCGCTGTTACACAGGCTTTAGAAAGGCAGTATGAAGAGTACAGTGGGACCCGTAGTAGGACCCAATCTACACAGCCTTCAAAGCCAGCGCCCAAGAAAGACGACCCGAAGAACGATAATGATCGACGCTCCTCGAACCACAGTGCTCCATCTCAGCAGGTTATACGTAATCAAGGGCCCCGTGACAAGGGTTGCTCGTATAAATATTTTGTTTCCTGCAAGCCCTGGGATTTCACTGGGGAGAAGGGAGCCATTGACTCTATGACATGGCTGGATGAGATGGATACGGTTGTAGACATCAGCGGATGTGCTGAGAGAGACGTGGTCAAGTATGTGTCGCAGTCTTTTAAGGGTGAAGCGCTAGCATGGTGGAGATCCCTGATTGAGGCCACCGGAAAAATCCCATTGTATAATATGTCATGGGATCAATTTGTCGCCCTTATCAAGGAAAATTACTGCCCTCAGCATGAGGTGGAGAAGATAGAATCTGACTTTCTATCCTTGGTGATGACAAACCTCGACTGTCAAGCTTACCTAACGAGCTTCAACACTATGTCTCGGTTGGTTCCTTACCTGGTAACCCCGGAGCCAAAAAGAATCACTCGTTTTATCGGTGGTTTAGCCCCCGAGATAAAGGCAAGCGTGAAACCCTCTAGGCCAGCCACTTTTAGATCAGTAGCTGACATTTCCTTATCCCTCACTCTGGATGCGGTCAGGCAGAGATCGCTGAGGAATAAGGAGGCTGAGAAGAGGAAGCGTGAAGATGATGGTTCACGAAAGTCGAGCAAGAAGCACCGTGGGAACGGTGATAGCAAGAAGGGGTCTGAGTCAAAAAGAGATGGGCACCGGTCTGGTGAGAAGCCCAAGTGCAATATTTGCAAGAAACAGCACTTTGGAAAGTGCAGACTCGGATCGAACTCGAATAATGAGTCAAAATCTTTTGCTTGTGGTTTGTGCAAGTCCAAGGAACACAAAACCTTGGATTGCAAGAAGATAAAAGACGCAACGTGCTACCGTTGCAATGAAAAGGGGCACATTAAGACCAACTGCCCGAAATACAACAAGAAGCCTGAAGAGGCCAAGAAGACTAATGCTAGAGTCTTCAGAATGGACGCAAAAGAAGCGGTTCTAGACGACAACGTTATTACAGGTACTTTCCTTGTAAATGACGTCTTTGCTAGAGTACTTTTCGATTCAGGCGCTGATAAGTCGTTTGTAGACAATAAGTTTTGTGAATTATTGAAATTACCTGTCAAAACCTTAAAAGTGAACAATGAGGTAGAGTTAGCAGATGGCTCTCTAGAAACCGTCTCTACTGTGTTAGATGGATGTGTTATATCCATTAAGAACCATTCTTTTCCTCTGTCTCTACTTCCCTTTAAATTGGCTGGTTTTGACATAGTTCTGGGTATGGACTGGTTATCTCATAACCAGGCCCAAATAGTCTGTAATAAGAAACAAGTGGTAATAAAGACTCCGTCTGGTGAATCACTTACCATTCGGGGAGATACCCAGTACGGGCTGCCTAAGCAGGTGACTATGCTCAAGGCTTCCAAGTGTTTGAAGAAGGGGTGTGTCATCTACATGGCGCAAGTGATTATTGATGAGCCTAAACCAAAGATAGAAGACATCCCTGTCATTTCTGAATACCCAGAAGTATTTCCTGAAGATCTACCTGGTTTACCACCGGATAGACAAGTGGAATTCATGATTGATATCATCCCCGGAGCGGCACTAGTTGCTAGAGCACCATACAGATTGGCACCCACAGAAATGAAGGAGTTGCGGACGCAGCTAGATGAATTGCTGGCTAAGGGTTTCATTAGACCTAGCTCATCTCCTTGGGGAGCGCCAATCTTGTTTGTCAAGAAGAAAGATGGGTCGATGCGTCTGTGCATCGACTATCGCGAACTTAATAAGGTCATGATCAAGAATAGGTATCCTTTGCCCAGAATCGACGATTTGTTCGATCAACTTCAAGGGGCAAGTTATTTCTCGAAGATTGATTTGAGGTCAGGCTACCATCAGTTGAAGGTTAAAGATGAAGACGTTCACAAGACTGCATTTATGACTCGTTACGGTCACTACGAGTTCCTAGTGATGCCTTTTGGGCTCACTAATGCACCAGCCGCGTTCATGGATCTCATGAACCGCGTCTGCAAGCCTTATTTGGATAAATTCGTCATCGTTTTCATCGACGACATTCTCATTTATTCTAAGAATCAAGCTGACCATGAGAAACACCTTCGCTGTATTCTCAAACTGCTACATCAGGAGAAACTCTATGCCAAATTCTCTAAGTGTGAATTTTGGCTACGAGAAGTCCAGTTCCTTGGACATGTGGTCAGTGAGCGTGGTATCCAAGTGGATCCCACTAAGGTTGAAGCTGTTATGAATTGGCAAGAGCCAAAGACGCCTACTGAGATTCGTAGCTTCCTGGGATTGGCAGGATATTACAGGCGTTTCATTGAAAATTTTTCAAGGATTGCTGCACCCCTAACCTCCTTAACTAAGAAGAAGGTTAAGTTTGTTTGGGGCCCTAAACAGCAAGAATCCTTTGATATCTTGAAGCAAAAGTTGAGCAACGCCCCAGTACTGACATTGCCAGATGGAATAGAAGAATTTGTAGTTTATTGTGATGCTTCGCACACTGGCATAGGGTGTGTGCTTATGCTGAAAGGTAAGGTGATTGCCTACGCTTCATGACAATTGAAAGTGCATGAAAAGAATTACACCACCCACGACTTGGAGTTGGGTGCCGTTGTATTCGCACTGAAACTTTGGAGGCACTATCTTTATGGTGTCAAGTGTGTGATCTATTCTGATCACAAGAGCCTCCAACATCTGTTTAATTAGAAGGAACTAAAGATGAGGCAACGCCGTTGGATGGAAACTTTAAATGATTATGATTGTGAAATCAAATACCATCCCGGCAAGGCGAATGTAGTCTCCGATGCCTTGAGTCGGAAGGAAAGGGTGAAACCCATCCGAATCAATGCCAAGCGCATGGAGATAAAGAATAATCTGATTGAAAGGTTGTTAGCTGCACAGAAGGAAGCTGTGTTGGAAGCTAACTATCCTAATGAAAAGCGAGGAGTAACTGAGGAGCAGTTAACTCTTAGCAAGGACGGAATCTTACGATTAAATGGACGAATATGGGTTCCCATTTATGGAGGACTTCGAGATGTCATCCTCCAGGAAGCCCATAGTTCCAAATACTCCGTTCATCCTGGAGCTGATAAGATGTACCAGGATCTAAAGGCAAATTATTGGTGGATAGGCTTGAAAAAGTCTGTAGCCACCCATGTAGCAAAATGCTTGACATGTGCGCAAGTTAAAGCCGAGCATCAGAAACCGTCCGGTTTGCTACAACAGCCTGAACTTCCTACGTGGAAGTGGGAAATGGTGACGATGGATTTCATCACCAAGTTGCCAAAGACAAGGAAAGGAAATGATACAATATGGGTTATAGTTGACAGACTGACTAAGTCAGCTCATTTCTGTAACACCCTTGTCGTTATTTAATGGTTTTTGTAAAATATACGACAAACAACATGTAATTATGACTACATATACTTTGTAAAAATACGGGTTTGTTTAAACTTTACAATTTTAAAATAAAACAACATAACATAATTGAGTACGTCGTTTAAACATTTCAAAAGTTGTTTAGCAAACAGTTTACATCATAAACATTGTTTAAGCCGAGTTGATTTATGCGGAAGCTTCAAGAGTATGTGTTCGGTCCTTCAAAAGTTGCTTGATCGTCACCCATAATCCTTGAGTACCTAAGACTGAAATGTTTACATAAACATTTATATTAGAATGCTTAGAAATGATACTTGATCGAAACTACGATCGAGATGAATTTGAAAATTTACAATTATATAAAATTTATAAACATTCAGGCCCTACCGTAACTTACGGTTTCACCGTAAGTTACGGTGGTCAATTTCCAATAATGGTCCACCGTAAACCAGTAGACTCACACCGTAAGCTCCTGACCTCTACCGTAACTTACGGTACTACCGTAATTTACGGTAGTCTCTGTAAATTCATCTTTTGATTGCTTTGTTCATTATACTCAAGCCTAAATCTCGGATTTCGCTCTTTCTAACATACCAATACATTAGTTTCTCAAAATTCTAATATGTTACATATGAACCAATATCAAAGATCAATCAATCATATTCAAAATATCATGCATATCACGTTATATCAATTTACTAATGTGCAAGGTTCAAATTACGGGTTTCTTATGAATTCTTAACCCGTTTTACCTATCTACTCCTTTTGACCCGTGAAGGGAAGTTAAACACTTTTAACTATAAATCTATATATAAGCGTACCTGGTTCGGATCAACATATTGACCCGTTTTAATACCTTGTCTCAATAATCGCTAATTCATAGCATCGCTAATTCATAAGCCGATTTATCCTGTGTGCATAAAACTCCACAAACACTTATTAGTCGTTAATTGTCAAATGGTATCAACATTACCATTTGACCCGTTTGGTCTAAACGACCAAACATTTTGCGCTTATATTTGACTAGATCACCATTTTACCCTTTTTATTCGTTTAAACCTACTTAGAAAGTAGCCATTCAAAAACTCAATTTTTTTTTATTTGTCATCCCATGACCAAATTACCATTTCACCCATTTTTACCATTAAACATGGTTTTTCGTCTTTTGATACGTTCCGACCCGTATCTTTTCATGTCAAAATCATATTTTGAATATAACCTTGTCGTATTTATAATCTATAAATAAATACATATCTTACGATAAAGGTGTAAGCTTTACTTACCTTGCATCCTTGCGAGCCTCATACTTGAACTTGTATCCATTTGACCCGTTCATTTCCAAGCTCCTACCTAGCTTGTCAGAGTCAAACTACCATATCATATCCACAAGATGATTAGATTAGTTAACCATTAACATGACCATCACACCTTATGGATTCACACACTTATTCATCAAAGTATGCTATTTATTCAACAACTATTTTTTTTTTCATAATTCTTTCCATTCACTAACCGTTTGACCCGTTAGTCAAGTTACTTATACAAACTAGTTAGTAAGTGATTTTGAACACTTTAAGCATGTCATATAAAGTGTTATTTGTTCCTAACAATAAATACTTCATGACTAAACAAGTATACGCAATCATATGCCTTTTCCGGATTAATAATAACATTATTAATGTGCAGCGATTTTCTATTCAGCTGCTGTAATCGACCATTATGACCCATTTAAAGTCCGAACAAGATTAACATGTTCAAAAATGGATCGTAGAAAACTTCAATACCTTCGCAAGCATATAAGGTACACCTTCTAACGAATTTTCTATGATTTTATATGATTTTTATAAAATCAGCACAGCAACTATATTTTCATTTTTCAATCAGCTTTTAAGTTTTCTGAACAGCAGTTTTAATCACATTTTTGACCTCTTTAACAACCACATTTGTTTCTTATGATTGAAAACAGTAAAAATTTACTTCATAAGCTTTCCGAAAAGGTATAGAACACCCAAATCGGATAAACGGTTGATTTTATATGATTTTTTTAAGATTAGTCAAAATCCATATAAAAAGCTACGGAAATCATGTTTAGGTTCCTTTCAAATTCGACCCAAACCATCAAATGCAACCTATTTCCATGGCTATAACCCTTATTAAACTCTTGGTAATGGTTAGAAACCTATAACACAGTGATTGTAGGCTAAGAGATGTCAAAAACATCATCTATTTCAGCACTTTAGTTTTCATTTAGGCATTTTAACAAACACCTAGTGTGCATAATTTTACATACTTACTAACTAGTTCATAACTAGTTATTTTTACCAAAGTTAACATCAATTTGGTAATTTCACATCAATTTTAACATCAACAAACCTGAAATTGCTTTAGAGGATTCAAATTACACTAGTACAACTATCATAATTCTAGTGTCTTCATACTTCTACATCACCCACTTAACACCTTCAATGGTGATTATCAATTTCATAGTTTTTCATCATTAATTCATCAAATCCTCACTAGGGTTTGTTCCTAGTCATGGATTTATCCTAATTTCACTCTTACATCAAACATGCAAGCAATAATTTCGTTTATGATAATTCACCATGAATTCAAAAAATCACCAAAAGATGGAATTCGACATACCTTGTGATCCTCTAGCCCGAGTGATCACTAATCCTAGCTTGGTTTTCGATTTAGACTTGATTTGCCCTCTTGATTTGGTTGATTTTGTGTATTTTAGGGTTCATTAGGGAACCCCTTTTTCTCCTGTTAGAACTCACGACCAGAACACACACTTGGGTGTGTGTTTTGGTGTTTTTATTTTTATTAAATAAAACCTCTTTCACTTTAGCCAACTTTAGCCCCTTAACTAACAAAGTGTTGTAAAAGTGTTATTAACCAAGTTTCTTTGACATCTTATAACACTTAACTAACTAGGTTGTTATTCCAAGTTACTTAGTGGGTTCGGGAAGTTATACCCTGCTTTATTTTAAGTCTCGTTAACTCGGGCCTTCTATATACCTTGTTTTTCTCAAAGTATTTATTCTCCTTTTTAATTAACATAAAGTTTATTTATTTCGATCTCACTATTTACCGGGTTAATTTTTTTACCACTAACGGTACTCTTACCCGTCTTTACTATTAACGTGGTTTGATTACCAAACCCGTTTTCGGGGTGTTACAAGTCTACCCCCCTTAAAGAGGTTTCGTCCTCGAAACCTTTTCTTACATAATTCATTGAGTTTAAACTCAGTGTATTTGATCCGAGAAATCTTTTATACATTATTTATACTTTTAACCAATTGTTAGTATTACCAGAAAAGTATGGTAACATCTTTTTGGTTACTTATTGTCTACGTATCTCTTACGACATAATGCAACTTGAAATAACGTAATCTCGTTATTTCCACTAGTTTAGTTAACTTAGCGATTTCTATCGCTTTTATATATTATTGAACTCTTGGTGAATCCGTTACCTTGACCCGTTTAAAGGTCTTTAGTGAAATATTTCACTTTTAGCAATAACTTCTTTTGTTTTCAGATTTATTTATTCGGTTCAGTTATACCGAATCCACCGCTTACAAGCAAACCAATTTTTTTTATTGATTTGAATTACTGGCCTTAACCGGTCTTACTAACTAGACTTATTAGTCCCGTTACTTTTCACAGCTCGCTTGGTTATAACGTGATTTTACTTCACATTACATTTCCTAACCGTGATCGTGTCACATCGTGTTTAGTTTGTATCAACCTTTCATTTTCGAAAATATCACTTTTCGAATATATCGTCTTGCGCCTATCAGTGTCAAAACTTGTATCTTTCATGCTTACTATTTAAATTCCTATCAGAATTTATGTTTGTAAAAACGCTATTTCTTACTAAAACCGAAGTTTTAGTTTTAGGATCTTCTCTTTAACTTTTGTCAATTATCCATACCAGGATATTGACAGTCCATAATTTATTCTTTTACAGTCTTAGTTTTATGCGGGGATTCTCAACCGATTCCCTCGCTTTATCTAATTAACCCGTAGGTTTTTATCACTTAGCCTTATGGGCTATTTTGATTAGACTTTCACCTCTTTAGGGCGAAGTCCTTATAACTTCTTTCTAATCATGACCCGTGGGTCGTTTTAGTCCCGTAGATCTTTCATTTGTTTATAACCCTAAAGGTTATGTTGATCCCGTAGATCACTCCTTACTCATGTCATTCTTAAAATACATGTTTGGTGTCAAGGCACCCTGTTTTGTTTTTGTTCGAAGAATTATTTGGTTTCAAGCTTAGGTCCCGTTAACCTTAATTGTAGTTTCATGGCTATAATTGTTTTCTTTCGGACGATTTTCCGATTTTATGACTTCTCACGTCATTTATGCGTCAGTTCTTCTTATGCTTACTGTTATTTGATTTGCATATATTCTTATTTGGTTATATCCCATTACCGGGCTCATTATTCTCTTGCATTTAATGCTACCTTTATCTGGCTAGCGCTCACTTGTGCCATTCGGCGTTATATTGTATTCAACCTGTTTGACCTATTAATGTGAAATCCATCACTTATAAACAATCAACTTTATTCTTTATTCAACCCATTCGACTTCGAATAGTGGAACATATTTACTCACAATTTCTATATACGAGATTTTATAGTCATAACTCGTAATCCGAGTCTTTTGACTTTAAATTCGTGTTCCCGTTTCTCGGTTTACGCATGTGTTTAAATCCTTACCCATCAACCGGGTACTTTACCGAAGTCATTATTAGTGCAAGCATTCCGGTATACATTAAGATTTCGTTTTAATTTGTTTGGTTGTCTTAGCGAAATCCATCGCTTTTATTCAACCAAACCTTTATTCTTTATTTGACCATCCTTGACAGTCTTATAAACTATGAATGATGATTATCATCATCATTATTTCTTTACTACGACCAAAGTCAACGACTTTGATCGTTTTTCTCATGTGGGCAATACCTTTGTTTCTATGACCCCGCGGGTCATTTATACTTTGGTTTTACAATGCCCTTTTTGTCTACCATGGTTGTTTCGTCCAAAATGACTTATGTCACGAATTTCCTTGGGTCTTTTGTTTCTATGTGCGCCATACATCGTTTTTATGGTTCCCGCGAAAACCATTTATACGAGTATGCCCATAAGATTTCTCGACCCTAAGGATCCTTTAAATTTTTATTCATCTTGACCTTACTACATCGGACATAACTGCGCTCATTATAAGAAGCTCATGCTATCATGTGTTCACTACTTACTTGGCCAGAGTAAGCGATCAACACATGGTACGCGTGACCTTATTATAATTACCACATCACGTCCCATGTAAGTAACTCCTCAAATTATCTTCATATTTATGATTTCATTTGATAAAACTTTATTTAATTGTTAGTTAACAATTATTAGTTTTAGTCATTTATCCTTGAACATTTAAAAGGTCCCTTTTTATAAACATTTATTCACATTCGTTGATGTGATCATTACTTTTCTCAATAGGATTTATATTGAGAATACTTACTTGGATGATCACTCTCGTCCAAGTTTCTATATAAACTGAATTCTGTTATCGTCTTGTTATTCACAATTTGTGAATAATACATATTCTCTACTGAATTTCTCTTGGAAACGTCATCCTGGATAGGTAACCTATCCAGGTTTTCCAAGTTTCATATTCTATATGCAACTGTCATTCACTATGTATTTGTTGCATATTACTGTTTGTACTATAAGTTTAAAATGTGCACCTGGTAATGCTTGCCCCAACGGGCATTCCTTGCCATTACTTATTTGTGATCGTTACGCGATTTAGGTCCTTGATGAGTATGCTCTTCTTGTCACATCTCGGACCGTTCCATCATCATATCCGCAATTTGTTAAACTCTCGCTATCTTCAGATGCGAGTGTCCTTCAATTAAAACATTTACAAGAATTAGTAATACCAACTTCAATAATCGCCCGTATTATAATACAAGGCTTTTCTACTATACGCGTCAACGCGCGCAATTTTGTCAACTATTTTTATCACTTAATTGAGGTAACGTGTATCACACGATAACCCTATGTGTTGTTCACAACATTTCAACACATACCAAACCATTAATATACATGTACTTACCGGATTTGCGATCAAGCCTCGAACCGAACACACTTTACTCTTTAACCGTGAGCTCTGATTACCAACTTGTAACACCCTTGTCGTTATTTAATGGTTTTTGTAAAATATACGACAAACAACATGTAATTATGACTACATATACTTTGTAAAAATACGGGTTTGTTTAAACTTTACAATTTTAAAATAAAACAACATAACATAATTGAGTACGTCGTTTAAACATTTCAAAAGTTGTTTAGCAAACAGTTTACATCATAAACATTGTTTAAGCCGAGTTGATTTATGCGGAAGCTTCAAGAGTATGTGTTCGGTCATTCAAAAGTTGCTTGATCGTCACCCATAATCCTTGAGTACCTAAGACTGAAATGTTTACATAAACATTTATATTAGAATGCTTAGAAATGATACTTGATCGAAACTACGATCGAGATGAATTTGAAAATTTACAATTATATAAAATTTATAAACATTCAGGCCCTACCGTAACTTACGGTTTCACCGTAAGTTACGGTGGTCAATTTCCAATAATGGTCCACCGTAAACTAGTAGACTCACACCGTAAGCTCCTGACCTCTACCGTAACTTACGGTACTACCGTAATTTACGGTAGTCTCTGTAAATTCATCTTTTGATTGCTTTGTTCATTATACTCAAGCCTAAATCTCGGATTTCGCTCTTTCTAACATACCAATACATTAGTTTCTCAAAATTCTAATATGTTACATATGAACCAATATCAAAGATCAATCAATCATATTCAAAATATCATGCATATCACGTTATATCAATTTACTAATGTGCAAGGTTCAAATTACGGGTTTCTTATGAATTCTTAACCCGTTTTACCTATCTACTCCTTTTGACCCGTGAAGGGAAGTTAAACACTTTTAACTATAAATCTATATATAAGCGTACCTGGTTCGGATCAACATATTGACCCGTTTTAATACCTTGTCTCAATAATCGCTAATTCATAGCATCGCTAATTCATAAGCCGATTTATCCTGTGTGCATAAAACTCCACAAACACTTATTAGTCGTTAATTGTCAAATGGTATCAACATTACCATTTGACCCGTTTGGTCTAAACGACCAAACATTTTGCGCTTATATTTGACTAGATCACCATTTTACCCTTTTTATTCGTTTAAACCTACTTAGAAAGTAGCCATTCAAAAACTCAATTTTTTTTTATTTGTCATCCCATGACCAAATTACCATTTCACCCATTTTTACCATTAAACATGGTTTTTCGTCTTTTGATACGTTCCGACCCGTATCTTTTCATGTCAAAATCATATTTTGAATATAACCTTGTCGTATTTATAATCTATAAATAAATACATATCTTACGATAAAGGTGTAAGCTTTACTTACCTTGCATCCTTGCGAGCCTCATACTTGAACTTGTATCCATTTGACCCGTTCATTTCCAAGCTCCTACCTAGCTTGTCAGAGTCAAACTACCATATCATATCCACAAGATGATTAGATTAGTTAACCATTAACATGACCATCACACCTTATGGATTCACACACTTATTCATCAAAGTATGCTATTTATTCAACAACTATTTTTTTTTTCATAATTCTTTCCATTCACTAACCGTTTGACCCGTTAGTCAAGTTACTTATACAAACTAGTTAGTAAGTGATTTTGAACACTTTAAGCATGTCATATAAAGTGTTATTTGTTCCTAACAATAAATACTTCATGACTAAACAAGTATACGCAATCATATGCCTTTTCCGGATTAATAATAACATTATTAATGTGCAGCGATTTTCTATTCAGCTGCTGTAATCGACCATTATGACCCATTTAAAGTCCGAACAAGATTAACATGTTCAAAAATGGATCGTAGAAAACTTCAATACCTTCGCAAGCATATAAGGTACACCTTCTAACGAATTTTCTATGATTTTATATGATTTTTATAAAATCAGCACAGCAACTATATTTTCATTTTTCAATCAGCTTTTAAGTTTTCTGAACAGCAGTTTTAATCACATTTTTGACCTCTTTAACAACCACATTTGTTTCTTATGATTGAAAACAGTAAAAATTTACTTCATAAGCTTTCCGAAAAGGTATAGAACACCCAAATCGGATAAACGGTTGATTTTATATGATTTTTTTAAGATTAGTCAAAATCCATATAAAAAGCTACGGAAATCATGTTTAGGTTCCTTTCAAATTCGACCCAAACCATCAAATGCAACCTATTTCCATGGCTATAACCCTTATTAAACTCTTGGTAATGGTTAGAAACCTATAACACAGTGATTGTAGGCTAAGAGATGTCAAAAACATCATCTATTTCAGCACTTTAGTTTTCATTTAGGCATTTTAACAAACACCTAGTGTGCATAATTTTACATACTTACTAACTAGTTCATAACTAGTTATTTTTACCAAAGTTAACATCAATTTGGTAATTTCACATCAATTTTAACATCAACAAACCTGAAATTGCTTTAGAGGATTCAAATTACACTAGTACAACTATCATAATTCTAGTGTCTTCATACTTCTACATCACCCACTTAACACCTTCAATGGTGATTATCAATTTCATAGTTTTTCATCATTAATTCATCAAATCCTCACTAGGGTTTGTTCCTAGTCATGGATTTATCCTAATTTCACTCTTACATCAAACATGCAAGCAATAATTTCGTTTATGATAATTCACCATGAATTCAAAAAATCACCAAAAGATGGAATTCGACATACCTTGTGATCCTCTAGCCCGAGTGATCACTAATCCTAGCTTGGTTTTCGATTTAGACTTGATTTGCCCTCTTGATTTGGTTGATTTTGTGTATTTTAGGGTTCATTAGGGAACCCCTTTTTCTCCTGTTAGAACTCACGACCAGAACACACACTTGGGTGTGTGTTTTGGTGTTTTTATTTTTATTAAATAAAACCTCTTTCACTTTAGCCAACTTTAGCCCCTTAACTAACAAAGTGTTGTAAAAGTGTTATTAACCAAGTTTCTTTGACATCTTATAACACTTAACTAACTAGGTTGTTATTCCAAGTTACTTAGTGGGTTCGGGAAGTTATACCCTGCTTTATTTTAAGTCTCGTTAACTCGGGCCTTCTATATACCTTGTTTTTCTCAAAGTATTTATTCTCCTTTTTAATTAACATAAAGTTTATTTATTTCGATCTCACTATTTACCGGGTTAATTTTTTTACCACTAACGGTACTCTTACCCGTCTTTACTATTAACGTGGTTTGATTACCAAACCCGTTTTCGGGGTGTTACAAGTCTACCCCCCTTAAAGAGGTTTCGTCCTCGAAACCTTTTCTTACATAATTCATTGAGTTTAAACTCAGTGTATTTGATCCGAGAAATCTTTTATACATTATTTATACTTTTAACCAATTGTTAGTATTACCAGAAAAGTATGGTAACATCTTTTTGGTTACTTATTGTCTACGTATCTCTTACGACATAATGCAACTTGAAATAACGTAATCTCGTTATTTCCACTAGTTTAGTTAACTTAGCGATTTCTATCGCTTTTATATATTATCGAACGTCGCATTTTTGGAAGAGTTTCCAACAATCTTTGGGCACACGTTTGAATTGTAGTACGGCTTATCATCCTCAGACTGACGGTCAGAGTGAGCGTACTATTCAAACGTTGGAAGACATGCTACGTGCATGTGCGATCGATTTGGGTGGTAGTTGGGATAAGAACCTACCATTAATCGAATTCTCCTACAACAATAGCTACCACACCAGCATCAAGGCTGCGCCTTTTGAGGCATTATACGGTAGAAAGTGTAGATCGCCTATTTGTTGGGCGGAAGTTGGAGATGTCCAGTTATCAGGACCAGAGATCGTGTTCGAAACGACGGACAAGATTGTCCAGATTCGAGACCGTCTCAAAGCTGCCCGGGATAGGCAGAAGAGTTACGCTGATCCTAAGCGTAAAGACTTTCAATTCGAAGTAGGTGACAAAGTCCTACTTAAAGTGTCACCCTGGAAGGGGGTGATGCGGTTTGGTAAGAAAGGCAAGCTAAGCCCGAGATACATAGGACCTTTCGAGGTTATCGAACGTGTCGGGTCAGTTGCCTAAAAGTTAAACTTACCAGAAGAGCTCAGTGGAATTCACAATGTGTTCCACATCTGCAATCTAAAAAAGTGTTTCGCTGACGAATCACTGGTTATACCACATACAGATGTGCATATAGATGAGAGCTTAAGATTTGTTGAAAAACCTTTATCGATTGAGGATCGACGGGTTAAGATGCTTCGAAGGAAGCATGTACCTATTGTGAAGGTCAAATGGGATGCCCGTAGGGGTCCCGAATACACGTGGGAGGTTGAATCCACGATGAAAAAAAGTACCTATTGTTGAACAAACCAACCGGGTGTGCGGATGCCTTGGCATGGATTGAACAACCGCACACTACTTCTCAAAGAGAAAGACAAAGACCTTCACTGGTGCAATGTAAAGACCAACCGGACCCAAAGGTTTATGATCTTGTTGCTGTGACGAGATTTCTCGGTTAATTGAAGTAGTTGCAACGTCGACCTTGAAATCCACACCGGGTGGATATCCAGTTTAGGAGAGCGGTCAGATTCCTTGCAATGCACAAAGCAGTTGCAGGATTACGTTTTTAAATTTCTAATCTCTCCTATACTTGTCGATATTTAAGCTGCTTTATGAATTATTATCATCTCGTACAGCACTCTTTGACCTGACACGCTGAACTCGAATATCACCTCACACGTGATTGTTTTTAATATGAAACTCGTCAATGTTGTCATGATCCGCACCTCTTACCGACGTGCCAACTCATTTTTCCAAAATTCGATAAATCATTTCTCATTAAATTAATTTTGGTAAACGGCATAGAGGTAAAACATGAGTTAACCGACATCGGAAAATCGTTTTTGTAAATATCTTTGTGTCTTTTCAATTTATCTTAGTTTGTTGATTTTAGGGGGAGTAAATCCAAATTTGAAAATTCAAAAACATCGTAAAATTTCAAAACTCAAAAACATTGGAAAACAAAAATGAGTTTCCTGGCGAGAAAAAGAGAATATGATAGTAAATCAGTGGTCTGTCGAAACCTCTTCGAACTGAAATGCAAAATGAAATATGTTAAGCAGCTCTATATAAGATGTATCGGTAGGCTCACAATCAGATTAAAGTGTGCCGGGTGATATAAATCCTAAATCGACTGAAGACCAGGTGGGAACCGCACATTGGCATATGGTCTTAGTACCGAAATTTCATTTGGAAGATTGCCGAGGTTCTGAGATATTCAGTCTTTATGCTGTTTATCATCTGGTGTAACACCTCGAAAATTCACGTCCTATAATGAGTTGACACGTGTCATAAAGTTTGAACGTGTGAAAGAATGTTATAAAAGGACTAAAGTTGACAAACATGAAAAGTATGTGATTATACGGGTTCAAAATGTCAACAGTGAATAAATATACTTCATAATAACCCTACATGATGCTCATACCTTCAAACGAATAAATCATGGATCATACGAAGCTAAAAGTGAGAGATTACAAACTACAGGGGCTAAATGTGTCAACATGTTTAATTTATACCTCTGAGTGACCTTTTGACAAACCCGAAGCTTTGTAAATGTTAATTATGCTCACTAGAATCCACGATATAAATTTCATAAAGTTTCGTTATCGTATGAGAAAGTTATGATCAAATTCGTGTGCGAGGGGTTAAAGTGCAAACATTGAAAGTTAAGAATTTTCGGGTTAACCGGAAGTGTTCAGGGACTTGGCAAAGTGGGTATAAGTCCTAAAGCCCTTGTGGGTAATTATAAGGGGGTCAAAATGCAATAAAAATCTTGTTTACCCTTTCAAATAAGCCAAAGGTCAAGTTACTAAACAAAGAAAATAGAAAATTCTGATTTTAAGGGCCATGCGGCCCGCGTTGATATCTGTTAACTGAGAGGCGGGCCGCGTCAGGAGCCCAGAAGCAGAAAACGGGCACAGCAGCCTGTAAACGCGGAGAACCGACCCTTTTTCGACATTAATGCAATGTGGGCGACCCCTAAACAGTCCTAGACACTAGGAACACCTGTTGGATGGTTGTGGTCAGTTGTAGATCCCAAGTGTCAACCATTTGTGGTGGAATTTTCACTATAAAAGGGTCTTCATGTTCACAATCATTCTTCACACTTCATCTGCATTTGTGGATCATTCTGGAGCTCAAGCCTGCTTCCAAGTGATCATATCTCGTGCATAGGACTCTTGTAAGTCTGCTAGTCCTTCTTTAATTGAGTTTAGCTTGTTTAATTAGCTAAAAGTCAAACCGTCGTAATTACGGTTTGACTTCGAGATTAGTCAATAATGGCTCAGTGATTTCTCGAATCAAAAGTATTTATATGTTGGTATTTATGTGGGTAATAAAACCTCAAAAGGGTTTCCCCTGATCACCACTCTAACCAGGTCAAAAGTCGGGTCAAACTAGTATTTAAAAAAGTCAACAGGAAGTCTAAAATGCCATTTATGCATAATTAACAGTGTAGATCATATACAATCTGTTGGATCATTGTTATAACTTAGTAATAAGTGTAAGAACATGTCTAAACATGTTCAACCCGACAATTTCCTGTCTAGACCCGGTTCAGAACCGAAAATCACATAGTTTGACTTTCACTTTGACTTTCAGTTCTGACCCGATTAGGCATGTTTTAGAAATTCCTCAGAGCTTTAATTGGATTAGGTTACTTGTTGGTACAACCCTCTGTGATTATACACCTTGGTTCATTAGTTATCCAATTAATATGCACGTTTCCGTTAATTGCTCATATGTTGACTATTATGCCCTTTACACCTTAAAACGTGATTTATGAAAATGTAAAAGTGTAGAAACCTTAGTTACTGATATATAAACTTATATGCAAAGTTTGACATCACTTTGACTTGTAGATTAAGAGTTATGCTAATTATCGCAAATTTAGAGCTTTATGTTAATAAAACGGCGTAATTAGCGTATAGCCTAGTTATGCCTACTTTTAGCATCAAACTTAATACCCACTGATGTAATATATTATTTTGGGAATTTTAAAGATTTTTAATTAATTTTAGACTGAGTATAACTAGTAGTCGTAGGCTTAATCCGGTAATTGTCGGTTTTGCCCTTACGGGCCATAAAATGAGTTTTACATATCTAAACGACTCCAAACCTTTTGCTACTGATCACATATGATAAATAAATTATTTTAAGCCTTCTGGAAATATAAAAATATCAGATTTAAGTATCGAACCCGGAAATGGCCTTTAATCGCCTTATTTAGCGTTTTTAACGCATAGTATGTTTTAAAATCATATTGGACATACCCGGGTTGATACCTACTGATATTTTAGGCAAATTAGAATGTTTTAACAGTAAGCAAAGGTTGACAAACTCAGACTTTAGTTTTGAGCTTTTCGGCTTATGTGAAATTACCAAAATACCCCTACGGGGCATAGTTTGGTTAAAAATGATAAATTTCACATACATGCTTTAACCTACTGATATAACTTATCAAATTGAGTATGTTTGCTGTTTACATCAGATCTGTAACTCAGCTAAACATCTAAACTCTTTTACAACCTTTAAAATGACCAAACTACCCCTACGGGGCATAGTTTGTGTTTAAATTCGTTCCGGGCATAATAAAAGACATCTTACTGATGTCACAACTTATTTGAAGCATATTAACTTAGGAAACCTGTATATGGCTCTTACGGATACCCGTTATGCATATTACGCGTTCGGTTCGGTTTATGTAACAAGTTTACATAAATTAGCCGAAACGGGTCAAACCTTATCGGTTTTATCTCAAAATCCAGAATGTGCATGAAGGATCCATATTAAGCAAGTCTCTGAACTTGTCGGGTCTAAATCACATTCTATCCGGTCTTCGCTTAATCGTGCGTACGTACCGTATCTTTGAAACTAGCCGGTCTAAGCTTAAGCTTAATTAAAGACCCGTTAGGATACTAATAGGTTATATTAAACCTTCGTTCCAGATTAGGAGAACCAGTAAAAGCTACGTGCATTTTGCTTATTGTGATTAATACTTACTCAGGTAAATACTTTTAACTTATTTTCCCTATACGGGCTTGGGTTACGGTATATAGCATACCGCTTGATCGGGCATCAAATCTCCACCATTAAGTGGGTAGTTGAATAATTTGATCAGCTCGTTTAAACAGTCTTGTTACTTAAAGCCTTTGGGGGGTTAATGACCATGTCCCGGATATCCTTGGCATCATCTTACGAGATGGCCACGACCTGAGCACGGGGTGTAGGCGTACACCTGTCAGTGTATAACTCATTATTGTGGTGTGTCTATTGATCTTTAACCCGGACAAGATCCGGGCTACTGAACGCACAAGTAATATGTAATTCGTTCACAAGATTATAATATTAAATAATTCTCCCAAGTTATAAAAATGTTTATGCCATGTGCATCCAAACCAATTTTCAATCATTTTCCAAAATGAGTCAGTTGAATTTATTTACCTGTGTAAACTGACGTATTTTCCCAAAAAGACTGAATGCAGGTACTAAACGAAATTGGCTGGATTGTCTCCTTAGCATCAATAAAAAGTCTCGCAAGCTTAGGATGCCTGAAGTCTGTTGAACCATTGTTTCTATTTTATTTCGATCCGTTCTGTGGATAAACAATCGAACGTTGTGATACTTGATATTACAATAATTAAATTTGGTTGTATCATATTTTAAATTTGTTTCCGCTGTGCATATTGATATTGTGTTGTTTGACTATTACGTTGCCAACCATGACGTCACGATACTCCCCCACCGGGCCCACCGGTGACACGTGGAAATCGGGGTGTGACATCTGGGTATCATGGTGGTTTCTTTTACCGAAACAAACGGAGACGAAGTCTAGATCTTCCATGATATCATACATACGTGTACATATTGCATTCGACCTCAATAAGTGATCAACAATCACATGTCCAACAAAACAAGTTATAATATATCACAGCTTTCTTTCCGGGAGTCAAGTTCGTCTCTTTGCTGTACGTTTGTACTGACCTGTTCACGGACTTGCTCTTGTGCCCTCATGCATATGAAAATCAAGTTCCTCATCAATAAGTGATTCTATCACATAGGGCTTGTTTTCAATCAAAATAAATGAGTTTCTCACATCTTTTATACGTCCAAACAGATGATAAATGGTATACTCACCGGTAAGATGAACTCTCGTGCATACCTTGATACGGGAATGTGTCGTGTGTGGATGAACACCGGTCGGTAAGTATAAATCATACCTTAACGTATCCCCTCGCCATGATTACATCTGATAAGTTGAGCTTATGTGGACAACAATACCGATAGTTGTTATAGGATGCTTATCTAAATGTTAACTAATTGAACAAAAAGAGCGTTTTGGCGTGAAAGTACACTGATATGATTCTCTTACCCTCGAAACTCGCAAAAAGAATGTCTGTAAACATTTGTTTACTGCTTTCGGTTTCTGTATATATTTATTTATTGCTTTCCGTCCTTACATTTAAAAAATGAAAAATTCCAAAAAGATTTTAGGTGTGTTTTAATCTAAACTTTATAAAAGCCAAAAAGATTTTGCTTCTAGTTTATTTTTGATTGACCGATGTTGGAACTCGAGTCTATCCTACCCAAAATCCTGATTGTAAGCCGGAAAACAATTGCACCTTCATAAACAGTCGAAGTTAACAAGTTTTTGAAAGTAAGGGATTAAAATTGATCATTTTCTAAACTTTCAAACTGTTGTCGGTCGGTGTTTGATTGAGTTTTGATCTCATATGTGTCGTTTGATTAATTTGTCTAAATTCCAAGCGGTTGTTCTCATTACGTGTTTAGCTTTCTTGTATGTGCAGATGCTACATCAGAATCAGCTAAAGGCGAAGAGAACGTGTCAGAAGACAAGTCGTAAAGTGAAGACACGACAGTGATGCAATCTGAAGATCAAGATGATCAAGTTGCAGCTGACCACTCATCAACACCAAAAGGATCTGAAGTATTGAAGTTCAAAAGATTCACGAGCATCGTCCAAGGGGGAGTTTGTTAATACACTGCTTATTTGCGACACGTGAAGACCTTTGAAGATCCTCCGACATGAAAGACATGGAAGACGAACCGTCACGAGTAGCCTCCAAGGGGGAGTTTGTTGGTACACTTTATGTGGACGCGACTCGGCTCGGTTCGACTCGGTTCGGTTCGACTCGGTTAGGTTCGGCTCAAGCCCGACGTCGCGACATTCCTCCGTCATGCGCCCCAGAGTTCGACACGCGAAGCACGGATAGCCGCGAACCGTTCCCGCCGACACATCATCATGTCATCACCATGATGATGTCATGATGACATCATGATGATCTCATGAGAAGACTTTACATTTACATCAAACTGATTGACGAACTTTGATGAAGATTCAACATGAGGAAGGTTAACCTTCCTCATGAACATACATGGGGAACCTTTCAAGGTTCGTCAAGATAATGTGTGGGGAAGTTTAACCTTCCCCACTCATTCCTTCGTCTCATGAAGGTTCGTCAAGTGGACAGTATATATAGCACAGATGTTAATAGTTTTAGTTATGAGAGCATAGTGAAACCAGAGAGTTTATCGTCAAACATTGTTTGTATATGTTTGATATTGTTCTCGTCCTTTTAATCCAAATGAATCTTTGATTATCTGTTGTGTTACTCGCGTTACATTGTTTGGTTTGCACCGTCTCGGGGATTCCGCACCCGCGATTGTGTTTGTTATAAACAGGGAATAGGTTTTCGTATCGGATCCTCCGGGAAAAACGGGCCTACAAAGTAACATAATAATAATAATAAAGTTTAATTATCTTAACTAACACCCTCCCTTAAACTTGATTATGGCTTCATCATTACACTCCTGTTGGCTTCGTCGACTGCTTTACGTGCTTCACTGAAGTTGAATCGGCGTCGTTTTTTGTGAAGATTCCATGATCCATCCCAGCTATTTCCTGCGTACAAAGCATAATGCTCTGTTGCACTATCTTCCTGTATCAAATCAGCACTCTTACTTCTTCTTGTTCGATCATTTCCAGCCATGGAGCTTCCTTCTTGTTCCACCACTTCTTTATCCTGTACCTTCTTCTGTACTGATTTAAACTTGTAATAGAATACAAGAATGTCCAAATACATTGCATAGATGATTCTAATAAAATATCCATCTTGATATTCGAAACCGAGATCTTTCGCTATTGCCGGACATAAATTGTCAACAGTGACACTTTGATAGCCTCCATCTTTTTCGACCATTATGTACAAACTGAGAAGATTTATCTTTCTTCCATCATCCAAAAGAGGGGGTATTGCCCGTGATGTTATTCCCATTTTTTCTTTCAGAAACCAACCCACCATAATTTCGAATTTCATTTCAAGATCATGTTTGTATTTGAACACGAAGTCTCGATCATCAATCATGTCTAATAGGGCTTTACAGTCGGCTAATTCATTGAATTCTAATGCCCTTATGATCATACGACTCCAATCAAATTCATGTTCATTCGAAACATTTAACGTTTCGAAGTATGAATTTAAATAATCATTCTTATACTTTTCGTTCACATCATTCAAGTTCAAAACTTTCTGTATTTCTTTCAGTCCTAATTCTTCTTCTTTTGGCAAACCAGAAACTTTATTTATAGTGTTTATCGCGGGTGACGAAAACATCGGGAAAATCCTACAAGTATCACCACTTTTCTTGACGGTGAAACCTTGTAATGTCAATTGATTCATGCTTAGAACATTTCTGTCCAATTAAGGGGTATAAAAAACACTTTGTATCTTTAATTTTTCGTTGTTAGACTTAACTTCAACGCTCCCTATACCCCGGATGAACAAAAAATCGTTTTCACCAGTTTTCGTGTCAACACCAACCAAATGATTAATTCTTTTAAAAACATTTACATTACCGGCGTAATGATGAGAGAACGAGTAACTGACATACCATATGTCATTCCACTGGCCGCCTTCCGTGCCAGTCACTATCATTTCACCCCGATCTCCTGCATCCATCCTTTATGTCTGGATTCCGGTATTAACCGCTTGGTTAACTAGTTGTGTTGCTTCGTCGTTTTCTTTTGATTTGCATGAATAAATTTGATGCCCTAGCCGGTGACAATAGAAACATAATTTCACCCTTCGTTTGTTTTTCACCCTTTCATGTTGTTCGTCATAGCAGTGTTGGCATGGTAGTGTTGTGGATGTGATTCTGATTTCTGCAGGGATTCCTGATGTGGCTCTGATACCACATTGTTGGACTCCGGTTGAGTTTGCAGTGGATAAACAAGGATTCAGCACATCAGTTAACATATTTATGAATGATTTTAGGAGTGCATAAAGTTTATAAGTGAATTTGAATGATCAAGAACAAGCGAATGGACAGAAAGATTGTTGAATAATCTGTCTTGGTGCCGGAAATAGTTACCGGACATAACATATATATACATGTGATTATGGCGGTTAATCTAGGCGGCAAAACTGTCGTTTGGCAGTTTTAAATTACCCGCTCATGATCTTGACCCACACTTATCACATAATATCCGAATGTGACTTATCACTTATTACATAACCATATAAGTAACATAATAATAATAAAGTTTAATTATCTTAACTAACATGGTATCAGAGCAAATATGTAGCAAATAAGAGAAGAGGTATGACGGTTGATGAATACCGGTTCAAACGGCAGTTATACCCGCCAAAGAATAACCGCCATATCGACTGACACCTCTTCGTGTATAAATAGACATTTGCCGGCAACCATTGCCGACACCAAGATATTTCAATAATATCCATATATGTATGTTTATCTATTCTCTGTACGTACACAAACACACACACAGAATATGATGATGATGATGCTTACGATGATAGAAGTATCACCGACTTCCGCTGTTAAGAAAGTGGTATCAGAGCCATGGTGGGAAATCGATGAAGATCGATCGATATTATGCGATTCCGGGCACATCCGGATGAAGAAGGAAAACAGGGGATATGAAGACGGACAAGAATCCAATCCCGATTGCACGACTCCGCGATCACAAATGTTTGAAAGAATGAAGCAAGAAACGATGCCATGCAAACGTTGTTCCGATGAAGTGAATGAAAGACGGAGATCGGAAAGGGTTGAAGACGGCTATGGTATGGGCCGTAGTATTCACGCAGACGGGAAACCATTCAAGAGTACCATACGGGGAAAAGATGAAATACCAAGTATGAAATTCGCAACACGTGCGGATGACGAAGAAGACGTTCGTTCGAAGGAAGATGAATCAAGAATTAGAGAACAAGAAACTGAAGAAAACAATCATGAATTGCAAGTCTCTGTTTTAGAGAATGTATTCATGCATCAACAGAAAAGAAATAGAGACTCAGTGATACACTTTAGCGACAAAGAAAGGAAGGCTTTAGTGACAGAAGAAGGATTTTACACAACAGAAGGACGATTTGCCGATAATGACTGGGAAGAGATGAAGAAGATCCAGGCAAAACGACCCGGAGTGTCCTCATACATGCTTCTAAACATAATTACGTTTAGGGGAGTATGTTAGATTATAAACTTAATTATGTGTATTATGTAATTAGGATAATTAAACTTATGTTATGTATATATGTAGCAAATAAGAGAAGAGGTATGACGGTTGATGAATACCGGTTCAAACGGCAGTTATACCCGCCAAAGAATAACCGCCATATGGACCGACACCTCTTCGTGTATAAATAGACATTTGCCGGCAACCATTGCCGACACCAAGATATTTCAATAATATCCATATATGTATGTTTATCTATTCTCTGGACGTACACAAACACACACACAGAATATGATGATGATGATGATGATGATGATGCTTACGATGATAGAAGTATCACCGACTTCCGCTGTTAAGATTGCCAAGGGGAGCCTTTGGATGTGTAATTGGGCTTCACATCTTTATAAGATTTACGCGTTTTAGTCTTGTTTAATGGGAATCTACTATATAAGGGGAATAAGTTGCTAATTGTCATAACATTCTAGAATACATTTCTCTCACAATTCACACACACTGCATAGATTATCTCTCTAGAAACCCCAAACCCTATATTTCCAATCCCTTTGTAATCAAACGTGTTCGTGTTAATCGAAAACAAATCAGTTTTAATTAGACCGTTGTGCTTGCATTTGATAGATCGATTAGTGGATTCCACACACTAATGGATTGGTACAGGTTGAATTTATGGCGCTCTTGGTGTTTGTTAAGAACAAGATCCAAATATGATCCTACAAATTGGTCTTGTGTTCCTGTATTGATTGCCTCGAGCGCCTGACGTATACAAACAGTTGCTATGTCTTGTTCTTTGATTGCACAATTCGCTAAATAGTATCCACAACAATGAAAATGGTAACATTGTCTCTGGTTCAGTCGTCTTCACATCGATTTTCTTGGTCGTTCATCATTGCAGTGATGGTAGGGAAGCATTATGAATACTGAGAGTTTTTTTTATTTCTTGGATGGTGTTTAGCCTTAGCGTGGAGTTTATGAATACTCTAATACCAGTGTATTTGGAATCAAGGACAGGACACGTACACTAGAACTAAAATTGATATCGAATAGGATAGGGGTATTGAATTGAAATGCAATATCTTTGATACCACCCAAGACCCATGAGGAAGACCATTTCAACACATTAGTCTCTCAAGCCACGTAGTTCATGCATGCATAAGTTTAGATGAGTAGTTTAGTCCGTGTTTTTTCATTTTCCTTCCATGTTCTCCATCATATGCATTAATTTAGGAACCCATGTTCATGTTTATTTTTCCTATATATATGTACCATTTGACGTTAAAAATGAATGAGAAAAAATGTTTGAAAAAATCTAGTTTCTTCATCTATGTTCTTTAGAGCCTAACCTACTCAACGGGTCTATCAATTGTGAGATTGACCATCTTGAATCGGTCGACTAACATTGGTGCTTTCATTCATGAACTCACTCATGGAGTTGCATCTCCAACTGCCTAAGTGTTACTCTCCTGTTCGTTTAATGAACCCAATAACAAAACCCATTCCCAAATCCCAAACCTCATCCACCAAAAATACCACTCATGTGCCTTGTGTGACTTCATCCTTGGAGCCATCATATGCATTAATTTAGGAGCCCATGTTCATGTTTGTTTTTCCTATATATATGTACCTTTTGGAATTAAAAAAGGAATGAGAAAAAATGTTGCAAAATATCTAGTTTCTTCATCTATGTTCTTTGGAGCATAACTCACTCAACATGTCTATTACTTGGGAGATTGACCATCTCAAATCGGTCTAACAATCTAGGTAATCTTCTGAGTTGCAGGAAGATAACCTGATACATTGTTAATGTGACGGTTAGGGCAGCTAAGAATTTGGGAGGAACAACCGTCACTGCCGATACTTTTTTATTACAAATATAATACATGGTTTACAATCCTAATAAACATAATAACGAGTCAATTAACCTAATATACGAATTATGTACATACAATACATACTAGATTAAGTGTATAGTTCAATATATACATGGTGTTGCCACTCTCATCCTACACTCTTTCTTCAACCTCCAATCAGCTCAGAAGTTGGAGTTTTCAAGTTCTGTTCAAACCAATTTGTCGTCTCCGGCTCCAGTTTGTTCAGTTATGAACCCCAGTCTCTCTGCCACAGTACGTTGGAAACAATTGCTATAAAGCATAAACACTAACAAAAAGATTTTAGTTGGTGGACAATCTTACACCGCTTTTTCTGTTTTTCTAAACTCAAAAAGCTCTCAATTTCAATGGCCAAACATCTATATTCTATTCAAACTGATATTTTTAAATAACCCCATCCATGGTTATTCCAAGAGTCGGGCGACACTCTCAGCACTCGCTTTCTTTTCTGAATTCTTTCCTCTTTTATTTTCTGAAAGTCCCATGGACCCCCTGGATCGATGACGAACATCGACATTGCACTTGATTCAAGACGCGAAACATCAAAGTATGAACAAGATAGAAATATGTAGAAGATGAAACCCTTTATTATTGAATCAGTCATCACAGATTACACAAACCGAAAGAGTATACATCATCTACAAGATGGTTTAGATCACAAAGATCTAAACCTAGCTTTCTGTCACTAACACAAAGTATCCCTCGCTCTCTCTAGAATGCCAACACTGATGAAGGATGGCTGGGATTTATGAGAGGTGCACAAAGCTATCTCAAGGGTTACCCTAATCTACCCTATACAACACATATATATAGACTAGGGACTAAACCCGGACAAAACATATAGTCCGGGATACAAAACAAATAATTCGGACAACAATAATAATCAACATATTCCGAGTTTAACATCATAAACTCGGAACTGATAAAGCTTCCGAATTCTTGACTTGGCTTTGACTTTGTTGACCATAGACCAGAACTGATAAAGCATAGTCACCCGGCAGGAACTGCACTTATAGACTCCCCCTTAACTGTTGCTATCATTTCTGTCTGACACTGATATCTTCAGTCACCGGATACTTCACTTACATTTTCTGCATAAGGACATTCAACTAGACATTTAGCTTCTCCAGTCACACAAATAGAAGGCAAAACATATGGTTACCTTCTCCCATGTTGATAAATTCCATTGTACTTTTTGTGCCCAAAAGTAAATAATCTTGAATCATTTCTTCTGTAATTTTCTTGTCTTCTTCAATAGGCAGCGGCATATGGTTATTCTGTTGAACAAAATAGGAACAATCCATGAATTTCTAAGGATACCATTATGGTGAAGCCAAAAATTTGTATCTCACATTTGCAAAACATCTAACCGTGTCAAACCATTAATACACATATGCCTTTTCAATAATATTTAGAAAGGTCCCTACATAACACCATCCCAATACGAAGTTTAATAGGCCTCAGTACTAAAATGATTAAGAAATGTATATATAATTCCAAAGCTTAACTTGTATTATGTGTCCACAATTATTGTTTTTGGTGGGTGCAATTGGGTTATGTTCAAGCAAAATTTCAATAAAAATGGCTTTGTGTTAATGATAATATTTGTCCACATCGTTATCCCATTAAACATTAAATGCACAGAGAAACATAGTTGTTAATCGCAATAGCGACAAATAGCGATAGGTAACTATTTCCTACATTGCGAATAGTGATAAATAAGTGGCGGCTATTTTGCAAACAACCATACACTAGGAAACAATTTATATTTTTATATGTATAATTGTATATCATATAAAATACCCTAGTATATATGCTATTTTACTTGCATTTTTTAACAAAAACCTAAAATTCAGTTATTTATAACTATATTTAATTGCTATTTATATAAACAAAAATAAATGTCACTATTATTGCTATCTATAACTACAACCCTTATAGCGAGCCTAGATCTATACACGTATTGACAGCTATGCAAAGAGGTGTTACTGAGAAAGAGCGACAAACACCTCATCCATGTCTTGAAAGTCGGCATATTCCTGTTGATACAAATGTAATTTTAAGTTAGAATTGAACACTAGAGCTTTTACTTATGTTTATAATACAAACGTGCTGCCATAAGTTTGAAAGAAAACCACAGGTATTACTAGACACCTATGTATTGTAATAAAAGTATAGAAGATGAAAAATGGGCGTTGGCCTCTCATGCTTTATGTTGATACATATTATGTGGATATGGCTCAGATCGGTTCGACTCGGCTACGAAGTGAAGGCCGTAGTCAAGACAACCTACTGTCTTGACTCGGTTTGTTATTTACTTTGTATTGTTCGATGTACATGTAACTGCGTGTGTGCAGTATACATGTTAGAATATGTTTAATGTGTTTTCTGTTTGTTCAAAAGTCCAATCCCTGATGAAGCCCAAGTCAAAGCCCATACATGACGAAGTCCCCTTGGAGCCCAAGCCCAAACAACATGTGACGAAATCCCTTGTGGTGAAATCCCTTTTGGCGAAATCCCCTTGTGGTGAAATCCCTTTTGGCGAAATCCCCATGTGATGAAATCCCATGTTGGCGAAATCCCCATATGTGACGAAATCACTGGATTTCATCATAATGATGTATGTTCGTCAAGGGTGTTCGTCGAGGACAGGATTTCGTCATTTATGTTACTATATAAACACAGACAACAGACAGAAACGCTGAGATACGAGTCTGCATAGACTTTGAGAGCGAACACACTGTAAACACACACACTGAGAGTTTATGAGAGCATCTTGTAAACATTGCTTTGTAACCATTTTCTAGATTAATACATTGGAGTGTTAATCGGTGAATCTTGTGTCTTACGTGTTTGTAACTTGGTTTAACTTACCCTTTGGATTCCGCACTCACGGGTTTGTCGGAAAACAGGGAATAGAGGTTTAACTCGATCCTCTGGGTGGACCTACAATTGGTATCAGAGCATTGGCTCTATTCCTTGTTAAACCCAAGTAGATTTTCATGTGTTTCCAGATTTGTTCTTGATTTTTGAAACAGAAAGTTTATATTTTCAGAAAAATTAGGTTTAAATCTTTGAAAATCTTGTGTTTTTGCTGTTTGTTCTTATAAAAATCTTCTTAGTTTTCATTTATACATGTTAAGAAACGATTTTTATTGAACAGTTGCGCAAAATTTGATTTCGGAAAACTTTCCGTCACCGGAAAACTCATCAAGTTCATCACATCTTCAAAGTGTTCGTGATAATACCTGTATTTTGATCTTGATTTCTTGAGTTATCGATTTGTTGTTGATTATAATAGTGTTTGTTTGAATTTTATGTACAAGTCATGATGTGTGTTGAAAAAGAACTCTGATAGGTAAGGTGTGTTTGAAAAGGAAGTCCTTGTGTGAGAGGATAAGGTTTTGAAAATATCTAAACTTGTCTGGTTGCATTTGTCAACGAAATCATCTTAGACGAAATCACCCTTGATGAAAACAACTGATTTCATCAACACATTCTTGGACGAAAACACCTGATTTCATCAACACATTCTTGGACGAAAACACCTGATTTCATCAACACATTCTTGATGAAAACACCTGATTTCATCAACACATTCTTGGACGAAAACACCTGATTTCATCAACACATTCTTGATGAAAACACCTGATTTCATCAACACATTCTTGGACGAAAACACCTGATTTCATCATCACATTCTTGGACGAAAACACCTGATTTCATCAACACATTCGTGGACGAAAACACCTGATTTCATCAACACATTCTTGGACGAAATCACCTATTTTCGTCAAACAGCTCAGCGACGAAAACTCAATGATTTCGTCAAACATATCAGCGACGAAAACCACTATTTTCGTCACATACTTGTGTTATTTTTAAACAGAAGACTTGTAACTCATATTTAACTGTTTGATTTGAATGTTTTGAGCATGTTTTTCATTATTATACATCCACAATGAATCCGAGTTGGTGGGGTACTCCGTCAACGGCAGAGAGCAAGTATATAAACATGCGTTTATCTCCATCATGGGCCGAATCTCCCACACCACCTCGAATTACGGCATAACAATGGGCATCGGTTACTAATCAAAAGCAAAGTGAACCGAAAATGACAACAGACATATATGGAAATCCAATACAATCAGTTCCCAAACCAGAAAGAACAACAGACTTGTATGGAAATCCATTACCACCAGTTGCTTCACAGCGCCATCATTCTACTGTAGCACCATCATCTCTTGATCCAAGGAACTGTAGTCAAACAAAAACGGCGTTTTATGCTAAAATTGTCAAAGATGCCAGCAATGGTGAATCATCGCGAAACGATGACAGTTCTGAACATGACAGTAGTTCAGTTGAAGACGTTTCAACTTCAGTTGAAGATGTTACAAGTTCAAGTTCAAGTTCAAGCGAGGATGGATCTGAATGTGAATCATCAAGGGAGGTTGTTGATTCTGATGCAAATGAGTCAACATCTGAGAGTGATTCCAGTCAGGTACGTGTCGATGAATCAAAATCTGATAGTTGTGATAGATGTGATATGTGTGTTGGATTAAATGTTAAATTGTCTGATTTGCAAAGTAAATATGACGATTTGCAAAGCAAATATGATGTGACATTTATCCACAATCAACATTTGATTGTGGATCTTTCAAAATGCACAGAGGCCAACATGTTTCGTGAAAATTATGAAAATGAATTTAAAAAAATAATTGCAACATTAAAAAAGGATAAGACCGAGCTAACGAAAATGGTTTCAAGAAAACAAACTGAAATAAACCTTTACATCAATAGGCTTGAGTTAATGCAAAAAGAAATGGCTTGTGTTAAATCTGAAAGTGAGGTAATCCGACTCAAGTTAGACATCTATTTAAGCTCTAGCTATGTGCTGGATCACATCATTGATGTTCATAAAAAGAAAACTGATGTCACATGCATAGGTTATAAGAAGTGTCCAACACCTGTTAAACACGATTATTCTTCGATGCTTGATGAGGAAAATAAACCTCATTTTGAGCCCTCGGTTTCATTGAGCCTTGAGGAATTCACGTTTGGGCTAGGTTACAAAAAGGAAGTATCCTCAGATTCGGATGAATCAGCAGATGCGATAGTGTCAATAGCTGAACGAAATCAGGATCCTCCCGTCATTGTTGAGGATGCTGATTCATCAGATGATGAATCCGAGGATACTAACTCTGAACAGTCAGAAACGGTAACAAAAGAGGAAAACATACCTCTCGAAAATTACATTCTTTGTGATCCACCTGCAAAACCGTTTATGACTGCTACAACCAAGTCTGTTGAATCCTCATCTGGAAGCTGTGAAAGCGTGAGCTTGCTTTACACATTGATTGGATCTGATAAAATATACTCAGACAATGATTTTCCAATCAAGAATGTCAATCAATCTTTGATTGATAAAGTTTTCGAAGATTCTACAAGTAAGATTTTGGGAAAGTCGAGCCCAGGAGTTGTAGTAACTCAGTGTGCTCCTATCCCAAAATCCGAAGTTAGAAAGAGATATGGGAATCAAAAATTGCAAAAACAATACAATCAATGAAAGCAAAATCATGCTGCCCAAGGAAATGGAAAAGGAAAACAGAGCCAAAACAAGAAAAAGGTTCGGAAGATAAACTTCGTGAAATCCAAAGGGACAGATAAAATTGAAACTTTCGAAAACAAATCCAACACGGATTTTGTTAAACAAGTTAAAATTTTGAAAAGAAACAGTAAAAAAAACTACATACAACACAAACGGTTGTGATGTAGGACCAAGTACCTCAAGATCACGAAGTTCATCATCAAGTTCTTACAGTTACGATACTCTTAGGTTTGTTGAGCGGAGATCATGCTTTCAATGCGGTGAGTATGGGCACATTGTCAGAAACTGTCCATATCTCACGAAAGGAAAGGCAAAGGTTGACGCCCCACATGGTAACAATCACCATAAAAGATCCGTTTCTCCAAGACAGGACCCTCGTCTTGTTAAACAAAAAGAAGTGAAACAGATAAAGAAACAACGGAAAAATGTTGAAAATGTTTTAAAACCGGAGGTTGTCCAAACAAAATCTGTTAAATCTGATGTTAAAATTGAAAAACAAAAACAGATTTGGAAACCAAAATCGGAAACTGTTTCAGGGGGAGCTACATCAATTCCGAATCATCGGGAAATGGATGTCACAATTCTCGATGATGACGGACGACCCAAGTCTGTGAAGGCTTGGGTCCCCCTCTCTAACTAATCTCTAAATGAGTGTGCAGGATGTTCCAGGAGGAACTATTGATAGTCTTAGGATTGTTGATAGTGGAGCATCCATGCACAAGATCAGCGACATAAGGCTCCGAAACATTGTTGTATCCAAGGAGAATTTTGTTGCCTTTGATGGAGAGAGGAGAAAAGAAGACACAAATGTCTGATGAAAGAATGTGGTTGAATGAAGTTGAAAAATTCAACAAGATGAAATATGTTCCAAAATTTGGTTGTTATGGTTTTTTTTATCGGGTCAACATGATAGATTCAAATGAAAAGTACGCGCCTGTAGCACGTCTGAAGATTTTTGAAGATTCATGGATTTTTCTTTCACAAGAAGTTCAAAGTCCACAAGAAGAACGTCTAGGGTACTTTTCTCTACGGTGTGATTGAAGAAAATCTGTTTTGTTGATCAAACCAACCGGGTGTGCGGATGCCTTGGCGTGGATTGAACAACCGCACACTACTTCTCAAAGAGAAAGACAAAGACCTTCGCTGGTGCAATGTGGAAGACCAGCCGGACCCAGAGGTCTATGATCTTGTTGCTGTGAAGAGATTTCTCAGTAGCTACAAAATCGACTTTGAAGTCCACAACGGGTGGATATCCAGTTTGGGAGAGCACTCAGATTCCTTGCAATGCACGAAGCAGTTGCAGGATACGGTTTTGAATTTCTAATCTCTTCTATACTTGTCGATATTTAAGCTGCTTTATAAATTATTATCATCTCGTACAGCACTCTTTGACCTGTCACGTTGACTCGAATATCACCTCACACGTGATTGTTTCACTATGAAACTCGTCAATGTTGTCATGGTCCACACCGATTACCGATGTGTCAACTGATTTTTCCAAAATTCGATAAATCAATTCTGATTAAAATTAATTTTGGTAAACGGCATTGAGGTAAAACATGAGTTAACCGACATCGGGAAAATCGTTTTTGTAAATATCTTTGTGTTTTTAAATTTATTGTAAGTTTGTTGATTTTAGGGGGAGTAAATCCAAATTTGAAAATTCAAAAACATCGAAAAATTTCAAAACTAAAAAACAATAGAAAAACAAAAATGAGTTTCCTGGCGAGCAAAAGAGAAAATGATAGTACATCAGTGGTCTGTTGAAACCTTTTTAAACTGAAATGCAAAATGAAAAATGTTAAGCAGCTCTATATAAGATGTATCGGTAGGCTCACAATCATCTTAAAGTGTGCAGGGTGATATAAACTTAAATCGATTGAAGACCAGGTGGGAACCATTCATTGGCATATGGTCTTAGTACCGAAATTTCGTTTGATAGATTGCCGAGGTTCTGAGATATGTGGTCTTTATGCTGTTTATCATCTGGGTATCATGGTTGTTTCTTTTACCGAAAATCAACGGAGACGAAGTCTAGATCTTCCATGATATCATACATACGTGTACATACTGCATACGACCTCAATAAGTGATCAACAATCACATGTCCACAAAATAAGTGATAATATATCACATTTATCCGGGAGTCAAGTTCGTCTCTCTGCTGTATGAAAGTACTGACCTGTTCACGGACTTGCTCATGTGCCCTCATGCATCTGAAAATCAAGTTCCTCATCAATAAGTGATTCTATCACATAGGGCTTGTTTTCAATCTAAATAAGTGAGTTTCTCACATTTTCATATACGTCAAAACAGATGATAAATGGTATACTCACCAGTAAGATGAACTCTCGTGCATACCTTGATACGGGAATGTGTCGTGATGTGGATTAACACCGGTCGGTAAGTATAAATCATACACTAATCGTATCCCGTCGCCATGATTACATCTGATAAGTTGAGCTTATGTGGATAACAATACCGATAATCGTTATAGGATGTTTATCTAATTGTTAACAAAATGAACAACAAGAGCGTATTGGCATGACCGTACACTGATATGATTCTCTTACCCTCGAAACTCGCAAAAAGAATGTTTGTATATATTTAGTTTTCTTAGTTTCTGCAACTCTGTATATATTTATTTACTGCTTTCAGTCTTTAAGTTTGAAATATTCAAAATGCCAAAAAGATTTAAGGTGTGTTTTAATATAAACTTTATAAAAGTCAAAAAGATTTTATTTCTGCTTTAGTTTTGATTAACCGATGTTGGAACTCAAGTCTTCGTTGCCTGAAATCTGATAGAAAACCAAAACGACTGAATCTTCATAGACAGTCAGAGTTTGCAATTTTTGAAAGTTAATAATCAAAAATGAAAAATCTGTTAACTTTTCAAACTAACTGTCGGACGGTAGTTGAATGACAATTGGTCTCATATGTGTCATTTGTTTAAATGTTAACTATATTCCAAGCAGTTGTTCTCATTACGTGTTTAGCTTTCTTGCATGTGCAGATGCTAAAGGCGAAGAGAACGTGTTCGATGACAAGCTTCGGAATGAAGACACGACGTGAAGGAACTCAAATGATAAAGATGATCGAGTTGCCGCTGATCAATCATCAACACCACAAGGATATCAAGTTTTGAATATCAAAAGATTCACGAGCATAATCAAAGGAGGAGCTTATTGATTCACTTCCTAGATAAAAGCGGGAGTTTGTTGATACACTTTCTACTTACAACACGTGAAGTCTTTGAAGATCCTTTCCGAGAATGAAAGAGCCATCAAGAGATGGAGAACGAGATTACGAACCTCACGAGCAGCATCCAAGGGGGAGTTTGTTGATACATATTATGTGGATACGGCTCAGATCGGTTCGACTTGGCTACGAAGTGAAGGCCGTAGTCAAGACAACCTCCTGTCTTGACTCGGTTTGTTATTTACTTTGTATTGTTCGATGTACATGTAACTGCGTGTGTGCTGTATACATGTTAGAATATGTTTAATGTGTTTTCTGTTTGTTCAAAAGTCCAATCCATGATGAAGCCCAAGTCAAAGCCCATACATGACGAAGTCCCCTTGGAGCCCAAGCCCAAACAACATGTGACGAAATCCCTTGTGGTGAAATCCCTTTTGGCGAAGTCCCCTTGTGGTGAAATCCCTTTTGGCGAAGTCCCCTTGTGGTGAAATCCCTTTTGGCGAAATCCCCATGTGATGAAATCCCATGTTGGCGAAATCCCCATATGTGAGCAAATCACTGGATTTCGTCATAATGATGTATGTTCGTCAAGGGTGTTCATCGAGGACTGGATTTCGTCATTTATGTTACTATATAAACACAAACAACAGACAGAAACACTGAAATACGAGTCTGCATAGACTTTGAGAGCGAACACACTGTAAACACACACACACACTGAGAGTTTATGAGAGCATCTTGTAAACATTGCTTTGTAACCGTTTTCTAGATTAATACGTGGGAGTGTTAATCGGTGAATCTTGTGTCTGACGTGTTTGTAACTTGGTTTAACCTACCCGTTTGGATTCTGCACTCACGGGTTTGTCGGAAAACAGGGAATAGAGGTTTAACTCGATCCTCCGGGTGGACCTACACTTTAGATAGAATTTCCACCAAGGGCATGATGCTAAATTCCACCTAGAAAAATTTAATGGTAGAATCCATTTATAAATTTTAGCATGCATGATACATAAGAAATATGGAAAATTAATTCAGATGCACTAGTGTTGTTTATCATGTAGAATGACGCTAAAGAAAACTTTTTGACCTCACAAAGCTTACTTGGTTTTCTATAACAAGATGCATTTGCATTTCTCTTTTGAGCCTTTCCCGTAAGTGAATCTTTATGATTTTGTAGCTACAGCTGATATTCATATGATTTATCTTTCATTATATAGTAAGTCAGCTATTAAGAAATTCTATTCAGTGATATGCGAGATCCTGTTATCTGACATTTAGTTTCTTAATAGCGAAAGGAAAAAAAACAAGGATACCTTGTCCCAATTCGATAATATGTTGTTTATTTTTGATGTCACGTCTTCTTCATAATGCAAAGGCCTATTTTTATTCTGAGCAACAAAATACAAAAGAACCATTGAATTGTATGAACTTGCCTCCCAAGAAAATCATATATCCAAAGTCTTTTATTTGATCATACATACCTGATTTCTTTCTTGTGAGTCTCCAAGTGCAATAGAATTCTTTTTATGTGGATCGCTGTGATGCTTAATATAACTTTTAACTTCCACCATAGAGCGGAAAGTCTTGCTGGAACGGTTATGGTGGTAAAACTGCAAAGGGATATCATATATACCTTGTTTTCTTTGTGTGATGTTTTAGAGAGTTTTTAGGAGGTTAACTGAACATGCAAAACTCTGTACATTGGCCGAACCTTATCAATTGTGCCAGTGTCCACTCTTCTCCTTTTCTCCTCGGTCCAACCGTCAAGCAGTTTGGACATTGGGAGATATTCCCCTCCTTCTGTACACCATTGCTGCACTTACAAAGTATAAAAATATAGGAACTAGAGAGAAAGATGCGGGTGCAGTAAAAACTTGATGGAATCAAAATAACTTTTATATAAATAAAACACTAGAACGCAGTTTGAACTCCCTAATACCTTTACTTGAGAACAAGGCTGAAAATAGTGACATCTTAGTCACTAGCTAGCATTGGATGAATATCATTCAAGTAATTACGGAAGGTTGTTTTCAATTTAAATGGCAAAATCGATGTACTTCTAATTTGGAAACAAAGCTGTAGCAAAATGGAAACTAGAAAAAAGAGCACAGTCTATTTAACTACCTATTTTTAATAAAATTAAGAAATTTATATAGATCGAATCCTTTAAACAGTTTACTGCTACCTAAGCAAGGCACGGAAGACTCTCCAGTGTTTAATGTATGCATGGGTGTATCTAGACTTTGAAATGGTTAGACCAACCATAGTAATATACTAAGTTAGGATAAACTATTGTAAATCTTGACCAATTTGTTTTGTTGTGTACTGTTATATTAAAATTGTAGCAAAATTCCCATAAATAAGGCTTTAGTTTTGTTCAAAACAATAAAGTCTAAATGTGGAACAATGTTTTCCATCAAATAGTAGTTATGCACCTGTTGTAAACCTGAAGCATTGGTTTAGTGCAAGTCCATACTAGAAGTGGTTCAAGTAATGGTGAAATTGGGTAATGGGAGGTTATATTTACACAATCAAGTGTTTACTAAAAAGTTCAAGATTAATCACCGCATCCATGGCTTCAATTTCGGTACTTTGGGGTTCAGAAAGGCTGATTTTGATGCTTGAAGTACCTATTACGATAGATTTCTGTAACGTTCTCCTTTTTCGACCCTGAGTTTAAAAAATTACTATTAGTCTTAAACTTTCTCAAATCACTTCAAGAAGAATAATGTAAGTGGGACTAATCCCTTAAGATAGCATTGCCAAATAGAAAACAAGCCAAGACAACCAGTTTATAGGCTTACCCTTTGCATGGATGGTGTGCTATATGAGATTGGGTTAGCATCAATAGCGTATTCGTCATCACTTGCTAGAACGGTTTCATTTAAGTCGCCCTGCGTGTCGAAAGATTTGAAAACGAACTATGTGAACCGTAATAATGCACATAATAAAAAGGATTGAAGAAAATTATATTGATAATAACATAAATAAATAAAATAATAATAATAATAATAATAATAATAATAATAATAATAACAATAATAATAATAATAATAAAAGTTTTTGTGATGGTAGCTATATGTTTACATCCTATACTTACATTAGATTGAGAAACTTTGGGCGCGGAATATGACTCCTTCTCCTCATTTATGGTTGTTGACTCGTGATTGGGATTATGGGATTCTTTTCCATTGCAGTTCATGGTTTCCAATGTGTTTAAAGATGCCATATAGCTGAGAACAATACAGATCAGTTAAATATAAATTCTAAAATGGGTAACACAATATAAGCACAACACATTCAAGAATTAGATAGATAACTAACACCCAAACACTTAGATCCACATTTTGTTCCCAACAGTACGGCTTACATTACATATTTGATGTATGAATGAGAATACCTAGTCACAAACTTGAAATGAAACTGTTAAATAACTTTTACAAAGCTTCTGTTAAAAATTTCACAAGTGACAACCACGAAGTACTAGGTTCTTCGCGAAAGACCAGGTTAGACGAAGAATGATTTTTCGTAAAAAACAATCACTACGAAGAACAGGTTCTTCGTCAACAACACCGTTACGAAAAAACTGGGTTTTTCGTCGAAGATAGTTTGACGAAAGACCTGGTTGTTCGTCGCTGGGTTCTTCGTTGGCAATCAGACACAGAAAGTTGTTGAGATATTTTCAAAAAGGAAATCTTATCCTTGTCCTGACACAGACACCCTTTTTCAACCTAACAACATGCCCTGACTTACCAACCCATCATGTGTACCAATTTTCAACAATTATATTTTAATTAAATTCAAGAACACCTTTGAAGATATGAAGAACCCTTTTGAAGATATGAAGTTTCCGGCCAAACTGTTTACCGGAGAAATTTTTCGAAACACGAAATTTGCTTAAACTTTCAATAAAAACCCAATTTTATCATGTGAACATGCAATATAACAAGGTTTTTGATAAAACTTATAGCAAATAACAAGATTTTGACTGATTTTAAAGACTTTTTCCATAAAATTATGAATGTCAAATGAGCACAGTTTCTAAAAAACACATAAACAACTTGATAAAACACAACTATGTTTGGTTTTAAACAAGGATAAGAGCTTCCGTTTTTCTCGTAGGATCAATTATGAAACCTAATCCATGTTTATCACAAACACAATCACAATCACGAGTGCGGAATCGCCGTGACGATGCAAACCAAACAAAGTATAGCAAACACAAAGTAACCAAAAGATTTACTTTCTATTGATTAACGGGATGAGAACAGATTACAAACACATACACACAATGTTTGATAATACTCTCAGTAGGTTATGCTCTCATACTTCACACATAAGACAAGGTGTGTTATTTATACTGCAGCCCACCCACTACACTACGAAGAATGTAAATGGGCCAACGAAGAACCTAAGCCGACGAACAACCAGGTTCTTCGTCCACTGTTGCCACGAAACACCATGTGACGAAGAAGGTGTTCTTCGTCACACACCATTAACGACGAAGAAGGTTCTTCGTGACATATGACATCCCACGTGACATATGACATCCCACGAAGAATAGGTTTTTCGTGGGGAGGCTGCAAATCAGTAAAGCTGCAAACTGTTAGACAGTTTGCAGCAAAACATAAATACACACATAAACATAACAGACAAACTAAATGCAACAAGCATTAGTTCAAACTTACAACACAAAGAGACAAATGTCGTACCAAAGTTAGATAGGAGGATATCCGACTTGGTCGACTAGACGGAAACATTACAGACTCGATAAACAAAAGATCGTACTTAACAAAAGAACAAGTTACAGACACAAAAATATGCACCAACACCATCCAAGGTTATTCCATGAGTCAGGCGTCACTCTCAACACTCGCTTCCTTTTCTGAATTCTTTCCTCTTTTTTTTTCTGCATAAGGATATTCAACTAGACATTTAGCTTCTCCAGTCACGCAAATAGTAAGCAAAACATATGGTTACCTTATCCCATGTTGATAAATTCCATCGTACTTTTTGTGCCCAAAAGTAAATAATCTTGAACCATATCTTCTGTAATTTTCTTGTCTTCTTCAATAGGCAGCGGCATATGGTAATTCTGTTGAACAAAATGGGAACAATCCATGAATTTCTAAGGATACCATTATGGTGAAGCCAAAAATTTGTATCTCACATTTGCAAAACATCTAACCGTGTCAAACCATTAATACACGTATGCCTTTTCAATAATATTTAGAAAGGTCCCTACAGAACACCATCCCAATATGAAGTTTAATAGGCTTCCGTACTAAAATGATTAAGAAATGTATATATAATCCGGAAGCTTAACTTGTATTATCTGTCCACAGATTATTGTTTTCGGTGGGTGCAAGTTATGTTCAAGCGAAATTTTAATAAAAATGGCTTTGTGTTAATGATAATATTTGTCCACATCGTTATCCCATTAAACAATAAATGCACAGAGAAACATAGTTGTTAATGCTAATAGCGACAAATAGCGATAAGGTAACTATTTCCTACATTGCCAATAGTGATAAATAAGCGGCGGCTATTTTATAAATAACCACACAGTAGAAAACAATTTATTTCTTATATGTATATCATATAAAATACCCTAGTATAAATGCTATGTTACTTGCATTTTTTTAATAAAAACCTAAAATTCAGTTATTCATAACTATATTTAAATGCTATTTATATAAACAAAATTAATTGTCGCTATTATTGCTATCTATAACTACAACCCTAATAGCGAGCCTAGATCTATACACGTATTGACAACTATGCAAAGAGGTGTTACTGAGAAAGTGTAGGTCCCTCTCGAGGATGAGATAAAAACCTTTTCCTTGTTATATCAAACACGCTAGCGAGTGCGGAATCCAAGCTAGCATGCAACCGAGACTTTATACGAGAACAAGCACAAACACAACACACAAGATTCACCGATTAACACCACATGTATTAATACGTATGAAAGGTCCGGTTACAAGCTCAATGTTTACAGATATGTTCTATAAACTCTCACAGTGTGTGTGTGCGCTCTCCTGTCTCTCTCTGCCTTATCTCTCTTGTGTCTTCTATGTGTTCTACTCTGTCTAACTGTCGAACTGAACACAACACATGGGTATATATACCCGACACAGCAGGTCTGGTCGAAGGATCAGACAGATTGATCGACAGATCATCTGTCGACCAGAAAGCCCATCGAAAGATCACATTCACCACGAAGGATGATATCCTTCGTGGTCTATCCTTCGAGTTCATCCATCGAAGGTTATGTTTCGAACTCATCTTTCGAGGTCCATCTTTCGAGCTCATCATCGAAGGATATAAACTATCCTTCGATGATCTATCCTTCGACACACACAACTAACAACCAATGTTCTAACTGTTTGGTCAAGTCAAACCAGGAGGATGGTTGACTTGGTCAAACTTACATCAACCTTACATTAAAGACATCGTTTTGTATCATGACGAAATACAGACAAAGTACAGACACAAGTGCACCAACAAACTCCCCCTTGGCTGTAGCTTTGTCTCGATCTTCGTGTCTTCAAGTCTTCAAGGCCGAGTCGAACCGAGCCGAGTCGCGTCCACACAAAGTGCATCAACAAACTCCCCCTTGGACGCTACTCGTGATGGTTCGTCTTCTGTCACATTCAAGTCGGAGGATCTTCAAAGTCTTCACGCGTCATAAGTAGAAAGTGTATCAACAAACTCCCCGTTTCATGTAGAAAGTGTGTTGACAAACTCCCCCTTAGATTGAACTCTCCATTGAGTCATGCTCGTGAATCTTTTGACTTGTCAATTCTTCAGATCCTTGTGGTGTTGATGAAGGGACAGCGGTAACTCGATCATTTTATCCTTTGAGTGCCTCCACTTCGTGTCTTCATTCCAAAGCTTTTCATCATCGAACATGTTCTCCTCGCCTTTAGCATCTGCACATGCAAGAAAGCTAAACGCATAATGAGAACAACCGCTTGGAATATAGTTAACATTTAAACTAACGACACATATGAGATCAAATCTCAATCAAACACCAACCGACAGCAGTTTGAAAGTTTAGAGAAATATTCATTTTAATCTTTTAACTTTCAAAACTCGTTAACTTCGACTGTTTATGAAGATGCAATTGTTTTCCAGCTTACGATCAGGATTTTGGGTAGGATAGACTCGAGTTCCAACATCGGTCAATCAAAAATAAACTAGAAGCAAAATCTTTTTGGATTTTATAAAGTTTATATTAAAACACACCTAAAATCTTTTTGAAATTTTCATTTTTCAATGTAAAGACGGAAAACAATAAATAAATATGTACAAAGATGCATAAACAGGAAACATTAAATAAATATTTACAGACATTCTTTTTGCGAGTTTCGAGGGTAAGAGAATCATATCAGTGTACGGTCATGCCAAAACGTTCTTGTTGTTCAATTAGTTAACATTAAAATAAGCATCCTATAACGATTATCGGTATTGTTGTCCACATAAGCTCAACTTATCAGATGTAATCATGGCGAGGGGATACGTTAAGGTAGAATTTATACTTACCGACCGGTGTTCATCCACATCACGACACATTCCCGTATCAAGGTATGCACGAGGATTCATCTTACCGGTGAGTATACCGATTATCATCTGTTTGACCGTATATGATGTGAGATTCTCACTTATTTTGATTGAAAACAAGCCCTATGTGATAGAATCACTTATTGATGAGGAACTTGATTTTCATATGCATGAGGGCACAGGAGCAAGTCCGTGAACAGGTCAGTACTTTCGTACAGCAGAGAGACGAACTTGACTCCCGGATGAATGTGATATATATTATCACTTATTTGTATGGACATGTGATTGTTGATCACTTATTGAGGTCGTATGCAGTATGTACACGTATGTATAGTATCATGGAAGATCTAGACTTGCGTCCCCGTTATTTTTCGGTAAAAGATACAACCATGATACCCAGATGATAAGCAGCATAAAGACCGAATATCTCAGAACCTCGGCAATCTCTCAAACGAAATTTCGGTACTAAGACCATATGCCAATGAATGGTTCCCACCCAGTCTTCAGTCAATTTAAGTTTATATCACCCTGCACATTTTAAAATGATTGTGAGCCTACCGATACATCTTATATAGAGCTGCTTATCGTTTTTCACTTTGGGTTTAAAGAGGTTTAGACAGACCACTGATGTACTATCATTTTCTCTTTTGCTCGCCAGGAAACTCATTTTTGTTTTTCTATTGTTTTTTTTTTGTTTTTGAAATTTTTCGATGTTTTTGGATTTTCCAAATTTGGATCTACTCCCCCTAAAATCAACAAACTAAGATAAAATTTAAAAGACACAAGGATATTTACAAAAATGATTTTCCGATGTTGGTTAACTCATATTTTACCTCAATGCCGTTTACCAAAATTAAGTTTTAATCAGAAATGATTTAGCGAATTTTGGAAAAATCAGTTGGCATGTCGGTAAGCGGTGCGGACCATGACAACATTGTCTGGCCAAAGAGTGCTGAACGAGATAATAATTCACAAAGCAGCTTAATAATCGACAAGTAAAAGAGAGATTAGAATTTTAAAACCGTATCCTGCAATTGCATCGTGCATTGACAGGAAACTGAGTGCTCTCCCAAACTGGATATCCACCCGGTGTGGATTTCAAAGTCGATTTCGTAGCTACTGAAATCCCTTCACAGCAACAAGATCAGAAACCTTTGGTTCCGGCTGGTCTTCCTCATTGTACCAGCGAAGGTTTTAGTCTTTCTCTTTCAGAAGTAGTGTGCGGTTGTTTAATCCACTCCAAGGCATCCGCACACCCGGTTGGTTTGTCCAACAAACACATTTTCTTCAATCACACCGCGAAGCAAAGTACACTGCACGTTCATTTTGTCGATTGTGAACTTCAGACGTGCTGCAGGTGCGTACATTTTGATTTGAATCTATCCCGGGGACCCGATCAAAGCCTTGAACATTCACATTTTGAAAAGATTTTCATTTTGTCGAAGCTTTTCAATCTTTTTCAACAGACATTTCTGTTTCCCTTTACTTTTTCTCTCCATCAAAGGCAGCAATTTCTTCTGTTGCCTATTTTGTGCAAGGATGCTCCACTATCAACAATCTTACGACTATCGAAAGTTCCTCCTGGAATATCCTACACACTCACTCAAAAATTAGTTGGAGAGAGGGACCCAAGCCTTTGTGGACTTGGGTCGTCCTTGATCATCAAGAAAAGTGATTTCAATCACTTGATGATTAGGAAAAAGAACCTGTGGTGCTCCCCCTGACTGAATTACCTGTTTTTGTTTCCAAGCTGTTTGTCCTTTACCAGTATTTGCATTGATTGTTTTAGCATTTACTGGTTTTACAGTTTTAGGTTTTGCTTGAACAGGTTTTTCTTCTTTGACCTCTGATTTTAAGGCCTTCTCAATTACCTTTTGATTCTTTTGTTTTAACTTCTTTTCCCTTTCTTTCAAGACACGTGGGTCTTGTTTCGGGGAAAATGAACGTTTTTGGTAATTGGTTTCTTGGGGAGCACTTGTTTCTGCCTTCAACTTTTGCAGGTATGGGCAGTATCTTACAATATGCCCAATTGTGCCACACTCAAAACACATTCTCCGCTCTACAAACCTCGGAGAAACATGTTGATGACCAGACGAAGAACCAGACCATGAACTTTGTGATCTAGACGTGCTTGGACCTAAATCACATCCATTGGTGTGTTGGGTGTAATTGTTCTGTTCATTTCGTTTTAAAATTCTAACTTGTTTTATAAAATCAAGGTTAGATTTATCCTGAAATGTTTCAAGTTTGTCTGAACCCGTGGATCCAACAAAGTTCATTTTCGGTTCTCGTTTCTTAACAGGAGCTCTTTTGTTTTGCACCCATTGTTGTTGAACCTTAGGTGCTTGAACATTCTTGTTCTGAGCCTTCTTTCCCTGTCCCTTACCCTTTCCGGAGTTGACTTGTTGTTTTCGCTCAACTGGTGGTTTTTGGTTTCCGTATTGTTTTCTAATTTGTTCACACGGAATTGGATCACATTGAGTGACGGTAACTTTGCCACTTTTGTTTCCCAAAAACTTGTCAGTACATCCTTCAAAAATTTGCTCAATTAAATCTTGATTTACATTTTTAATTGGAAAATCTTTGTTAGAGTAGATTTTGTTATCTCCTTTGAGCGTGTACAACAAGTTATTCTCTTCACTTGTAGAAACAAGGGACTCCATTGCTTTTGACATTTCAGTCTTACTCGGTTTCACTGGTGGATCACACAGGATGTGATTCTCGATTGGAATATCTGGTGTAACCGAGTTAGACTGTTGTTTCACAATTTCTTCAGATTCATCATCCGAAGAATCAGCATCCTCAACAATGGGAGGACTCTGTTCCTTAACACACGATGAATCTGTCTCATTCTCAGATTCAGATTCTGATTGACCCGAGGATGATGTACCAGTTGTGAACCCGAGGCCTGCTGCAAAGTCATCTAGACCGAGTGGCACAGTAGGTTCAAAACGGGGCATATCCTCGTCATCAGGCAATTTGGAGTAATTGTGATTCATTGGGGGAGGACATGATTTGAATCCAATACATGGTTTATCCCCCTTTTTCTTTCTCTCTTGAACGTCAATGATGTGATCCAATACAAAGCGGGAATTGGAATAGCTTTCCAGTTTCTGCTTAATTGTTTCACATTCACATCGAGCTGTTGCCAATTCTACCATTTGCTTTTCAATTGTGTCAATGAGATTATTGTTAGCATGTTGTTTTCGCAAAACAGCCTTTTGTAATTCTGAAACATCATGTTTTAATGACGCAATTGTTGCTTTAAATTCCTTTTCATTTCTGGTCAAAAACAAGTTAGCTTCAGTTGCTTTAGAGAGATCTACAATCAATTCTTGATTGTGTTTGTGTGTGACATCATATTTCTCTTGCAAAGCCTCATGTTTGCTTTGCAATTCACACCACTCATCATTCAATGAAACATGTTTGTCTTGCAAGTCAAACAAACTAGCTTGTAAAGCATCATGTTTGCCTTGCAACTCAGACATGTTTGCTTCTAAATCAGCATTTTTAACACGCAAACTATCACAGTTATCACAACTAGCTACAGTGGGTTCATCGACACATACCTGACCTGATGAACTGTCGACATTAGCCATAAAGGCTGAATGGAGAGAAGACGAAGAGTAAGCAGCTTGATCCACATGATCATTCCCTGAAGTGGAGGATTCTTCATCTGAGCTTCCACTATAACCAGAAGAGTCTTCATCCTCAGAAGAGTCACCACCATTGGCGGAAGATTCTCCACCACTGGCGTGCTTTAAATCCCTAACGACTTCAGCAAAACATGTTGTTCCACCATTTCCTCCTTCTCCAAGCTGAAGCGACCAATCACAACCCTCATCTATTTGAACCACCAGCCCCCGGTTGGCATTTGATGACCCTGCTTGGCCTTGGTTGTTGACAGGTATCATCGTACGAACATTGTTCCTGTTCTGGTTCTGCTGGTTGCCTTGATTTCTGAAGGGGTTTTGGTTTCCATGCTGAGCTGGTCTTGTGCATTCCCTTTTGAAATGACCCCGTTCACCATAGTTAAAGCACGTTACAGCTTGCTTGTCGAACCCATACTTGGTATCTTTCTTGCTTTCCAAGTTGGTTCTCCCCGTCCTTTCCATAAACTCCTTTGCTCTTCGAATTGCACTAGCAAGAGCCCATTTGATATCCATCATTTCAAACTCTTCTTTATCCACTTGCTGATAATCTTCATTGGTTAGATTGACATTCCCAATCTGACCTGCGATCAATCCACTATAAGCACTAACTAAGGTATTCAACATCTCCATATGCTCCTTGGCTACTTCGACACTGACTTTGGAAAAGTTGGAAGTGTCTAATCTAACTGTGTTAGGATTAGAAGTGGCTTGAAAGTTTGAGGAGCTTCCATAAAACCCTTGCTGTTGCGGTTGTTGCTGCTGAGCTGTCGGTTGCACATTCGGTCTTGAAAACATCGTGTAAGCTGAAGGATCAAACAGATCTGTTGTTGAAGTTCCGGTGTTTGAGATGAAGGCTGTTTGAAGCTTCGCATGTTGAGAGGCTGGTCTTTCTCCACTGATACCTCCTGCAATCCCAAAGTACATCTCTGGATTTTGAGGAGTTAGTGTTCGTTTTGCCTTAAGCTTTTCTTCTACATCCTTGTTCTCCAGTTTTTGAATCAACTCATAAACGTTGATTGTGTCTAGAACACCATTTTCTTTGAGAATTTCAAGATAACTGCTCCACTTTGCTGGTAAGCTATCAGCGAATCTCTTCACCATTTCTTGTGGAGTGGCAGTGACTCTAAAACCAAACATCTCGCTCAACAAGTGATGGAACCTTGTAGATAACTCTGCCAAAGTCTCATTCTCCATACACGTGAAACCTTCAAACTCTTTCTTCAGTAATTCTTGCTTGATCTTTCTAGATTGAGCATTTCCTTCACACCGTAACGTGAGCATATCCCACAAGCTTTTAGTAGTCGTGCAGTAAACAAACTGGTGGTAAATGTCTTTGTGAAGAGCTTGTGTGAGAATCATGAATGCCTTCTTTTCTAACTCAAATTTCTTCTTATCATCATCAGACATAGTGCTGTAAGTTTCTGGATTAGATCCTGCAACTTCCAAATCATGGTCAAATGCGGTGAAGAAGCACATCCATAGATCTTGACCTTGCCCCTGAACATAAGTTCTCAGCCTTTCTTTCCACCATCCCCAATCATTGATATGATTTAGCTTTGGTGGTTTCGTGCTTGTACCAGTTTCACTGTCGTTCTGCATCATAGATTGAATGCTGTTGCTTTGATTTGTGACCAATGCCCATTGATTTGCAGTTATCATTGCAGCTTGAGGTGGGGCAATAGCCTGCATCCATGCTTTGTTGAAATCTGACGCAGATTGCGTAGCTGATGATTGAGTAGCTGATGTTTGTGGAGTCATAGATGTTAGAGTCCACGCGGTTGGATCCCACTGACCATTTGTTCCCATTTTATAAAAATTAATATATTAAGTGAAAATTGATTTAAAAATGAAAACAAGTTTTCTCTTTAAAAATTTAATTTTCACAAACTATGTTAATTTATCGAGAGATAACAAACAGCCGAAAGATTCTTGATCGAAAGACCTGAAACACAAACTGTTAAACACAAACAGATTAATGATCGAAAGATCAACACCTGTTCGAAGGATCAACAGGGTTCGAAGGATCTCTGTTGAATTTCGAACAATGTTTTTCGAAAGATTCTCCAACCGAAGGATCCTTATCTTTCGAAAAGGTACTGTACACCGAAAGATGATTTCGAAAGATGACTTCGAAAGACTCCCCAGTCGAAGGATCCTAGTCTTTCGAAAATGAGCAGAAGACCGAAAGATGTATGTTTCGAAATTATTCCTTGGAACGAAAGATAAGTCTCACACTTCGAAGGATGCTCGAATGATGACTATCTGTCGAACCTCCTTTGGTCGAAAGATGATCTTTCGACTTCGAAGGATATCTTTCGATCGGTTCTGACACAGTTGACAACGGGTGACAGGTTGGTGAAAAGTTGATGGGTTGGTGAGAACTTTCGGCAGAAAGTATGTTCAGACCATATCTTTCAGGTCTGAACATGCAGGTTTTCACCAAAACAGGTAAGGTCCGAATATTTTAATCAGTTTACAACTCCCAACACACAAACACTTTGAAATTTAAACTTTTTAAGATCAAAAGTGTAAAATACCAAGAACACTTAAGATATCGGTTGAAGATAAGAAGAACAAACCCAGAAATATGAATATTTCTGCAAACCGACAACACTCCGAAACCCGATTTTAACAAGTTTTTCAGAAAATATAAACTTTAAAAACCCGAAAAACAGCAAGAACACCTCGGTTTTAACAAGGAGAAGAGCCAAAGCTCTGATACCACTTGTAGGTCCCTCTCGAGGATGAGATAAAAACCTTTTCCTTGTTATATCAAACACGCTAGCGAGTGCGGAATCCAAGCTAGCATGCAACCGAGACTTTATACGAGAACAAGCACAAACACAACACACAAGATTCACCAATTAACACCACATGTATTAATACGTATGAAAGGTCCGGTTACAAGCTCAATGTTTACAGATATGTTCTATAAACTCTCACAGTGTGTGTGTGCTCTCCTGTCTCTCTCTGCCTTATCTCTCTTGTGTCTTCTATGTGTTCTACTCTGTCTAACTGTCGAACTGAACACAACACATGGGTATATATACCCGACACAGCAGGTCTGGTCGAAGGATCAGACAGATTGATCGACAGATCATCTGTCGACCAGAAAGCCCATCGAAAGATCACATTCACCACGAAGGATGATATCCTTCGTGGTCTATCCTTCGAGTTCATCCATCGAAGGTTATGTTTCGAACTCATCTTTCGAGGTCCATCTTTCGAGCTCATCATCGAAGGATATAAACTATCCTTCGATGATCTATCCTTCGACACACACAACTAACAACCAATGTTCTAACTGTTTGGTCAAGTCAAACCAGGAGGATGGTTGACTTGGTCAAACTTACATCAACCTTACATTAAAGACATCGTTTTGTATCATGACGAAATACAGACAAAGTACAGACACAAGTGCACCAACAAACTCCCCCTTGGCTGTAGCTTTGTCTCGATCTTCGTGTCTTCAAGTCTTCAAGGCCGAGTCGAACCGAGCCGAGTCGCGTCCACACAAAGTGCATCAACAGAAAGAGCGACAAACACCTCATCCATGTCTTGAAAGTCGGCATATTCCTGTTGATACAAATGTAATTTGAAGTTAGAATTGAACACTAGAAGCTTTTACTTATGTTTATAATACAAACGTGCTGCCATAAGTTTGAAACAAAACCACAGGTATTACTAGACACCTATGTATTGTAATAAAAGTATAGAAGATGAAAAATGGGCGTTGGCCTCTCATGCTTTAGATAGAATTTCCACCAAAGGCATGATGCTAAATTCCACCTCGAAAAATTTGATGATAGAATCCATTTTAAATTTTAGCATCCATGATACATAAGAAGGATGGAAAATTAATTCAGATGCACTAGTGTTGTTTATCATGTAGAATGACGCTAAAGAAACCTTTTTGACCTCACAAAGTTTAATTGGTTTTATATAACAAGATGCATTTGCATTTCTCTTTTGAGCCTTTCCCGAAGTGAAACTTTATGATTTTGTAGCTACAGCTGATATTCATATGATTTATCTTTCATTATATAGTAAGTCAGCTATTAAGAAATTCTATTCAGTGATATGCTAGATCCTGTTATCTGACAATTAGTTTCTTAAAAGCGAAAGGATAAAAACAAGGATACCTTGTCCCAATTCGACAATATGTTGTTTATTTTTTATGTCACGTCTTCTTCATCACGCAAAGGCCTATTATTATTCTGAGCAACGAAATTCAAAAGAACCATTGAATTGTATGAACTTGCCTCCCAAGAAAATCATATATCCAAAGTCTTTTATTTGATCATACATACCTGATTTCTTTCTTGTGAGTCTCCAAGTGTAACAGAATTCTTTTTATGTGGATCGCTGTGATGCTTAATATAACTTTTAACTTCCACCATAGAGCGGTAAGTCTTGATGGAATAGTTATGGTGGTAAAACTGCAAAGGGATATCATATATACCTTATTTTCTTTGTGTGATTATTTAGAGAGTTTTTAGGAGGTTAACTGAACATGCAAAACTCTGTACATTGGCCGAACCTTATCAATTGTGCCAGTGTCCGCTCTTCTCCTTTTCTCCTCGGTCCAACCGTCAAGCAGTTTGGACATTGGGATATATTCCCCTCCTTCTGTACACCATTGCTGCTCATACAAAGTATAAAAATATAGGAACTAGAGAGAAAGATGCGGGTGCAGTAAAAACTTGATGGAATGAGAATAACTTTTATATAAATAAAACACTAGAACGCAGTTTGAACTAGCTAATACCTTTACTTCAGAACAAGGCTGAAAATACTGACATCTTAGTCACTAGCTAGCATTGGATGAATATCATTCAAGTAATTACGGAAGGTTGTTTTCAATTTAAATGGCAAAATCGATGTACTTCTAATTTGGAAACATCAAGCTGTAGCAAAATGGAAACTAGAAAAAAGAGCACAGACTATTCAACTACCTATTTTTAATAAAATTAAGAAATTTATATAGATAGAATCCTTTAAACAGTTTACTGCTACCTAAGCAAGGCACGGAAGACTCTCCAGGGTTTAATGTACGCATGGGTGTATCTAGACTTTGAAATGGCTAGACCAACCGTAGTAATATACTAAGTTAGGATAAACTATTGTAAATCTGGACCAATTTGTTTTGTTGTGTACTGTTATATTAAAATTGTGGCAAAATTCCAATATATAAGGCTTTAGATTTGTTCAAAACAATAAAGTCTGAATGTGGAACAATGTTTTCCATCAAATAGTAGCTATGCACCTGTTGTAAACCTGAACCATTGGTTTAGTGCAAGTCCATACTAGAAGTGGTTCAAGTAATGGTGAAATTGGGTAATGGGAGGTTATATTTACACAATCAGTGTTACTAAAAAGTTCAAGATTAATCACCGCATCCATGGCTTCAATTTCGGTACGTTCGGGTTCTAGAAGGCTGATTTTGATGCTTGAAGTACCTATTACCATAGATTTCTGTAACGTTCTCCTTTTTCGACCCTGAGTTTGAAAAATTACTATTAGTCTTACACTTTCTCAAATCACTTCAAGAAGAATAATGTGAGTGGGACTAATCCCTTAAGATAGCATTGCCACATAGAAAACGAGCCAAGACAACCATTTTAGGCTTACCCTTTGCATAGATGGTGTGCTATATGAGATTGGGTTAGCATCAATAGCGTATTCGTCATCACTTGCTAGAACCGTTTCATTTACGTCGCCCGGCATGTCGAAAGATTTGAAAACGAACTATGTGAACCGTAATAATGCACATAATAAAAAGGATTGAAGAAAATTATATGGATAATAACAACATAAATAAATAAAATAATAATAATAATAATAATAATAAAAGTTTTTGTGATCGTAGATGTATGTTTACATCCAATACTTACATTAGATTGAGAAACTTTGGGCGCGGAATATGGCTCCTTCTCCTCATTTATGTTTGTTGACTTGTGATTGGGATTATGGGATTCTTTTCCATTGCAGTTCATGGTTTCCAAAGTGTTTAAAGATGCCATATAGCTGAGAACAATACAGATCAGTTAAATATAAATTCTAAAATGGGTAACACAATATAAGCACAACACATTCAAGAATTAGATAGATAACTAACGCTCAAATACTTAGATCCACATTTTGTTCCCAACAGTACGGCTTACATTACATAAATGATTATCGAATAAAAGATATCAAGAATCAGTATATACTTATTCAGTTAAGCTTGTTCATTTATAAAGAACTATAGATTAACCAGTCAGGTAATCTTAATGAAATTATGACAACACTAGTAAGATTGAACATGCTAGCTTCAATAAAAAAGGTGATCAGAATGATGAATTAGATCATCAACTAATTACACCGATTAAAGGAAAGGATGAAAGTGCGAAATGTCCTACATAAGCTGATAAATTTGACACAGAATATTTGATTATAAATTAAAAGTGATAAATTTAGTTTAAACAAAATTGCTAAAATTGAAAACACCGTAGCTAAAAACTAGGGTTTCTCTAGAACCTTTCAAGATAAAAATCAGAAAAAAGTTGTCAATTGGCCGGTTGCAGATGAGCATGTTTCTTTCTGAGATTATAGGCCCTGGATTTTCTCACACTGCACTTACCTGATTGTAATGAAATTTGAAATGCAACCTGGGTGCAGGATTTCGGGATTCTGCTGGAAAGAAAGAACAGCGCTGCTTGTTTTATTTTTAGTAGGAGCACGTCACGTCTTTTATAGGGCATGTTTGGATTGGCTTTTCAAACCAGCTTATTAGCTTATTGACTTATGGATAAGTCAATAAGCTGTTTTTATGTTTGGATAACCAAGAAGTCCTTTTCAAAATAACTTATTGCAAAGAAGGAAACATGAGGTTTTGAAAAGCCAAGATTTCGTGACTTCTGGATCCAAAAGTGACTTTTCAAAAATGAAATTACTAAATTACCCCTTCTTTACCCCCTTATATCTAAAAGAATGCCCATTTTAGTCATTTTACATCAATAAGCTAATCCAAACACTTTTTTTAAAAACTCCTTTTCAAAAAGTCCTTTTCCCAAAAGTCCTTTTCCCAAAAGTCTTTTTTAACTCTAATAAGCTTAGCCAAACATGCCCATATACTGAAACATGACTTGTGTATTACAATTAATAACCCCTAAAAACCTGAAATTTACACCCAAGTCCTTGTCAATGGATAGCGGTATCCCATAAATGCAAATATGAATGATGTAGGTAGTTATGATTTTTTTTCAATTTGTTTTTTTTTTACTAGACTAGTAAATTGGTGATACACAAAGAATTGCGAGGATATACAAAAGGTCAATCAATTTGGACATTCTCCGTGCCTATTTGGACACCTTTGGTGCCCTAGACGCCTCGTCTAGGGCTATACGGGGCGTCAATGCACGGAATTGAAGAGCCTCTAAGTCACAAAGTTTGAGAGGTCTAGACGCCCTGTCTAGGCCTAGATGAGACGTTTAGGAATTGCGTTTTTTTTTTTTTTTTTGTTGAAAAAATGGCTGTTTTGGTGGGTTAATTTGATGGTTTTTGGATGGTGATGCTTTTTTGAGTGAACAAATTTGTGTTTTTGAAGAAAGTTTATTTTTGTATAAAAATATTTTACGGTTTTCAAGGCCCTTTAAATATATTCAATCGTTTAAACATTATATTGTTTTTAAAATTTTATTTTTTCAAATATTACCCTACTGTTATGGTCAAAAATCAAGCTAAGAATAACGTAACCCGATCTGATTTTGTGAGGTAATGTGTTTGAATGATAAGTAATTGAATGATCAATGAATGAAAGATAAAGGACAATGAACACAAAAGCTAGAAGCCTTTTCAGATAAACACTGAACCGATAAACTTCGTTTTTACAAAAGCATGAAGCCTTTTCAGATAAACACTAGTTTGTCTGGTATTGTGAACGACTAAGGAGACTTTTGGGATAACTGTTTGTGATAGTGAATAGATAAGTTGCTGCAAAACGCATGCGGTGTAAAATTCGGGATGGTCACCTAAGTAAACAAACCATGAAGATAACCATATACTTCAATGCCTCATAACAAATGCAAAGGTACAAACATGAAACTAATCTTCTATTAACAAAAGAAGCACAGGATGTAAATGCACTTTGGGTGATAAGTGCAGGCTCTCAAACTCAAGGGTCTTCTATGTAATTTGTTAAAATTATTATTTTGGTCAGAATTTATGAGGGTTTTCATGGCCAGGACTTAGGATTTTCCCTAGTACGATTTTAGATATTGGTTTAGTCAGGGTTTGTATTATCTTGGGCTTTGGGCCTTTCTATGTCCTCACTTTAGTAGTCAGGACTTCCCATTGTATATAAACTCTAGTGAAATGTTATACATGGCGATTTCTTTTGTGTGGAAAGTTTGTTCTTCAAGAAATCCTAATCATTGTAACTATGTGTGAATTGACAGCTACTGTGTGTGACGTCATTCATCATTTTCATCATTCTTGTTCTACACTTTGGTGATCCAATACCATACCGTAGTGATTGCTAGGTGGATTCCGCACACCTGGTGATTGTTGTCTGAGTGAGATCCTTGGGTAGGAGATCTTACAAGTGATATGAGAGCAGTGTGCTCATACTACTGTAGGTTTGGGTTTAGAGGTTTAGTTGAGAAAGATCACATTTTGATTGGGTGTTTGGTGTTGTTTGCTTGGTTATAAGTATTTTTCATTAATCATTCATGTGTTTACTCATGTCTTTTATATTCTGAAACATGACTTGTGTATTACAATTAGTAACCCCTAAAAACCTGAAATTTACACCCAAGTCCTTGTCAATGGATAGCGGTATCCCATAAATGCAAATATGAATGATGTAGGTAGTTATGATTTTTTTTTTCAATTTGTTTTTTTAACTAGAATAGTAAATTGGTGATACACAAAGAATTGTGAGGATATACAAAAGGTCAATCAATTTGGACATCCTCCTTGCCTATTTGGACACCTTTGGTGCCCTAGACGCCTCTGTAGGTCCCTAGAGAATGATCTAGAAAACCTTATCCTTGCTACCGAACACACCCGGTTGTGCGGAATCCAAACGCGTATGTAACCAAGCCCAAGAACATGACATACAAGACAAAGATTCAAAGATTAACGCACACTTGTATATTCAGAAGAGTTTGTAGGTCCACTTGGATGATCAAGATAACCTACTACCTTGTTTGTTAACACAAAAACGAGTGCGGGGTCCACGTAGTTATGCAAACCAAAGCAAAGTAAAGCAAACACAAGTAACCAAAAATTCACAAGCTTTGATTAAGTGAAGAGAATCAGTACAACACATACACACAGTGCTTACAACTTCACAAGGACTCTCTTACTGAATGATGAAGCAAGTGTCTGCTTATATAGGCCGCCCAATACCCAGTAACCCAACGAAGAAGGTTACTAGGCCACGAACATTCAACAGGCAATAGCAGCGAACATTTATCACCACGTAGAATGATTCTTCATGGTGAACAATCAACATAAAAACATTGTTCGTGGACATGCAATCCCACGAAGAATATGGATTCTTTGTGGGGAACCCATATGCATACAGTGACTTGCAGCAAACATAACAGCAAGATCAAAAACACATAACAACTAACAGTTGCACACAGCAAATTGTTTTACAATACTAACAAAAGAAACGTTGCGCTAAGTCAATATAGGAGGATATCTTGACTTGGCCGACTCGACCAAAAACTATACAGACCATAAACAAAGAACGTACAAATTACAACGTAATAAGAACAAGCTACAGACTCTAAACTGCACCAACAAACTCCACCTTGTTTGTTGCTTGGTCTTCAGTCTTCATCCCTTAGTGGCCTGTCTCGGACCACGAGCTTCCTGTGTGAATACCCCGATAGTAACAGAAACAGGTGACGCGTTGAAAGCGTAGAGGCTGACTTGCATACTTATCTTCATAGAAGATGTCATGACCAAACAACCTGTCGATGTCAGCCGCCGACATGTTAACAATCCACATCGTGTCGGGTATACGAACATTTTCCTTGTTGTTCCGGAAGACGATGACTGCTTCGTATGTGTCTGAGTCATAACACCAAAGAGCCATGTTCTCAAGAATATCCTGTTCCATCTTCATTAGCGGAATCCTATCTAAGACCTTCACTGGCTTGTACACGAGACTGTACCTAACTGTGTTGGTCGCTTGATTCAACATAAACTTTATCTGTTCGTACATTGGGAACTGTGGCTTGTATAACTCATCCTTCCAACCCTTTCGTCGCTCCATCCTCAATTTCTGAGCAAACAACTTAGCACCTTCAAAATTTGACCAATTTATGAGCTCCAGTCGTGCTAACGCTGCTACATCGTTAAATGGCAAGGTAAGAATACTTAGCAGTGATTTGAAATACTGAATTCCATGTTCTCGCTTCACCGCAACACAATGAAGTTCTTTCACAAACATCCAACTCAGTATTCTTCCCAGAGGACGATTCTTTTCATATCTCATGTAGTCAACTTGTGCGACTGGAGGGGCTGGTTTAGCAGTCATAGAAAGAAAGTTCTTCCTCCATTCCTCGAATGAATCTGTTGGAACATCAGACGAATCACGATTCTTTAATCTTTCGTCTATTTCATCCACATTATCTTTCAACCAGTCTTCATCGAACAGATTGAACTCAGTTCCGTCTTCTCTAACATACTTTGACTTCTCGACATCTCCTTCGAGCACAATTTCGTCCAAACCTTCCAAGTTTACTACCTCGGGCTCACCAGGAATCTTGTCGATAGTAGCATCATCTACTATCTTCATCTGGTTTAATGCCAAAATCTATTCACTTGAGAGTTCAGAAATGATCTCTCCTTCTTCCACTTCTTCACCAGTTATAGGGTGACACACCTGTAACGCTAGATCCTCTCATCTTAGAACCACATCACCACCTCCCGTCGAGCTTTCACCAACAAAACCACTCGCTTTTTCAACCACCACTAACTGAAGATCCATTTCTTCAATAGCTTGTATGCCTTATAACTTCTCCCCTGCCTCTTGAGTACCACCTGAGGCAACAAGAGCGGTCACGACCTACTCGGAACTAGAACCACTGACAATTTGAGTTGACATAGACCCCTCTGGTTGAGCAGATGCTGTAGGAACATCAGGATTGCCGGGATCTTCACTATCGTGATCTCGTTTTTCTAACACTTCCTAAGCTTTGCATCTTTCAGACCAAAGAGTGTTAACTCGCTTTCTGGTCATTTCATAACTCCTCATGTGCAGAATGAAGACACTGCTAAAAGAAATGCTTCCACATCTACGTCTATGCCAGGCATGGATTTTGTTGTTGATCTTAATCTTAACAATTTGGGTATTGATACTCGTGTTCCTGATAATCCTGAAACGAGAATTCATGATACTCACCCACAGCAGAACATTATAGGAGATGTCCAAACTGGAGTGCAGACGCGTAATCAGCTGAGAAACAACCGAAATCTTGGTTTGTATTCAGCTATCAGAGAATCTGGACAACAAAATGATTGGTCCTTTGCGTGTTATGTTTCACAAGAAGAACCAAAATCTTGGAAAGAAGCCTTAAAGGAAAATCTTGGGTGGAAGCGATGTAGGAAGAACTTCAGCAATTAGAAACTGGGTGTCTGGAGACTTGTTGAAAAACCCAACGATTACAAGAAAATCGGTACTCGTTGGGTATACAAATGCAAAAAGGATGATCGTGGAGTGGTCATTCGTAACAAGGCGAGATTAGTCGTTCAAGGCTTTCGACAAATTGAAGGAATTGATTACAACGAGGTTTATGCACCTGTTGCACGTTTGGAGGCTATTTGGATCTTTCTAGCTTATGCTTCTTTCAAAGGATTCAAAGTCTATCAGATGGACGTCAAAAGTTCATTCCTTCATGGTATCGTTGAAGAAGAGGTGTATGTCGAACAACCTCCTGGTTTTGAAGATCCTATCCATCCCGATCGGGTTTGGTTGCTCAATAAAGCTCTCTATGGTTTACATCAAGCACCGATGGCTTGGTACGCAACCTTATCTACTTATCTGCTTATCTGCTGGAGAATGGTTTTCGATGAAGTCTTATCGACTGTACTCTTTTCATCAAAGAAACAGATAGAGATCTTCTGCTCGTACATGTATACGCTGATGATATCATTTTTGGTTCAACTAACGATGCTTTGTGTAGGCAATTCGAGCGTGTTATGCAAGACAAATTCGAAATGAGCGCAATGGGGGAGATGAATTTCTTTTTGGGCCTACAAGTTCAACAAACTAAGTCTGGGATATTCATCCATCAGACTAAGTATGTCGGTGACATCTTTAGCCGGTTCCAGATGTCAGAAGCGACGCCCATTGGTACCCCACTTTCGACTAATCATGGGATGACTCCGGACTTGAAGGGTGAAAGTGTCAACTCTTCTTATTATCGGGCTATGATCGGATCTTTAATGTATTTCACTGCCTCGAGGCCTGATATAATGTATCCAACGTGCCTACTCGCAAGATATCAAGCCAATCCAATCTGAAGGCATCTCATTTGGCTGCTGTTAAAAGGATTTTTCGCTATTTGAAGAGTTGCCCGGACACCGGTCTCTGGTACCCTAGGGATGATAGCTTTTACTTGGTTGCATTCAGCGATTCTGATTTTGGTGGCTGTAAAATCGATGGAAAGTCAACAAATGCTGGTTGTCAGTTCTTAGGAAATCGCCTGGTCACATGGCAATGCAAGAAGCAAACTTGTGTAGCTACATCAACTTGTGAGGCTAAATACATTGCTGCCTCAAGCTGTTGCTCTCAAGTTCTGTGGATTCAACAACAAATGCGAGACTACGGTTTTGAATTCCTATCTACTTCTATTTTTTTTTTGACAATAACGCTGCTTTACAGATTACTAGAAATCCTGTGCAACACTCCAAGACCAAACACATCGAAATTAAGTATCACTTCATACGTGTTTGTTTTGACAAAAGACTTATCGATGTTGTTAAGGTCCACACCGATGAACAACGAGCAGACCTTTTTACAAAAGCCTTTGACAAATCTCGTTTTGACTATCTTTTGTTGGTTAACGGCATTAAGGTGAAACAAGAGTAAAAATTCTTTTGACAGATCGTTTTGGTAAATATTTTCTTTAAAAACTAAAAAAATACAAAAAGATTTTCAGTTTATTTATCTTTTGGCATTTTAGGGGAGAAATTTCAGAAAATACAAAAACATGTGAAAAATTCAAAAAATCCAAAAATATGTCTTTACTTTCTGTTTTTAAGTTTTTAAAATTTTTTTTGAAAAATTCAAAAACAATAGAAAATAAAAAATGAGTTTCTTGGATAAAAGAAGAGAAAGTGATGATAAACACTGGTGTGGTCTGTCAATATAGTCAAAAAGAAAAATTGAAAACTGATAAGTAGCTCTATAACGATGTATAGGTAGGCTCACAATCAGACTAAAATGTGCAGGATGATATAAACCTAACAGACTTCAAGTCAGGTGGGAACCATTCATTGGCATATGGTCTTAGTACCGAAATTTCGTTTGAAAGATTGCCGAGGTTCTGAGATATGGGGTCTTTATGCTGTCTTATCATCCGGGTATCATGGCTGTATCTTTTACGGAAAAATAACGGAGACGAAGTCTAGATCTTCCATGATACTATACATATGTGTACATATTGCATACGACCTCAATAAGTGATCAACAATCACATGTCCAAATAAAATAAGTGATAATATATCACAGATTCTTTGCGGGAGTCAAGTTTGTCTCTTTGCTGTACATTAGTACTGACATGTTCATGGACTTGCTCCTGTGCCCTCATGCATCTGAAAATCAAGTTCCTCATCAATAAGTTATTCTATCACATAGGGCTTGTTTTCAATCAAAATAAGTGAGTTTCTCACATCTTTTATACGGTCAAACGGATGATAAGCGGTATACTAACCGGTAAGATGAACTCTCGTGCATACCTTGATACGGGAATGTGTCGTGAGTGGATGAACACCGACAAATAAGTATAATTCTACCGTAAATCATATCTCCTAATTATGATTACATCTGATAAGTTGCGCTTATGTGGATAACAATACGATAGTTGTGGTAGGATACTTATCTAAAGCTTTAAATAGAAATCATAAACCGTTTTGACAAAGACCGTAAGCTGGTAATGATTCTCTTACCTTGAAACTCGCAAAAAGTTTGCTTCTGTACAGTGTCTTTATGCTTATTATTGCTTCTCGTAATTTACCGCATTTTTAAATTCTGTTCTAGTGTAAATTGTAAAGTTCATTTTTTATCAGCCAAAGTTGAAACTCGAAGTTTTCTGCCGAAAAGCCCGAAGCCGACGTGTTGGTGATAAATCTAACACAAGACAAAATCTTTTCAAAATCAAACATTTGAGTTTTTGTGTTGACCTGTCAACGAAGACTCGTTAAGGTCTTCGACGAATTTCCTTGGTCGACGAACCTTCAATCTTCGCCGAGATCAAAAGTCGGCTAATTCCCTTTGGCCCAACACCAAACTTTGCCGAGCCCATGTGAAACCTCGTCGTTATTAAACCTTCGCCGTGGGACCGTTTATAAAAAGATTCCCCTCTGCATTATTGGTATCACACTTCTCAAAAATCCATTCACAGTTCTCAAAAATCTCTTCTCCCAACACTGCTCAACCACCATCTTCATTGAATCCCCTCACCAACTCAAACTTATTGATTCACTTGTTGTTTTAACGATCAAAGGTAAAATCAAGTATCTAAAACTTGATCGAGAATATGTTTAACCCTCTGTTCTTGTTAGATGATTGTGAAACCCTCAAATCTCATTGATCTCGATCATTCCACACATTTATCTGTTTTGTTTCATATTTTAAAATTGAATCTTGTTTAAATATATGAATATCTCTGATAATCATGTGTTGGTAGCTATATGATTATGGGTTTTTGATTCGGGTATCAAAACAGGGGTTTGGGTTTTGTTTATGTTTAAAGTTTGTTTGATGTTTGTTTTGGTTTGTTGATCAAAATGTTGTTATAATACATGGTTTCATTTGGGATGTGATTAAAACAGAGGTTTTTGATTTAGGTGTTTAACTGGGTTTTCGGTTTTTGATGATTATCTAAGTTTGTCTTTGTGATAAAGTTTGTTTAAAATGTTTGAAATGGATAATCGATTAAAACATGGGTTCTTAAGTTTTTGCTGTTTATGTTGGAATCTGGGTATGGTTGTTGTTGTTATGTTTTTCATGAAAGTTTTGGTTGAAACTCTGTGATTTGAGTTCTCATATTGGTCATTTTGATGTTGGATCAACTGTGATCCAACTCAGTTCGGCGAACGATCCTTGTGACGAAATTTTCAAAAATTTCTGTTTTGAACGGCGAACTTAATATGGTCAAAGAAGAAACAATATTCATTGACTAAAGTTGATTTTTATTAACCATTGATTCTTCGTCAAGCGACGAAGATTCAGCCTTCGCCGTTTATCAAAGTTTTACCCCTTTTAACAGTGTGTGTATATATACAGATTCCTGGTTGAATATGTATACATATACACATCATGAAAGTGCTATATCATTTGGTCTTACTGGATGTTTATCTTGTACATAATGGCTCCGAAGATGTTCATCTTGTACATAATGGCTCCGAAGATGTTCATCTTGTACATAATGGCTCCGAAAATAAAGAAAAAGAAAAAGGAATTGGGCGATTATGAACACGAGAACACTTAACAACCTCCTAGAAGATGATATGGTGCACATAAGGAAGTGATTGATCAGAACCATCAATTGCTAAAAGATCAAGAGACTGGTGAATATGAATGAATATAACCCCAGTGGCAGATATGTAATTAGCGAGCTTTGGAATTTCAAGGAAAATCGAAAAGCTACACTAAAGGAGGTTATCAGCTACATTCTGAAATGCACCAGTCAGTAAAGATCCACCATTTGAAAGAATGTCCCACTCGCTCCTTGAGTTTTCATCACGAAGAAATTCGAAAACTCTGGTGTTGGTGGAACCGGAAACCAAAACGATGTAGTAGCTCTTAGCATGCCGGAAGCACAAGGTCGATGAAACACTGAAGACTCAAAGATTGAAGACCAAGTAACAGGCAAGGGGGAGTTTGTTGGTGCATTTATGTGTCTTTAACTTTGTCTTGTTTATGTTGTATGTTATTTAGTCTTTTGCTATCGATTCTGTAAGTTCCGTCAAGTCTACCTAGTCGGATATCCTCCTATCCTACTTGGTATGACATTTTGTCTCTGTATTTTTAAGGTTTGTTAAACCCATGCTTGTGTGCATTGTGTTTAACTATAGTTAGTCATTTCCTATGTCTTCTGTTAACTTAGTTATATACTCGGTCCTTGTTTAGTGTTTGACGAAGGTTCTATCTTCGTCGAACCCATGCTTGGCGAACCTCCTATCTTCGTCTGAGTTTGTGTGTGACGAAGGTTCTATCGTGGTCACACATGTAGCTTCGTCAATCAAGGTTCGTCTGAGGACAGTATATATAGCTTTGTGTGTTTAATAGTTAACGCATGAGAGCATAAAGAGACTACTACTAAGAGTTTATCGTTCAACCATTATGTGTATATGTTTGATGTTGTTCCCATCCTTTTAATCTAAAGTGAATCTTTGGTTATCTGTTGTGTTGCTTGCATTGCTTTGTTTGGTTTGCATGGTCACGTGGATTCCGCACTCGTGACCGTGTTCGTGATAAACAGGGATTAGGTTTCATAATAGATCTTCTGAGAAAAACCGATGTACATATGTCACTAACATATAGTATCCCTCACTCTCTCTAGAATGCCAACACTGATGAAGGATGGCTGGGATTTATGAGAGGTGCACAAAGCTATCTCAAGGGTTACCCTAATCTACCCTATACAACACATATATATAGACTAGGGACTAAACCCGGACAAAACATATAGTCCGGGATACAAAACAAATAATTCGGACAACAATAATAATCAACATATTCCGAGTTTAACATCATAAACTCGGAACTGATAAAGCTTCCGAATTCTTGACTTGGCTTTGACTTTGTTGACCATAGACCAGAACTGATAAAGCATAGTCACCCGGCAGGAACTGCACTTATAGACTCCCCCTTAACTGTTGCTATCATTTCTGTCTGACACTGATATCTTCAGTCACCGGATACTTCACTTACATTTTCTGCATAAGGACATTCAACTAGACATTTAGCTTCTCCAGTCACACAAATATAAAGCAAAACATATGGTTACCTTCTCCCATGTTGATAAATTCCATTGTACTATTTGTGCCTAAAAGTAAATAATCTTGAATCATTTCTTCTGTAATTTTCTTGTCTTCTTCAATAGGCAGCGGCATATGGTTATTCTGTTGAACAAAATAGGAACAATCCATGAATTTCTAAGGATACCGTTGTGGTGAAGCCAAAAATTTGTATCTCACATTTGCAAAACATCTAACCGTGTCAAACCATTAATACACATATGCCTTTTCAATAATATTTAGAAAGGTCCCTACATAACACCATCCCAATAGGAAGTTTAAAAGGCCTCCGTACTAAAATGATTAAGAAATGTATATATAATCCGGAAGCTTAACTTGTATTATGTGTAAACAATTATTGTTTTTGGTGGGTGCAATTGGGTTATGTTCAAGCGAAATTTCAATAAAAATGGCTTTGTGTTAATGATAATATTTGTGCACATCGTTATCCCATTAAACATTAAATACACAGAGAAACATAGTTGTTAATCGCAATAGCGACAAATAGTGATAGGTAACTATTTCCTACATTGCGAATACTGATAAATAAGCTGCGGCTATTTTGTAAATAACCATACACTAGGAAATAATTTATTTTTTTATATGTATATCATATAAAATACCCTAGTATATATGCTATTTTACTTGCATTTTTAACAAAAACCTAAAGTTCAGTTATTTATAACTATATTTAATTGCTAGTTATATAAACAAAAATAACTGTCACTATTATTGCTATCTATAACTACAACTCTAATAGCGAGCCTAGATCTATACACGTATTGACAACTATGCAAAGAGGTGTTACTGAGAAAGAGCGACAAACACCTCATCCATGTCTTGAAAGTCGGCATATTCCTGTTGATACAAATGTAATTTTAAGTTAGAATTGAACACTAGAAGCTTTTACTTATCTTTATAATACAAACGTGCTGCCATAAGTTTGAAACAAAACCACATGTATTACTAGACACCTATGTATTGTAATAAAAGTATAGAAGATGAAAAATGGGCGTTGGCCTCTCATGCTTTAGATAGAATTTCCACCAGGGGCATGATGCTAAATTCCACCTAGAAAAATTTAATTATAGAATCCATTTTAAATTTTAGCATGCATGATACATAAGAAAGATGGAAAATTAATTCAGATGCACTAGTGTTCATGTAGAATGACGCTAAAGAAAATTTTTTGATGTCACAAAGTTTACTTGGTTTTCTATAACAAGATGCATTTGCATTTCTCTTTTGAGCCTTTCCCGTAAGTGAATCTTTATGATTTTGTAGCTACAGCTGATATTCATATGATTTATCTTTCATTATATAGTAAGTCAGCTATTAAGAAATTCTACTCAGTGATATGCTAGATCCTGTTATCTGACATTTAGTTTCTTAATAGCGAAAAGGAAAAAAAAAAGGATACCTTGTCCCAATTCGACAATATGTTGTTTATTTTTGATGTCACGTCTTCTTCATCACTCAAAGGCCTATTATTATTCTGAGCAACAAAATACAAAAGAACCAATGAACTGTATGAACTTGCCTCCCAAGAAAATCATATATCCAAAGTCTTTTATTTGATCATACATACCTGATTTCTTTCTTGTGAGTCTCCAAGTGTAATAGAATTCTTTTTATGTGGATCGCTGTGATGCTTAATATAACTTTTAACTTCCACCATAGAGTGGAAAGTCTTGCTGGAACGGTTATGGTGGTAAAACTGCAAAGGGATATCATATATACCTTATTTTCTTTGTGTGATGTTTTAGAGAGTTTTTAGGAGGTTAACTGAACACGCAAAACTCTGTACATTGGCCGAACCTTATCAATTGTGCCAGTGTCCACTCTTCTCCTTTTCTCCTCGGTCCAACCGTCAAGCAGTTTGGACATTGGGAGATATTCCCCTCCTTCTGTACACCATTGCTGCACTTACAAAGTATAAAAATATAGGAACTAGAGAGAAAGATGCGGGTGCAGTAAAAACACTACTAGAAAAGTGCATAATTTCCTACGGAAATTTCCTACACAATTATTTTTGTCACAGATTCAAACACATTTGTGACAAATTTCCTACGATTTTTTTTTTCCAAAATTCTATGTCAAATTTTTGACGCAACAATGACAGAAAATAAAAAAACCCTAATTAATTGACAGTTGCGTCACAGATCTGTTAGAAATAATCTACAAAAGGTTGATTATTAAATCATTTCCTACAAGTTTGTGACAAAATATTTATTATTTAGTTTAATTAAACATTCCGTCGGAACTGCGTCACAAGTTGTGACACATTTCCGACAACTAAGTCATATTACTTAATTTTATTGAAAATAAATACAAGGATATACACTTCTATATTTATATATAATAGTAAAATTAGTATAATAATTAAAAATTATTATATTTCCTACACATATGTGACAAAATAATTATTTTTTAGCTGATTTAATAGTTCCGTCAGAATTGTGTCACAACTTGTAACTCATTTCCGACAAACATTTTATTTCTTAGTTGATTTAATCGTTCCGTCAGAATTGTGTCACAACCTGTGACACATTTCCGACAAACAGTTTATTTCCTACACTTCTATATTTATATATAATAGTAAAATTAGTATAATAATTAAAAATTATTATATTTACTACACATTTGTGACAAAATATTTATTTTTTAGCTGATTTAATCGTTCCGTCAGAATTGTGTCACAACTTGTGACTCATTTCCGACAAACATTTTATTTCTTAGTTGATTTAATCGTTCCGTCAGAATTGTGTCACAACCTGTGACAAATTTCCGACAAACAGTTTATTTCTTAGTTGATTTAATCATTCCGTCAGAATTGTGTCACAACCTGTGACACATTTCCGACAAACAGTTTATTTCTTAGTTGATTTAATCGTTCCGTCAGAATTGTGTCACAACCTGTGACACATTTCCGACAGAAAGTTATTTTTCTTAGTTGATTTAATGGTTCCGTTAGAATTGTGTCACAACCTGTGACACATTTCCGACAGAAAGTTATTTTTCTTAGTTGATTTAATCGTTCCGTCAGAATTGTGTCACAACCTGTGACACATTTCCGACAGAAAGTTATTTTTCATTAGATTTGTCACAAAGGCGTAGGAAACAATCATGTAATAACGCAGTGGCGGGTTCGAGTGTATATAAATTTAATATAACTTAGAATATAACACATTCCAATTGCACTTCCACATGGTCAGGACTGACCAGGAGCTGGGTTTGTCAAACCCAACAGATCTATTCTACTGTTTCGCAGTCATATACCAACACCAATGGTTACTTATAAACCGAAACACTACCACGAGGGCTTCCCAAGCTTAAACCAATAAACTTATGTAGATATGTATCATTTAACTATATCGTACCGTTCGAACAATATCGTACGGTTTGAACGACATCATTGGCGGTTGTAGGTCCGGCTAGGGGAGGATCTAGTCGCCTAATCCTTGTATACGAACCACTCCGGTTGTGCGGAATCCAACCGGAATAGCAAACCGAGATAGAACCCGTAATAACACGACACGCAAATATCACCGTTTAACACCACTGTATTAATACGAATGAAAGGGTTCGGTTACAATCCAACGTTTACAAATGTGCTCTGTAAACTCTCTCTGGTGTGTGTGTGCTCTGTGGGTTCTCTCCTGTTCGTCTATGTGTTCTCTCTACCGAAACAGAACAAATGAAACCTATTTATACTAACAGACACACATACATGGACGAAACAGAATATAGGCGACGAATCAGAATCATGGTCGACGAAACACATCTGTTTCGTCGACTTCTGGGCTGATTCGCCGATGTGGCCTTTGGCCCAAACAGTTGAGGCCCAATTCCTGTTTCGCCATCTTCTCTCAGCCCAAGGACTTTAATGTTGAGCCCAGTCCTTGTCTTTTCTCTGGTGTCGGCTTGAGGTCTTGCACACGACGGAGGAAAGTCGTCACAATACTTGCCGAACCGAGTCGCGTCCACAATATCATGTATCAACAAACTCCCCCTTGGACGCTACTCGAGAGATTCGCTTCTCATATCTTCTATGTCGGAGGATCTTCAAAGTCTTCACGTCTTGTAAGAAGAAAGTGTATCAACCAACTACCCGTTTCATGTAGGAAGTGTGTTGACAAACTCCCCCTTAACATAAGACCAAAGTCTTCAGTACTTGAGATCCTTGTGGTGTTGATGATGGCCAGCGGCAACTCGATCATCTTCATCATTTGAGTGCCTTCACGTCGTGTCTTCATTCCGAAGCTTGTCATCGACCATGTTCTCCTTGCCTTTAGCATCTGCACATGCAAGAAAGCTAAACGCGTAATGAGAACAACTGCTTGGAATATAGTTAGTATAAACAAATGACACACGTATGACCATATTTAATCAAACACCGTCCGACAGTTTGAAAGTTTAACAAATTTGTCAATTTTAGGTTTCTAACTCTCAAAACTTGCAAATTTCGACCGTTTATGAAGATTTAGTCGTTTGGTTTTCAATCAGGTTTCAGGTAACGAAGACTCGAGATCCAACATCGTATGATCGAAAATAAAATAGAAATAAAATCTTTTTGGCTTTTTGAATATTTCAAATGTAAAGACTGAAAGCAGTAAATAAATATATACAAACATTCTTTTTGCGAGTTTCGAGGGTAAGAGAATCATATCAGTGTACGGTCATGCCAAAACGCTCTTGTTGTTCAGTTAGTTAACATTAAGATAAGCATCCTATAACGATTATCGGTATTGTTGTCCACATAAGCTCAACTTATCAGATGTAATCATGGCGAGGGGATACGTTAAGGAATGATTTATACTTACCGACCGGTGTTCATCCACATCACGACACATTCCCGTATCAAGGTATGCACGAGGGTTCATCTTACCGGTGAGTATACTGATTATCATCTGTTTGACCGTATATGATGTGAGATTCTCACTTATTTTGATTGAAAACAAGCCCTATGTGATATAATCACTTATTGATGAGGAACTTGATTTTCGATGCATGAGGGCACAGGAGCAAGTCCGTGAACAGGTCAGTACTTTCGTACAGCAGAGAGACGAACTTGACACCCGGAAAGAATTTGTGATATTTTATCACTTATTTGTTTGGACATGTGATTGTTGATCACTTATTGAGGTCGTATGCAATATGTACACGTATGTATGGTATCATGGAAGATCTAGACTTGCGTCCCCGTTATTTTTCGGTAAAAGATACAACCATGATACCCAGATGATAAGCAGCATAAAGACCGAATATCTCAGAACCTCGGCAATCTCTCAAACGAAATTTCGGTACTAAGACCATATGCCAATGAATGGTTCCCACCCAGTCTTCAGTCGATTTAAGTTTATATCACCCTGCACACTTTAAAATGATTGTGAGCCTACCGATACATCTTATATAGAGCTGCTTATCGTTTTTCATTTAAGGTTTAAAGAGTGTAAAGACAGACCACTGATGTACTATCATTTTCTCTTTTGCTCGCCAGGAAACTCATTTTTGTTTTTCTATTGTTTTTGTGTTTTTGAAATTTTTCAATGTTTTTGGATTTTCAAATTTTGGATTTACTCCCCCTAAAATCAATAAACTAAGACAAATTTAAAACACACAGGTATTTACAAAAATGATTTTCCGATGTGGATTACTCTTGCTTGACCTTAATGCCGTTTACCAATAATAAATAGTCAAATCTTGATTTGTCAAAAGCTTTGGTAAAAAGGTCGGCACGTTGGTCATCGGTGTGGACGTAAGCAACATCGATTAGCCTTTTCTCAAAGCAATCACGTATGAAGTGATACTTAATGTCGATGTGCTTAGTCTTTGAATGCTGCACAGGATTTTTAGTGATCTGTAATGCAGCAGAGTTATCAACGTAAATAGGAGTAGTTAGGAATTCAAAACCGTAATCACGCATTTGTTGTTGTATCCACAGGACTTGGGAGCAACAACTTGAGGCAGCAATGTATTCAGCTTCGCATGTTGATGTAGCGACGCACGTCTGCTTCTTGCACTGCCATGTGACTAGGCGATTTCCCAAAAACTGACATCCAGCCGTTGTGGATTTGCCGTCGATTTTGCATCCGCCAAAATCAGAATCACTGAATGCGATCAAGTCAAAGTTATCATCCCTAGGGTACCACAGACCGGTGTCAGGGTAACCCTTCAAATAACGAAAAATCCTTTTTACAGCTGCAAGATGTGAGGCCTTCGGGTTGACTTGATATCTGGCTAGCAGGCACGTTGGGTACATTATATCTGGTCTTGATGCTGTAAGGTACATAAGGGATCCAATCATCGCGCGGTAGTATGAGGGGCTAGTAGCTTCGCCCTTCAAGTCTGGAGTAATTCCGTGATTTTGTGGCAATGGGGTACCGATGGGCGTTGCATCTGACATCTGGAACCGGCTCAAGATGTCACCAACATATTTAGTCTGATGGATGAAAATCCCAGACTCAGTTTGTTGTACTTGTAGGCCCAAAAAGAAAGTCATTTCCCCCATAGCACTCATCTCGAATTTATCCTGCATAACACGCTCGAAGTCCCTACACAAAACATCATTAGTAGAACCAAAAATAATATCATCAACGTATACCTGTACCAGTAGAAGATCTCCATCTTGTTCTTTGATGAAAAGAGTGCAGTCGATAAGACCTCTGCGAAAACCGTTTTCCAGCAGATAATTAGATAAGGTTGCGTACCAAGCTCGCGGTGCTTGATGTAGACCATATAGAGCTTTGTTGAGCAACCAAACCCGATCGGGATGGATAGGATCTTCAAAACCTGGAGGCTGTTCGACGTACACCTCTTCTTCCACCACACCATGTAAGAAAGCACTCTTCACGTCCATCTGGTATACCTTGAAACCTTTGAATGAGGCATAGGCCAGAAAGATCCGAATGGCTTCTAGACGTGCAACAGGTGCATATACTTCGTTGTAGTCAATTCCTTCAATCTGACGAAAACCTTGAACGACTAGCCTTGCTTTGTTCCGGATAACGATCCCACGGTCATCCTTTTTGCATTTAAACACCCAACGGGTACCAATCTTCTTGTATCCAGCAGGTTTCTCTACGAGTTTCCAGACACCAAGCTTCTGGAATTGTTGCAGTTCTTCCTGCATCGCTTCAACCCATGAGCTATCTTTCAAAGCATCTTTCCAAGTTCTTGGTTCTTCCTGTGAGACATAACACGCGAAAGACCAATCATTCTGTTGACCAGATTCTCGGATAGTTGCATACAAGCCTGCATTGTTGTTGTTGTTCCGCAACATGTTTCTTGTTTGAACGCCACTATGTACATTTCCGATGATGTTTTGTTGAGGATGGGTATTATGAATCCTTGTTTCTGGATTATCTTGAACTGGAATATTTGTACCCAGATTGTTGAGATTGAGATCAGCAATCAATTCAAGTCCCGGAATTGACGAAGAGGATGATGCAGAAGTTTCAGCTGTTCTAGGGACATCCACTGGAGGAGTACCCTCTGAAGTACCATGAACTGCTGTTGGTGCTTCTTGATCTGCATCGAGAAATTCGTCATCCTCTGAAGATTCGTTCAATTCGGAAGCATCTTGAAAATCCTCATTGTCGAGAGCATTATTGTTCACCGAAGATGGTTCTTGATTGACTATAATGGGACGAACCAACGGTGAATCTGTTGCATTGTCGCTCTCGAAAAACATCCTTGCCGCAGCACTTTCTTCAACGGCTTCAACATTGATCGAATTGAAAAAGTCATCGTACTCAAACATCCAAGGCTGACCAGGATTTCTAACCGGTAAAGTGTGCCTTTGTACTCTGACTTCAGACCATTCCTCGACCCTTTTAGTCTCTAGATTCCAGACTCTTAAGTTTGGGGTGGAATACCCAAGAAAGTATCCCTCAATTGCTCTTGCCCCAAACTTTCCATTAGGATCGATTATTGTGCAAGGAGCTCCAAACGGTTCAAGATAAGACAAGTCTGGTTTCCGTTTGTTGATAAGCTCAAAGCAGGTCTTGTTGTGCCTTTTGACTGTAAGGACTCGGTTCAAAGTATAACATGCAGAGGACACAGCTTCAGTCCAGAATGGAATGGGTAGCTGCGACTCTACCAACATAGTCCTAGCAGTCTCGATCAATGTGCGGTTCTTACGTTCAGCGACGCCATTCTGTTGAGGAGTATAAGCTGCACTAAATTCGTGAAGAATACCTTTTGAAGTGCAAAACTCCGCCATGGCATGATTTTTGAATTTAGTACCATTGTCGCTACGTATCCGCCTAACCTTCAAGTTGTAAAGATTCTCAATCTGAATGATCAAGTTTTTGATAATACCGAAGGTTTCACTCTTGTGTGCCATGAACGCCACCCAAGAAAATCTTGAATAATCATCAGTAATCACGAGGCAATATTGATCATTCCTAATGCTTTTGTGCTTGACAGGACCGAACAAATCCATGTGCAAACGTTCAAGAGGAACAGCCACCGTGTTGACTTTCTTTGTGGGGTGTCGCTTCTTCGTTTGTTTTCCTTTCTGGCACGAAACACAGACGTCTTGAAGATGGAAATTTTTAAGAGGAACACCATTCACCAATTCATTTGACACCAAATTATTCATTTTGCGTAAGTGAATGTGCCCCATTCGTCTGTGCCAAGAGATTGTGTCTTTTTCTGTGGCTTTAGAAACGAAACATGTTGCTTGTGCAGACGTTGTGATAGCTTGGCTCATATCAAGGACATACAGATCATTTATCCTTGGAGCCGACAAGAGAATCCATTCTTTTGGAATTTTGAAGCCGGGTTTCAGCACATAACATCCATTAGCATCAAAGTGTACTGAGAACTGCTTGTCACAAATTTGAGAAACACTAAGAAGATTGTGATCAAGTTGTTGCACAAAGTTGATCTTGTCAAAGCTAACAACCCCGTTGGAAATCATTCCTTCACCCGTTATATATCCGCCCTTATCTCCAGCAAAAGCAACATAACCTCCTCTAATAGATTTGACGTCGTAGAGAAGCTTCATGTCGCCTGTCATGTGCCTGGATGCCCCACTATCAACAATCCAATGACTACTGATAGTTCCTCCTGGAACACCCTGCACATAAACTCAATCGATTAGTTGGAGATGGGGACCCAAGCCATTGTGGTCTTGGGTCTTCCATTTTTATCAACAACAATAACTTCGACTTTTTGATGATTTGGAAATTGTGATGGTCCCCCTGATTCAATAACCCTTTTTGGTTTCCAGGTCTGTTGAGTGTTACCAGTTTGATTGTTTGTAAGTTTAACTTCGTGTTTGTTTGAAGTTTTTGAACTTTCTGGTTTAACTGGAACAGATTGTTTTTGAACCACATCACTTTTAATTGCCTTTTCGATTTTCTTGACCTGTTGGCGTTTCTGTTTCTTTTCCCTTTCTCTTATGAGTCGGGGATCTTGTTTTACAGAAACAGATCGCTTGCGGTCAGTTGGGCCACGGGGATCATCAACTATGCCTTTTTGTTTATGAAGATACGGGCAATTTCGAACAATATGCCCGATTGTACCACATTCAAAACATGATCTTCGTTCAACAAACCCCGAAGTATCATGTGGTCGTCTTGCCGATGATGAACTTTGTGATCCCGAGGTACTAGGTTTTGAACAACTTGGTTCATTCCTCTTCATCACAGTTGCTTTTTGGACAAAATCTAAATTAGATTGATTTGCAAATTTTTCAATTTTGTCCGTTCCCTTCGATTTCACAAAGTTCACATTCTTCTTCTTCTTCTGATTCGGCTTCTTTTGATTTTGAGTCGGTGCCTTACCATTTGTTTTGGTATGGTTTTGCTGTTTTGGCACTGTTGGTAGTTTCTTGTTCCCAAATTGTTTTCTAACTTCAGCCTTTGGGATAGGAGGACACTGTGTGACTGTAACATGTGGTCCTTTCTTACCCAAAAACTTGCTTGTTGAATTTTCAAAGACTTTACTGATTAAAGATTGATTAACATTCTTAATAGGAAAATCTTTGTCTGAATAAATTTTATCATCACCAACAAGAGTGTACAGCAAATCCACACTCTCTGACTCTTTCTCAGACGAGGACTCAGTTGCAACAGTCTTAGCGGGTTTTGCAGGGGGATCACAGAGAATATGATTCTCGAGAGGTATGTCCTCTTCTTTGATCACCGCATCAGACTTTGCTGAATCAGTATCATCAGATTCATCATCAGAAGAATCAGTATCCTCAATCACAACTGGAGGATCCTGATTCAGTTCGGCAGTTACAAAGGTATCTGCTGACACATCTGAATCGGATGATACTTCTTTCTTGTATCCGAGTCCTGTAGTAAATTCTGTAGCAAATTCATTTACATCTAGAGGAACAGACGGTTCAAAGTGAGTTCTATACTCCTCATCAGGCAAAGCATCAAAATTGTTTCTCACGGGTGGTGGACATTTCTTGTAACCTATGCATGTGACATCCTTTTTCTCTTTCTGAACATCAATGATGTGATCCAACACATAGCTAGAACTCAAATAATTATCTAACTTGAGTCGGATCGCCTCACTTTCTGTTTTAACACAAGCCATTTCTTTTTGCATCACCTCAAGACGAGTGATATACAAATTAATGTCAGTTTGTTTTCTGGAAACCATTTTTGTCAGTTCTGTTTTATCTTTCTTTAATGTTTCAATCATCCTTTTAAATTCCTTTTCATGGTTTTCATAAAACATGTTGGCTTCAGTACACTTTGAGAGATCCACTGTTAATTTCTGATTGTGAATGAATGTCACATCATATTTCTCTTGCAAAGCCTCGTGTTTGCTTTGCAATTCACACCACCTATCATTCACAGAAACATGTTTGTCTTGCAATTCAAACAAACTAGCTTGTAAAGCATCGTGTTTGCCTTGCAACTCAGACATGTTTGCTTCCAAATCAGCACATCTAACATGCAGTCTATCACAATTATCACAGCTAACAGAAGTGGGTTCATCGACACATACCTGACTTGATGAACTGTCGACATTAGCCATAAAGGCTGAATGGAGAGAAGACGAAGAATAAGCAGCTTGATCCACCAAAATAGATCTTCTTTGAATTCCCGCTGCAGCTTCCTCCAAAAGTTCATCAATGTCTGCATTAACTGATGCAGTTGATGTGTCATCTTCCTGATCATTGCCTGAAGCAGAGGACTCTTCATCTGAACTTCCACTGTACCCGGAGCTGTCTTCATCTTCAGAAGATTCAACACCATTGGTGGAAGATTCTCCACCACTGGCGTGTTTAAGATCATTAACCACTTCAGCAAAACAAGCTGTTCCATCAGGTGCATCATTTCCCAACTGGATTGACCAATCACAACCTTCATCTACCTGAACCACAAGTGCCTGGTTGGCATTAGATGGTCCTGCTTGACTCTGGTTGTTGACAGGCACCAGTGTTCGTTCGTTGTTCCTTCCTTGGTTCTGATTAGCCCTGTTTCCTTGACCTCGGAAAGGATTCTGGTTCCCATGCTGAGATGGCCTTGTACATTCACGCTTGAAATGACCACGTTCACCACAGTTGAAGCATTTAACAGCCTGTTTATCAAACCCATACTTGGTGTCTTTCTTGCTTTCCAAGCTGGTTCGGCCTGTTCTTTCCATGAAATCCTTTGCTCGCCTAACAGCACTGGCAAAGGCCCACTTAATATCCATCATCTCCATCTCTTCCTTGTCTATCTGCTGATAGTCTTCTTGAGTCAGATTAATGTTGCCAATCTGACCTTCTACTAAACCACAGTATGCGCTCACCACAGTGTTTAGCAGCTCCATGTGTTCCTTTGCTACTTCCACACTGACTTTAGAAAAGCTTGAGGTGTCGAGCCGTACTGTATCTGGCTTTGATTGCTGACCAGCAGATGATGTGCTTCCATAACAAGCTTGCTGTTGAGGAGGAAGAGGATTCCCGTACATATCTGTTGGTACGGTAGATTGAGGAGGAAGTGGATTCCCATACATGTCTGTTGTTGCGGGAGATCGAACTGGTAAAGGATTTCCGAACATATCAGTTGGTCTGAGAGGTCGTTGCTGTTGTGGTGCTGATTGAGGGACTGGTTCTAGCAGATTTCCATACATGTCTGTCTTTGGAGGAACCGGCACTTGGATAGTATTGCCATACATGTCAGTGCTAGTCACAAATGCTGTCTGAATTGGAGCGTGTGAAGCAGGTTTTGCAGAAGTGCTTGAAGTTCCATAATACATCTCTGGATTTTATGGCACAGCAACTCTTTTTGCCTTCAGAGTTTCTTCCTGATTCTTGTTCTCTAGAATTTGAACAAAGTCGTTGTAGCTCGTTGTGGCCAAAGTACCATTGTACTTCATGATTTCCAAGAACGTATTCCACTGAGGTGGCAATGAATCTGCAAACCTTTTCACAATCTCTACAGGAGTTGTAACAACCCCAAAATTTGTCAATTCAGTCAACAAGTGATTAAATCGACTTGTCAAATCACCCAACGACTCATTCTCCATGCAAGTAAAACCATCAAACTCTTTCTTTAGCAGTTCTTTCCTCAGTTGACGTGTCGCTTCATTTCCCACGCCCCTTGTCTTCAACGCGTCCCACAACCTTTTTGTAGTCTTATAACTGACGAACTGATGATAGATGTCTTTACTTAAGGCCTGAGTGAGAATGGCGTATGCCTTCTTTTCTAGATCATAGACCTTCTTCTGATCTTCCGTGAGATCTGCAAACGTAGCAGCAGATGATGCAGCAACCTCTATTGTTTGATCAAAATCTGTAATAAACCGCAACCACAACTCTGTATTCTGACCAAGAACGTATGTATGAAATCTATCAATCCATCCTGGATATTCATATAAATGCATCAACTTGGGAGGTCTATTCAAACTTCCAGTTTCGCTTTCGCTTAAAAGAATGCTTTGAACACTTGGAACTTGATTTGACACAAATGCCCATTGACCGGTAGAAATTGCATTAGCTTGTGAAGATACCGGTGCGGAAGATGACGGAGTACCAAAATACATATCTGTATTTACCAAAGTATTCCACCTTGGATTCATTGTTGATATAGTATGACAAATACCTGAGAAACACACTCAAAACAAACAGTCAAAACACAATTACACGCCTTCTGTTAAAACAGATAAGTGTTTTGACGAAACACAGATCCACGAAACAGATGTATGACGAAACAAAAAGGTATGATATGTTCGACGAAACAAAACGGCCCACTAAAGCGACGAAACTGCTTTTGGGCTAGAAGTCCACGAAACAAGAAGCCCAGTACCAAAGCCCACGAAACAGAAGCCCAAAGACAAGCTATATCGACGAAACAGAAAGTCTGTTTCGTCGAGGAGGGTCTTGACGAATGAGACCTGTTTCGTCTGATGTCTGATCCGTCGAAGAAGGTAACAGGGGTTAGTGAGATCTGTCTGACACAGCACTCTTTTGTTAACTCTTGCACGTCTAGACCTTACCAACCAGTAAGGTAATCTTACTAACTTAATATTTTAATCTTTTGCACAATTTTCAAACACACAAACACCTTTTAATTTAAAATTTCTATGATCAAAAAGTGGGTTTTATCAAGAACACTTTGAAGGTTATCAAGAACACTATGAAATTTCCGGTAAACTTATGAGTTTTCCGGTGACCCGAAAAGTTTCCGAAACCCGAATTTTGCTTAAATGTTTAATAAAAACCAACAAATAATGTGTGAACTTTATTTTAACAAGGTTTTTAAGCAAACATAGTGCAAAGCAACAAGATTCAGTCCGTTTTTAAGATAATTTTCCAGAAAGTTCAACTTTTCAAACCCGAAAACAGCAAGAACACCTCGGTTTTAACAAGGAGAAGAGCCAAGGCTCTGATACCACTTGTAGGTCCGGCTAGGGGAGGATCTAGTCGCCTAATCCTTGTATACGAACCACTCCGGTTGTGCGGAATCCAACCGGAATAGCAAACCGAGATAGAACCCGTAATAACACGACACGCAAATATCACCGTTTAACACCACTGTATTAATACGAATGAAAGGGTTCGGTTACAATCCAACGTTTACAAATGTGCTCTGTAAACTCTCTCTGGTGTGTGTGCTCTGTGGGTTCTCTCCTGTTCGTCTATGTGTTCTCTCTACCGAAACAGAACAAATGAAACCTATTTATACTAACAGACACACATACATGGACGAAACAGAATATAGGCGACGAATCAGAATCATGGTCGACGAAACACATCTGTTTCGTCGACTTCTGGGCTGATTCGCCGATGTGGCCTTTGGCCCAAACAGTTGAGGCCCAATTCCTGTTTCGCCATCTTCTCTCAGCCCAAGGACTTTAATGTTGAGCCCAGTCCTTGTCTTTTCTCTGGTGTCGGCTTGAGGTCTTGCACACGACGGAGGAAAGTCGTCACAATACTTGCCGAACCGAGTCCCGTCCACAATATCATGTATCAACAGCGGTACGAATGTAACTATACCGTACCGTTAATATATGTTGTGAAAATAACGTTAAAAGAGAGGGATGGTTAATCATTCATCATGTAACTATATCGTACAGGTCGAACAACATCAGTGGCGGTACGAATGTTCCTTTTATTGTTTTCGGTCGATGTAAAATATGTGTTAATGTTTATACCGAGTGCATGTATCGTACTGGTACTATAACGAACCGAACCGATATCTATTCAACGCCCACAGTGATGTACTATCAGAACATGTGGACAAATAACTTGGAATGTCCCAAAAAAAACATATATACGGATTACGAAATAATAAAATTTAAAAATAAATAAAATACTTCTAAAAACAAATGCCTAAACATTACTAACTACAACTAATTAAAAAATCCATCACTAGTGCCTTAGTGGTGACCACGGGTATTTAAGTTCCACCTATGGTGGGTCCGGGTGAAGCTTCCCAAGCTTAAACCAATAAACTTATGTAGATATGTATCATGTAACTATATCGTACCGTTCGAACAATATCGTACCGTTTGAACAACGATCATTGGCGGTACGAATGTAACTATACCGTACCGTTAATATATGTTGTGAAAATAACGTTAAAAGAGAGGGATGGTTAATCATTCATCATGTAACTATATCGTACAGTTCGAACAACATCAGTGGCGGTACGAATGTTCCTTTTATTGTTTTCGGTCGATGTAAAATATGTGTTAATGTTTATACTGAGTGCATGTATCGTACTGGTACTGTAACGAACCGAACCGATATCTATTCAACGCCCACAGTGATGTACTATCAGAACATGTGGACAAATAACTTGGAATGTCCCAAAAAAAAACATATATACGGATTACGAAACAATAAAATTTAAAAATAAATAAAATACTTCTAAAAACAAATGCCTAAACATTACTAACTACAACTAATTAAAAAATCCATCACTAGTGCCTTAGACTAAAGGGAGTAGGGCAACCTTTTGAGTGGGCGTCTTGCGACACGTGGCGCCACGTCATATTAGAGGATTTTGAGCAAAAAAGGGGTAGTGGGGCAACTTTGCTGGGTAGGGCGTCTTGCGACACGTGGCACCCATTTAATTTTGATTTTTTTTATGTTAAAAATATAAAGTATTATATTTTTTTTATAAAATTATTGATACTCATTAAATAAAATATCCAACATACAACTTATTCATTAAAATAACCAAGACGCCACCGGGGGCGGTGTTCCAGGCGACTCCGGGCGACCTGGGGGTGGGAGTCGCCCCACTCCCCCAGTCTTAGTGGTGACCACGGGTATTTAAGTTCCACCTATGGTGGGTCCGGGTGATTTTTCCCCTCCAGGTCTCAAGTTCGAGTCTGAGTGATAGGGGTTTCTCATTAAGGGGTTTAAATTGGGGATATATTGTGCGAGGTGATCTCTAGCGCGGACCCGATTAAGACAATGTATGCTAGACAGGGCTGGCCATGAGAATTCGTGTACCCTGTTTGAGTTTGAAAAAACATGCCCTCAGACCTTAACGAAATTGAGTATTGGACTCACTAAATGTCTAAACCTTATGCCAAATGACTAATAACTAATCTAAACCATAAAAATAGTTTTGTAAGTGGGCCTATCTTAGTGTTTGTATGGGTATACCTCTATTAAAAATAATAATATACATATACATATCGGGTTTTTTTCATAAAATAATGTGCCCCTCGAAATATCGGGCTCTGGCCGGTGGTCCTCCCCATCCACCCTTAGGGCCGCCTATGATGCTAGAACACCCGACATTCACGAATAATTAACACATTTAAAAAAACAACTAATTAAAAAAAAACAAAAAAAAAACGAGGGGTTAATTATGCGAGCCCGCTCTTTCACTCCCGCTCAAAACTCAAAAACCCAAATTAGCTAGGGTTTGTATACGACCCCTTCTCTTTCATTCCCGCTCGTCTGAAACCACCAGCCGCCCTCTCCTCATCTCTAGGGTTCAATTCACTTCAAAATTGTTCCACTTTCTATTTATTTGTGAGGTAAATTTCCAGTTTCTTTACTTTTATTTGTCCTTTGATTCAATTATATGAAGAATATGTTTTAATTGGTTGATACTGGTAATATTTTGATATTTCATCTTATCTATTGATGTTATCGTTGAGGGGTTCCTATAGAAATTTAAGTTTATCTAACTGTTGGTATTCATCGAAATTCCAATACCTAAGTTTATCTATTGATGTTAACTGTTGTAGCTGAAAAGGGCACACCATTAAAGCCTGAGATAGTAAAGCACGATTAATTAACAATAACACTTGTAGCAAGTGGGGGAACCGATTAAGACTTAAAACACTTAAACTATTAAGACTTAAAACACTAATAGCAGCTATAAGAAGAAAAACGAATGGTAGAACCAAGAAGAAAGATACTGATATCAGGAAATCGGTGATATGTCGGTCAATATCGCCGATAATATCGGTACCGATATTCTAACTAATAACTATCGGTGATATATTACCTAATAGTTAAGGGTAAACAGATGATTGAAAGCTACTCAAAGTAGCATATTTTTTTAAGCTTATTTTCAAAATCAAAGCTAAACCTTTGTCATCCAGACATATTTCTGTTAGTTAGAACTTATTGTTTGAAAAACAAAAGCTTAATCTCTTCAAGCTCATTGCCAAACATATCCTTAAACTTCGAAATAGTTTCCAATCAGTGTGATCTTTTGACCCGACTTTGTTACTTAATTCTTATTAAAACCAAATCTTATAATTCTTGTTTGGGGTATGACTTTGATTAAATCTCAGTTGTCTATAATCTTGAGATACGACTATTACTATATTGAATTATGTATCATGTTTTTGTATTAGTTTTTTTTATTTAAATGGTTCTTACATTTTTGATTTATTATTTTTGGTTACTCTGAAGAGTGAAGACCAATTAAACAGTCATTTTTCATCTAACACTTGCTTTGTATAGAGGTGTAAAATGGTAATTTTTTAATTCTTGTTTTTTTGCAGAATCATAGGTTGTTCAGTGTATATTAATATTTTTAACTTTTTTTTTTGTTCAGTGTACAATACCAATAATTTAAACTGTCACTGAATAATAGTTTAACTTCCAATGAATAAAATGAGAAGTCCGGGTTCTGCAGGTCTTCGAAAATACCATCAGACGTATTTAACACCCACCCAGCCTTTCCCACCCTTAAAAACAAAGCAACAGGTAGCCAAAAACACCCTGCCCCTGCCCCCCAATCCCAAAACGAGCAATAAACATAAAAGCAGCACCAGTAGGGTACCAATCGTAAGGTTTTCCATGTTTTGTGTGATGGTTTTCTCATCCCAACTATAACTCAATCCCAACTATAACTCAAAGAGCCAACTACAACCCAAATGATCGAACCGACCTGTCAGTTTTTATTCTTATATTATTTATTTGTATTTATTATTATTATTATTATTAATATTATTATATTATAATAGTATTACTAATAACGTTACTATTTCTAGTTCATTTAGTTATAGATCCATAAGGATGTCGCGTGATAGAAACTGGATGTACATGAAGAGAACCACTAGTGATGGTCTTTTCGATCCGATATTTCAACGTCATGTCAACCTTTTCTTGGATTATGCATTCGATAACACACCTAACATTCAAAGAGAACTAATAGAAGGGGTCGAGGTTTTTAAAATTAGATGTCCGTGTGGCAAATGCCAAAATCGTCGTTTCAAGAAGAGATTTGAGATTGTGGGGGATCTATATAAAAATGGATTCATGGATAATTATAAGGTCTGGTATGTTCACGGTGAGTCATTTAGTACACAAAATGTGGGTCAACGTTCAAACCCCGTACACTCTCAAGATGCGGGTCAAGACACTAATGACGATTTTGGTGAATATACCGCATACAATCAAATGGTTATGGAAAGTATGCATCAAGATCCAAATCAATCAGCCCAGGCATATTATACTATTTTGAGTCAAGCCAATGAGCCTTTGTGGCATGGGTGTGAGAAGGCTACCACACTCTCCACCGCTACCAGGTTATTGAATTGGAAATCAGAATGTAATACTTCTGACTCGTCATTTGATAAAGTACTTCTAATCATCAAAGAAATTCTACCCGATGGAGCAAAGCTGCCTACAAGCTTTTACGAGATCAAGAAGATGTTGAAGCTATTAGAGTTGCCATCCGAACGGATTCATGTATGCGAAAACCATTGCATGTTATTCAATGGGCACAACTCTGACCTAGATCGTTGTACAGTATGTGGCGAAGATAGATACAAGCAAAAAGGGAACAAGGTGCCTAAGTTGGTGATGACTTACATGCCTATTGCACCAAGACTTCAAAGATTGTTCTATTCAAAGAAGACATCCCAACATTTGACATGGCACGCAACCCATCGCAAACAACCAGGAAAGATGAGTCATCCAAGTGAAGGTCAAGCTTGGAACCATTTTGACTTGATGTTTCCTGATTTTGCACAAGAGACACGCAATATTCGTGTTGGGTTATGTACCGATGGGTTCAGTCCAAATAATACAATTGGGAAAGATTATTCGTGTTGGCCGGTGTTTATTACAGTTTACAACCTACCTCCTTGGTTTGCCTTGAAAGACCAATACATACAACTTCCGGTGCTCATCCCTGGCCCTAAGAATCCTGTACACAATCTAGATGTTTTTCTACAACCTTTAATTGAAGAGCTTAAACTGTTGTTCACGCATGGCATTGAAACTTATGATGCGCATCGAAGAGAAAATTTCCAAATGAGGGTCGTACTTCTATGGACAATTAGTGACTTTCCTGCTTATGCAATGTTGTCCGGATGGAGCACACATGGTAAGTTAGCTTGCCCATATTGCTCGAATAAAGCGGGATCTTTCCATATGATGTATGGAGGGAAACCATGTTGGTTTGATTGTCATAGACAACATCTCTCCTCCCGACACTGTTTCCGAAAAGATATAGTTAATTTTCGGAAAGGCACAATGGTGTTGCGTGAAAGACCTATTCCTGAGCCAACAGGAGATGAAATATGGGAGATTATCCAACATATCAACACCGTTTATGAAGGTACCCCTTATCGTTCTGAAAATAGAAAACCAGAAGGTTTTGGTGTGACACATAATTGGGTAAAGAGAAGCATATTTTGGGAACTTCCGTATTGGCGTAAGTTGTTGATCCGACACAACCTCGATGTGATGCATATCGAGAAGAATGTATTCGACAATCTGTTTCACACTATTATGGGAACCGAGAAATCCAAAGACAACATGAAAGCGAGACAAGACATTGAGGTTCTTTGTGACCGACCTCTTTTAAACCCCATTCGTGATAACAATGGGAAGATGACTAAACTCAGGGGAAATTACACTTTGAAAAAAGATGACGTTCAAAAAGTCCGTGATTGGTTGACAAAGCTTAAATTTCCAGATGGCTATGCGTCAAACATTGGGAATTGTGTAAACATTAAAAAAAATAGTTTTTACGCTTTCAAAAGCCATGATTGCCATGTGTTTATGCAACGGTTGCTTCCACTTGTTATTAGAGGTTTTGTTTCAAAAGAGATATATGAAGCTGTAACTGAGTTGTGCATGTTCTTTCGGGTCTTATGCTCGAAAACGCTGCATGAAGATGACTTGCTTAAAATGAAGCGCTCTATTGTTACAACCGTATGCAAGTTGGAGAAAATATTCCCCCCTGGTTTCTTTGATTCCGTGGAACACTTGGTCATACATCTAGCCCACGAAGCTCTTCTTGGTGGCCCGGTGCAATACAGATGGATGTATCAATACGAGAGGTAATCACACTTTTGTAATCTTATTGATCAAACGTTTTTCAAAATCCTATTCAACATTCCTAACACACTTATGATAACTTATAAACATAGGAAGCTTGGCTTGATGAAAAGAAGAATCAGAAACAAATCAAAGGTTTAGGGTTCAATTGTAAGGGAACACCTAATGAGTGAAATTGCTACCTATTGTTCTCTATACTTTGACCCGATGATTGAGACACGCCATAATCGAGAGTCAAGGAATTTCGCACCGCAACATCCTAGCTTTATGAGTGGAGACTCCCCACTAAGTGTGTTCGCCGTTCCATCGAGAAGATTATATCAAAAGGGTGGAACACAAAGAATATTGAGTTATGCAGAACTTAAAAAGGCACACACTTATGTTCTTCTAAATTGTGATGAAGTTACCCCTTACGTCAACCAATTCGATGAAGTGGCACCACACTTGTATCCGGATGTTGAAGTTTCACGTCTTAGAGAAGAACACTTTGCTGCATGGTTTGAAAACCGTGTAAGTAAAACCATATAAATCATAATGATTGATATTAATGCATAATTAACCAACAAAATACGTGTATGTTCTTCAATGTAGGTAATAGATGGCTTAGGTGATGGAAGCACTCGACATTTGAAAATTTTAGCAAGCAAACCATCCAATATCGCCCGATCTCACAATGGGTACTTTGTAAATGGTTTTAAGTTCCACACTCAAGAGCATGGTAGGGGACGTGTGACCAATAACTATGGTGTATGTGTGAGAGGGGAGGCGTATAACACCGAAGAGACGGACTACTACGGCTTATTGGATGAGATACTAGAGCTAGAGTATAATGGCAATGGGCCTTCAACTATTGTACTGTTCAACTGTACATGGTTTAATATCTATCGCGGTGTAATAGTTAACAAAAACAAATTGGTTGATGTCAAACACAAGTCCCGACTTCCGGGTGACGACACGTTTATCTTAGCATCACAAGCGGAACAGGTGTTTTACACATCATACCCTGCCCAAAGAAATGATACAAAAGATTTATGGGCTGTTGTCAAGACAAAAGCCCGACACATATATGACATCGCCCAACCTGAAACTGAAGTCGTGAACAATGAAAACACAGAAGAACACGAGTTTCTTCAGATTGATGAACGGTTTGAGTTACCGGATAAAGTAACTAGTAGTGAACGCATCATCCTAGTCACAGACACCGACACAATGGAGCAAGCGACTAATGAGGAGGATGAAGGATTCAGAGGTGAAGAAATTGAAGTTGAGGAGGATACATACGATGGTGGTGATGATCACATGGCTGTGTTGGACCACTCTTCAGACGAAGACGATTGCTAGGAGTATTTTTTTTTTTTTTTTGAACAGCTACATTGTTTTTTTTTTTGGAAAGGCTACATTGTTTTTTGTTGTAAAGTTTATGTTATTTGTGATTTATCATACGGTATGTCCACTTTATTTATATGCAATTATAGGCTGTTATTCATATATTATCTATCTGATATTTTTTTGTTCTATCAAATGCAGGTGTACATTATGGCAGGTGCTCATGGTGGTAAGGGTGGTGCCTATGGTGGTAAGGGTGGTGCCTATGGTGGTAATGGTGGTGCTCGTAGTGGTAATGATGGTGCTCGTGGTGGTAAAGGTGGTGCTCGTGGTGGTAAAGGTGATGCTCGTGGTGGTAAAGGTGGATCTCCTAGTGGTAATGGTGGTGCTCGTGGTGGTAAGGGTGGTGTTTATGGTGGTAAAGGTGGGTCTCCTAGTGGTAATGGTGGTGCTCGTAAAGGTAATGATGGTTCTCGTAGTGATAATGATGGTGCTCATAGTGGTAACGCTGGAACTCGTGGACGTACTCCAAAGCCGGGATTTAGACCACCCAGCAGGCAAGCACATGACTTCACTGATGATGAAAACATTGATGATGGTACATTCATGACCACTTGTGGGAGATACTCCACATTGCGTGGGGGTCATGCTGGTGATATTCTTGCTGTTCATGTTAGGGGTAATGATGGTAGCGGTAGCCGTGGGGGTCATGCTGGTAGCGGTAGCCGTGGGGGTCATGCTGGTAGCGGTAGCCGTGGGGGTCATACTGGTAGCGGTAGCCGTGGGGGTCATGATGGTAGTGGTAGGCGTGGGGGCCATGCTGGTAGTAGTAGCCGTGGGGGTGCTGGGGATCCCATGGCTGACATGTGTGGGGTAATTCGTGATTCGTCATTACGCACAATCCCTGATCGTGCTTCAAACCATTACAGTGAGGAAAGTGACTTTGAGGACGTCGATCACGAGGACGCCGATCATGAGGACAATGATCGTCCTTTATCTCAGCGCTCATATGAAGGCGCATCTGGTGATACATTTCAAGGAAGAGTGATCAGGCGTGCTGGGGAAATGTAAAATATGAATCTCAATAAATAATAATAGTAATAATAATAATAATAATATTAAATATACTTATTTGGTTGTTTTAATATTGTAGGTTTGAGGTTGAGCATGGTGATGTTCATAAGAGCATCACTCGTATACTATCTCAGCATCACGATGGAGCTTGGATGACATTTAGGCAGATTCCACGGGATAAACTGGCTCGTATGTTCGAATGCTTTAGGGTAATATATAAATTCTATAATTTTTATCTTATATAAATACTGGTTCTAAATATAGAAGGAATTACTACTGTTACTAAGTTTTCATTTTTAACTTTTCTTTTTATTTTTTATTTTTATAGACCCGTTGGAGTTGGGATCCGGCTAACGAGCAACTCATACATGAAGGGTTTATTAACGTGCTGAAGAAACGTTATAGAGACATAATGAGGCAGTTGAGAATAGACTCCACAATGTTGGCATGTGCCGTCCACGAAGATATGGATCCAAACAATTATCTACAATTTGACAAAATTCGTGATTTTCCGCCTCCTGCAATATCTCTTGAAGTATGGCGTGAATTGTGTAAGGTAAGCGAGTTAGCACCATCTTTTCTTATTATTATTGCCATGTGTAGTTGTGTGATCATGTTAATCCTCTTTAAGCGAATATCGGTTTGTTAGGTACCAATTGAAATTGCTAGCAATTACCGTGCTCTGTGCCATACTGAATGAATAAGATTACAAAAAATTTGCCAAAAACTGGTTCGTTTCTTTAGGCTTTAGTCCAAAAGTTTTTTGAACATGGGAAATAGAATCCTTGTTTTTCAGTGTTAAATGGTTTGTAATTCTTTTTTTTTTTGGGCACACATACTAGTACATTTAGTCCAATTTTCTTTATCAATTTTGAAAAAGTAACAAGCACTTTTATATTGCAATTGCTTTCCAGATTGATATTCAATTTCTCTTCTATCAGCAACACGCCGCCCCACTATTTCACCAACATACTCAACAACCTGATATTCAAATAATCGTATAATTATTTACTAAAAGTATAAAACTAAAAGGAAAGTTTGTAGAAAAAGATAAATTGCTGCAATTTCTGGAAAAGAAAAGAGTAAAATGCCATTTCCGTCCCTGAGGTTTAACAAGTTTTGCGACTTTCGTCCAAAGGTTTGTTTTTACGCAACTGAATCCAAAAGGTTAGAAATCTTGCTGTTTTCATCCGGCTTGTTAACTCCATCCATTTTTTCTCCGTTAAGTCAGGGGTATTTCTGTCTTTTTGCTAACTTAAAGGGCAATTCGGTCTTTTTTACTTTATGTACGAATATACCCCTGACTTAACGAAGAAAAATGGATGGAGTTAACGAGCTGGATGGAAATGGCAAGATTTCTAACCTTTTGGATCCAAATGCGAAAAAACAAACCTTTGAATGAAAGTCGCAAGACTGGCCAAACCTCAAGGACGAAAATGGCATTCACTCAAAAGAAAATTTGAAAGCTGATTCTTCTGCTGGAATTAGTAACTGATGCATTATATATTGCTAGTTCTTTAAGAGGCCTCTTTTAAAACAATTAAATGATTTTTTTTTGAATAAACGATTTCAAGCATTTGAATATAAATAAGGTGACATTCGACTTGTTTAACCCGTTTGAACCAATCTGACCTGTTTCATTTTTTGCTAATATACTTCTTTGACCCATTACCATATAAAAGGGTATAGATCATACCATTGCACTCTGTGAAATGAACAATGATGTATACAGACCAAGAGCATGGATTCCTGATTTGTATACAACCAAATGTTTCCAAGCTTTTGACTGTTTATAGTGGGCATATTCTTTCTACAAATACACAATATGATAGAAATAAGAATCATGCTTATTCAAACATTACATAATGGCTTTTGCGATTCAAGTTGCAGTAGATAGATGACCAGTTACATACACAAATCCCAACAGCCCCTAAACGCACGCTGAAAGACCAATATCCTTGAATTTAACATACCCGGAAATCAGAGTCTACATCTTGAACGGGTTGTAGCGTTCTATGAAGGCGTTTCTTAAATAAAAATTGCTGAACCATGCATCCATCATCACCACTTGGGTTTTGTTGGTTATCATGCCTAAACCCTTCTCGCTTCCGTCCCTTATAACTCACAAAGAAAAAAATAGATAATAAAAGCACTAGTTTAGTGGAGTACAAACAATTAAATCTATCATATGATAAGGACTTGATAATTTGGCCTAATAATTGGTTTATCTTTCTTTTTTTTATGCTACATTATTAAGCCACGTCATCAAATGATACAATTTGATGTATATTCAATTCAATGAGCATTATAAACCACTAGACCACAAAAGCAATTGAATTGTTTTAAACTGTTAGAGGATGCTTTTGCAAAATTTCAGTTGATTCTTGGTTTATCTTAATTAAGTTTTGATATTATATTATGATATACATATTTTTACACTCTTTGACAGCGTTGGAACACAAAAGGTTGGCTTAACAAGTCCAAGAATGGGTCAAAAAACCGTAGGAGCGCTGATAGTAGTGGCAAGTCATCGCGACACACGGGTGGATCAATGGGATATGCTGAGCGTCGTGCCCGTATGGTAAGCCTTACAAATATGTTAAAGAAAATCAATTACTTATGATTATACTTATAATCATAAGTAATCTATTTTACTTTAACATAATTACATTTAGGGGCAATATCCTAACAAATATTGAAAATATCATATATATATATATATTTAGGGTCAATTGCATATATCCCCTTATATATATATATATATATATATATATATATATATATATATATATAGGGTCTACATGCACGGAACGTTGACTAGAACAGAGCCACTACCACCTGAATGCTGACTGGAACGTCGGCTGGAACTGAACAAACGTTAGGGTTTTTTTTTTTCTCAAAGGGCAATTTTGGTATTATTTGAAATATAATTAAGGGAGGGGGATATATGCAATTGTTTGTTTGGGTTGGATAAATATGCAATATAGAAGCCATATAGGGGGATATATGCAACTCTCCCGGATATTTATGATATTGTCAAAACGCAGCGATACGCAGCCGGTCTGCAGACATGTTCGCAGCCGCAGCCGCAGCTGGTCTGCAGGCATGTTCGCAGCCGCAGCCGGTCTGCTGGCATGTTTGCAACGGTCTGCCGGCATGTTCGCAGCCGTCTGCTGGCATGTTCGCAGCCGTCTGCTGGCATGTTCGGAACCGAGTTTTTAATTAATTTTTTTTGACAGATTAATATCCTTTCTTTTTCAGTTCAAGATCAAACTAGAACCTTTAAAATAATTTTTTTTTACAGATTACATGCCTGATCCTTGAGAGATATCACACAAACGAGTTTCTTTTCTTTCTTTAACAAGCAAACTACCAGCTTTTAATTACTTTTTTTCAATTCCTTCAACAACTATCACAGCAAACAATCTGCAATTTTGATTTAGAAGTGTGTATTGAACTACTTTTTTTAACTTCTTTTTTATTTGACTACATTAAGAGGTATTTTTGAAAGGGTAGAATCGTCTTTAAGTTAAAATTTAATAAAATTGGGTATATATGATATTTACAATGTTTGTAAGAGTATATATGAAACTAATCATTACATTTATTCCATTCTATTTTTTTTAGAAAAGGAAAATGAATGAGGAACCCAATTTTAAACAAATCTTTCTGGACACCCACCTCACTAAAGAATGCAAGCAAAAAATGTGGGACGGGGACATTGACATATATAACTTGGAGGAATTGAAGTTTTGTACGGAACGAGCCAAAAAAGTATATGTAAGTTATCTTTATTATTTGAGTAAATTCTTATTTTCGTCCCTTGTCCTTTAATTTATTCTCCACAGATTCATCTTCATTATGTGTTGTTTAGTGTTGCAATTAACTCGTATTGTTTTTATATGATGTTCATGTGTTGATAAATTGTAGGGGGATTATTTGAGTGCGATGCGTGAGGTTTACGGGCCGAACTATAGCGAGTTTCCAGATGACCCTGAGGTGTGGGCACGTGTGGTCGGACAAGGTCGCACGCACCGGGTATATGGGATAGGTTCTTCGGATCTAGATTATTTGGTGACCGGGACATCTTCTTCTTCTGTCGGGTCTGCACCATCGCGGGCAGAGTACCAACGGTCTCAAGAAGAGGTATCTTTATTACCGATTGATGTTACTAAAAGTTAAAAATGTTGGTTCTTGTCATATCATATTAAAAACAAACCGTATAAAACAGGATCCGACCATTAGAATTTATCGTATTAGAATGTATACATGTGTTATTATCTTTTGAAATTAAACCAATAAAGAACTTTTCTTTGCGTCAACTATTTCTTTATAAAATGTAGTTACTAATTATAACTATATATATTTTAACAACGTTTTAGGTTCAAGTTATGCGAACTCAAATGGTAGATCTTGAAGCTCGGCTTGAAGAAGAAAGGAATCTACTTACAACTCGGCTTGACGAAGAAAGGAAAGCAAGGGAAGAACTTCAACAACAACTTCAAGAATTTATGAAAAATTGGCGTCCTCCTTCTAATTAGTTATAGTTTCTGATATCTTTTGGGAAATATGTTAAATTGTATTAGTTTACGGTTTAAACATATTTTAACTTGCGTTGCAACGCATGATTTTTGAATATGTGTTATTGGAATTTCGATGAATTTTGTAAAACAGGTTCTTGGTATCAAAGATTATTCCTGCATTTTTTTGCTAGAAAAATGTAAATTTTAATTTTATTTTGCAATTTTTTTTCTATTAGAAATTTAAGTCGTCGGAAAAGTGTCACAATAAAAAACTGACTTTGTATTTTTCTGTTGGAAATGTGTCACAACATAAAACAAACTTTTGTCGGAAAACAGTCAAAAAAATTAGTAAATTTTTATTTTTAATTTCCCTATATCTGTCGGAAATTTGTCACAAAATATACTGAGTTTCGTAGGAAATTTGTAACAACTGTTTTTATTTTTCTGTCGGAAATTTGTCACGAATAATGTTTTTGTCGGAAATTTGTAACAACTATTTTTATTTTTCTGTCAGAAATTTGTCACGAATAATGCTGCTTTTGTCGGAAATTTGTAACAACTATTTTTATTTTTCTGTCGGAAATTTGTCACGAATAATGCTGCTTTTGTCAGAAATTTGTAACAACTATTTTTATTTTTCTGTCGGAAATTTGTCACGAATAATGCTGAATGAAATTTTTTTTAATTTTTTTTTGTCGGAAATGTGTAGGTAAAAAAATTCCAAAAATATAATAATTAATATTTATCATAAATAATATATTAAAAATAACTATGAATTGTTGTAGGAGATCTGTAGCAGTTTGTGACACGACGATTTTGTAGGAAATGGGTAGGAAGTTTGTAGGTCCGGCTAGGGGAGGATCTAGTCGCCTAATCCTTGTGTACAAACCAACCCGGTTGTGCGGAATCCAACCGAGATAGCAAACCGAGATAGAACACGCAAATAACACAACACGCAATATTCAACGATTAACACCACTTGTATTAAACGTATGAAAGGTCCGGTTACAGCTCAAGGTTTACAAATCAGTTCTGCAAACTCTCTCTAGTGTGTGTGTGTTCCTGATCTGTCTAAGTGTCTAACTCTGTCCGACTCTAAAATGAACACAACACACGGGTATTTATACCCAACACAGCAGGTCTGGTCGAAGGATCATGCAGACTGGTCGAAAGATCATCTTTCGACCAGGAACAGCTCGAACGATCCATAAGTACCACGAAAGATGGGATCTTTCGTGGTCCATCTATCGAATGACATCTATCGAGCTTATCATCGAAGGATCAATGCAATCCTTCGATGGTACATCCTTCGACCCAGCAGCTTACTAACATAATGTTGACTGTTTGGCCAAGTCAAACCAGGAGGATGGTTGACTTGGTCAAACTTACAAGACTAACAAGACATCGTTTTACATTGTGACCGAATACAGACAAAGTGCAGACATAAGTGCACCAACAAAGTTGCGTAGGAAATGCGTTGGAAACAGGTTTCCTACGAGGCATTTTCCTACATCATGTATTTGTCACAAATGTGTGGGAAAGCCTGTTTTGTAACGCATTTCCTACGAAAACTGGTGTAAGAAATTTCAGATTTTCTAGTAGTGAAACTTGATGGAATCAAAATAACTTTTGTAGGACCGTGTTTCGGGACCGAAACCATGATTATCATGATTATGTTCATAGACGGGAAGATTAGAGACGGATGAAATACTTGCTTGTATTGATTTTGTAACATAACATAACAAGCCGGCCCGATTAACAAGCTAACCGAACCATACCAAAGGAGTACACATCTGGGGAGAGACCAAGTGGTGATCTCTCCCGGTGAGGTCTCAAACCTCCTAAAACTTTCCAAGTGTTTCAAATGGCAAGGGTTTTCTATTTATAGTCACACCCCTTGTCTTGCAAACACACACGGTCAACCGAATAACCCTCTCGTTTGACCACTTCAAACGAGCGGGTCTATACACGTTCGATAGACCGTTTCACTAACTATTACAAATTCAGCGTAAAATAAAACTAATCTATTCGACAAGCATCGGACACAAAATCTGCATCAACAAATTCCCCCTTGTCCGTTGCTGTCAAATGCTAAAAATGCAACTGCAATCGATCTTCAGTCAAGTATTCATCTTCTCTGTGTTAACAAAATTCCCCCTTGACCGATGATCCAGGTAAGTAGTATCTTGATGCTCCTTGTATAATATTTCCCCCTTAAAGTACGCGTATCCGTGTTGGGTGTTGTGCAATTTCCTCAATTGATCGATCTTCCGCTGATCTTCCAATACTCCAACCGGCATTTGATAAGGGTTCCATTCTTTTAAAAAAACTGCATCAAGTCTTGATCTTGTCATAAGAACTCTATTTCATACAAGCATACTACATTGATAGAGATTTCTGGTGAACTGTCTTCTGTAAACCGTCTTTGTGGAATCGACCAAGTAATGCACTTTAATCTTCAGCATCAACACTCAGGAAAGTCCTATGTGATATAATCACTTATTGATGAGGAACTTGATTTTCAGATGCATGAGGGCACAGGAGCAAGTCCGTGAACAGGTCAGTACTTTCGTACAGCAGAGAGACGAACTTGACACCCGGAAAGAATTTGTGATATATTATCACTTATTTGTTTGGACATGTGATTGTTGATCGCTTATTGAGGTCGTATGCAATATGTACACGTATGTATAGTATCATGGAAGATCTAGACTTGCGTCCCCGTTATTTTTCGGTAAAAGATACAACCATGATACCCAGATGATAAGCAGCATAAAGACCGAATATCTCAGAACCTCGGCAATCTCTCAAACGAAATTTCGGTACTAAGACCATATGCCAATGAATGGTTCCCACCCAGTCTTCAGTCGATTTAAGTTTATATCACCCTGCACACTTTAAAATGATTGTGAGCCTACCGATACATCTTATAAAGAGCTGGTTATCGCTTTTCAATTTAAGGTTTAAAGAGGTTTAGACAGACCACTGATGTACTATCATTTTCTCTTTTGCTCGCCAGGAAACTCATTTTTGTTTTTCTATTGTTTTTGTGTTTTTGAAATTTTTCAATGTTTTTGGATTTTTCAAATTTTGGATTTACTCCCCCTAAAATCAATAAACTAAGACAAATTTAAAACACAAAGGTATTTACAAAAATGATTTTCCGATGTGGATTACTCTAGCTTGACCTTAATGCCATTTACCAATAATAAAAAGTCAAATCTTGATTTTTCAAATGCTTTGGTAAAAAGGTCGGCACGTTGGTCATCGGTGTGGACATAAGCAACATCGATTAGCCTTTTCTCAAAGCAATCACGTATGAAGTGATACTTAATGTCGATGTGCTTAGTCTTTGAATGCTGCACAGGATTTTTAGTGATCTGTAATGCAGCAGAATTATCAACGTAAATAGGAGTAGTTAGGAATTCAAAACCGTAATCACGCATTTGTTGTTGGATCCATAGGACTTGGGAGCAACAACTTGAGGCAGCAATGTATTCAGCTTCGCATGTTGATGTAGCGACGCACGTCTGCTTCTTGCACTGCCATGTGACTAGGCGATTTCCCAAAAACTGACATCCAGCCGTTGTGGATTTGCCGTCGATTTTGCATCCGCCAAAATCAGAATCACTGAATGCGATCAAGTCAAAGTTATTATCCCTAGGGTACCACAGACCGGTGTCAGGGTAACCCTTCAAATAACGAAAAATCCTTTTTACAGCTGCAAGATGTGAGGCCTTCGGGTTGACTTGATATCTGGCAAGCAGGCACGTTGGGTACATTATATCTGGTCTTGATGCTGTGAGGTACATAAGAGATCCGATCATCGCGCGGTAGTGTGAGGGGCTAACATCTTGACCCTTCAAGTCTGGAGTAATTCCGTGATTTTGTGGCAATGGGGTACCGATGGGCGTTGCATCAGACATCTGGAACCGGCTCAAGATGTCACCAACATATTTAGTCTGATGGATGAATATCCCAGACTCAGTTTGTTGTACTTGTAGGCCCAAAAAGAAGGTCATTTCCCCCATAGCACTCATCTCGAATTTATCCTGCATTACACGCTCGAAATCCCTACACAAAACATCGTTAGTAGAACCAAATATAATATCATCAACGTATACCTGTACCAGTAGAAGATCTCCATCTTGTTCTTTGATGAAAAGAGTGCAATCGATAAGACCTCTACGAAAACCGTTCTCCAGCAAATAATTAGATAAGGTTGCGTACCAAGCTCGCGGTGCTTGATGTAGACCATAGAGAGCTTTGTTGAGCAACCAAACCCGATCGGGATGGATAGGATCTTCAAAACCTGGAGGTTGTTCGACGTACACCTCTTCTTCCACCACACCATGTAAGAAAGCACTCTTCACGTCCATCTGGTATACCTTGAAACCTTTGAATGAGGCATAGGCCAGAAAGATCCGAATGGCTTCTAGACGTGCAACAGGTGCATATACTTCGTTGTAGTCGATTCCTTCAATCTGACGAAAACCTTGAACGACTAGCCTTGCTTTGTTCCGGATAACGATCCCACGGTCATCCTTTTTGCATTTAAACACCCAACGGGTACCAATCTTCTTGTATCCAGCAGGTTTCTCTACGAGTTTCCAGACACCAAGCTTCTGGAATTGTTGCAGTTCTTCCTGCATTGCTTCAACCCATGAGCTATCTTTCAAAGCATCTTTCCAAGTTCTTGGTTCTTCCTGTGAGACATAACACGCGAAAGACCAATCATTCTGTTGACCAGATTCTCGGATAGTTGCATACAAGCCTGCATTGTTGTTGTTTCGCAACATGTTTCTTGTTTGAACGCCACTTTGTACATTTCCGATGATGTTATGTTGAGGATGGGTATTGTGAATCCTTGTTTCTGGATTATCTTGAACTGGAATATTTGTACCCAGATTGTTGAGATTGAGATCAACAATCAATTCAAGTCCCGGAATTGACGAAGAGGATGATCCAGTAGCTTCAGCTGTTCGAGGGACATCCACTGGAGGTGTACCTTCTGAAGTACCATGTACTGCTGCTGTTGGTCCTTGATCTGCATCAAGAAATTCGTCATCCTCTGAAGATTCGTTCAATTCGGTAGCATCTTGAAAATCCTCATTGTCGAGAGCATTATTGTTCACTGAAGATGGTTCTTGATTGACAATAATGGGACGAACCAACGGTGAATCTGTTGCATTGTCGCTCTCGAAAAACATCCTTGCCGCAGCATTTTCTTCTACTGCTTCAACATTGATCGAATTGAAAAAGTCATCGTACTCAAACATCCAAGGCTGACCAGGACATTTGACTGGTAAAGTGTGCCTCTGTACTCTGACTTCAGACCATTCCTCAACCCTTTTAGTCTCTAGATTCCAGACTCTTAAGTTTGGGGTGGAATACCCAAGAAAGTATCCCTCGATTGATCTTGCCCCAAACTTTCCATGAGGATCGATAATTGTGCATGGAGCTCCAAACGGTTCGAGATAAGACAAGTCTGGTTTCCATTTGTTGATAAGCTCAAAGCAGGTATTGTTGTGCCTTTTGACTGTAAGGACTCGGTTCAACGTATAGCATGCAGAGGACACAGCTTCAGTCCAGAATGGAATGGGTAGCTGTGACTCTACCAACATAGTCCTAGCAGTCTCGATCAATGTGCGGTTCTTACGTTCAGCGACGCCATTCTGTTGAGGAGTGTAAGCTGCACTAAATTCGTGAAGAATACCTTTTGAAGTGCAAAACTCTGCCATGGCATGATTTTTGAATTCAGTACCATTGTCGCTACGTATCCGCCTAACCTTCAAGTTGTAAAGATTCTCAATCTGAATGATCAAGTTTTTGATAATACCGAAGGTTTCACTCTTATGTGCCATGAACGCCACCCAAGAAAATCTTGAATAATCATCAGTTATCACGAGGCAATATTGATCATTCCTAATGCTTTTGTGCTTGACAGGACTGAACAAATCCATGTGCAAACGTTCAAGAGGAACAGCCACCGTGTTGACTTTCTTTGTAGGGTGTCGCTTCTTCGTTTGTTTTCCTTTTTGGCACGAAACACAGACGTCTTGAAGATGGAAATTTTTAAGAGGAACACCATTCACCAATTCATTTGACACCAAATGATTCATTTTGCGTAAGTGAATGTGACCCATTCGTCTGTGCCAAGAGATTGTGTCTTTTTCTGTGGCTTTAGAAACGAAACAAGTTGCTTGTGCAGACGTTGTGATAGCTTGGCTCATATCAAGGACGTACAAATCATTTATCCTCGGAGCCGATAAGAGAATCCATTCTTTTGGGATTTTGAAGCCGGGTTTCAGCACATAACATCCATTAGCATCAAAGTGTACTGAGAACTGCTTGTCACAAATTTGAGAAACACTAAGAAGATTGTGATCAAGTTGTTGCACAAAGTTGATCTTGTCAAAGCTAACAACCCCGTTGGAAATCATTCCTTCACCCGTTATATATCCGCCCTTATCTCCAGCAAAAGCAACATAACCTCCTCTAATAGATTTGACGTCGTAGAGAAGCTTCATGTCGCCTGTCATGTGCCTGGATGCCCCACTATCAACAATCCAATGACTACTGATAGTTCCTCCTGGAACACCCTGCACATAAACTCAATCGATTAGTTGGAGATGGGGACCCAAGCCATTGTGGTCTTGGGTCTTCCATTTTTATCAACAACAATAACTTCCACCTTTTGATGATTCGGAAATTGTGATGGTCCCCCTGATTCAGTAACCGTTTTTGGTTTCCAAGTCTGTTTTGTTATACCAGTTTGATTGTTTGAAGGTTTTGAAAACTTTGAATTATCTGGTTTAACTGAAACAGATGGTTTGTGAACCACATCGGTTTTAATTGCTTTTTCAATTTTCTTGACCTGTTGGCGTTTCTGTTTCTTTTCCCTTTCTCTTATGAGTCGGGGATCTTGTTTTACAGAAACAGATCGCTTGCGGTCAATGTGGTCACGGGGAACATCAACTATGCCTTTTTGTTTATGAAGATACGGGCAATTGCGAATGACATGCCCAATTGTACCACATTCAAAACATGATCTTCGTTCAACAAACCCCGAAGTATCATGTGATCTTCTTGCCGATGATGAACTTTGTGATCCCGAGGTACTAGGTTTTGAACTACTTGGTTCATTCCTTTTCATCACAGTTGCTTTTTGGACAAAATCTAAATTAGATTGATTTTCAAACTTTGCAATTTTGTCCGTTCCCTTAGATTTCACAAAATTCACATTCTTCTTCTTCTGATTCGGCTTCTTTTGATCTTGAGCCGGTGTCTTACCTTTGGGTTTGGTATGATTTTGCTGTTTTTCCACTGTTGGTAATTTTTTATTCCCAAATTGTTTTCTAACTTCAGCCTTTGGGATAGGAGGACACTGTGTGACTGTAACATGTGGTCCTGTCTTTCCCAAAAACTTACTTGTAGAATTTTCAAAGACTTTACTGATTAAAGATTGATTAACATTTTTAATAGGAAAATCTTTGTCTGAATAGATTTTATCATCACCAACAAGAGTGTACAGCAAATCCACACTCTCCGACTCTTTTGCAGATGTGGACTCGGTTGGAACAGTCTTAGCAGGTTTTGTGGGAGGATCACATAGGATATGATTCTCAAGAGGTATGTCCTCTTCTTTGATTACTGCATCAGACTTTTCCGAATCAGTATCATCAGACTCATCATCAGATGAATCAGCATCCTCAACCACAACTGGAGGATCCTGATTCTGTTCAGCAGTTACAAATGTATCTGCTGACACATCTGAATCCGACGATACTTCTTTCTTGTATCCGAGCCCTGCTGCGAATTCCTCAACATCCAAAGGAACCGATGGCTCAAAATGAGTCCTATACTCCTCGTCAGGCAAAGCATCAAAGTTGTTTCTCACGGGTGGTGGACATTTCTTGTAACCTATGCATGTGACATCCCGTTTCTCTTTCTGAACATCAATGATGTGATCCAACACATAGCTAGAACTCAAATAACTGTCTAACTTGAGTCGGATCGCCTCACTTTCTGTTTTAACACAAGCCATTTCTTTTTGCATAACCTCAAGGCGAGTGATATACAAGTTTATGTCGGTTTGTTTTCTGGAAACCATTTTAGTCAACTCAGTTTTATCTTTCTTTAATGTTTCAATCATTGACTTAAATTCCTTTTCAAGGTTTTCATAAAACATATTGGCTTCAGTGCACTTTGAAAGATCAACGGTCAATTTCTGATTGTGAATAAATGTCACATCATATTTCTCTTGCAAAGCCTCGTGTTTGCTTTGCAATTCACACCACCTATCATTCACAGAAACATGTTTGTCTTGCAATTCAAACAAACTAGCTTGTAAAGCATCGTGTTTGCCTTGCAACTCAGACATGTTTGCTTCCAACTCGGCACATCTCACATGCAAACTATCACAGTTATTACAGCTAACAGAAGTGGGTTCGTCGACACATACCTGACTTGATGAACTGTCGACATTCGCCATAAAGGCTGAATGGAGAGAAGACGAAGAATAAACAGCTTGATCCACCAAAATAGATCTTCTTTGAATTCCTGCTGCAGTTTCTTCCAACAGCTCATCAATATTTGCATCGATTGACGCATTTGATGTCTCATCCACATGATCATCACCTGAGCTCGAGGATTCTTCATCCGAACTTCTGCTGTAACCAGAAGAGTCTTCATCCTCAGAGGAGTCACCACCATTGGCGGAAGATTCTCCACCACTGGTGTGATTAAGATCCTTGACAATCTCAGCAAAACACGCCGTTCCATCCGGAGCATCATTTCCCAACTGTAGTGACCAGTCACAACCTTCATCTACTTGAACCACAAGTGCCTGGTTGGCATTTGATGGTCCTGCTTGGCTTTGGTTGTTGACAGGTACCAGTGTACGAACATTGTTCCTATTCTGGTTCTGCTGGTTGCCTTGACCTCTGAAGGGATTCTGGTTTCCATGCTGAGATGGTCTTGTACATTCACGCTTGAAATGACCACGTTCCCCACAGTTGAAGCATTTAACAGCTTGCTTATCAAACCCATACTTGGTGTCTTTCTTGCTTTCCAAGCTGGTTCGGCCCGTTCTTTCCATGAAATCCTTTGCTCGCCTAACAGCACTTGCAAAGGCCCACTTGATATCCATCATCTCCATCTCCTCTTTGTCGATCTGCTGATAGTCTTCTTGTGTCAGATTAATATTACCGATCTGACCTTCCACTAATCCACAGTATGCGCTCACCACAGTGTTTAGCAGCTCCATATGTTCCTTTGCTACTTCCACATTGACTTTAGAAAAGCTTGAGGTGTCGAGCCGTACTGTATTTGGCTTTGATTGTTGACCAGCAGATGATGTGCTTCCATAACAGGCTTGCTGTTGTGGAGGAAGTGGGTTCCCATACATGTCTGTTGGAACTGTAGATTGAGGAGGAAGTGGATTCCCATACATATCTGTTGTTCCGGGAGATCGAACTGGTAATGGATTCCCGAACATATCAGTTGGTCTGAGCGGTCGTTGGCTTTGCTGTTGCTGTTGAGGAACTGGTTCTAGCAGATTTCCATACATGTCTGTCTTTGGAGGAACCGGCACTTGGATAGTATTGCCATACATATCAGTGCTAGTCACAAATGCTGTTTGAATTGGAGCATGCGAAGAAGGTTTTGTAGAAGTGCTAGAAGTTCCATAATACATATCAGGATTTTGTGGCACTGCAACTCTTTTTGCCTTGAGAATTTCTTCCTGATTCTTGTTTTCTAGAATTTGTACAAAGTCGTTGAAGCTTGTTGTAGCTAAAGTACCATTGTACTTCATGATTTCCAAGAAGGTATTCCATTGGGGTGGCAACGCATCTGCAAACTTTTTCACGATCTCTGCTGCAGTTGTAACAACCTCAAAATTTGCCAATTCAGTCAACAAATGATTAAATCGACTTGTCAAATCATGTAACGACTCATTCTCCATACAAGTGAAGCCATCAAACTCTTTCTTTAGCAATTCTTTTCTCAGTTGGCGTGTCGCTTCATTTCCTACGCCCCTTGTCTTTAACGCGTCCCACAATCTCTTCGTTGTCTTGTAACTAACGAATTGATGATAAATGTCTTTACTTAAAGCCTGAGTGAGAATGGCATATGCCTTCTTTTCCAAATCATACACCTTCTTCTGATCTTCTGTAAGATCTGCAAACGTGGCAGCAGATGATGCTGCAACTTCTATTGTTTGATCAAAATCTGTAATGAACCGCAACCACAATTCTGTATTTTGACCTTTAACGTATGTATGAAATCTATCAATCCATCCTGGATATTCATATAAGTGCATCAACTTTGGAGGCCGATTCAAACTTCCCGTTTCATTCTCGCTTAAGAGAATGCTTTGAACACTTGGAATTTGATTGGATACAAATGCCCATTGACCGGTAGAAATTGCATTAGCTTGTGAAGATACCGGTGCGGAAGATGACGGAGTACCAAAATACATATCTGTATTTACCAAAGTATTCCACCTTGGATTCATATTTGATCAGCCGAAGGATACCTGTTCGAAAGACACTTAAAAAACACAAACTGTTAAGCACAAACAGACTGATGATCGAAAGATCCACACCTGTTCGAAGGATCAACAGGGTTCCAAAGATCTCTGTTGAATTTCGAACAATGTTTTTCGAAAGATTCTTCAACCGAAGGATCCTTATCCTTCGAAAAAGTACTGTAGACCGAAAGATGAAATCGAAGGATGACTTCGAAAGACTCCCCAATCGAAGGATCCTAGTCTTTCGAAAATGAGCAGTGGACCGAAAGATATATGTTTCGAAAGTATTCCTTGGAACGAAAGATAAGTCTCACACTTCGAAGGATGCTCGAAGGATAACTATCTGTCGAACCTCCTTTGGTCGAAAGATGATCTTTCGACTTCGAAGGATATCTTTCGAACTAGCTCTGACACAGTTGACAAATCGGACAGTTTGGTGAAAAGTTGATGGGTTGGTGAGAAAGTATGTTCAGACCATATCTTTCAGGTCTGAAACATGCAGGTTTTTCACCAACCGGGTAATGATCCCAATATTTTAATCAAAACACTCTTTTCAATGCACAAACACCTTGAAGTTCAAAATTTTTAAGATCAAAAGTGTGAACTATCAAGAACACAATGAAGAACAAACCCAGAAATATGAATATTTCTGCAAACCGACAACTATCCAAAACCCGTTTATGCTAGCAACTTCACTAAAAACCCATTTTTAACATGTGACAATGAAAAGTGACAAGGTTTTTATAAGAACAAACAGCAAAAACAGCAATATTTCCAGAAATATGAACTATAAAATCCCGAAAAACACCAAGAACACCTCGGTTTTAACAAGGATAAGAGCCAAGGCTCTGATACCACTTGTAGGTCCGGCTAGGGGAGGATCTAGTCGCCTAATCCTTGTGTACAAACCAACCCGGTTGTGCGGAATCCAACCGAGATAGAACACGCAAATAACACAACACGCAATATTCAACGATTAACACCACTTGTATTAAACGTATGAAAGGTCCGGTTACAGCTCAAGGTTTACAAATCAGTTCTGCAAACTCTCTCTAGTGTGTGTGTGTTCCTGATCTGTCTAAGTGTCTAACTCTGTCCGACTCTAAAATGAACACAACACACGGGTATTTATACCCAACACAGCAGGTCTGGTCGAAGGATCATGCAGACTGGTCGAAAGATCATCTTTCGACCAGGAACAGCTCGAACGATCCATAAGTACCACGAAAGATGGGATCTTTCGTGGTCCATCTATAGAATGACATCTATCGAGCTTATCATCGAAGGATCAATGCAATCCTTCGATGGTACATCCTTCGACCCAGCAGCTTACTAACATAATGTTGACTGTTTGGCCAAGTCAAACCAGGAGGATGGTTGACTTGGTCAAACTTACAAGACTAACAAGACATCGTTTTACATTGTGACCGAATACAGACAAAGTGCAGACATAAGTGCACCAACAAAGTTGCGTAGGAAATGCGTTGGAAACAGGTTTCCTACGAGGCATTTTCCTACATCATGTATTTGTCACAAATGTGTGGGAAAGCCTGTTTTGTAACGCATTTCCTACGAAAACTGGTGTAAGAAATTTCAGATTTTCTAGTAGTGAAACTTGATGGAATCAAAATAACTTTTGTAGGACCGTGTTTCGGGACCGAAACCATGATTATCATGATTATGTTCATAGACGGGAAGATTAGAGACGGATGAAATACTTGCTTGTATTGATTTTGTAACATAACATAACAAGCCGGCCCGATTAACAAGCTAACCGAACCATACCAAAGGAGTACACATCTGGGGAGAGACCAAGTGGTGATCTCTCCCGGTGAGGTCTCAAACCTCCTAAAACTTTCCAAGTGTTTCAAATGGCAAGGGTTTTCTATTTATAGTCACACCCCTTGTCTTGCAAACACACACGGTCAACCGAATAACCCTCTCGTTTGACCACTTCAAACGAGCGGGTCTATACACGTTCGATAGACCGTTTCACTAACTATTACAAATTCAGCGTAAAATAAAACTAATCTATTCGACAAGCATCGGACACAAAATCTGCATCAACAAATTCCCCCTTGTCCGTTGCTGTCAAATGCTGAAAATGCAACTGCAATCGATCTTCAGTCAAGTATTCATCTTCTCTGTGTTAACAAAATTCCCCCTTGACCGATGATCCAGGTAAGTAGTATCTTGATGCTCCTTGTATAATATTTCCCCCTTAAAGTACGCGTATCCGTGTTGGGTGTTGTGCAATTTCCTCAATTGATCGATCTTCCGCTGATCTTCCAATACTCCAACCGGCATTTGATAAGGGTTCCATTCTTTTAAAAAAACTGCATCAAGTCTTGATCTTGTCATAAGAACTCTATTTCATACAAGCATACTACATTGATAGAGATTTCTGGTGAACTGTCTTCTGTAAACCGTCTTTGTGGAATCGACCAAGTAATGCACTTTAATCTTCAACATCAACACTCAGGAAAGTCAGCTAGACCAAGTGTATCCCTTGCAAGCTCAACCAAACGGCACGCTTAGTTGAACTACATCCAGATCTCATTGTCTCGCCTTTGTGAAGTTGACCACGTAATGCACTACATCCAGATCTCAGTCTTGAACTATCAGCTTTCATAAAGATTCCCCCAGGTCTTCAGTAAACAGCGCTTTGAAACAACTGTCGACTTTAGATACCTGTATGTTTCCGTGCAAAACCCTTCACGCTGGCTGGAGAATTAATTAAAATCCTCAAATATGTGTCTGTGCAAAACATTCCACGCCGAACCTTTAGTATCACCAGAAAATCACAAACTCTACCACCTGTGATTGCGTTTAGAAATTTACCGAAGAAATTCAACATACGAAATTTTTTATTCCCCCATTTCTTTGGTAAGATATCTAAACCTTAACAGATTCCCTCCACTTCAAAGGAACTGTCGTCAACTTTCAAATGTTCACCAATTCCCTTCACTTAGCGGAACTGTCGTCAATCTTTACTGAATGTTCTCGGTTCCGAAAAATCACGAAAACGACTTTCTTCTTTGTATATTCTAGTTGAATAAGAACGTCCCCTAGTACCCCGTAGGATCCGACTTGTATCCCTCCAAAGACTTTGTGAACTCGTTAGGACCGGTATTGACATTCTAGGTTCATTCATTCGTTACCAAATGCGAGAATATGACAATAAACAAAAAGATTTCTTCGTTGCATATTCTAGTTGATAAAGAAATTTCGCCTAGTACCCCGTAGGATCCGACTTGTATCCCTCCAAAGACTTTGTGAACTTGTTAGGACCGGTATTGACGTTCCAGGTTCATACGTTCATTTTCAAATGCGAGAATATGACAATAAACAAAATGCTTTCGAACATTTACGAATAACCGATAACAATCATAAATATTGACGTGCGGAAGTGAACATACCGTTCTGTTTTTGGCCCATAGTAGTCAAGTCACGAAGTTTGACGTTCGCATCGGTAACCGTGACTACCCCACAATTTTCAAAATATCATCATCTTTTGTTTTCATCATGCCGCATCATCCCGCGCGCTCCCAAATTCGTACGAATTTGATGTTGAAATTTGGAAGCCCGGTTCAAATAATCTTTGCGAACACCCGACCCACTTTGCAAATCCTAGTTCTTAAATACAGCCCACTTGTACTCCTGACCCAATTTGAATTATTTGATGTCTTTCAATATTAGAGGCCCAAGACATAATAAGTTTGTCAATCACTATAAATCCTGGCCTATAATATGTGAGTGGCCCCTAAAAAAAATGCCAAACATTCAAGGCTCACCATATATCCCGAAAGTCAATAACCCTTGCCATTTCCCAAAAATAACTTGAGCAGCCGACAACTCCATCTATTTTTTTTTTAATTAGACCAAAATGTTACTGGACCTTTATCACTGACCACTACTTATAGAAAATCTGATTGGACCAATCCTTTATCCAATAATCTTCAAATGCATATGGGAGTAACTGATGTCATGTGATCTCAATGGCCCAAATGTGGTATCCCACCTCAAGTGGGCCCAAAAGAAGACCTAGCTGCCACCCACAAGATTATGTCGACATCTTCATCTATTTTTTTTTTTAGACAAATCCATTCTTCCTCTTTGTCTTCTCATTTTCCCCAAAAAAAAGTGCAGACATCTCACCTCATCCTCTCTCTACGATGAACACCTCAAACAACCAAACCCCCAAAATAAAAATCCAACATACTGCCGATATCACCTTCCATTCTCTCTTCTTTCTCGATGAACAAACCCACCTTCAGCTTCTTTTCTTCGATACCCACCTTCTCATCTTCGATACAAACAGAGCAACCAGATCTCTTCTTCTTCGATATTTCTGCCCTTTATCCCTGCGACACTACCTCTAACCCCTGTTCTCTCTCCGATTCCCAGCAACAATCGGACATCATCATCTTTATTCCCTCCAATCACTTCAGAAGCAGGTGAGTTCGAATCACAAGCATACTTAATTATCTCCGGTGAGGTTTATTGTTGGGATTTTGTGATTGATTTAGGTTTGATTATGTGGGTTATCTGGTCGGTTTTCTGGTCGTTTGAGAAATCTTGTGCGAGCCCCAACTTCTTGTGCGATTAAATATCTTGTGCGACCAATCATCTTGTGCGACTCAACTCTTGTGTGATCCAGCTATCTTGTGCGACTATCATTGTCTGTCTAATCTTCTGACACAACAGATCCACTTTCGGCTATACCATGATCAATGTACCAACCAAATGATGTCTTACCAATATTTTAATCAAGTTGCAATTTTCAAAACACAAACAACTACACCATTACTTTTACTTTGACCAAGATCAAAAAGTTGAAAACTTGAAGAACACTTATGAAGATGAGATGAACTTGATGAGTTTCCGGTAAAAATATGAGTTTTCCGGTGAACCGAAACCTTCTGCCGACAATTGTTACCTTCAAAGACCAGCCGAGAAGAACAATCAGCAGCAACTCTTTCTCTCTCTCTTCGATACACACATAGCTCGCACCAGAATCCCCAAAAAAAACAAAAATCAAACCTCCTTCATCTTCTTCAAGAACACATCCTCTGTTCACTTTGCAGATCTGACGAAAATCTTGTATAGAAACATTGTATATATGATATTTGATGATGATAACTTGATATTCTGGTGTGAAATACAGAACCCAAACCTTTTGTACAGTCCGTTCCATCACAGATCTGCTTATGCGGGTTCAAATCTGGGTTTTTCTTATTTCACCATTTTTTTTTAGATCTTGAACAAAAATCACGAAAATCACAGATCTAGAGCACATGTGACTTAGCAAACTGTTAGATTTACTAAATCGGGTACCATGGCTCTGATACCAATTGTAGGACCGTGTTTCGGGACCGAAACCGTGATTATCATGATTATGTTCATAGACGGGAAGATTAGAGACGGATGAAATACTTGCTTGTATTGATTTTGTAACATAACATAACAAGCCGGCCCGATTAACAAGCTAACCGAACCATACCAAAGGAGTACACATCCGGGGAGAGACCAAGTGGTGATCTCTCCCGGTGAGGTCTCAAACCTCCTAAAACTTTCCAAGTGTTTCAAATGGCAAGGGTTTTCTATTTATAGTCACACCCCTTGTCTTGCAAACACACACGGTCAACTAAATAACCCTCTCGTTTGACCACTTCAAACGAGCGGGTCTATACACGTTCGATAGACCGTTTCACTAACTATTACAAATTCAGCGTAAAATAAAACTAATCTATTCGACAAGCATCGGACACAAAATCTGCATCAACAACTTTTATATAAATAAAACACTAGAACGCAGTTTGAACTCCCTGATACCTTTACTTGAGAACAAGGCTCAAAATACTGACATCTTAGTCACTAGCTAGCATTGGATGAATATCATTCAAGTAATTACGGAAGGTTGTTTTCAATTTAAATGGCAAAATCGATGTACATCTAATTTGGAAACAAAGCTGTAGCAAAATGGAAACTGGAAAAAAGAGCAGAGTCTATTCAACTACCTATTTTTAATAAAATTAAGAAATTTATATAGATCGAATCCTTTAAACAGTTTACTGCTACCTAAGCAAGGCACAGAAGACTCTACAGGGTTTAATGTATGCATGGGGACTTTGAAATGGTTAAACCAACCATAGTAAAATACTAAGTTAGGATAAGCTCTTGTAAATCTGGACCAATTTGTTTTGTTGTGTACTGTTATATTAAAATTGTAGTAAAATTCCAATAAATAAGGCTTTAGTTTTGTTCAAAACAATAAAGTCTCAATGTGGAACAATGTTTTCTATCAAATAGTAGTTATGAACCTGTTGTAAACCTGAACCATTGGTTTTGTGCAAGTCCATACTAGAAGTGGTTCAAGTAATGGTGAAATTGGGTAATGGGAGGTTATATTTACACAATCAAGAGTTACTAAAAAGTTCAAGATTAATCACCGCATCCATGGCTTCAATTTGGGTACGTTCTGGTTCAGGAAGGCTGATTTTGATGCTCTAAGTGCCTATTACCATAGATTTCTGTAACGTTCTCATTTTTCGACCCTGAGTTTGAAAAATTACTATTAGTCTTACACTTTCTCAAATCACTTCAAGAAGAATAATGTGAGTGGGACCAATCCCTTAAGATAGCATCGCCACATAGAAAACGAGCCAAGACAACCAGTTTATAGGCTTACCCTTTGCATGGATGGTGTGCTATATGATATTGGGTCAGCATCAATAGCGTATTCGTCATCACTTGCAAGAACCGTTTCATTTACGTCGCCCTGCGTGTCGAATGATTTGAAAACGCACTATGTGAACCGTAAATAATGCAAATAATAAAAAGGTTGATGAAAATTATATTGATAATAACAACATAAATAAATAAAATAATAATAATAATAATAATAATAGTAATAGTAATAAAAGTTTTTGGGATCGTAGCTATATGTTTACATCCTATACTTACATTAGATTGAGAAACTTTGAGCACGGAATAGAGTGTGCCTATTGGCACACTAAAGTGTCTATTGGCACACCAAACCCTAGCAAAACCCTAGCAAAATCAGGGTTTATCTACGCTGCGTACACAGATATGATTCTCTTACCCTCGAAACTCGCAAAAATAATGTTTGTAAATATTTGTTTACTGCTTTCAGTTTCTGTATCTTTGTATATATTTATTTATTGTTTTCCGTCTTTATATTTGAAAAATGAAAAATTCCAAAAAGATTTTAGGTGTGTTTTAATATAAACTTTATAAAAGCCAAAAAGATTTTGCTTCTAGTTTATTTTTGTTTGACTGATGTTGGAACTCGAGTCTATCCTACCCAAAATCCTGATAGTAAGCCGGAAAACAATTGCACCTTCATAAACTGTCGAAGTTAACAAGTTTTGAAAGTTAAAAGGTTAAAATTGATCAATTTTCTAAACTTTCAAACTGTTGTCGGTCGGTGTTTGATTGAGATTTGATCTCATATGTGTCTTTTGTTTAATTTGTCTAAATTCCAAGCGGTTGTTCTCATTACGTGTTTAGCTTTCTTGTATGTGCAGATGCGACATCAGAATCAGCTAAAGGCGAAGAGAACGTGTCAGATAACAAGCCGTAAAGTGAAGACACAACGTTGATGCAATCAGAAGATCAAAATGATCGGGTTGCAGTTGATCTCTTTTCAACACCACAAGGATCTAAAGTATTGAAGTTCAAAAGATTCACGAGCATCATTTAAGGGGGAGTTTGTTGATACACTCCCGTGAAGACTTTGAAGATCCTCCGACACAAAAGACATGGAAGACGAACCATCACGAGTAGCGTCCAAGGGGGAGTTTGTTGGTACACTTTATGTGGACGCGACTCGGCTCGGTTCGACTCGACTCGGTTCGACACGGTTAGGTTCGGCTCAAGCCTGACGTAGCGACATTCCTCCGTCGTGCGCCCCAGAGTTCGACACGCGAAGCACGGAGCGCCGCGAACCAAGAGAAGGTGACACATCACCATGACATCATCTCTATGATGTCATGATGATGTCATTGTGTTGAAATTACAAAAACAAATGACAGAAACTTGTCTGGGCCGTGAATCCTCCATTTTGGCCGAAATCTTATGTTGGACTTTGACTATTTGGGCTGCTACATCATTTGGACCAAGTCCCAAGCTCAGGCCTTCTCAAAGTGACGAAATCACTTTGATTTCGTCAAAACAAATGTGATTTCGTCGTGATAAATGGATTTCGTCGAAGACACTTGATTTCGTCAGTCACTTACTATATAAGCACAGACACAGAACAGAAACAAAAAGAGAAGTTTGAATAGATTTCACTGAGCGAACACATTGTAACACACACACTGAGAGTTTACAGAGACCATTTGTAAACACCGCATTGTAACCGTTTTCTAGCATTAATACATTGAGTGTTAATCGTTGAATATTGTGTCTTACGTGTTCGTAACTTGGTTTAACTTACCCGTTTGGATTCCGCACTTTCGAGTTTGTCGGAAAACAGGGAATAGAGGTTACTCGATCCTCCGGGTGGACCTTCAAACGTGTTGCCATAAGTTTGAAACAAAACCACATGTATTACTAGACACCTATGTATTGTAATAAACGTATAGAAGATGAAAAATGGGCGTTGGCCTCTCATGCTTTAGATAGAATTTCCACCAAGGGCATGATGCTAAATTCCACCTAGAAAAATTTAATTATAGAATCCATTTTAAATTTTAGCATGCATGATACATAAGAAAGATGGAAAATTAATTCAGATGCACTAGTGTTCATGTAGAATGACGCTAAAGAAAACTTTTTGATGTCAAAAAGTTTACTTGGTTTTCTATAACAAGATGCATTTGCATTTCTCTTTTGAGCCTTTCCCATAAGTGAATCTTTATGATTTTGTAGCTACAGCTGATATTCATATGATTTATCTTTCATTATATAGTAAGTCAGCTATTAAGAAATTCTACTCAGTGATATGCTAGATCCTGTTATCTGACATTTAGTTTCTTATTAGCGAAAGGAAAAAAACAAGGATACCTTGTCCCAATTCGACAATATGTTGTTTATTTTTGATGTCACGTCTTCTTCATCACTCAAAGGCCTATTATTATTCTAAGCAACAAAATACAAAAGAACCAATGAACTGTATGAACTTGCCTCCCAAGAAAATCAAATATCCAAAGTCTTTTATTTGATCATACATACCTGATTTCTTTCTTGTGAGTCTCCAAGTGTAATAGAATTCTTTTTATGTGGATCGCTGTGATGCTTAATATAACTTTTAACTTCCACCATAGAGTGGAAAGTCTTGCTGGAACGGTTATGGTGGTAAAACTGCAAAGGGATATCATATATACCTTATTTTCTTTGTGTGATGTTTTAGAGAGTTTTTAGGAGGTTAACTGAACACGCAAAACTCTGTACATTGGCCGAACCTTATCAATTGTGCCAGTGTCCACTCTTCTCCTTTTCTCCTCGGTCCAACCATCAAGCAGTTTGGATATTGGGAGATATTCCCCTCCTTCTGTACACCATTGCTGCACTTACATAGTATAAAAATATTGGAACTAGAGAGAAAGATGCGGGTGCAGTAAAAACTTGATGGAATCAAAATAACTTTTATATAAATAAAACACTAGAACGCAGTTTGAACTCCCTAATACCTTTACTTGAGAACAAGGCTGAAAATACTGACATCTTAGTCACTAGCTAGCATTGGATGAATATCATTCAAGTAATTACGGAAGGTTGTTTTCAATTTAAATGGCAAAATCGATGTACTTCTAATTTGGAAACCAAGATGTAGCAAAATGGAAACTGGAAAAAAGAGCAGAGTCTATTCAACTACCTATTTTTAATAAAATTAAGAAATTTATATAGATCGAATCCTTTAAACAGTTTACTGCTACCTAAGCAAGGCACGGAAGACTCTACAGGGTTTAATGTATGCATGGGGACTTTGAAATGGTTAAACCAACCATAGTAATATACTAAGTTAGGATAAGCTCTTGTAAATCTGGACCAATTTGTTTTGTTGTGTACTGTTATATTAAAATTGTAGTAAAATTCCAATAAATAAGGCTTTAGTTTTGTTCAAAACAATAAAGTCTCAATGTGGAACAATGTTTTCCATCAAATAGTAGTTATGAACCTGTTGTAAACCTGAACCATTGGTTTTGTGCAAGTCCATACTAGAAGTGGTTCAAGTAATGGTGAAATTGGGTAATGGGAGGTTATATTTACACAATCAAGAGTTACTAAAAAGTTCAAGATTAATCACCGCATCCATGGCTTCAATTTGGGTACGTTCGGGTTCAGGAAGGCTGATTTTGATGCTCTAAGTGCCTATTACCATAGATTTCTGTAACGTTCTCATTTTTCGACCCTGAGTTTGAAAAATTACTATTAGTCTTACACTTTCTCAAATCACTTCAAGAAGAATAATGTGAGTGGGACCAATCCCTTAAGATAGCATCGCCACATAGAAAACGAGCCAAGACAACCAGTTTATAGGCTTACCCTTTGCATGGATGGTGTGCTATATGATATTGGGTCAGCATCAATAGCGTATTCGTCATCACTTGCAAGAACCGTTTCATTTACGTCGCCCTGCGTGTCGAATGATTTGAAAACGCACTATGTGAACCGTAAATAATGCAAATAATAAAAAGGGTTGATGAAAATTATATTGATAATAACAACATAAATAAATAAAATAATAATAATAATAATAGTAATAGTAATAAAAGTTTTTGGGATCGTAGCTATATGTTTACATCCTATACTTACATTAGATTGAGAAACTTTGAGCACGGAATAGAGTGTGCCTATTGGCACACTAAAGTGTCTATTGGCACACCAAACCCTAGCAAAATCAGGGTTTATCTACGCTGCGTATAGGTCAATACGCAGCCCTATACGCTGCGTATTGACCTATACGTTGCGTAGATAAACCATAGATCTCAGTGTGCCTGACAACCAATCATTGCACAGAAAACAAGGTGAGTATACGCTGCGTATAGGTCAATACGCAGCGTATAGGGTTAACCAACATCTGCAAATTTGGGTTCATTTTGGAAGGTTTGAAGTATCAAATTTTTGCCAGGTTTATATACGCTGTGTATAGGTCAATACGCAGCGTATATAACCTTCCTGAATTTTTTATGCGCAACAGAACATGTTAAACTTCCAGAACTTTATATGTACAACAGAACATGTTAAACTTCCAGAATTTTATATAACCTTGGAGAATTTTATATGTACACCATAGTAATATACGCTGTCAGAATATGTTAAACCGTTTACACCAAAAGTTTGATATATACAAGAAAAGTTTGTGCATACATAACAAAATGATAAAATGATAAAATGATAAAATACTACTGCTGCTGCTCCTGCTTGGGTTCATTTTGGTAGGTTTGAAATATCAAATTTTTGCCAGGTTTATATACGCTGCGTATAGGTCAATACGCAGCGTATATAACATTTTTTATGCGCAACAGAACATGTTAAACTTCCAGAACTTTATATGTACAACAGAACATGTTAAACTTCCAGAATTTTATATAACCTTCGAGAATTTTATATGTACACCATAGTAATATACGCTGTCAGAATATGTTAAACCGTTTACACCAAAAGTTTGATATATACAAGAAACGTTTGTGCATAAATAACAAAATGATAAAATACTACTGTTGCTGCTCCTTCGGCTGCTGCTGATGTTGATCCCATTCCGCATCCGTAATGAAGGGTAGTGGAGGTAACCCGTCATGTTGTCGCTGCTGCTGCAGCGCCGCAGCCACCCACTCCAACAGATAGTTGTTCCTTTCAGCTAACCGAAGCTGCCGCTGATGTGATGGGTCAGGACCGGACCAAACATGGCGTGGGAACTGAGGAGCCCCTGGTGGTCCACGCGGCGGTGGTGGCTGCGGAATGACGACGGCCGACTCATGCAGCTTCGGCGCCTCCGGATCGTGCGGGGGATATACCGGAGGGAACTGTTCCGGCAGCTGTGTAAGCTCATATTGCGTGCTGTCCTGTTTCTTGAACCGCTTCCCTCATGGGAAGTCTTTGCTAATATGCATTCCGTTTACTGTGTTCATCCCCATCCGCTTCGGCAGTGTCGCCGGGCCTACACGGCCGCGGTCATTCCCCAGATTATAGCCCAACGAAAGGGCTATCTTGGTCACGTAGGCGCCGCCGAATAGCAGTCCGCGCTCCTGTCGATGATGCGCGAAGGCGAAGTACTGCGCCAACCCATAGGCGAGAGCGCACGACCTCTTGTATAAGAGGCAATATAAGAAAAACAAGTCACCACTCGTACACCACTCCCGGCTTTTGTTTCGAGCAGTGATCGAAGTGGAAATCATTTTGTGCAAATACCTGCAGAAATGGAAACCAGTCAGTAAATAATAATCAGACGACATCGACTAAATGAGGATAAAAAAACAATTTATTTTTAACTCGTTACGGATTTTGACGCGCGTAACGGACCTACGCGCCTTACGAGAGTCGAAACTAAGATCGTCGTTAAATTATATATTTTTTTTATTATTTAGTCCACGTCGAACCGTAAGTCGCGTAGGTCTCTAACGAGCGTCGAAATAAGTTCGTCGTTAAAATATTTTAACGACGATTTTTAACGACGATCTTAGTTTCGACGCTCGTTAGGGACCTACGCGCCTTACGGTTCGACGTGGACTAAATAATAAAAAAATATAATTTAACGACGATCTTAGTTTCGACGCTCGTAAGGCGCGTACGGTCCTACCGAGTCTCGAAACTAAGTTCCTCGTTAAAATATTTTTTTTATTATTTAGTCGAAGTCGAACCGTAAGGCGCGTAAGTCTCTAACGAGCGTCGAAATAAGATTGTCGTTTTTAACGACAACGACAATCTTATTTCGACGCTCGTTAGGGACCTACGCGCCTTATGGTTCGACTTTGACTAAATAATTAAAAAAAATTATGTTTAAAAAAAATCTGTTTAAAAAGAAATTATGTTTAAAAAAATCTGTTTAAAAAAAAACTGTTTAAAAAAACAGTTTTCTGTTTAAATTATAGTTTTTTCTTATTTAGTCCATGTCGAAACGTAAGTCGCGTAGGTCCCTAACGAGCGTCAAAATAAGTTTGTCGTTAAAATATAAAACCACGAACTTAGTTTCGACGCTCGTTAGAGGTCTACGCGCCTTACGGTTCGACTTCGACTAAATAAAAAAAAATATTTTAACGACGAACTTAGTTTCGACGCTCTTTAGGACCGTACGCGCCTTACATGCAGCGTCAAAACTAAGATCGTCGTTAAATTATATTTTTTTATTATTTAGTCCATGTCGAATCGTAAGGCGCGTAGATCCCTAACGAGCGTCGAAATAAGATCGTCGTTAATTTCGACGCTCGTTAGGGACCTACGCGCCTTACGGTTCGACTTCGACTAAATAATTAAAAAAAAAATTGTTTAAAAAAATCTGTTTAAAAAGAAATTCTGTTTAAAAAAAACAGTTTTCTTTTTAAATTATATTTTTTTTATTATTTAGTCCATGTCGAACCGTAAGTCGCGTAGGTCCCTAACGAGCATCAAAATAAGTTCGTCGTTAAAATATAAAACGACCAACTTAGTTTCGACGCTCGTTAGGGACCTACGCGCTTCGACTTCGACTAAATAAAAAAAAAATTTAACGACGAACTTAGTTTCGACGCTCGTTAGGACCGTACGCGCCTTACGAGCGTCAAAACTAAGATCGTCGTTAAATTATATTTTTTTTATTATTTAGTCGAAGTCGAATCGTAAGGCGCGTAGGTCCCTAACGAGCGTCGAAACTAAGATCGTCGTTAAAATATAAAACTTCGATCTTAGTTTCGTTAGTCGACGTCGTCTGTAAGGAGCGTACGGTCCTAACGAGCGTCGAAACTAAGTTCGTCGTTAAAATAATTTTTTTTATTATTTAGTCGAAGTCGAACCGTAAGGCGCGTAGGTCCCTAACGAGCGTCGAAACTAAGATCGAAGTTTTATATTTTAACGACCATCTTAGTTTCGACGCTCGTTAGGGACCTACGCGCCTTACGGTTCGACTTCGACGAAATAAAAAAAAATTTAACGACGAACTTAGTTTCGACGCTCGTTAGTCGACGTCGTCGGTAAGGCGCGTACGGTCCTAACGAGCGTCGAAACTAAGTTGGTCGTTAAAATATATTTTTTTTTATTTAGTCGAAGTCGAACTGTAAGGTGCGTAGGTCTCTAACGAGCGTCGAAACTAAGATCGAAGTTTTATATTTTAACGACGATCTTAGTTTCGACGCTCGTTAGGGACCTACGCGCCTTACGGTTTGACTTCAACTAAATAATTAAAAAAAACTTTTGTTTAAAAAAAATTCTGTTTAAAAATAAAATTCTGTTTAAAAAAAAAACTGCTTTCTGTTTAAAAAAAAACAGTTTTCTGTTTAGAAAAAAAAAACAATTTAGGTTTAAAAAAATATATTTTATATTTAAATAATAATAACTATTATTAAAATAATAATAACTAACGTACCTGAAAAGCGGATCTTCAATCGTCGTAACCCTCCCCTTGGATTGTCGGTGGTCCCATTGATTGATGTCCGCGATCGTCGCCTAAAACCCTAAAAGCGTGGGTTTATTAACCATTACCAAACCCTGTTTACACGAATGTTTATTAAACGTTAATTTAACATGAAATCGTATATGTTATATATTAAAATAATAATAATAACAATACAAAATTTATGTTAAACGTACCGTCGTATAAAGATCCGTAGCGATCTCAGCCTCCGTATACAAACCGCTATGCACCGCAAACTGTGCAAGTGACATAGAACGCACCTGGCCAGCCATGCGAAACGAAACCTCGGCCGGGGGAGGGGGCTGCGTGGGGTCCACAGCCTCATTTGGCCGACGAGGATGAAACTCGAACGACGACAGAAACTCGATCAGTATCTCCCTGTAGCTCGGCATAAAGGATAGCTCAAACAGCCGATCCCACGGTGAATCAATGGGAACAAACCCCCGCGCCCATTCTTCAACATCGAGCTTCCGGAGGGTTTTCCAAGAAACCGCAAAATGTTCACCGATATGCATCTTCCGAAGCTTCTCGCAACGGAGAGCAGCGTCGGACTCCGGAGGAAACTCCAAATACGGGTGATTCTCGAGAGGATCCGGCGGTGGACGCGCCCGCCGCTTCTGCTGCGCCTGCTCCGGAGTAGTTTGTTCTATATCCATTTCCTCCATCTTTCTCGTCCTGAAAACAAAAAAAATTATTTTCTGTTTAAAAAGAACAGTTTTCTGTTTAAAAAAAAACAATTTAAGTTTAAAAAAAAATATATATATTCTCATGTATATTTTTTTTATGAGAAACGCCCATCTGCGGCTGCGTTTGCAGCCGTAAACCGGCGTTTAAACCCTAAGTGTGTAGATAGCCTGCCAAGGTGTGCAAATAGTGAGGGCCTATTAAAATCTCACTTAACCTATATAATCCTCGAAATATCAAAGCACAAAAATTAACTTGAGACAATCAATGCAATAGAAATAACGGTAACAGTTTAGATCTCAATGTAAATTCACATACTTGAAACATTAACAAAATGCAGATCGAAAACGAGTATTCATCAAATCGAACAGTACAACCAGTGTCGATTACATCAATCACTACACTCACTCGATTCAAATCGATTACATACAACCAGACGAACAACAATTGAATAAACATCAAAAAACATTACAAATTCGCTAACAGAAACAGGACGAACAGATCTGGATTTTAAAACATCATTTCATACTAAAATCAAATAAAAATCTCACTAAACCTATTTAATCCTCTAAAACTCAAACCACAAAAATTTAACCTATAATAATCAACGCAAAAAAAGAGCAACAATAACAGTTCAGATCTGAATGTAGAATCATACTCTATAACAGAATGTATATCAAAAAGGAGTGTGTGTGTGTGTGTATATGACATCGAACAGTACAATCACTACACTCACTCGATCCAAATAGATTACAGATACGAACAGACGAACAACAATCGAATAAACATCAATGAACATTACAAATTCGGTAACGGAAACAGGACAAATCAAATCTGGTTAAAACAGTGACAAAATTAGGGCAAATTAATGGATGAAACAAACAATCAAACGACCCCTAATTCACTGTAAACCCCTAATTCACTGTACACCCTAGACATGTAAAGCAACCAGACACAACAATCAAACAAATCAAACAAACACCCCTAATTCACTGTAAACCCTAATTTACAGTAGATACACCCCTGATTTACGGATAAAATACTAAAAAAAATCAAAATTAGTTAAATAGGTTGAGTAAATACCTAGTTTATACTTCGAATTCGCGTGTATACGGTCGCCTATACGTAGTCGCCTTCGTATGTCTCTGTATTGTGTGTGTGTTTGCAATTGGGGAAGAACAGAGTTGCGTAGGGGTTTTCCTGATTTAAATCAGAACCTATACGCAGCGTAGAGGTCCCTACGAAGCGTATAAAAAAGTCAAAAAGGTCATTTGACTTGCGAAATTACCATTTTGCCCTTCTTTTAGGTCTTTATGAGGCTGGTAGCAAGGGCAAAACGGTCATTTTCTGGCCTTCAGAAACGCTACGTATGGTTCTCTACGAAGCGTATATCAAGGTCATGAGAATGACCTTTATACCCTTCTGTCCAGCCTATACGAACCATACGAAGCATATCTGAAAGCCAGAAAATGACCTTTTTGCCCTTGCAACCAGCCTCGTATATCCCTAAAAAAAGGGCAAAATGGTAATTTAACATAATTATATTTTGAAACTTTGATTTGGGGGGAAAATTGTCTGCCTTTTACATACGCTACGTATGGATCAATACGCTGCGTATTTGTTTTGTCATTTTACCTTTTTACCCTTGTGCTGATGCTATACGAAGCCAAACACATGGGCTGTTTTGTCATTTGCTTCTCATACGCTGCGTAGGGATCCCTACACACCATATACAAAGCTCCATTTTTTTATTTTTTTTGTGTTTTCCTTTGTTTATTTATAGAAAACAATATTATTTGATAAAATAATACAAAAATTATGAATTATAAAAATTAAATACTCGTTTTCGCTTAATGATACAAACTTTATAAATTAAAAAATTTCTACAATTTACAAAAATACAAGTTTCCGCTTAATCTTCCATAACATTTATACTCGGTTCTCTGTCTTTGTCTGAGTCTGATTTAGGATTGATTAACTCGTAGTAGTGCTGTAACCGCGGTCTATACATTTCTTCTCACCGTTTCGCAGCTATTGATCGATGTGTCGACCACAATGGGGTCGCTAAAGGCATGGGGTAGTCTCCTTCCATCTTAGCATGTATGAAGTGTCCCCCGTGAACATGTACGAGCGTTATCGCTTGAGGTCGTGGATCTAGTGGGGCATCCGTTAATGGGAAGATGGTAGAGCTCCCTTCGATGCTTAGCACGTGGAGGACAATATTATACCTTTGCGCTACGAGAAGCCCTACGTGGGGCATTTCCATCCAGTGACTTGGATCGCACCCTTTCACTGAGTGCCATTCGATGTTGTTACGTATTCTTTTAAAGTCTCATTTGTTATATGTTTCGAATACATGCTTCCAATGCGGCTTGTTATGGTCAATCTCCAGTAGTAAATCACTTCGAATACGGTGCCATGCGTGTTCCATAAAACCTAACCCGACAGCCACACACCTGTACCCACAATGACCGTCTGGGGTCACATCTTGTATACGCGATATGTAAGAGTGAAACTCTGATAGAATTTGATTCTTAAACATCTTAATGCTTAACAAGTGCTCGTCCCCCTTCATTAATGGAAAACCCTGATCATCCCGCGTCTCCTTCTTTTTAGAACTCGTTGAACTGTTTCGTCGCATTTTAGGTTTTTCAGACTTTACAACCGAACCAGTTCCATGAGAGCCCTCTGACGGTACGTATGATCTGTGTCGGGGTAAATCGTACCTATGTTTGGGGAAGCGGTATATACGTTGCTGTCCTCGCCATAGGAGCTGTATCCCGCAGCTTCGTCTAACCTCGCAGCTTCATCTAGCCTTTCTTGTACTTTCTTTGATGTAGGCCGACCGCGAGTATTTTGCTGGACGATCGGTGGTTTCTTTGTTGACGATTTCGGGGTGAAAACCGCTTTTATCTTTGAAAGCAAACTCTTTTGCTGAACGGGGGACTGCGCCTCTAAATGTTGTCGCACATTATTGAGCTCTGCTACAACATCGACTTCCTCATCTACCAGTTTACACGGGCGCAAGTCAAGCTTACGCCAGAATACATCTATGTCGTCGAGTTGTATCATACGCCCTATTAAGTTAATACGGTGTGAGAAACAACTAAATCATACAAAATAACAAAAGGTTTGTGGTTTTAATATTTTTTACTTGTACGTTAGTAGTTTTCCAGCCTACAAGCACACGGCAATCCACAGCTAAGCCACATATGACAACCACATGATACGTTAAGTTTCCACAACACCTCCAGCTTCCTCAGTAGCTCTTTTGCCAGCAAATCAAGTGCTTCATGGGAAACCTTTCCACGTAGGTTGTCCAACAGTGGGTGTCTGTGGTGGTTCATCGATTTTTCGATGCTCTCAGTGAAACTCTTTTGTATTTCATCGTACTGAGTTTCAACTATATCAATGACGCATCTTGCTATTCGCTCCAATGAACTCACCTCCAGCTTCCCCAGTAGCTCTTTTGCCAGCAAGTCAAGTGCTTCATGGGAAACCTTTCCACGTAGGTTGTCCAACAGTGGGTGTCTGTGGTGGTTCATCGATTTTTCGATGCTCTCAGTGAAACTCTTTTGTATTTCATCGTACTGAGTTTCAACTATATCAATAACGTATCTTTTTAAATTTGCGTGCTGGCTCTCAACTCTGTTGGTGGTGCGCTGACCAAAGTTGCGACACTTATCGGTCCACGCATAAACGAACATTTCTTTATAGTCTTTGAGCCAGTTTTCGTAGACGTAATCATAGACACCTGCAAAAATAAAATAATGAAATGTAAAAGCGTGTGTAAAATATAATAGATTGGGTGAGTCGTTTGTTGAAGGAACACTTACTTTCTCGGTTGGCAACCACGAGTCGGTTATACATTTTCTCCAAGTTGTACTTATACATGGGCTCTGAAGAAGATTCACACAATCTCCGCTAGTACGACATAAATTTCCCCCAATCTTCTTTATTGAACCCTTTCTTGCACTATCTAACCTTTCCACGTAGGTTGTCCAACAGTGGGTGTCTGTGGTGGTTCATCGATTTTTCGATGCTCTCAGTGAAACTCTTTTGTATTTCATCGTACTGAGTTTCAACTATATCAATAACGTATCTTTTTAAATTTGCGTGCTGGCTCTCAACTCTGTTGGTGGTGCGCTGACCAAAGTTGCGACACTTATCGGTCCACGCATAAACGAACATTTCTTTATAGTCTTTGAGCCAGTTTTCGTAGACGTAATCATAGACACCTGCAAAAATAAAATAATGAAATGTAAAAGCGTGTGTAAAATATAATAGATTGGGTGAGTCGTTTGTTGAAGGAACACTTACTTTCTCGGTTGGCAACCACGAGTCGGTTATACATTTTCTCCAAGTTGTACTTATACATGGGCTCTGAAGAAGATTCACACAATCTCCGCTAGTACGACATAAATTTCCCCCAATCTTCTTTATTGAACCCTTTCTTGCACTATCTAGCTATATTTTGTTGGATGTGAAAGTGGCAAAGAAGCCTGGTTGCTTCCGCGAATACTTTAGAACACACGTTAATTAGGGCAAGCTCCCTATCCGTGACTATCACACGCGGCATCATACATTCATGCAATATTGACTTGATCCGCTCAAGCACCCACACGTAGTTACCCCTTCGTTCTTTATAAATAACGGCTTGTGCGATACAAAAAGACTTGTTGGTCGACGTCATACCCACAACCTGGACAAATGGCATGTTGTAGAGGTTTGTTTTGTAGGTCGCATCGATCAACATCACGTGCGGGAATGCACGCCACATAGTGATTGAATAAGGATGAACAAAGAAAATCTCTGTTACGACATCTGTTTTGGGTTCCTGTCGGGTGTCGTAAATGAATCGGTGGTCATGCAGCAGGCTTTCCAGTACCTGCATAGGATTCTTTCCGTCCATTATTGTCGCTCTAATTTTTTGTACCGCATTTTGCACGTCTTTCTGAACATGCAGGCTGTCGGGGAACTGCTTTCTTAGGGTTTGAAATATGATACGTGGCTCCATGTTTTGAGCAGTTAGCTGCTCCACTAGCTTGTATTCGGCTTTAGTAAATCTTCGCACAAAAGCGTGGCCCAACAGACTCGTCGTAGGTTCGTGGTTATGGTTCGCACAGTCCACTTTTAACTCCCACGTGTCATTCGTCACGTCCCGGATGGCGAGTAACGAAAATGGGCAACCGATTTTTTTGCTACCAGCTTTCCTAACTGTTGCTTTACTACGGTGCTCACCACTACGGTCACACACAAGCCATACCATCCCAGTAGTACCGCCAATATTTTTTGATCGGCGGGTAACAATTACGTAACCATACTCCTTTCCCGTTTCTTGTACCCAATTCTTCAAATCAGTTAGAGACATAAAACGCTAAAAAAAGTTACGTTAATAATAATAATAATAATAATAATAATAATAATAATAATAATAATAATAATTATAAAAGAAATAAATATATATTTTTGAAATAAAAGTTTAGGGACCATTTGGTCATTTTATGAAACTCATACTTCAGGGACTAATATGGTCATTATTGAAACTATTTTAAGTGAATGGTTTAGCCAGGTTAACTTTCATATAAAGATTTCTTCATTAAACACTAACTCAGTTAGCATACTTAACTGAACAGTACAGGGACCATTTGTGTTAATTTTCGAAACTTCAGGGACTATTTTTGTAAAAATTGAAACTTCAGGGACCAAAGTGTAAATATATCAAAAATCGGTAAAAAGGGGGTCTTCTTTAAAGAACCGGCCCTTGCAAGGATCGAACTCGTGACCTCTCGTTTAGAACCGCAACGCCTTAACCAGTTTATCCTCCTACTAGGAGCTGTTAGAATATGAAACTTAATTCATTATATACACTAGTTAGGATTAATATAATTATTAATTATATTCAGAAAACAAAAAGGGTTTTAAACCTAATCGAACCGGACAAGGACGGGCCTCGAACCCGCGCCTACCCGCAAACAAAACACGCGCACAAACCAACTGGGCTACCAGTTGGGATGTGTTATATTCTAAGTTATATTAAATTTATATACACATTAGGAATTCAAGTTCAATAATTAAATTGAAATATAGTTTTTAACAATAATAATAATAATAATAACATTAATAATAATAATAATAACAATTATAATTATAGTATTTTAACAATAATAACAATAATTATAATAATTATAATTATAATATTTTTAACAATAATAATAATAATAATAATAATAATAATAACAATTATAATTATAGCATTTTAACAATAATAACAATAATAATAATAATTATAATTATAATATTTTTAACAACAATAATAATAATAATAATTATTATTATTATTATTATTATTATAATTATAATTATAATATTTTTAACAATAATAATAATAATTATTATTTTAATGTGATACCTCATTTATTTGAAACGGATTGCCCGGGGTAGATGGTTAATAAAGTGATGTGTTACGAGGCTCATAACCATATCCACCATGTTCTTGTTCTTGGTATCCACCGTAGCCTCCGTATCCACATTCACCCCAGATTTATTGTATCCACCTTCACCACCGTATCCACTGTAACCACCTTCACTCCCATATCTATCGTATCCACTGTATCCACCTTCACCCCCGTATCCACTGTATCCACCTTCACCCCCGTATCCACTGTAACATCCGTATCCACCTTCACCCCCGTATACCCCGTAACCCAGATACGATTGCTGCGTCGGGTAATATGGTTCATCAACAGGTGCATTCTCAGCACCGTATCCACTTTGTTGCACGTACGGAGATTCATACCCGTATCCGTAATCCGGATACACTTGATGCGCCGGGTAATTTGGTTCATCAACAGGTGGAGTGGGAGTCTTGTTCAAGTCTGGCAACTGTGTTTTTTGATCAACAGGGACTCCAGACACAACCTCCTCCTCCTCATTGGCATCATTTTCTCCCCATGTGTCGTTAGAATAGCGATTACCGAAATAATTCTCGGTCCAAAATGATGACATTTTAACAAGATTGAGCAAAAAACAGAACAAATGATTTTGGTTTGGGGTGTAAATTGTTAGTGCAGAAGAAGATGAAAAACAGAAGAAGTGTTTGAACTACGAATAGAAGATGAAAAGAAAGCAGTGCTAAATAGACTTTCAAATTTACTGAAATAGGCAGCGTATAGCTCTCTACTCCCCGTATTACTTTATTCACGTGCCTGGACACCATCGTATCAGTGACAAATCAGTCTGACATATACTTCGTATTGATCAATACGCAGCGTATAGGGTTACCTCTATACGTTGCGTATTGATCAATACGCAGCGTATGTCAGACTGATTTGACATGGACTAGGTTTGACTGTCTGGTCATGTACCTGCCCCTTACATACGCTGCGTAGAGGCCTCTATGCATCGTATAGGGCTAACCCTATACGCTGCGTATAGGTCTCTACGCAGCGTATGTAAACCCTAAGTGTGCAAATAGCCTGCCAAAGTGTGCAAATAGTGAGGGCCCACGGAATATTACTCCTTCTCCTCATTTATGTTTGTTGACTCGTGATTGGGATTATGGGATTCTTTTCCATTGCAGTTCATGGTTTCCAAAGTGTTTAAAGATGCCATATAGCTGAGAACAATACAGATCAGTTAAATATAAATTCTAAAATGGGTAACACAATATAAAGCACAACACAGTCAAGAATTAGATAAATAACTAACACTCAAATACTTAGATCCACATTTTGTTCCCAACAGTACGGCTTACATTACATAAATGATTATCAAATAAAAGATATCAAGAATCAGTATGTACTTATTCAGTTAAACTTGTTCATTTATAAACAACTATAGATTAACCAGTCAGGTAATCTAAATGAAATTATGACATCACTAGTAAGATTGAACATGCTAGCTTCAATAAAAAAAGGTGACAAGAATGATGAATTAGATCATCAACTAATTACACCGATTAAAGGAAAGGGTGAAAGTGCGAAATGTCCTACATAAGGTGATAAATTTGACACAGAATATTTGATTATAAATTAAAAGTAATAAATTTAGTTTAAACAAAATTGCTAAAATTGAAAACACCCTAGCTAAAAACTAGGGTGCTATTTGTTTTTTCTGCGGGAAAAGGTCTGCAGTTTGCGGACCACATTTGCAGGCATCTGCAGGAGAAGAGGTGGACTAAATATCTGCAGTCTGCAAGGAGAAGAGGGTTTGTTTTTTTTATATATAAAACCTCTTCTAAGGTTTAAAACACACACACAACACATAGTCACACACTGATCTCTCTCTACTCTCTCTTTCTACAATCTGCAGACCACCACCGCCGCACCACCACCACCACCGGACCACCTCCGCCTTCACACCACCGCCATCATCTCCGATCTGGGTTCAACCACCACCACCACCGATCTCCGCCATCTCACCAGCACCGGTCTCCAATCTCGATTTGGGGGTTTTCGTCATTCAACCACCACCACCGGTCTCCAATCTCTCTCTCTCTCTACGGTATCTCTCTCACTCTCTCTCTCTGGGTTCGATTTGGGGGTTTTGGGAGCCGCACCGGCGGCGGTGGCAGGGAAGAAGGTGGAGGTGGTGGCGGAGACGTGGTGGCGGAGATGGTGGAGGTGGTGGCGGAGACGTGGTGGTTTCGATTTGGGGGTTTTGGGTGGTGTTTGTTTTGTGGGGGTGCATGTGGTGGCTGTAACACCCCGAAAACGGGTTTAGTAATTAAACCCCGTTAATACTAAAAGACGGGTAAAAGTACCGTAAGTGGTAAAATTTACCCGGTGGAATATTAGGATTTAAATAATTAATCCTAATAATAAATAAAAGTGAATAAAAGCTTTAAGGAAATAAAATGGATAAAAGGCCCGAGCTAACGGGGCCTAAAATAAACTTAGTCATAAATATTCCCGAACCCGCTAAGTTAACTAGGAATATTAAACCTAGTTAATAAGTGAGAGTATTGTTGAAAATAATTAGGTTGTGACCTAATTAGTAACTAACCAAACAAGAGGGACCAAAACCGGGTAACTTGAAACTAAACTTATAAACTTAAAAATAAAACACAAACACACACACTAGAGTGTGTGTGTGTGTGTGCGTGAGAAAGAACAGGAGACAAGCTCCATGGGAGCTAACCCTAAACTCAACAAATTCTTCAAATTGGAGGATCAAACAAGGGCCAAATTCGGATTTGAACACATAGAAACGGTCACCGAGTCAAGGGGATCGTGAGGTATGTCGAATTTCTAACATTCGTGAAGATGTAAAATTTTGATAATCATCCTAATCGCGAATTAGGCATGAATTAGAGAGGCTATGGCTAGATTAGTGATGTATACTTGCTTAGGAAGGAAACCCTAAGTGAAAATCATACATAACATGCTATAGATTGATGAATTTGGTGATTTACCACACTAGGTTAAGTGGGTTTTAATCATATGATGAATTTGATGATATGATTGTGATTAGGATCATCATGCATGTTAGTAATCGGGAAATACTTAAACAATTTGCAAGTTTGAGTATTTGATCATAAGTGATAGTGATGAATTTTGATGTTAATCTTGGTAAAAATAACTAGTTATGAACTAGTTGTAAATGTGTAAAAATGTATGCACATTAGGTGTTTGTTAAAATGCCTAAGTGAAAACTAAAGTGTTGAAATTAGAGTGAAAACGCGCATTTGAATGTTATGGTGAATACGCGTAATATGAAGTGAGAAGGGTTCTAAATATAATGTTGATTTAGACTCAATGTTGAGAACCTTGTGATTTAAAGTGGTTAACTTTAATAAGCTAAGTTAACTAAACATGAAGTCGAATAGTAGTTTCGACGTATGAAATAAGTGAGATGGAATAGTCGTGAATAATTATGACTAATCTAACCATCTTACAATTTGCAATGATAGTTTGACGATTAACAAGCTAGGTGAAAGCTTGGGAACAAAGCGGGTCAAACGAAGAAAGAATGACGGAAAAGCATATGTGAAAGTAAGGTAAGTATAGCTTACACTAGTCTTATATTTTAGAATATTCTCTTATCGTATTAGTTACGAATAAGACAAATACATAATTGAGGTATGACGTTCCGGCGTGTAGACGTACGGACAAGATAGTCGAGCATGATAAGAAACCATGTTGACGGTTTAAGAGGAGTTAAATCGGTAATTCGATCATTTTATGACAAATGGAAAATGAACTTTTAAATGGTTACCTTATAGGGTAAACCAAAACAAACAATAAGGGTAAAACGGTAAATTGGTCACGCGTTGACCATAACAATTGGTTTTGAAAGACAAAGTATGACGCAAGCCATGATAGGCTAAAAAGCGTTAAGAAACGATTAATAAGTGAAATGACCACACGGTGTAAACCGGAACGAGTCATGTAGATGAGATGGTAATAAATATCATATCGCCAATATAATCGGTCACTTAGACCAAATGGGTCAAAAGGTGAAGATATCACCTTTTGACAATAACGACTAATGATTATTGTCGAGTTATATTATTTCAGGAGTAAATGTCAAATGGGTATTAGCAACGCTATGAAGTAGCGGTTATAAAAGCAAGGTATAAAAAAAAATGGGTCAATATCTTGATCCGCGCCAGGTATGTGATAAAGGGTAACACTCATTTAGAACGTAAGGTTCGATGAGCGTTAAAAGAAGTCAAAATAGACATTTGGTTACTCGATAAGTAAACCGAATGTTTCAAATAATGGACATTGCGTTTGGAAAGCTTAATGACTTTTCAAACATAATCATAGGTTAAAGAGGGATTATGGGTCAAATATGCTTTCAAAAGTCCTTCATCGTAAATGATTAGCTAAACGGACTAAAACGCCCTTATAAGCTAAATTGGACAAACGACCTTTAAAGGTAGTTTTGAAACGAGTTTTATGATCATATAAATAATTAGAATAAGTATAAGAAGTGAAAGTTGTAAACTTTTGGTCAAATGATTCTATATGAGTCTTTGTCGTAAATTAGCAATCCGACGAGAAAAACTCGGATTATATAGATCACCTCACTAAGTCCACCACAAATATAGTTGTGGTGGCAGATTACTTGATAAGAAACGTTGTATAATAACGCTAGAAATGAATGAAAGCGTTTCATGATCAAAATTTGCATAAATACCCTTAACGGGTCAAAAAAATATAAGTATTAGCGAAACGGGTTAAGAATGTGCAATAATCCGTGATTTGAATCTTATACAATAGGAAATAATCATAATAATATGTTTATGAAAGAAGCAAGGGCTACAAACAAGTTTGTTAGATGAAATCACGAACGGATCAAAAGATGGTAAAAAGGGTGATAAGCCGAAGAGTTAAACTCTGAAATTTTATTATGAAAGATGTTGGATTTTAACTCCATTAGATGGAGAAATAAATTACGGACGCGTAGGAAAAAGAATCGGGTAAAACGGATCAATAACGAAGAAGTTATGGCCGTTTCCGTGAAACCAGGACGTGCTGGGAATCTGCAGCACCAGCAACAAGACATTCTGTGAAAACAGGGGCCTCGCGTAGCGCGAGCCCCCGTCGCGTCGCGCGACGCCTTCAGCTGAAAATTTTTATTTTTTTTCAATTGCTAACTCTTAGAACTTGTTTGTAATTGCTTGAACTCGATCAAAAACTAAATTGTGTTGTGTTTTTGATCATAGGTGATCACCATGAATGCCCGGATGAAGATCAAGCGACGAGCAAGAACCGAGCACGACCACGAAATAAGCTTCCGCACTATGCATCGTTGTTATGTTAAACGACGAACGTACACATGATTTGTTGTTAACTTTTAAAATTGTAAAAAGTTTTAAATAAACCCAAAATTTCCAATGCATATGTATTCTTAATTACACGTTTATTTTCGTTAATTATACGAAAACTAGTAAAATAATAACTAGGGTGTTACAGTGGCGGTGGTGGTGGAGGTGGTGGCGGAGATGTGTGGTGGTGTAGGTGATGCAGGTCTGTGGGCAGGAGAAGAGGTGAGAAGAGGTCCGCAGACTTAGGGCCATGTCTGCGTGGGGAAGAGGTGAGGCAGACGTTTTTGGTCTGCAGATCTTCCGGAAAACAAACAAGCTGTTGAGTTCAAACATCTGCGTGCGTCTGCACGGTGCAGACATAAGTGGCCAGAAGTACTTCTGGCCAAAAAACAAACACCACCCTAGGTAAAAATCAGTGGCCAGAAGTACTAGGGTTTCTCTAGAACCTTTCAAGATAAAAATCAGAAAAAAGTTGTCAATTGGCCGGTTGCAGATGAGCATGTTTCTTTCTGAGATTATAGGCCCTGGATTTTCTCACACTGCACTTACCTGATTGTAATGAAATTTGAAATGCAATCTGGGTGCAGGAATTAGGGATTCTGCTGGAACGAAAGAACAGCGCTGCTTGTTTTATTTTTAGTAGGCGCAAGTCACGTCTTTTATATTCTGAAACATGACTTGTGTATTACAATTAGTAACCCCTAAAAACCTGAAATTTACACCCAAGTCCTTATCAATGTATAGCGGTATCCCATAAATGCAAATATGAATGATGTAGGTAGTTATGATTTTTTTTCAAGTTGATTTTTTTTAACTAGACTAGTAAATTGGTGATACACAAAGAATTGCGAGGATATACAAAAGGTCAATCAATTTGGACATTCTCCGTGCCTATTTGGACACCTTTGGTGCCCTAGACGCCTCGTCTAGGGCTATACGGGGCGTCAAGGCACTGAATTGAAGAGCCTCTAAGTCACAAAGTTTTAGAGGTCTAGACGCCCTGTCTAGGCCTAAAAGCCCTGTCTAGGCCTAGATGAGACGTTTAGGAGTTGCGTTTTTTTTTTTTTTTTTTTTTTTTTTTTTGTTGTTGTTGAAAAAATGGGTGTTTTGGTGGGGTAATTTGATGGTTTTTGGATGGTGATGCTTTATTGAGTGAACAAATTTGTGTTTTTGAAGAAAGTTTATTTTTGTATAAAAATATTTTACGGTTTTCAAGGCCCTTTAAATATATTCAATCGTTTTAGTATTATATTGTTTTTAACATTTTATTTTTTCAAATATTACCCTACTGTTATGGTCAAAAATCAAGCTAAGAATAACGTAACCCGATCTGATTTTGTGAGGTAGTGTGCTTGAATGACAAGTAATTGAATGATCAATGAATGAAAGATAAAGGACAATGAACACAAAAGCTTGAAGCCTTTTCAGATAAACATTAAAACTGAACCGATAAACTTCGTTTTTACAAAAGCTTGAAGCCTTTTCAGATAAACACTAGTTTGTCTTGTATTGTGAACGACTAAGGAGACTTTTGGGATAACTGTTTGTGATAGTGAATAGATAAGTTGCTGCAAAACGCATGCGGTGTAAAATTCGGGATGGTCACCTAAGTAAACAAACCATGAAGATAACCATATACTTCAATGCCTCATAACAGATGCAGACGTACAAACATGAAACTAATATGCTATTAACAAAAGAAGAACAGGATATAAATGCACTTGGGGTGATAAGTGCAGGCTCTCAAACTCAAGGGTCTTCTATGTAATTTGTTAAAACTATTATTTTGGTCAAAATTTATGAGGGTTTTGTTGGTACACTTTATGTGGACGTGACTCGACTCGGTTCGATTCGGTTCGGTTCGACTCGGTTAGGTTCGGCTCAAGCCTGATGTCACGACATTCCTCCGTCGTGCGCCCCAGAGTTCGACACGCGAAGCACGGAGAGCCGCGAACTGTTTGCCGCCGACACATCACCATGACATCACCATGATGATCTCATGATGATGTCATGTAGAAGGAAATGCATGCAACTATTGAAATTATCCTGTGCATTCGGTTGATTTAACTGGATTGGGCCAATCAACTTCTTTGGGCCGAATCTCATAATTTCAAGCATATACGTCGACGAAACTTAGAGAGTTTCGTCGACTTTGAAGTTTCATCATGGCCACCACCCAGGTTTCGTCATATATATCGACGAAACTCTTCAAGTTTCGTCGATGTTGATGTTTCACCGGGACACCCTTTGAGTTTCGTCGAAGCTGTGACTGGTTGCCTATATAAACAAGTAGAGAACACATAACAGAAGTGAGAGAACGGAGAGTTTCATTTGTGTGTTTCATTGTAATATCTTTCTGTAACGAAACTCTGTTATTTCAATATACAACTGTTAAACGTTATATCTTTGTGTTGTGTTTATCTCTCGCTCGGTTTGTATCGTAACGTGGATTCTGCACTTGTTACGGTATTTGAAACAAGATCTCGTAGTTGTCCGGCGATCCGCAAACGGACCTACAATTGGTATCAGAGCTAAAGGCTCGATTTCTTGTTGAAAACCGAGTTTCCGGTGTGATTTTCGAGTGGGTTTTGAGTGTGTTTTGTGTAAAATTTTCAAAAACCCAGTTCTAGTTCATAAAAATCTGGATTTAAAACTCGAAAAATCTGTGTTTGTTTGATGTTGTTTGGTTTAAAACTTGTTAAAATCGTTGGAGATTATCATAGGTACAAGTTGTGTCGAGTTTCTACGTCAAAATTTGTTGTTCGGAAAAGTCTTTAGTTGACCGAAATCTTCATATCTTCATTCAACCTTCATAGAGTTCTTGTGTGTTCTTCATGCCATATACTTTTTGATCTTTTGTGAATTGGCTGTTTAAGTTGTTGGTGATTTAAAAATCATATTTGTTTGAAAAAATTTATTTCAAGGTATGGTGAGTTGTTGAGTTGGTAAACGGTGTGTACTGTGTTAGAACAGGATAAGATTTTGTTTAAAAAATCTAACCAAACCTCACCAACTCCCTGTTCTTATCTCTTTGTTGACGAAGCCATAAGCGACAAAACAACCCAGAGTTTCGTCGATCAGCAATCCTCACTGAGTTTCGTCAAAAGGAATTCAGACGAAACTTCAAGAGTTTCTTCCCAAAGGTTTCGTCATTAAGAGAGGTTTCGTCGATCATAGATCATCACAGGGTTTCGTCGCTATTATCCAAGGTTTCAAAACAAAAGTTTCGTCGTGCACACAAGGTTTCGTCGAACATAGATTTCACACACAAGAGGTTTCGTCGAACATAAGTTTCGTCGCATAGTGTGTCTTCACTCAGGTTTCGTCATTATCAGGTTTCGTCGTCATTAAAGGTTTCGTCGGTAATCAAGGATTCGTAGCTATCATCAAAGGTTTCATCACAAAGGTTTCGTCACTATCATAAGTGTTTCATCATAGAGTTTCGTTATAACAGTGATTCTTCACTGAGGTTTCGTCGAGTAGATTGTTTTGTCAAACAGGTCTCGCCAAGACCAGAGTTTCGTCGAGAAACTTGTGCATTTTTCACAGAAGCTTTGCATATCTATCATAACTGTCTGTTTTCAAGTGTGTAACCAGGTTTTCACTTTCATACATCGATCATGAGTTATACGAGTCCATGGGATTGGAGCATGGATCCAAGACTAGGTGAAGATCGGACTTCGGCAGCCGTTTGGTTAAGAAATGTCATGCCACCACAATCTATCAGTGCAAATCAATGGGCATTGGTGACGAACCAGAATCAAAGTATTCAAAATCTGTTGATAAGTGAGAGCGAAACGGGAAGCAACAACCGCCCGCCAAAGTTAAATCACATGAACGAATATCCGACATGGAAAGGTCGTTTCCACACGTATGTTCTAGGGCAAAATACCGAATTATGGACGTGCCTCATTTTGCCGTATAATCAAGATCTTGAAGAAGCAGGATCAAATGCCACGACCTTTATGAACATTCAAGAAACCGAAAAAAAGGCATATGATCTTGAGAAGAAGGCATTTGCTATTCTCACACAAGCACTCCACAAAGACATCTATCACCAGTTCGGCTACTGTACTAGCACAAAAGCTTTATGGGATGCCTTGGTAGCGAGAGGAGAAGGGAATGCTGCTACTAGAAAGACACGCCATGATCTATTGAAGAAAGAGTTTGAATCATTTCAGTTCTTGGAGAATGAAATCCTAAATGATATGACAACTCGTTTTCATCATTTGATTAGTGAAATGTATTCTTATACTGTTCTTGCAACTCAACAGGAAATGGTTGCACGGTTTACTGATGCTCTACCTCCAAAGTGGAGCCCATTCATTGAGCTTTCAAAGCATACGGGCATTCTAGATACTGTCAGTATCTATGTATTTATTCAGAAGTTAGAGCACAAGAATGATGAAGAAATCCGGAAAGCTAAACGAGTTCCTGTTCCTCAATATACTGAAATGTACGTTGCAGGTTTTAACTCTTTAGCTAGTTCCAGTTCCAGTTCAGCTCAGCAACCAAAACTACAGACGGCGTTTATGTCAAATACAAGCTCTTTTCCGTTTCCACAATCAGCTCCTCCTCTAGTTTTCGATCCAAGTGCTTTTCATCCTCCAGCGCATATGGTTGCTCAAGCTCACGCTTTTTCAAAACCTCAATATAATCCAAGTGCCTATATTCCAACCCAACCGCAAGCCCAACCACAACCTCAGCAAGCAAATTACAGTGACACCTTTCATTCCCAAAACCCCAACACCGTCATAGTTGATACTACCAATCTTTCAAAAGTCAGTGTAGAAGTGGCAAAGGAACAAATGGAACTTCTCAACACAATGTTCAGTGCCTATTGTGGAATGGTCGCAGGTCAAATTGGAAACATCAATATGACTCATGAAGATTATCAACAAATCGACCGTGATGAAATGGAGTTAATGGATATCAAGTGGGCGTTTGCAAGTGCTGTTAGAAGGGCAAAGGATTTCATGACTCGAACAGGAAGAACTTCGTTGGAAAGCAAGAAAGATACGAAGTATGGATTTGATAAGGATGCTGTTACATGTTTCAATTGGGGCGAGAAGGGTCACTTCAAACGGGAGTGCACTCGACCGAGCAAACAAGGCAACCAAAATCCCTTCCGAAGTCAGACAAGTACTTCCAACACAAATCAAGGTAACCGTGAAAAAGGGATAGTAGCGGTGAACAACAATCAGAACCAGAACCAGTCTGGACCCTCAAACACCACTAGAGCATTAGTTGTCCAAGCTGATGAAGGGTGTAATTGGTCTGTACAATTTGGGGAAGGTGATCAAGAAGGAGGAGGAACAGCGTGTTATGCAAAGATCATCAGACACATCAAGCACGTTCACAGGGAAGAATTTTCTGAAAGTGACGATAGTTCGGGTTATACCGGGAGTTCTGATGAAGAAAGTTCTAATTCGGGTGGTTATAATTCGGAATCTGATGTGAAGGAAGAAGGGAATTCTGATGTTGATGATTTGTTGAATGAAGCAGAGGAGTTGAAGTGTCAGAAGTCTATTCTGATCAAGAAGGCTGGTGTAGCATCAAAGGAAATGGAGAAGTTTTTCTCAGAAGACCGATCTTTTTCTTATCAAACTGCCTTTATGGCAAATGTCTCAGCCTCTACCAGTCAGGTAAAATCTGAAACTCCTGCTCCTAGTGTTTGTAATGCTTGTGCAGATTTGAAGCTTGAATCTGAAAAAGGTTCATAATCATAATCAAAGTTTAGTTATTGAGTTGTCTAAGTGCAAAGAGGCAAATATGGCTTTAGCTAGAAACGAAAAGGATTTTAAATCTGTGATTGAAACCCTAAAGAAAAGTGTTTCCGAGCTAACAAAAAAAGTTTCCAATAAGCAAATTGGTATTAACAATTACATTAATATCATCGAGGAAACCAAAAAGGAGCTAGCCATATCCGAATGCGAGCATGATGCAATCAAGCTCAAATTGGAGAGTTACTCTAACTCCCGATATGTGCTCGATCACATCATTGACGCTCAACAACTGAAGGGAAACAACAAAGGCATAGGGTATAAGAAGTGTCCGCCCCCTTTGAGACATAATTATACTCATATGCCCAATGAAGAAGAAATGCCACATTTTGAACCTAGTATGCCTCTTGATTATGAGGAAGTTACTACTGGCCTAGGGTTCAAATCGGACAGTTCCTGAAGTACTTCATCTGATGGAACAGAAATTTCAGCATCGATGAATCAAAGTACTCCAATTATTGAGGACTATGAGTCGTCTGATGATGAATCAGATGTAAGCGATCAGGATAAATCACTTGATAAAATGAAAGGAGTAGATATTCCAATTGAGAATTACATTCTTTGTGATCCTCCTACTCCTGTTGTTCAATCAGTTGTCAAACAAGTGATAGATCCTGTCAAGGATGACAAGGAATGTGTGTCTGTTGTTAAGTGTTAGGTCCAGAGTTTTACGCTTATCTTTATTACGTTTATATATGTTTATTTGGTTTAGTTTAACACTTGGGCTTGGGCTAGGCGATGTGGGCCAATGGGGTAGAGATTCCTATAAATAATTTTGTCTAGATTATTAGTAGTAGAGTTCTCCTTCACACTTGTAATCATGTAGCCCCAATAGAGAACCTTGTACCCGACAATCCTAGGGATTGTGTGCAAGGTTCTCGGAGATCGTACCAGACAGTCTTCGAGACTGTGTGCGATCTAAGCAGCGGCACTGAGTTCTTTAATAAAATATTTCTTTTTGTTCTTGACGGTTTGATCTTACTTTCCGCATTCGATCGAACCGTAGAGTGATGTCACGGGTTTTTTCGGGACTAACAAGTGGTATCAGAGCCATTGAAGTCTTTCAAAGGCTCGGTTTTGATATCACTCGAAGATCGAGAAGAATATTTTGCATAGTGTCATGTCGGGGGATGAATGCTCGTCAAAGATCTGGTGACTTTATTGCTATGTTTTTGTATTATTCGGTGACCTTGTTCATACATAGATTTGAAATTTTTTGTTGAAACTCATGAGTGGTGGATATGGTTTTCACTTATGGGTACTGGTTCTCAATGGTGACTCTAAACGTGGTGTGATGATGGAGGTGGCGGTCGTCAGAGGATAAGCTGATAACAACCGGAGATGAAGAAGATGAACGGAAATGTTTGACGGCGAAGGAGAATGTAGCGACGGTGAAGATGTCAATGATGGTAAATGTATGATGATGAACTTAACCGGTGAGGAACGGAGGTCAAGATGGTGACCGGAGATTATGGTAGAGTTGGTTGTCGCCGGAGAACGTTGGCTCGACTGAACAATGAACGTTGCAGGTTAGTGAATGATGATGATGATCGGAATGATCGTCGGAGGTGTTGGTTATGGATGTGACGACGGTATTACGGTGGAACAAGGATGGCGGCTAAAAGGTGATCGGAATGTGTTTTTGTTCATCGGAGATGTTGTTTATCGGAGATGGCGACTGAAAACGATGGTTGAATATGATGATGTCACGTGATGTCAGCATAGAATGTTGGAATATTGTTTGCGGCTGCACATGATGTCCCATTCAGAATTCTCTAAAAACCCTAAAATATCTACACCATTGGATGATAATGATCTAAGGTCAGAAAGTTAAGGACATGTTTTGAATTTGTGGTGCATAATTCTATGGGGCCAACAGTGGAGCACTGGAGCCGGACACCTTTGCAGCTGGACCAAACAATATTGGCCCACTAAACATGAGCCCAGGTTTGTATAATCGTAAATCCGGTAATGAGAGTCCAATTGTTGTGAGAGTAGGCTTTGTCTACAGCAACTACATCTGGACAAATTAAACTTGGGCTTCAAAATGATGGAAATACAATGTTGAACGATATGGATCAGAATATCATTCGAGATCATTCTTCTTCTTCAGCATCTGACACATGATTTTCATTCGAGATACATCAAATCATCTCGGATGACTAATTTTTAAATGTTTATCAACTCATTTCATCTGAGACACACTTCAGCTTATCCGAGACCTGATCCGAGCTACACCATTTTTCATCCGACATTGTCCGACATCCAAGATACTTGTGTCTCATCCGAGATCGTCTAAGCCGTAATAAAGAGAGCATAAAACTAGGGGGATATTGTTAGGTCCAGAGTTTTACGCTTATCTTTATTACGTTTATATATGTTTATTTGGTTTAGTTTAACACTTGGGCTTGGGCTAGGCGATGTGGGCCAATGGGGTAGAGATTCCTATAAATAATTTTGTCTAGATTATTAGTAGTAGAGTTCTCCTTCACACTTGTAATCATGTAGCCCCAATAGAGAACCTTGTACCCGACAATCCTAGGGATTGTGTGCAAGGTTCTCGGAGATCGTACCAGACAGTCTTCGAGACTGTGTGCGATCTAAGCAGCGGCACTGAGTTCTTTAATAAAATATTTCTTTTTGTTCTTGACGGTTTGATCTTACTTTCCGCATTCGATCGAACCGTAGAGTGATGTCACGGGTTTTTCGGGACTAACATTAAGAGCAATAACGTGTTGTATACTTTGGTCAGGGATGTTAAAATTTATTCAAATAATGATTTTCCAATCAAAAATGTCAATCCATCTTCGATTGATAAAGTTCTTGAAGATAACACAAGCAAATTTTTGGGAAAGACGATCCCAGGAGTTACTGTAACTCAATGTGATCCAATTCCAAAAGCTGAAATCAGAACACAATTTGAAAATCAGAAACCACCGATAAAGCAACAACCTATTGCTGTTAAGGGTAAACAACCAGAAAGGCGAGCTCAAAAGCCTAACGTTTCTCAATCAAAATTTGAAACAAAGGGAGCTCGTTACAAGAAAAAGGTTCAGAAGATCAACTTCGTGAAATCCAGAGGGACTGATAAAATTGAAACTTTCGAAAACAAATCCAACACGGACTTTGTTAAACAAGTTAAAATTTTGAAAAGAAACAGTCAAAACAATTACCCACAACAAACAAACGGTTGTGATGTAGGACCAAGTACCTCAAGATCACGAAGTTCATCATCAAGCTCTTACAGTTTTGATACTCCGAGGTTTGTTGAGCGGAGATCATGCTTTGAATGCGGTGAGAATGGACACATTGTTAGAAACTGTCCATATCTCACAAAAGGAAAGGCAAAAGGTGATGCCCCCTGTGATAACAGTTACCATAAAAGATCTGTTTCACCAAAACAGGACCCTCGTCTTGTTAAACAACGAGAAGTGAAACAGAAAAAGAAACAACGAAAAGAAGTTGAAAAGGCGATAAAACCGGAGGTTGTCCAAACAAAATCTGTTAAATCGGATGTTAAAAATGAAAAACAGAAACAAATTTGGAAACCAAAAACGGTAAATGTTTCAGGGGGAGCTCAATCTATTCCGAATCATCAGGAAATTGAAGTCACAATCCTCGATGATGACGGACGACCCAAGTCTATGAAGGCTTGGGTCCCCCTCTCCAACTAATCTCTGAATGAGTGTGCAGGATGTTCCAGGAGGAACTATTGATAGTCATAGGATTGTTGATAGTGGAGCGTCCATGCACAAGACAGGCGACTTAAGGCTCCGACACATTGTTACATCTAGGAGTTGTTGCCTTTGATGGAGAGAGAAAAAGAAAAGAAGAATGTGTAGTGACAGAAAATGAAAGCTTCGACAAAATGAAAATCATTACAAAGTTTTATTGTTAAAAGCTTTAATCGGGTCCCCAGGATAGATTCAATCAAAATGTACGCACTTGCAGCACGTCTGAAGTTCAAAATCAACAAGATGAACATGCGGTGTACATTTCTTCGCGGTGTGATTGAAGAAAATGTGTTTGTTGAACAAACCAACCGGGTGTGCGGATGCCATGGCGTGGATTGAACAACCGCACACTACTTCTCAAGAGAAAGACAAAGACCTTCGCTGGTATAATGTGGAAGCCCATCCGGACCAAAGGTTTATGATCTTGTTGCTGTGAAGAGATTTCTCAGTAGCTACAAAATCGACTTTGAGATCCACACCGGGTGGATATCCAGTTTAGGAGAGCGCTTAGATTCCTAGCAATGCACGAAGCAGTTGCAAGATACGGTTTTGAATTTCTAATCTCTCCTATACTTGTCGATATTTAAGCTGCTTTATGAATTATTATCATCTCGTACAACACTTTTTGGCCTGACACGTTGATCTCAAATATCACCTCACACGTGATTGTTTCACTATGAAACTCGTCAATGGTGTCATGGTCCGCACCGCTTACCGACGTGCCAACTCATTTTTTTTTCCAAAATTCGATAAATCATTTCTGATTAAAATTAATTTTGGTAAAAGGCATTAAGGTAAAACATGAGTTAACAAACATCTGGAAATCGTTTTTGTAAATACCTTTGTGTTTTTAAAATTTATCATAGTTTGTTGATTTTAGGGGGAGTAAATCCAAAATTTAAAAATTCAAAAACATCGAAAAATTTCAAAACTCAAAAACAATAGAAATACAAAAATGAGTTTCCTGGCGAGAAAAAGAGAAAATGATAGTACATCAGTGGTCTGTCGAAACCTCTTCGAACTGAATTTAAAATGAAAAACGATAAGTAGCTCTATATTCGATGTATCGGTAGGCTCACAATCATTTTAAAGTGTAAGGGCGATATAAACCAAAATCGACGGAAGACTGTGTGGGAACCATTCATTGGCATATGGTCTTGGTACCGAAATTTCGTTTGATTGATTGCCGAGGTTCTGAGATATACGGTCTTTATGCTGGCTTATCATCTGGGTATCATGGTTGTATCTTTTACCGAAAAATAACGGAGACGAAGTCTAGATCTTCCATGGTACTATACATACGTGTACATATTGCATTCGACCTCCGGTAGGCTCACAATCATTTTAAATTGTGAAGGGCGATATAAACCTAAATCGACTGAAGACTGTGTGGGAACCATTCATTGGCATATGGTCTTGGTACCGAAATTTCGTTTGATTGATTGCCGAGGTTCTGAGATATACGGTCTTTATGCTGTCTTATCATCTGGGTATCATGGTTGTATCTTTTACCGAAAAATAATGGAGGCGAAGTCTAGATCTTCCATGATACTATACATACGTGTACATATTGCATTCGACCTCAATAAGTGATCAACAATCACATGTCCAATCAAAATAAGTGATAATGCATCACATTTATCCGGGAGTCAAGTTCGTCTCTTTGCTGTACGATGTACTGACCTGTTCACGGACTTGCTCTTGTGTCCTGATGCATATGAAAATCAAGTTCCTCATCAATAAGTAATTCTATCACATAGGGCTTGTTTTCAATAAAAAATAAGTGAGTTTCTCACATTCTTTTATACGTTCAAACAGATGATAAACAGTATACTCACCGGTAAGATGAACTCTCGTGCATACCTTGATACGGGAATGTGTCGTGTGTGGATGAACACCGATCGGTAAGTATAAATCATACCTTAATGTATTCCCATGTCACATGATTACATCTGATAAGTTGAGCTTGCGTGGACAACAATACCGATAATCGTTACAGGATGCTTATTTAAATGTTAACTAATTGAACAACAAGAGCGTTTTGGCGTGACCGTACACTGATATGATTCCCTTACCCTCGAAACTCGCAAAAAGAATGTCTGTAAATATTTATTTACTGCTTTCAGTTTCTGCATCTCTGTATATATTTATTTATTTCTTTCCGTCCTTACATTTGAAAAATGAAAAATACCAAAAAGATTTTAGGTGTGTTTTAATATAAACTTTATAAAAGCCAAAAAGATTTTGCTTCTAGTTTATTTTTGATTGACCGATGTTGGAACTCGAGTCTATCCTACCCAAAATCCTGATTGTAAGCCGGAAAAAATTGTATCTTCATAAATGGTCGAAGTTGACAGATTTTGAAAGTTAAATGATTAAAACTGAACATTTTCTAAAATTTCAAACTGTTGTCGATTGGTTGTTTGATTGAGAGTTGGTCTCATATGTCTTGTTTCTTTAATTTGTCTATATTCCAAGCGGTTGTTCTCACTACGTTTTTAGCTCTGTTACGTGTGAAGATTTTGCATTCGAACCAGCTCAAAGTGAAGAGAGTGTGTCAGATGACAAGCCGTAAAGTGAAGACACGACATTGATGCAATCTGAAGATCATGATGATCGAGTTGCAGCTGATCACTCATCAACACCAAAAGGATCTGAATTATTGAAGATCAAAAGATTCGCGAGCATCATTCAAGGGGGAGTTTGTTGATACACTCCCTGATTGTGACATGTGAAGACTTTTAAAGACCCGACAACAATGTGAAGATCAAACCATCACAAGTAGCGTCCAAGGGGGAGTTTGTTGGTACACTTTATGTGGACGCGACTCAACTCGGTTCGATTCGGTTCGGTTCGACTCGGTTAGGTTCGGCTCAAGCCCGATGTCACGACATTCCTCCGCCGTGCGCCCCAGAGTTCGACACGCGAAGCACGGAGAGCCGTGAACTGTTTCCCACCGACACATCACCATAACATGACCATGATGATGTCATGTAGAAGGAAATGCATGCAACTATTGAAATTATCCTGTGCATTCGGTTGATTTAACTGGATTGGGCCAATCAACTTCTTTGGACCGAATCTCATAATTTCAAGCATATATGTCGACGAAACTTAGAGAGTTTCGTCGACTTTGAAGTTTCATCATGGCCACCACCAAGGTTTCGTCATATATATTGACGAAACTGTTCAAGTTTCATCGATGTTGATGTTTCACTGGGACATCCTTTGAGTTTCGTCGAAGCTGTGACTGGTTGCCTATATAAACAAATAGAGAACACATAACAGAAGTGAGAGAACTGAAATTTTCATTTGTGTGTTTCATTGTAATATCTTTCTGTAACGAAACTCTGTTATTTCAATATACAACTATTAAACGTTATATCTTTGTGTTGTGTTTATCTCTCGCTCGGTTTGTATCGTAACGTGGATTTCGAACTCGTTACGGTATTTGAAACAAGATCTCGTAGTTGTCCGGCGATCCGCAAACGGACCAACATGTTTTCATGGTCAAGACTTAGGATTTTCCCTAGTACGATTTTAGATATTGGTTTAGTCAGGGTTTGTATTATCTTGGGCTTTGGGCCTTTCTATGTCCTCACTTTAGTAGTCAGGACTTCCCATTGTATATAAACTCTAGTGAAATGTTATACATGGCGATTTCTTTTGTGTGGAAAGTTCGTTCTTCAAAAAACCCTAATCATTGTAACTGTGTGTGAATTGACAGCTACTGTGTGTGACGTCATTTATCATCTTCATCATTCTTGTTCTACACTTTGGTGATCCAATACCATACGGTAGTGATTGCTAGGTGGATTCCGCACACCTGGTGATTGTTGTCTGAGTGAGATCCTTGGGTAGGAGATCTTACAAGTGGTATCAGAGCAGTGTGCTCATACTACTGTAGGTTTGGGTTTAGAGGTTTAGTTGAGAAAGATCACATTTTTATTGGGTGTTTGGTGTTGTTTGCTGGGTTATAAGTGTTTTTCATTAATCATTCATGTGTTTACTCATTTTGGATGATGGATTGTGATTAGAAAGGAGCTTTTTAGCATGTACATTCATTTGGGTTTTACAGAGCTTGAAGATCTTCATCAGAGGTTTTTGAAGGGTTTTTGAAGGTTAGTAAAGATTCCCTGTTTGATCTATTTTAATTTGTTCAGAGTTTTCCTTCAGTGATCTATTTTAATTTGTTCAGAGTTTTCCTTCATTGTTTTCCTTCAGGGTTTGTGCTTGAGGATTATTGATGAACTAGTGTGAAGTCACACTTGTGAGATATTTGAAGCAGGTTTTCTCTTGTCCGGACTAACTTAGAAGTCAGGATTTACTTCTTTGAGTGTTCAGACTTTAGAGGTCAGGATATACCTTTGAAAGATCTAGGTTTACCAGTATTCAGAGTTTAACATCCGAGTTTAGTAATTCTAAATAAATCAGGGTTTACACTTCAGAGTTTATTTTTTTATAAAGTTTCCAAACTTATTTCTAATTACTTCCGAGTTTAGTCTTAGAAGTTGTTGGAGTTTATGCAAGTAAAAGAGTCTGAGTTTAAGTGAACATCTTGGTCCAAGTTTCTTTTCAGAGTTTTTAGGTTCGTTCAGGACTTCCGAGTTTCAGAGTTTATTTGCTTTTAATAGTTCAGAGTTTTAAGCTTTTTACAGGACCTTCCTAATTTAACCAGTCCGAGTTTTAAACCTCACAATCTCCGAGTTCATTCATTGTTCTCTGGTCCGAGTTTTCCTCAACCGAGTTTAGTTTCAATCAATCATCCCGCCCGAGTTTGAGTATCATTCAGAGTTTTTCGAGTTTAGATCCGAGTTTAAGCATTTTCAAAAAGGATCCGAGTTTGCTTTTAAAACTTCTGAGTTCTTTTTTTGTTAACCTTAAAAAATTCAGAGTTTCGTTTTCAAAAGAGTCCGAACTAGCATATTCATCAGAGTTTTAATACCATCCTAGTTTATCTTGAGTTGTTGTTATCAGAGTTTAGTATTAAATACTTCCGAGCTTTGTTTTCGTAGTTTAAATTTTCAAAGATTCCGAGTTTAAAAAGTTTTTCTTTGGGTCAGAGTTTAGAGTGTTGTCAGAGTTTGTATTTTATTCAGGTTGTGATCCGGATTATACCACACTGATTTTCTCCGGCATTTCACTCTGTGTTTCCAAGTTTCTCTTGTGTCACCGGATTTTGTGAACTTAGAAACTTTTTCAAATCAAACCTATTGTTAAATTCACTGTTTTTCAAAACCACTCTTTATTTCTTCAAAATAGCAAATAACAATCTGACCGCAATGGTGCAAAACCTTAAACACAGTGCTGAGGTTGGGAGTAACGACAAACCTCCTTTGTTGATAAACGATCTTGATTTTCCTGAGTGGAAGGAGCATTTCAAAAGGTATGTAAGAGCGAAAGACATCAAGATCTGGTTGTGTATCGTTAAAGGATGTGGAGCCACACCAGTAAGAACGTTAACGATTGATACTTATTTGGCGCTCACCGACGACCAAAGAAAGTTTTATGATTGTGAAGAGAAAGCAATGTCGATGATAACGATGGCGATGACGCAATCTATACTCCATACTTTCCGTAAGAGAAGTAATTCGAAGGAGTTGTGGGATAGCATGATCGAGCGCGATGAGGGAAATGTAATGTACAAGAAACGACGTCTTGAGCGATTGAAGACTCAATTCGTTGTGTTTATAGCGTTAAGAAATGAATCTTCGATGACACGGTGAATCGATTTTATCATCTGTTGAGCGAACTTGATCATAGTCAAGAAGGAATCTACATTGAATTTGAGAAAGTTGAGAAGTTTCTAAATTGTCTTCCCAGAGAATGGAATATGTACACGGCATTGATTAGAGAAGGTGTTCTCTATGAGGAGCTCTCACCGGAAGAAGCCGTACCAAAACTGAAGGGTTATGCTTGGAATATGGAAGATCAAGCATCTGATTTCGAGAAGATCCAAGATTCTCAGTTATATAAAGATTCAAAACCGACGGATAAGGGTAGTAATGGAGGAGCCAGTGTTGCCCTATATTCAGATAATGAAGTTCCTGCAAGTGAACACACCTTTATAAGCAACAATGTCAGTTCAAGTGGATCAACAAATTCCAATCAAGGAATGTACTCTTCTAGTGGAGCTTAGAAATCTCAAGCGACAAAATTGAACATTCCAAAGTTAGATGCAAGCTGCTTAAAGTTAATAGAAGAAAACATGAGCCTTTTGGCGTCCTTTATCACTGCCTACGAGAACTTATGTGTTGGAAAGCTCATTGAACCATCAAGTCTCGATGAGGACTTTGACCAGATAGACCAAGACGAAATGGAAGAACTTGATCTACAACTCAATATGGAAGAACTTGTCTACACACATCTCGTGAACAAAGATGAAGTGGATGCTAGCTCTAGAGAAAGTATTCCTACGAATGTGACAACAAATGTTCCAGTCGTTGATTCTTCGATCGTAAACGAAGTTGTTGTTGAGCAGATCCCCAATGCAGCTGCTCAAACTACAAGTGGTGATCTTTACGTTGATTTATCAGCATATCCAAATGTTAAAACGTCTTCTGGAAATGATCAAGCTTCTAGTAGTAATGCAAATGCTGAGGGGGAGATTCAATCGAATTTGGGAAACAATCTTCAAGCTTCGGCAATTCCAGTTCCAAGAACTAATATTCATCATCCTGTTGATAATATTATTGGGAATCCAAATGCAGGAGTGCAAATGCGAAGGAGTATTTCAGAGATGCAGTGTCTATTCTCTGCTATCAAGAAGGAAGAAATCTACAATCTTAGCCTACATGAATGTTTTATCTCTCAAATAGAGCCGAAGAACTATCAGATGGCTCTAAAGGATAATTCTTGGTGTGAGGCGATGAAAGAAGAGTTAGCTCAGTTCGACAAGTTAAAGGTGTGGAATTTGATCGATCTTTCAAAGGGCCAACATGCAATCAACACGAAGTGGGTTTTCAAGTGCAAGAAAGAAGATAAGGGTGTTGTCGTCAGAAACAAAGCACGGTTGGTTGTTCAAGGCTTCAATCAAGAGGAAGGGATTAATTATACAGAAGTTTATGCACCGGTGGCACGACTGGAAGCCATTCGTCTGTTTCTAGCTTTTGCTGCACACATGCGTTTCAAAGTCTATCAGTGGGATGTGAAAAGCGTGTTCCTTTACGGGAAATTGCATGAAACTGTGTATGTATCCCAACCACCGGGTTTCGAAGCTCCAGGGTCTGAGAACAAAGTCTATCTGTTAGACAAAGCTCTCTACGGTCTCCATTAGGTTCCTCAGGCATGGTACGAGACTATATCAAGACATCTATTGGAGCACAGGTTCTCGCGTGGCGCGATCGACTCTACTCTGTTCATATTGAAGAAATGGGGAGATTTTCTGATCGTGCAAATTTACGTTGATGACATAATTTTTGGTTCTTCAAATGAAGAATTGTGTCGTGAGTTCAAGGTGGTGATGAAGTCAAAATTTGAAATGAGTGCGATGGGCGAGTTATCGTTCTTTCTAGGTCTTCAAGTGAGTGAAGAAAAAGTTGGGACGTACGTGCATCAGACGAAGTATGTCCACGAGATTCTCAAAAAAATTGGATTGGAAGATAGCTTACTCTATGACACGCCTCTGCCGACAAATCACAAGCTTACAACCAATAAGGAGAAAGATCCGGAAGTGGATCCGACTCTATATCGAGCAATGATAGGTTTGCTAATGTATCTCACTGCTTCACGACCAGATATTATGTTTTCCGTTTGTTTGTGTGCTAGGTTCCAATCAACTCCGAAAGAGTCTCACATGAAAGCGGTAAAGCGTATCTTTAGATACCTGAAAGGGACGCCTAAGCTTGGATTGTGGTATCCAGCTGAAGGTGGTCTGGATTTGCTGGCGTATGCTGACGCAGACTTCGGAGGGTGCCCGGTGAACAGAAAGTCAACCTCTGGCGGCGTACAACTTCTTGGGAACTGTCTTGTGTAGGTCCCTCGGAGGTTGAGGTTTAACCTATTCCTTGTTATGTCTAACACACTAGCAAGTGCGGAATCCAAGCTAGCATGCAAACCGAGAGTTTATATGAGAACATAGATACACGACACACAAAGTTCACCGTTTAACACCACTGTATTAAAACGTATGAAAGGTTCCGGTTACAAGCACAAGGTTTACAAATGTATTCTGCAAACTCTCTCTGACTCTCGTGTGTGTGTGTTTTTGCTCTAAGTGTTCTACTATGTCTCTGCTAGAAGTGAACACAACACATGGGTATATATACCCGAACACAGCATGTATGGTCGAAGGATAGATAGACTGATCGAAGGATCATCTATCGACTAGAAACTCATCGAAGGATCAACATAGACCTCGAAGGATGATATCCTTCGTGGTCTATCCTTCGAAGGTTATCTTTCGAGTTCATCTTCGAAGGATATAAACTATCCTTCGAAGACCTATCCTTCGACACAAACAGCTTACAACCAATGTGCTAACTATTTGGCCAAGTCAAACCAGGAGGATGGTTTACTTGATCAAACTTACATCGAACGCACATTGTAACAAACTAAGACGTAACCTAGACTAACATAAGACATCGTTTTGTATCATGACGAAATACAGACAAAGTACAGACACAAGTGCACCAACAAACTCCCCTTTGGCTGTAGCTTTGTCTCGATCTTCGTGTCTTCAAGTCTCTAATGCCGAGTCGAACCGAGCTGAGTCGCGTACACACAAAGTGCATCAACAAACTCCCCCTTGGACGCTACTCGTGATGGTTCGTCTTCTGTGTCTTTCATGTCGGAGAATCTTCAAAGTCTTCACGTCTTGAAAGCAGAAAGTGTATCAACAAACTCCCCGTTTCATGTAGGAAGTGTGTTGACAAACTCCCCCTTAACATAAGCTCCCCCTTGAGTTATGCTCGTGAATATCTTGATCTTTATGAGTTGAGATCCTTGTGGTGTTGATAATGGTCAGCGGCAACTCGATCATCTTCATCACTTGAGTGCCTTCACGTCGTGTCTTCATTCCGAAGCTTGTCATCGACCATGTTCTCCTTGCCTTTAGAATCTGCACATGCAAGAAATCTAAACGCGTAATGAGAACAACTACCTGGAATATCATAAACAGACGACACACATGTGACCATTGTTCAATCAAACACCGTCCGACAGTTTGAAAGTTTAACAAATTTTTATCAATTTTAGTTTTTAACTTTCAAAACTTGCAAATTTCGACCGTTTATGAAGATTTAGTCATTTTCGGTTTTCGTTCAGGTTTCAGGTATCGAAGACTCGAGATCCAACATCGTACAATCGAAAATAAAATAGAAATAAATTTTTTTTTTGCTTTTATAAAGTTTATATTAAAACACACCTAAAATCTTTTTGGAATTTTTGAATATTTCAAATTTAAAGACTGAAAGCAGTAAATAAATATATACAGACATTCTTTTTGCGAGTTTCGAGGGTAAGAGAATCATATCAGTGTACGGTCATGCCAAAACGCTCTTGTTGTTCAATTAGATAACATTAAGATAAGCATCCTATAACAATTATCGGTATTGTTGTCCACATAAGCTCAACTTATCAGATGTAATCATGGCGAGGGGATACGTTAAGGTATGGTTTATACTTACCGACCGGTGTTCATCCACATCACGACACATTCCCGTATCAAGGTATGCACGAGGGTTCATCTTACCGGTGAGTATACCGATTATCATCTGTTTGACCGTATATGATGTGAGATTCTCACTTATTTTGATTTGAAAACAAGCCCTGTGTGATATAATCACTTATTGATGAGGAACTTGATTTTCAGATGCATGAGGGCACAGGAGCAAGTCCGTGAACAGGTCAGTACTTTCGTACAGCAGAGAGACGAACTTGACTCCCGGAAAGAATCTGTGATATATTATCACTTATTTGTTTGGACATGTGATTGTTGATCACTTATTGAGGTCGTATGCAATATGTACACGTATGTATAGTATCATGGAAGATCTAGACTTGCGTCCCCGTTATTTTTCGGTAAAAGATACAACCATGATACCCAGATGATAAGCAGCATAAAGACCGAATATCTCAGAACCTCGGCAATCTCTCAAACGAAATTTCGGTACTAAGACCATATGCCAATGAATAGTTCCCACCCGATCTTCAGTCGATTTAAGTTTATATCACCCTGCACACTTTAAAATGATTGTGAACCTACCGATACATCTTATATAGAGCTGCTTATCGTTTTTCATTTAAGGTTTAAAGAGGTTTGGACAGACCACTGATGTACTATCATATTCTCTTTTACTCGCCAGGAAACTCATTTTTGTTTTTCTATTGTTTTTGTGTTTTTGAAATTTTTCGATGTTTTTGGATTTTTCAAATTTGGATTTACTCCCCCTAAAATCAACAAACTAAGATAAATTTAAAAGACACAAAGATATTTACAAAAATGATTTTCCGATGTTGGTTAACTCATGTTTTACCTCAATGCCGTTTACCAAAATTAAGTTTTAATCAGAAATGATTTAGCGAATTTTGGAAAAATCAGTTGGCATGTCGGTAAGCGGTGCGGACCATGACAACATTGTCTGGCCAAAGAGAGCTGAACGAGATAATAATTCATAAGGCAGCTTAAATATCGACAAGTATAGGAGAGATTAGAAATTTAAAACCGTATCCCGCAACTGCTTCGTGCATTGCCAGGAATCTGAGTGCTCTCCCAAACTGGATATCCACCCGGTGTGGATTTCAAAGTCGATTCTTTGTAGCTACTTAGAAATCTCTTCACAACAACAAGATCAGAAACCTTTGGGTCCGGCTGGTCTTCCACATTGCACCAGCGAAGGTCTTTGTCTTTCTCTTTGAGAAGTAGTGTGCGGTTGTTCAATCCATGCCAAGGCATCCGCACACCTGGTTGGTTTGTTCAACAAACACATTTTCTTCAATCACACCGTGAAGAAATGTACACTGCACGTTCACCTTGTGGACTTTGAACTTCAACCGTGCTGCAGGTGCGTACATTACATTGGAATCTTTCCTGAGGACCCGATCAAAAACCATAACAACCAAATTTTGCACATATTTCATCTGGCCGAATTTTGCAACTTCATTCAACAACATTCTATCATCAGATATTCTTCCTTTCTCCTCTCTCCATCAAAGGCAATAATTTCTTTTGTCGCCTATCTTGTGCAAGGACGCTCCACTATCAACAATCTTACGACTATCGAAAGTTCCTCCTGGAATATCCTACACACTCACTCAGAGATTAGTTGGAGAGGGGGACCCAAGCCTTTGTGGACTTGGGTCGTCCTTGATCATCAAGGAAAGTGATTTCAATCACTTGATGATTAGGAAAACGAACTTGTGGTGCTCCCCCTGATTGAATTACCTGCTTTTGCTTCCAAGCTGTTTGTCCTTTACCAGTATTTGAATTTATTGTTTTAGCATTTACTGGTTTTAAAGTTTCAGACTTTGCTTGTACAAGTTTTTCTTCTTTTACCTCTGATTTTAAAGCCTTTTCAATTACCTTTTGATTCTTTTGCTTTAACTTCTTTTCCCTTTCTTTCAAGACACGTGGGTCTTGTTTCGGGGAAACTGATCGTTTTCGGTAATCGATTTCTTGGGGAGCACTCGTTTTTGACTTCAGCTTTTGCACGTGTGGGCAATATCTTACAATATGCCCAACAGTCCCACATTCAAAACATGTTCTCCGTTCTACAAACTTCGGAGCAACACGTTGATGACCAGACGGAGAACCAGACCATGAACTTTGTGATCTAGATGTGCTTGGACCTAAATCACATCCGTTGGTGTGTTGGGTGTAATTATTCTGTTCATTTCGTTTTAGAATTCTAACTTGTTTTATAAAATCAAGGTTAGATTTATCCTGAAATGTTTCAAGTTTGTCTGAACCCGTGGACCCAACAAAGTTCATTTTCGGTTCTCGTTTCTTAACAGGAGCTCTTTTGTTTTGCACCTTTTGTTGTTGAACCTTTGGTTGTTCAGTCTTAGGCTGCTGAACTTTAGGTGCTTGAACATTCTTGTTCTGAGCCTTCTTTCCCTGTACCTTACCCTTTCCGGAGTTGACTTGTTGTTTTCGCTCAACTGGTGGTTTTTGGTTTCCGTATTGTTTTCTAATTTGTTCACATGGAATTGGATCACATTGAGTAACGGTAACTTTGCCACTTTTGTTCCCCAAAAACTTATCAGTACATCCTTCAAAAATTTGCTCAATTAAATCTTGATTTACATTTTTAATTGGAAAATCTTTGTTAGAGTAGATTTTGTTATCTCCTTTGAGCGTGTACAACAAGTTATTCTCTTCACTGGTAGAAACAAGGGACTCCATTGCTTTTGACATTTCAGTCTTACTCGGTTTCACTGGTGGATCACACAGGATGTGATTCTCAATTGGAATATCTGTTGTAACCGAGTTAGACTGTTGTTTCACAATTTCTTCAGATTCATCATCTGAAGAATCAGCATCCTCAACAATGGGAGGACTCTGTTCCTTAACACACGATGAATCTGTCTCATTCTCAGATTCTGATTGACCCGAGGATGATGTACCAGTTGTGAACCCGAGGCCTGCTGCAAAGTCATCTAGACCGAGTGGCACAGTAGGTTCAAAACGGGGCATATCCTCGTCATCAGGCAATTTGGAGTAATTGTGATTCATTGGGGGAGGACATGATTTGAATCCAATACATGGTTTATCCCCCTTTTTCTTTCTCTCTTGAACGTCAATGATGTGATCCAATACAAAGCGGGAATTGGAATAGCTTTCCAGTTTCTGCTTAATTGTTTCACATTCACATCGAGCTGTTGTCAATTCTACCATTTGCTTTTCAATTGTGTCAATAAGATTATTGTTAGCATGTTGTTTTCGCAAAACAGCCTTTTGTAATTCTGAAACATCATGTTTTAATGACGCAATTGTTGCTTTAAATTCCTTTTCATTTCTGGTTAAAAACAAGTTAGCTTCAGTTGCTTTAGAAAGATCTACAATCAATTCTTGATTGTGTTTGTTCGTGATTTCAAATTTCTCTTGCAAACCCTCGTGTTTGCTTCGCAATTCACAACACTCATCATTCATCGAAACATGTTTGTCTTGCAAGTCAAACAAACTAGCTTGTAAAGCATCATGTTTGCCTTGCAACTCAGACATGTTTGCCTCTAAATCAGCATTTTTAACACGCAAACTATCACAGTTATCACAACTAACTACAGTGGGTTCATCGACACATACCTGACCTGATGAACTGTCGACATTAGCCATAAAGGCTGAATGGAGAGAAGACGAAGAAGAGTAAGCAGCTTGATCCACCAAAATAGATCTTCGTTCAGTTCCTGCTGCAGCTTCTTCCAAAAGTTCATCAATATCTGCATCGACTGACGCACTAGATGTCTCATCCACATGATCATTTCCTGAAGTGGAGGCTTCTTCATCTGAGCTTCCACTATAACCAGAAGAGTCTTCATCCTCAGAGGAGTCACCACCATTGGCGGAAGATTCTCCACCACTGGCGTGCTTTAAATCCTTTACGATTTCAGCAAAACATGCTGTTCCATCTGGAGCAAACTGAAGCGACCAATCGCAACCTTCATCTACTTGAACCACAAGTGCCTGGTTGGCATTAGATGGTCCTGTTTGACTTTGGTTGTTGACAGGAATCATCGTACGAACATTGTTCCTGTTCTGGTTCTGCTGGTTGCCTTGGTTTCTGAAAGGATTTTGGTTTCCATGCTGAGCTGGTCTTGTGCATTCCCTTTTGAAATGACCCCGTTCACCACAGTTAAAGCACGTTACAGCTTGCTTGTCGAACCCATACTTGGTGTCTTTCTTGCTTTTCGAATTGCACTAGCAAGAGCCCATTTGATATCCATCATTTCAAACTCTTCTTTATCCACTTGCTGATAGTCTTCATTGGTTAGATTGATATTCCCAATCTGACCTGCAACTAATCCACAATAAGCACTAACCAAGGTGTTCAACATCTCCATATGCTCCTTGGCTACTTCTACACTGACTTTGGAAAAGTTGGAAGCGTCTAATCTGACTGTGTTCGGATTGGAAGTGGCTTGAAAGTTTGAAGAGCTTCCATAAAACCCTTGCTGTTGTGGTTGTTGCTGCTGAACTCTCGGTTGCACATCTGGTCTTGAATACATCGTGTATGCTGAAGGATCAAACTGATCTGTTGTGGAAGGTCCGGTGTTTGAGATGAAGGCTGTTTGAAGCTTCGCATGTTGAGAGGCTGGTCTTTCTCCACTGATACCTCCGGCAATCCCAAAGTACATCTCTGGATTTTGAGGAGTTAGTGTTCTTTTTGCCTTAAGCTTTTCTTCTACATCCTTGTTCTCCAATTTTTGAATTAACTCATAAACATTGATTGTGTCTAGAACACCATTTTCTTTGAGAATCTCAAGGTAACTGCTCCACTTTGCTGGTAAGCTATCAGCGAATCTCTTCACCATTTCTTGTGGAGTGGCAGTGACTCTAAAACCAAACATCTCGCTCAACAAGTGATGAAACCTTGTAGATAACTCTGCCAAAGTCTCATTCTCCATACACGTTAAACCTTCAAACTCTTTCTTCAGTAATTCTTGCTTGATCTTTCTAGATTGAGCATTTCCTTCACATCGTAACGTGAGCATATCCCACAAGCTTTTAGTAGTCGTGCAGTAAACAAACTGGTGGTAAATGTCTTTGTGAAGAGTTTGTGTGAGAATCATGAATGCTTTCTTTTCTAACTCAAATTTCTTCTTATCATCATCAGACATAGTGCTGTAAGTTTCTGTATTAGATCCTGCAACTTCCAAATCATGGTCAAATGCGGTGAAGAAGCACATCCATAGATCTTGACCTTGCCCCTGAACATAAGTTCTCAGCCTTTCTTTCCACCATCCCCAATCATTGATGTGATTTAGCTTTGGCGGTTTTGTGCTTGTACCAGTTTCACTGTCGTTCTGCATCATAGATTGAATGCTGTTGCTTTGATTTGTGACCAATGCCCATTGATTTGCAGTTATCATTGCAGCTTGAGGTGGGGCAATAGCCTGCATCCATGCTTTGCTGAAATCTGACGCAGATTGCGTAGTTGATGATTGCGTAGCTGATGATTGTGGAGTCGATGTTAGAGTCCACGCGGTTGGATCCCACTGACCGTTTGTTCCCATTTTATAAAAATTAATATATTAAGTGAAAATAGATTTAAAATTAGAAAAGCAAGTTTTCCTTTTAAAAATTTAATTTTCACAAACTATGTTAATGTTTCGAAAGATAGCAACCAGCCGAAAGATCCTTGATCGAAAGACCTGAAACACACAAACTTGTTAAACTTAAACAGACTGGGATCGAAAGATCAACACTTGTTCGAAAGATCAACACTTGTTCGAAAGATCAACACTTGTTCGAAGGATCAACAGTGTTCGAAAGATCACTGTTGAGTTTCGAGCAATGATTTCGAAAGATTCTCCAAACGAAGGATCCTTATCTTTCGAAAGAGAACAGTAGACCGAAAGATGTATGCTTCGAAATGATTCCTTGGTTCGAAGGATGATTATCTGTCGAACCTCCATTGATCGAAAGATGATCTTTCGACTTCGAAGGATATCTTTCGAACTTCTCTGACACAGTTGACAAAGAGTGACAGGTTGGTGAAAAAGGTGATGGGTTGGTAGAAACTTTCGGCAGAAGGTATGTTCAGACCATACTTTCTGCCAAAGCAGATTTTGAAACAAATAAAATATACCCCAAAAAGGACAGACTTTATCCAGAAACCGGTCACCGAAGAAGCCGGAAATTTGGCCGGAAAATACCAACTTTCTTAAAAACAAGTTTTTAAGTTACCCAAACCGACCTTTAACACACCCGGATAGTTTAGAACACGTTTTAGCGTCTGAAAAAGCGAGAAAAACAGTAAAAACGGGTTCAAAACCAAGTGAGTTTTTGTCCAAACACTCCAAAAGCTAGCATGCAAACCGAGATAGAAGACGACAATACACGACACGCAAGATTCGCCGATTAACACCTCTGTATTAATACGTATGAAAGGTTCGGTTACAAGCTCAATGTTCACAGATGTATTATGTAAACTCTCAAAGTTCTCTCGGGTGTGTGTGTATGCTCTCACTTGTCTTCTCTCCTATCTAGAAATGAAGTGAACACAACACATGGGTATATATACCCGAACACAGCATGTCTGGTCGAAGGATAGATAGACTGATCGAAGGATCATCTATCGACTAGAAACTCATCGAAGGATCAACATAGACCTCGAAGGATGATATCCTTCGTGGTCTATCCTTCGAAGGTTATCTTTCGAGTTCATCTTCGAAGGATATAAACTATCCTTCGAAGACCTATCCTTCGACACAAACAGCTTACAACCAATGTGCTAACTGTTTGGCCAAGTCAAACCAGGAGGATGGTTTACTTGGTCAAACTTACATCGAACGCACATTGTAACAAACTAAGACGTAACCCAGACTAACATAAGACATCGTTTTGTATCATGACGAAATACAGACAAAGTACAGACACAAGTGCACCAACAAACTCCCCTTTGGCTGTAGCTTTGTCTCGATCTTCGTGTCTTCAAGTCTCTAATGCCGAGTCGAACCGAGCTGAGTCGCGTACACACAAAGTGCATCAACATCTTGTCTCTTGGCAATGCAAAAAGCAAGTTGCCATTTCTTTATCCATGTGCGAAGCCGAGTACATTACTGCATCAAGCTGTTGTGCTCAGGTCTTGTGGATTCAGCAGCAAATGAGGGACTACAGTTTGAATTTTACTCGAACACCTATTCTTGTCGATAACAACTCTGCCATTTCCATAACTAACAATCCAGTTAATCACTCACGCACTAAGCACATAGATGTTAGGCATCACTTCATTCGCGACTGTGCTGAGAAGGGTTTAATACAAGTGGTTAGGCTAGACACCTTGGATAATCTTGCCGACCTGTTTACGAAGACATTCGATCGGGCAAGATTTGAAAATCTTGTCTGAATGATCGGCATGATCAACCCCGGGTAAAATGCTTTTCAAAACTCGCATAGAAACTTTATTTTATGTTTTATGTACAGTTCTTACCGCTTTTCAAAATTGAAAAACTCCAAAAATATTTTACTTAGTTGTAGGATAAATTTTAAGAAAAATACAAAAACATTTGAAAAATATAAAATGAAGTCGTGTTGAGATATAAGGTAGATGATAGTACATCGGTTAGTCGTATCTAGCGCAGGATCATAGTAATATATAAAATTAACCGTTAACTGTAACAACTTCATTATACGTTGCTTCGGTAGGTTATACGCGTAAATAAGAACCTGATTTTGGTATATAAACATAATGAACTGCGTAACTTGTGTGGTACATCTCTCGGATATATGGTCTTGGTACCGTAATTTCATTTTATAGGTTGCCAAACTTCTGAGATACTAGGTCTTTATGTTTGTTAAATCTCTAGGGTATTATACTTGGTCTTCTGATATTGCGTGAGCAATGGCCTAGACCTCGTACAATGCTTTGCTAAGCGCTTCGTTTGTGCGCAAACCCTCTTGGTGGATTTCTTTTCTGGCACAACAATCATCACCGGATGATCTGTTCAAAATTGTCATCACTGGATGTACAAACTACAATTCTATGTTACCACCGGGTACATAGCAAAAAAAAAATAACTGCAAAATTATGCAGAAAAAGATACCAAACGATCGTACACCACCTTTAAAGTCGAGCTTTCATCTCTTTGTCTGTGCGGTGGCACTAACCTGAGCACTCAAGGCATCACATTTTAGCCGGATACAGAGATTTTTCAGATATACTCACCTGTAAGATGTAATGTTTGGTAGTCTTGATACGAGAGTATATTCTGAGGTGGGTAAACATAGTTACAATCAGTTATTAATACACTTAATCACATATCTCAAAAACAATGTTCGAAAGCATGCTAAAACTTAAGTGGACCACAATACCGTTGAACGTCTTGAACTGTTAATATCATTCTAAGAGCTTAAACTGATAAACTATGTTCTTGAGTTGGATATTGATAAAAAAAAAAAAGATAATCCCTTTGCTCCGATTTCACAAAAAAAAGATAATTAGTGTAAATACGTTCTTAGGTTTAATTTCTTTTTTTTTTCAGTCAAAAATTGAAAAACAACAAAAAGATTTTGCTTTTGCTTTCTTGTTTCTATATGCGAGTTATCATTCTGAAAATACTCTAAGGGTTGTGAACATTCTTTAATAAGGTGTTAAACATCAATTTTGGTAATTTTAAAATAAGTCATTTTCATAAAAATCGGTCGTGCAAGATTCGTCTAAGCGTGCGTGGGTAATTACGTCACTTTAAGGTGTTTCTATAAATTTGGTTCCAAGTTGTGATGTTTTTCCAAAAGTATAAGTTTTGAAGTAACTTGTTCTGAATGACCGTGTTTTGAAATACAAATTATTAAATGTTGGTTGTTTAATATTTCAATTTTTGATTTTGGGGTATTGGAATTTAGTTTTGGGATCCAGGTTTGGGCCGAGGGTCTCTGGGGTTAAGATTCTTAATCCGGTATTAAGTGTTTCAGGTCTGGATCGTTCATCTCAAGATGGAAAATTTGAAGAAGCTGTGTGGGTCTGGATCGTTCATCTCAAGACGGAAGATTTGAAGAAGCTAAGACGTCTGCCGTTGCATTCCTTTGAAGAAGATCAACTGTTAGCTAATCAATACATCAAGGTCGTGCAATTCTGTGTGAAAACCAGGCAGCAAGTACTCGAAGCGTTAACAAAGAGAAGATCTTGAGCTTTACATTGAAGAGCCCGCACTGATAAGGGGGAGTCTGTAAATGCACTTTGGGTGATAAGTGTAGGCTCTCAAACTCAAGGGTATTTTATGTAATTTGTTAAAACTATTATTTTTGTCAGAATTTATGAGGGTTTTCATGGTCAGGACTTAGGATTTTCCCTAGTCCGATTTTACATATTGGTTTAGTCAGGGTTTATATTATCTTGGGCTTTGGGCCTTTCTATGTCCTGACTTTAGTAGTCAAGACTTCTCATTGTATATAAACTCTTAGTGAAATGTTATACGTGACGATTTCTTTTGTGGAAAGTTTGTTCTTCAAGAAACCCTAATCACTGTAACTGTGTGTGAATTGACGGATACTGTGTGTGACGTCATTCATCATTTTCATCATTCTTGTTCTACACTTTCTTGATCCAATACCATACAGTAGTGATTGCTAGGTGGATTCCGCACACCTGGTGATTGTTGTCTGAGTGAGATCCTTAGGTAGGAGACCTTACACATGAGTTAAAAGATTGAAAATTTAGCTTATGGGGGGTCTGTTGATACATGCTTGATGCTCAAGTTCCAAAATGAAGAGGCGAGATCCAGACAAATCAAGACCGAAGATAAAATATTTCTGGCTATTGCCAAGGGGAGCCTTTAGATACGTAATTGGGATTCACAACTTGAAGATATACGTGTTTTAGTCTTGTTTAATGGGAATCTACTATATAAGGGGAATAAGTCGCTAATTGTTATAACATTCTACAATACATTTCCCTCACAATTCACACACACTGGGGAGCCTTTCGATACGTAATTGGGCTTCACTGCATGAAGATATACGCGTTTTAGTCTTGTTTAATGGGAATCTACTATATAAGGGGAATAAGTCGCTAATTGTTATAACATTCTACAATACACTTCCCTCACAATTCACACACACTCCATAGATTATCTCTCTAGAAACCCCAAACCCTATATTTCCAATCCCTTTGTAATCAAATGTGTTCGTGTTAATCGAAAACAAATCAGTTTAAATTAGACCATTGTGCTTACATTTGATAGATTGATTAGTGGATTCCACACACTAATGGATTGGTACAGGTTGAATTTATGGCGATCTTGGTGTTTGTGAAGAACGAGATCTAAATATGATCCTACAAATTGGTCTTGTGTTCCGGTATTGATTGCCTTGAGCGACTGACATATACAAACAGTTGCTTTGTCTTGTTCTTTGATTGCACAATTCGCTAAATAGTGTCCATGGCAGTGAAAATGGTAACATTATCTGTGGTTCAATCGTATTCACATCAATTTTCTTGGTCGTTCATCATTGCAATGATGGTAGGGAAGCATTATGAATACTGAGAGTTTTTTTTTTTATTTCTTGGATGGTGTTTAGCCTTAGCGTAGAGTTTATGAATACTCTAATACTAGTGATATCGAATAGGATAGGGATATTGAATTGAAATGCAAAATCTTTGATACCACCAATGACCCATGAGGAAGACCATTTCAACACATTAGTCTCTCAACCCATGTGGTTCATGCATGCATATGTTTAGATGAGTAGTTTAGTCAGTGTTTTTTCATTTTCCTTCCATATTCTCCATCATATCCATTAATTTAGGAACCCATGTTCATGTTTATTTTTCCTATATATATGTACCATTTGACGTTAAAAAGGAATGAGAAAAATGTTGCAAAAAATCTAGTTTCTTGATCTATGTTCTTTAGAGCCTAAGCCACTCAACGGGTCTATCACTTGTGAGATTGAACATCTGGAATCCCTCTACTAACATTGGTGCTTTCATTCACAAACTCACCCATGGAGTTGCATCTCCAACTGCCTAAGTGTTACTCTCCTGTTCGTTTAATGAACCCAATAACAAAACCCATTCCCAAATCCCAAACCTCATCCACCAAAAAAACCACTCATGTGCCTTAGGTGACTTCATCCTTGGAGCCATCATATGCATTAATTTAGGAACCCATGTTCATGTTTGTTTTTCCTATATATATGTGCCTTTTGGAATTAAAAAAGGAATGATATAAACTATTGCAAAATATCTAGTTTCTTCATCTATGGTCTTTGGAGTATAACTCACTCAACATGTCTATTCCTTGGGAGATTGACCATCTCGAATCGGTCTAACAATCTAGGTAATCTTCTGAGTTGCAGGAAGATAACCTGATATACATTGTTAATGTGACGGTTAAGGCTGTTAAGAATTTGGCAGGAACAACTGTCATTGCCGATACTTTTTTTATTAGAAATATAATACATGGTTACAATCCTAATATACATAATAACTAGTCAATTAACCTAATATACGAATAATATACATAAGATATATACTAAATTAAATTTATAGTTCAATATATACATGTTGTTGCCATTCTCATCCTACACACTTTCTTGAATTCGATTAAAGTTACCAACCCCCTGATGAAACGACATGGTTTCAACATTTTATGTCTGCCTGATAGAAGCTAAGATCCGCAGAAATCTTATCGGCAGGAATTAAATATGTTGGTGCAGTTTTTGTGTCCGATACTGTTCGAATAGATTAGATTTATTTTATGCTGATTATGTAATAGTTAGTGAAATGGTCAAACGAACGTGTATTGACCCGCTCGTTTGAAGTGGTCAAACGAGAGGGTTATTTGTTTGACCGTGTGTGTTTGCAAGTGAAGTGGGTGTGGCTATAAATACCACCCCTTGGTTCATTTGCAACTCAATGAAGGTTTTAGACTTTGGGGGAGAGATCACCACTTGGTCTCTCCCCGGATGTATGCTCCTTTGGTATGGTTCGGTTAGCTTGTAATCGGGCTGCTTTGTAACGTTATACTACCGAATTTATACAAAGAAGTTGTTTATCAGTCTCTAATCTCTCCCGTCTTGAACATAATCACACACTAATCACGGGTCACGGTCTGAATCCCTAACTTACAATTAGTATCAGAGCCATGGTACCCGACTTAGTGAATCTAACCATTTGCTAAGTCACATGTGCTCTAGATCAGTGATTTTCGTGATTTTTGTTCAAGATGTAAATATGGTGTAAACAAGAAAAATTCAGATCTAGACCCGAAAAGTATGGATCTAGACGAAACAGACCATACACAAGGGTTGGGTTTTATGTTTTACACCAAAATTATCAAGTTTTCATCATCACTTTGAGGTATTTTTCGTCAAATCCTCAGATCTGCAAATAAACAGTGGCTTTGTTCTTGAAGAGGGGTGGCGGCTGTTGAAGAAGCACAAGGGTTTCTTCATATTAGGACCCACGAAGAACATACTACGTGGACATGTTTGCTGTTTAACGTATACCCCTCACGAAGAACCAACTGGTGAAGACCCCCCCCCCCCACAAAAAACCCCCCTGCCGAACAACCTATTCTCTGCGAAGAACCCCCTGCAGTGAAAAACCTTTCATGAAGAACCCAGTTCACAAAAAACATACCCCTCACGAAGAACATCAACTGCTAAGGAACACCCTGCGAAGAACCAAGCCAAGAAATCCCTGCCGAAGAACTCCATTTCACGAAAAACGGGTAACCCTTGACGAAGAACTCCCCCAAGCCAAAAAACCAAAGAGACGAACTACCACCTGGTTCTTCGTGGTTCTGTTCAGCTCATCTGTACAATGAAGTTTCGGAGATGCAGAGAGGGATAAGGTTCGGAATCAACGGCGGCGAGTAAAAAGGTTTCGGCGAGATTAGAACTGTACAAGATGGAAGTTGACTGGATGTGTTTTTTCTCTCAGCTAGTGTTGGTGCACTTGTGTCTGTACTTTGTCTGTATTTCGTCTTGATACAAAACGATGTCTTTGATGTAAGTTTGACCAAGTCAACCATCCTCCGGTTTGACTTGGCCAAACAGTTCGAACAATGGTTGTAATATGGCTGTGTCGAAGGATGTGTCATCGAAGGATTGTTTAGATCCTTCGATGAGCTCGAAAGATAAGCCTTCGAAGGATGGACCTCGAAAGATCTCATCCTTCGAGGTACATGTTGATCCTTCGATGAGTTTCTAGTCGATAGATGATCCTTCGATCAGTCTATCTATCCTTCGACCAGACAAGCTGTGTCGGGTATAAATACCCATGTGTTGTGTTCACTTCATTTCTAGACAGACAAGTTAGAGAGATAGAGAAGTGAGAGCATTCTGTTCAGAACACACACACTGAGAGAGTTTGCAAAACTGATTTGTAAACATTGCTTTGTAACCGAACCTTTCATACGCATTAATACAAGTGGTGTTAATCGGTGAATATTGTGTGTTGTGTTTGTGCTTGTTCTTTCTCGGTTTGCATGCTAGCTTGGATTCCGCACTCGCTAGTGTGTTAGATATAACAAGGAATAGGTTAAACCTCAACCTCCGAGGGACCTACAAGTGGTATCAGAGCCGTGGCTCTTTTCCTTGTTAAAAACCGGGTTTTATAAAAGCTTTTGGAGTGTTTGGACAAAACTCACTTGGTTTTTGCAGCCGTTTTTACTGTTTTTCTCGCTTATCTTTACGTTAAAACGTGTTCTAAACTTACCGGGTGTGTTAAGGAACGGGTTGGGTAACTTAAAAACTTGTTTTTGAGGTGTTTGGTAATTTCCGGCCAAAATTCCGGCTTCTCCGGTGACCGGTTTTCTGGATAAGTTTATTATATTTTATGTTTCAAATCATGGTTTTGGTAAAAGGTATGGTCTGACTGTCTGAACCATACCTTCTGCCGAAAGATTTACCAACCCATCACCTTTTTCACCAACCTGTCACTCTTTGTCAACTGTGTCAGAGCAGTTCGAAAGATATCCTTCGAACTCGAAAGATCATCTTTCGATAAGTGGAGGTTCGATAGATCATCATCCTTCGAACCAAGGAATCATCTCGAAAGATCATCTTTCGATCAGTGGAGGTTCGATAGATCATCATCCTTCGAACCAAGGAATCATTTCGAAGGATACATCTTTCGTTTTACTGCTCTTATTCGAAAGACCAGGATCCTTCGATTGGGGAGTCTTTCGAAAACAATTGTTTGAAACTCAACAGTAATCTTTCGAACACTGTTGATCCTTCGAACAAGTGTTGATCTTTCGTACTTAGTCTGTTTTTGTTTAACAAGTTTGTGATTTTCAGGTTTTATTATTTTAGATCAAAAATGAATCCAAGATGGAATACTCCGGTAAATACAGACATGTATTTTGGTACTCCGTCTCCCGCACCGGTATCTTCTAATGCAACTTCTACCGGTCAATGGGCATTCGTATCAAATCAAACTCCAAGTATTCAAAGCATTCTCTTGAGCGAGAGCGAAACCGGAAGTTTGAATAGGCCTCCAAAGTTGATGCACTTATATGAATATCCAGGATGGATTGATAGATTTCATACATACGTCCTTGGTCAAAATACAGAATTGTGGTTGCGGTTCATTACAGATTTCGATCAAACAATAGAGGTTGCTGCATCATCTGCTGCTACATTTGCAGATCTTACGGAAGATCAGAAGAAGGTCTATGATTTGGAAAAGAAAGCATATGCCATTCTTACTCAGGCGTTGAGTAAAGATATTTATCATCAATTTGTCAGTTACAAGACAACGAAAAGGTTGTGGGACGCATTGAAGACAAGGGGCGTAGGAAATGAAGCGACACGTCAATTGAGAAAAGAACTGCTAAAGAAAGAGTTTGATGGTTTTACTTGTATGGAGAATGAGTCGTTAGGTGATTTGACAAGTCGATTTAATCATTTGTTGACTGAATTGGCAAATTTTGGGGTTGTTACAACTTCTGCAGAGATTGTGAAAAGGTTTGCAGATGCGTTGCCACCTCAATGGAATACTTTCTTGGAAATCATGAAGTACAATGATACTTTAGCTACAACGAGCTTCAACGACTTTGTTCAAATCCTGGAAAACAAGAATCAGGAAGAAACTCTCAAGGCAAAAAGAGTTCCAGTGCCACAAAATCCTGAGATGTATTATGGAACTTCTAGCACTTCTACAAAACTTTCTTCACATGCTCCAATTCAAACAGCGTTTGTGTCTAGCACTGACATGTATGGCAATACTATCCAAGTTCCGGTCCCTCCAAAGACAGACATGTATGGAAATCTGCTGGAACCAGTCCCTCAATCAATACCACAACAACAAAGTCAACGACCTCTCAGACCAACTGATATGTTCGGAAATCCATTACCTGTTCGATCTACCGGACCAACAGACATGTATGGGAATCCACTTCCTCCTCAATCTACCGTACCAACAGACATGTATGGGAATCCACTTCCTCCTCAACAGCAAGCTTGTTATGGAAGCACATCGTCTGCTGGTCAACAATCAAAGCCAAATATAGTACGGCTCGACACCTCAAGCTTTTCTAAAGTCAGTGTGGAAGTAGCAAAGGAACACATGGAGCTGCTAAACACTTTGGTGAGCGCATACTGTGGATTAGTGGAAGGTCAGATTGGTAACATTAATCTGACACAAGAAGACTATCAGCAGATCGATAAAGAGGAGATGGAGATGATGGACATCAAGTGGGCCTTTGCCAGTGCTGTTAGGCGAGCAAAGGATTTCATGGAAAGAACAGGCAGAACCAGCTTGGAAAGCAAGAAAGACACCAAGTATGGGTTTGATAAGCAGGCTGTAAAGTGTTTCAACTGTGGTGAACGTGGTCATTTCAAGCGTGAATATACGAGGCCATCTCAACATGGAAACCAGAATCCTTTCAGAGGTCAAGGCAACCAGCAGAACCAGAACAGGAACAATGTTCGTACGTTGGTACCTGTCAACAACCAAAGCCAAGCAGGACCATCAAATGCAAACCAGGCACTTGTGGTTCAAGTAGATGAAGGTTGTGATTGGTCAATCCAGTTGGGAAATGATGCTCCAGATGGAACAGCTTGTTTTGCTGAAGTTGTCAAGGATCTTAAACACGCCAGTGGTGGAGAATCTTCCACCAATGGTAGTGAATCTTCTGAAGATGAAGACAGCTCCGGTTATAGTGGAAGCTCAGATGAAGAATCCTCCACTTCAGGAAATGATCAGGTGGATGAGACATCGAGTGCGTCAGTTGATGCGGATATTGATGAGCTATTGGAAGAAGCTGCAGCAGGAATTCAAAGAAGATCTATTTTGGTGGATCAAGCTGCTTATTCTTCGTCTTCTCTCCATTCAGCCTTTATGGCTAATGTCGACTGTTCATCAAGTCAGGTATGTGTCGATGAACCCACTGCTGCTATCTGTGATAATTGTGATAGATTGCATGTTAGATGTGCTGATTTGGATGCAAACATGTCTGAGTTGCAAGGCAAACATGATGCTTTACAAGCTAGTTTGTTTGACTTGCAAGACAAACATGTTTCGTTGAATGATAAGTGGTGTGAATTGCAAAGCAAACACGAGGCTTTGCAAGAGAAATATGATGTGACATTCATTCACAACCAGAAGTTGACCGTTGATCTTTCCAAGTGCACAGAAGCCAACATGTTTTATGAAAATCATGAAAAGGAATTTAAATCAATGATTGAAACGTTAAAGAAAGATAAAACAGAGCTGACAAAAATGGTTTCCAGAAAACAAACTGACATAAATTTGTATATAACTCGTCTTGAGGTAATGCAAAAGGAAATGGCTTGTGTTAAAACTGAAAGTGAGGCGATCCGACTCAAGTTAGACAGTTATTTGAGCTCTAGCTATGTGTTGGATCACATCATTGACGTTCAGAAAGAGAAACGGGATGTCACATGCATAGGTTATAAGAAATGTCCACCACCCGTGAGAAACAATTTTGATGCACTGCCTGATGAGGAGTACAGAACTCACTTTGAACCATCGGTTCCTTTGGATGTTAATGAATTTGCAGCAGGACTCAGATACAAGAAGGAAGTATCATCAGATTCGGATGTGTCAGCAGATACATTTGTAACTGCTGAACAGAATCAGGATCCTCCCGTTGTGATTGAGGATGCTGATTCTTCTGATGATGAGTCTGATGATACTGATTCAGCAAAGTCTGATGCGGTGATAAACGAAGAGGACATACCTCTTGAGAATCATATTCTGTGTGATCCTCCTGCAAAACCCGCTAAGACTGTTGCAATCGAGTCCTCGTCTGAAAAAGGGTCGGAGAGTGTGGATTTGCTGTACACTCTTGTTGGTGATGATAAAATTTATTCTGACAAAGATTTTCCTATTAAGAATGTTAATCAATCATTAATCAGTAAAGTTTTTGAGAATTCAACAAGTAAGTTTTTGGGTAAGAAAGGATCACACATTGTGGTAACACAGTGCCCTCCTATCCCAAAGGCTGAAGTTAGAAAACAATTTGGCAATCAGAAATTACCAACAGAGCAAAAACAGCAAAATCATGCCAAACCAAAAGGTAAAACACCGACTCAAAGTCAAATTCACAGGAAGCCGAATCAGAAGAAGAAGAAGAATGTGAACTTTGTGAAATCTAGGGGAACGGACAAAATTGCAACGTTTGAAAACCAATCTAACTTAGATTTTGTCAAGAAAGCAACAGTGATGAAAAGGAATGAACCAAGTAGTTCAAAACCTAGTACCTCGGGATCACAAAGTTCATCATCGGTAAGACGATCACATGATACTTCGGGGTTTGTTGAACGAAGATCATGTTTTGAATGTGGTACAATTGGGCACATTGTCAGAAATTGCCCGTATCTTCATAAATTAAAAGCCAAAGAAGATGATCCCCGTGAACGCAATCACCAAAAGCGATCTGTGTCTGTAAAACAAGATCCCCGACTTGTAAGAGAAAGGGAAAAGAAACAGAAACGCCAACAAGTCAAGGTGGTTGAAAAGGCACTTAAAACTGAAGTGGTTCAAAAACAAACGGTTCCAGTTAAACCAGAAAGTTCAAAATTTTCAAAAACTTCAAACAATCACGAAGTTAAATTTTCAAACAATCAAACTGGTAAATCACAACAGACATGGAAACCTAAAATAACCACAAGTTCAGGGGGACCATCACAATTTTCGAATCATCAAAGAATAGAAGTTATTGTTGTTGATGAAAATGGAAGACCCAAGACCACAATGGCTTGGGTCCCCATCTCCAACTAATTATGTGAGTTCATGTGCAGGGTGTTCCAGGAGGAACTATCAGTAGTCATTGGATTGTTGATAGTGGGGCATCCAGGCACATGACAGGCGACATGAAGCTTCTCTACGACGTCAAATCTATTAGAGGAGGTTATGTTGCCTTTGCTGGAGATAAAGGCGGATATATTACGGGTGAAGGAATGATTTCCAATGGGGTTGTTAGTTTTGATAAGATCAACTTTGTACAACAACTTGATCACAATCTTCTTAGTGTTTCTCAAATTTGTGATAAGCAGTTCTCAGTACACTTTGATGCAAATGGATGTTATGTGCTGAAACCCGGCTTCAAAATTCCGAAAGAATGGATTCTCTTGTCGGCTCCAAGGATAAATGATTTGTATGTCCTTGATATGAGCCAAGCTATCACAACGTCTGCACAAGCAACTTGTTTCGTTTCCAAAGCCACAGAAAAAGACTCAATCTCTTGGCACAGACGAATGGGTCACATTCACTTACGCAAAATGAATCATTTGGTATCAAATGAATTGGTGAATGGTGTTCCTCTTAAAAACTTCCATCTTCAAGACGTCTGTGTCTCGTGCCAGAAAGGCAAACAAACGAAGAAGCGACACCCTACAAAGAAAACCAACACGGTGGCTGTTCCTCTTGAACGTTTGCACATGGATTTGTTCGGTCCTGTCAAGCACAAAAGCATTAGGAATGATCAATATTGCCTCGTGATAACTGATGATTATTCAAGATTTTCTTGGGTGGCGTTCATGGCACATAAGAGTGAAACCTTCGGTATTATCAAAAACTTGATCATTCAGATTGAGAATCTATATAACTTGAAGGTTAGGCGGATACGTAGCGACAATGGTACTGAATTCAAAAATCATGCCATGGCTGAGTTTTGCACTTCAAAAGGTATTCTTCACGAATTCAGTGCAGCTTATACTCCTCAACAAAATGGCGTCGCTGAACGTAAGAACCGCACATTGATCGAGACTGCTAGGACTATGTTGGTAGAGTCACAATTGCCGATTCCTTTTTGGACTGAAGCTGTGGCCTCTGCATGTTATACGTTGAACCGAGTCCTTACAGTCAAACGGCACAACAAGACCTGCTTTGAGCTTATTAACAAACGGAAACCAGATTTGTCATATCTTGAACCGTTTGGAGCTCCGTGCACAATAATCGATCCTAAAGGAAAGTTTGGGGCAAGAGCAATTGATGGATACTTTCTTGGGTATTCCACCCCGAACTTAAGAGTCTGGAATCTAGAGACTAAAAGGGTCGAGGAATGGTCTGAAGTCAGAGTACAAAGGCACACTTTACCAGTCAAATGTCCTGGTCAGCCTTGGATGTTTGAGTACGATGACTTTTTCAATTCGATCAATGTTGAAGCCGTTGAAGAAAATGCTGCGGCAAGAATGTTTTTCGAGAGTGATAATGCAACAGATTCACCGTTGGTTCGTCCAATCCTTGTCAATCAAGAACCATCTTCGGTGAACAATAATGCTCTCGATAATGAGGATTTTCACGATGCTACCGAATTGAACGAATCTTCAGAGGATGATGAATTTCTCGATGCAGATCAAGAAGTTCCAACAACAGCAGTTCATGGTACTTCAGAAGGTACACCTCCAGTGGATGTCCCTAGAACAGCTGAAGCTACTGCATCATCCTCTTCGTCAATTCCGGGCCTTGAATTGATTGTTGATCTCAATCTCAACAATCTGGGTACAAATATTCCAGTTCAAGATAATCCAGAAACAAGGATTCACAATACCCATCCTCAACAAAACATCATCGGAAATGTACAGAGTGGCGTTCAAACAAGAAACATGTTGCGGAACAACAACAATGCAGGCTTGTATGCAGATATCCGAGAATCTGGTCAACAAAATGATTGGTCTTTCGCGTGTTATGTCTCACAGGAAGAGCCAAGAACTTGGAAAGAAGCTTTGAAAGATAACTCATGGGTTGAAGCGATGCAGGAAGAACTGCAACAATTCCAGAAGCTTGGTGTCTGGAAACTCGTAGAGAAACCTGCTGGTTACAAGAAGATTGGTACCCGTTGGGTGTTTAAATGCAAAAAGGATGACCGTGGAATCGTTATTCGAAACAAAGCAAGGCTAGTCGTTCAAGGTTTTCGTCAGATAGAAGGGATCGACTACAACGAAGTGTATGCACCTGTTGCACGTCTAGAAGCAATTCGGATCTTTCTGGCTTATGCCTCATTCAAAGGTTTCAAGGTATACCAGATGGACGTGAAAAGTGCATTCTTACATGGTGTGGTGGAAGAAGTGGTGTACGTCGAACAGCCTCCTGGGTTTGAAGATCCTATCCATCCCGATCGGGTTTGGTTGCTCAACAAAGCTCTCTATGGTCTACATCAAGCACCGCGAGCTTGGTACGCAACCTTATCTAATTATCTGCTGGAAAACGGATTTCGCAGAGGTCTTATCGATTGTACTCTTTTCATCAAAGAACAAGATGGAGATCTTCTACTGGTACAAGTATACGTTGATGACATTATTTTTGGTTCTACTAATGATGTTTTGTGTAGGGATTTCGAGCGTGTAATGCAGGATAAATTCGAGATGAGTGCTATGGGGGAAATGACTTTCTTTTTGGGCCTACAAGTGCAACAAACTGAGTCTGGGATATTCATCCATCAGACTAAATATGTTGGTGACATCTTGGGCCGGTTCCAGATGTCTGATGCAACGCCCATCGGTACCCCATTGCCACAAAATCACGGAATTACTCCAGACTTGAAGGGTGAAGCTGTTAGCCCCTCATACTACCGCGCGATGATCGGATCTCTTATGTACCTCACAGCATCAAGACCAGATATAATGTACCCAACGTGTCTGCTTGCCAGATATCAAGTCAACCCGAAGGCCTCACATCTTGCAGCTGTAAAAAGGATCTTTCGTTATTTGAAGGGTTGCCCTGACACCGGTCTATGGTACCCTAGGGATAATAACTTTGACTTGATCGCATTCAGTTATTCTGATTTTGGCGGATGCAAAATCGACGGCAAATCCACAACGGCTGGATGTCAGTTTTTGGGAAATCGCCTAGTCACATGGCAGTGCAAGAAGCAGACGTGCGTCGCTACATCAACATGCGAAGCTGAATACATTGCTGCCTCAAGTTGTTGCTCCCAAGTCCTATGGATCCAACAACAAATGCGCGACTACGGTTTTGAATTCCTAACTACTCCTATTTACGTTGATAATTCTGCTGCCTTACAGATCACTAAAAATCCTGTGCAGCATTCAAAGACTAAGCACATCGAAATTAAGTATCACTTCATACGTGATTGCTTTGAGAAAAGGCTAATCGATGTTGCTTATGTTCACACCGATGACCAACGTGCCGACCTTTTTACCAAAGCATTTGACAAATCAAGATTTGACTATTTATTATTGGTAAATGGCATTAAGGTCAAGCAAGAGTAAAACCAACATCGGAAAATCATTTTTGTAAATACCTTTGTGTTTTAAATTTGTCTTAGTTTATTGATTTTAGGGGGAGTAAATCCAAAATTTGAAAATCTAAAAACATTGAAAAATTTCAAAAACACAAAAACAATAGAAAAACAAAAATGAGTTTCCTGGCGAGCAAAAGAGAAAATGATAGTACATCAGTGGTCTGTCTAAACCTCTTTAAACCCTAAACTGAAAAACGATAAGCAGCTCTATATAAGATGTATCGGTAGGCTCACAATCATTTTAAAGTGTGCAGGGTGATATAAACTTAAATCGACTGAAGACCAGGTGGGAACCATTCATTGGCATATGGTCTTAGTACCGAAATTTCGTTTGAGAGATTGCCGAGGTTCTGAGATATTCGGTCTTTATGCTGCTTATCATCTGGGTATCATGGTTGTATCTTTTACCGAAAAATAACGGGGACGCAAGTCTAGATCTTCCATGATACCATACATACGTGTACATATTGCATTCGACCTCAATAAGTGATCAACAATCACATGTCCCTCAAAATAAGTGATAAAATATCACATTTGTTCCGGGAGTCAAGTTCGTCTCTCTGCTGTACGAAAGTACTGACCTGTTCACGGACTTGCTCCTGTGCCCTCATGCATCGAAAATCAAGTTCCTCATCAATAAGTGATTATATCACACAGGGCTTGTTTTCAAATCAAAATAAGTGAGAATCTCACATCATATACGGTCAAACAGATGATAATCGGTATACTCACCGGTAAGATGAACCCTCGTGCATACCTTGATACGGGAATGTGTCGTGATGTGGATGAACACCGGTCGGTAAGTATAAATCATACCTTAACGTATCCCCTCGCCATGATTACATCTGATAAGTTGAGCTTAAGTGGACAACAATACCGATAATTGTTATAGGATGCTTATCTTAATGTTAACTAAAAGAACAACAAGAGCGTTTTGGCATGACCGTACACTGATATGATTCTCTTACCCTCGAAACTCGCAAAAAGAATGTCTGTAAATATTTATTTAATGCTTTCAGTTTCTGCATCTTTGTATATATTTATTTACTGCTTTCAGTCTTTAAATTTGAAATATTCAAAAATACCAAAAAGATTTTAGGTGTGTTTTAATATAAACTTTTTAAAAGCCAAAAAGATTTTATTTCTATTTATTTTCGATCGTACGATGTTGGAGCTCGAGTCTTCGTTACCTGAAACCTGAAAGAAAACCGAAAATGACTAAATCTTCATAAACGGTCGAAATTTGAAAGTGTTGAAAGTTAAAATTTGAAATTGATAAAATTTGTTAAAACTTTCAAACTGTCGAACGGTGTTTGATTGAACAATGGTCACATGTGTGTCGTTTACTTATGATATTCCTAGCAGTTGTTCTCATTACGCGTTTAGATTTCTTGCATGTGCAGATTCTAAAGGCAAGGAGAACATGGTCGATGACAAGCTTTGGAATGAAGACACGACGTGAGGGCACTCAAATGATGAAGATGATCGAGTTGCCGATGCCATCATCAACACCACAAGGATCTCAATTCACAAAGAACAAGTATTTCACGAGCATAACTCAAGGGGGAGCTTATGTTAAGGGGGAGTTTGTCAACACACTTCCTACATGAAACGGGGAGTTTGTTGATACACTTTCTGCTTTCAAGACGTGAAGACTTTAAAGATCCTCCGACATTGAAGACTTGAAAGGACGTCAAAGACTTGAAGTCACAAAGATCGAGACAAAGCTACAGCCAGACAAAGCTACAGCCAAGGGGGAGTTTGTTGGTGCACTTGTGTCTGTACTTTGTCTGTATTTCGTCTTGATACAAAACGATGTCTTTGATGTAAGTTTGACCAAGTCAACCATCCTCCGGTTTGACTTGGCCAAACAGTTCGAACAATGGTTGTAATATGGCTGTGTCGAAGGATGTGTCATCGACGGATTGTTTAGATCCTTCGATGAGCTCGAAAGATAAGCCTTCGAAGGATGGACCTCGAAAGATCTCATCCTTCGAGGTACATGTTGATCCTTCGATGAGTTTCTAGTCGATAGATGATCCTTCGATCAGTCTATCTATCCTTCGACCAGACAAGCTGTGTCGGGTATAAATACCCATGTGTTGTGTTCACTTCATTTCTAGACAGACAAGTTAGAGAGATAGAGAAGTGAGAGCATTCTGTTCAGAACACACACACTGAGAGAGTTTGCAAAACTGATTTGTAAACATTGCTTTGTAACCGAACCTTTCATACGCATTAATACAAGTGGTGTTAATCGGTGAATATTGTGTGTTGTGTTTGTGCTTGTTCTTTCTCGGTTTGCATGCTAGCTTGGATTCCGCACTCGCTAGTGTGTTAGATATAACAAGGAATAGGTTAAACCTCAACCTCCGAGGGACCTACAGCTAGGGTTTGGCAGATTCATGCGGCTAATGTATAGATGGCGGCTGCATTTTTTTTGGGGGGATTAGAGGTTGATGAGAGAGATGGCAGATGTCTCGAAGAGAAAGAAGAGAATGATGGCAGATGATGTTGGGGTCTGACATTGTTTTGTGTCTAGAGTTCGGTGTTGGCTGAAAGGAAAACTTCAGCTATCACATTCACAAAAATGTTTTCTCATTATTTGTGGACAACCATTCACATTGTTAGTGGATCAAATATGTCACAGATTGAATTATTGCGCCAGGTTATTCGGCAGTTGGGCTTCTTTTACTATTGTTGCTAGTTTGGGCTTGCATCAATTTTGTTGAAGTGGGATTTAATATTGGAGCATGATCCATCAATAACATACACCAAGGACCACATATCTTTCGTGAGTTATATTAATTTCAAACAATCTTAGTGGACCCGTCTCTATTCGTGAGTTGCAAAGTGGGGTCGGGTGTTCGTGAAGCTTATTTGAATTAAGCTTTAATGTCAAATTCGTACGGGTTCGGGAGCGCGCGGGATGATGAGGCATGATGAAAACATGATTTTTTTAAACGTGGGGTAGTCACGGTTACCGGTGCAAATGTCAAAATTGGTGACGTGACTATTATGGGCCAAAAACGGTATATTTATTTGGGAACGTGATAATTTGTTTTGTTATCGGTGTTCGTAAATGCTCGAAAGAATTTTGTTTATTGTTATATTCTCGCATTTGGTAACCATTGAAGGAACCTAGAGAGCCAAGACCAGTCCTAACAAGTTCACAAAGTCGAAGAGCTATGCCTATGATGGTAGTTTTCGGATTAAGTGTTAGCATAACTTTGGGGGGATACAAGTCGGATCCTACGGGGCTAGGGGACTTTCTTTATCAACTAGAATATGCAAAGAAGAAAGTCGCTTTGGTGATTTTTCAAATAATCGAGAACATTTGAAAGATTCTGCTCAGTGGAGAGAATCTGTTCAGTGAAGTTGACGACAGTTCTACTCAGAGGAAGGAATTTGTTAAGGTTTAGAGATTTTACCAAAGAAATGGGGGGGGGGGATAAAAAATTTCATATGTTTTGGAATTTCTTGGGTAAATTTCTAAACACAATGACAGGTGGTGGAGTTTGTGATTTTTTCTGGTGATACCAAGGTTCTGCGTGGAATGTTTTCCACAGACACATATTTGAGGATTTTAGTTAATTCTCTAGCCAGCGTGAAGGGTTGTTTTGCACGGAAACATACAGGTATCTAAAGTCTTCAAAACGCTGTTCACTGAAGACCTGAGGAATCTTTATGAGATTTTACAGGGATCTGGGTGTAATTCAATTTGTTGGGTTCGCAAACGATGTACTTGGTCAAGCTGACATCCTGAGTACTGATGCTAAAGATTTTAATAGTGCATTACGTGGTCAACTTCACAAAGGCGAGACAACGAGATCTGGATGTAGTTCAACTAAGCATGCTGGTTGAGCTTGCAAGTGATATACTCGGTCTAGCTGACTTCCTGAGTGTTGATGCTGATGATCAAAGTGCATTACTTGGTCGATTCCACAAAGATGGTTTACAGAAGACAGTGCACTAGAAAACTCTACCAATGTAGTATGCTTGAATGAAATGGAGTTCTTATGACAAGATCAAGACTTGATGTAGTTTTTAAAGAATTGAACCCTTATCAAATGCCGGTTGGAGTATTGGAAGATCAGCAGAAGATCGGTCAATTTAGCCTTGTGAGGAAATTGCACAACACCCAACACAGATACGCGTACTTTGAAGGGGAAATGTTATACAAGAAGCTTCAAGGGTTTTGGTATTGCTATGAAGACTAAAGTAAAGATACTACTTACCCGGATCATCGGTCAAGGGGGAATTTTTTAACACAGAGAAGATAACATCAACCAATAGTTGACTAAAGATCGATTGCAGTTGCATTTTCAGCATTCGACAACAACGGACAAGGGGGAATTTGTTGGTGCACTTTTTGGGTCCGATGCTGTTCGAATAGATTAGATTTATTTTATGCAGATTATGTAATAGTTAGTGAAACGGTCAAACGAACGTGTATTGACCCGCTCGTTTGAAGTGGTCAAATGAGAGGGTTATTTGTTTGACCGTGTGTGTTTGCAAGTGAATTGGGTGTTGCTATAAATACCACCCCTTGGTTCATTTGCAACTAATTGATGAAGGTTTTAGACTTTGGGGGAGAGGTCACCACTTGGTCTCTCCCCGGATGTATGCTCCTTTGGTATGGTTCTGTTTTGTAATCGGGCCGCTTTGTAACGTTATACTACCGAATTTATACAAAGAAGTTGTTTATCAGTCTCTAATCTCTCCCGTCTTGAACATAATCACACACTAATCACGGTCCGTATCCTGAACTTACAACATATCATCCTAAGAAGTACTTCGGTTTCAAGTGATTTTTTGTGGTTAGCGTTGGGCACTACTAAGAGACATTTTGATGATCTCTCAAAGGTATGGTGACTATAATGGGATTAATTCACTCTCCTCGTTAGACCATGACTTTGTGTCATGACTTCTTCAACCTCCAATCAGCTCAGAAGTTGGAGTTTTCAAGTTCTATTCAAACCAATTTTGGTCTCCGGCTCCGGTTCGTTCGGTTATGAACCCCAGTCTCTTTGCCACAGTACGTTGGAAACAATTGCTATAAAGCATAAACACTAACACAAAGATTTTAATTGGTGGACAATCTTACACAGCTTTTTCTGATTTTCTAAACTCAACAAGCTACCAATTTCAATGGCCAAACATCTATATTCTATACAAACTGATATTTTTAAATAGCCCCATCCATGGTTATTCCATGAGTCGGGCGTCACTCTCAGCACTCGCTTTCTTTTCTGAATTCTTTCCTCTTTTATTTTCTGCATAAGGACATTCAACTAGACATTTAGCTTCTCCAGTCGCGCACATAGTAAGCAAAACATATGGTTACCTTCTCGCATGTTGATAAATTCCATTGTACTTTCTGTGCCCAAAAGTAAATAATCATGAATCATTTCTTCTATAATTTTCTTGTCTTCTTCAATAGGCAGTGGCATATGATAATTCTGTTGAACAAAATAGGAACAATCCATCAATTTCTAAGGATACCATTATGGTGAAGCAAAAAATTTGTATTTCACATTTGCAAAACATCTAACTGTGTCAAACCATTAATACCCGTATGCCTTTTCAATAATATTTAGAAATGTCCCTACAGAACACCATCCCAATAGGAAGTTTAATAGGCCTCCATACTAAAATGATTAAGAAATGTATATATAATCCGGAAGCTTAACTTGTATTGTCTGTACACAAATTATTGTTTTTGGTGGGTGCAATTGGGTTATGTTAAAGCGAAATTTCAATAAAAATGGCTTTGTGTTAATGATAATATTTGTCCACATCATTATCCCATTAAACAATAAATACACAGAGAAACCTAGTTGTTAATGGCAATAGCGACAAATAGCGATAAGGTAACTATTTCCTACATTGCGAATAGTGATAAATAAGCGGCGGCTATTTTATAAATAGGGGGGGTAATTGCACGGACCTCCCATCCGCCGGAGTATTACAACTCCGCAAGCTAGCTCACCACATCGCTGCCTGGCGGTGATTCCCCCAAACCGAGTGGACATCAGGCCGAGACGGAGTCGAACTTGAGTCCCCACGGTGTTAGCGGGGTGTGGTGGCCACTGGGCTGACACCCAATGATACACTAGAAAACAATCTATTTATATGTATATCATATAAAATACCCTAGTATATATGCTATTTTACTTGCATTTTTTTAACAAAAACCTAAAATTCAGTTATTTATAACTATATTTAATTGCTATTTATATAAACAAAATTAACTGTCGTTAGTATTGCTATATGTAACTACAACCCTAATAGCGAGCCTAGATCTATACACGTATTGACAACTATGCAAAGAGGTGTTACTAAGAAAGAGCGACAAACACCTCATCCATGTCTTGAAAGTCGGCATATTCCTGTTGATACAAACGTAATTTGAAGTTAGAAGTGAACACTAGAAGCTTTAACTTATGTTTATAATACAAACGTGCTGCCATAAGTTTGAAATAAAACCATAGGTATTACTAGACACCTATGTACTATAATAAAAGTATAGAAGATGAAAAATGGGCGTTGGCCTCTCATGTTTTAGATAGAATTTCCACCAAGGGCATGATGCTAAATTCCACCTAGAAAAATTTGATGATAGAATCCACATTTTAAATTTTAGCATGCATGATACATAAGAAGGATGGAAAATTAATTCAGATGCACTAGTGTTGTTTATCATGTAGAATGACGCTAAAGAAAACTTTTTGACGTCACAAAGTTTAATTGGTTTTCTATAATAAGATGCATTTGTGTTGATACATGATTGTGGACGCGACTCGACGTGACACGACTCGGCTTAGCAACGACTTTCCTCCGTCGTGTGCATCGAGAACAAGAGCGAGCTAAGTCTTAAAGGACCTTGACTTGGTCCTTGGGCTGAAACAAGACGGCGAAACAAACACTTGGGCTTAACCAAGTTCGGCGAAACAAAGCTGGGCCTTCACTGCTATGGGCCTAAGCCCAAAACGACGAAACACATGTGTAGGTCGACGAAACAAGCCTGTTTCGTCGACTGTGATTATGTTTCGCCATTCATCTCTTTGTTTCGTCGATGCTCTTGTGTTTCGCCAAGAACTGATCAAATTGTAGGACCGAGTTTCGTGACCGAAACCGTGATTCGTGACCGAAACCGTGATTCGTGTGAGATCGGTTCAAGACGGGAGAGATTAGAGATAATAAACAAACAACTTCTTTGTATTAATCCGGTAGTATAACATTACAAATTGGCCCGATTACAAGATAACCGAACTAATACCAAAGGAGTATACATCCAGGGAGAGACCAAGTGGTGATATCTCCCCCACACAATGAAGCTCACAGGGAACTCCCAAAATGAGCTCCCCTTCTCTCTCTGCGATGCACAAATATCCAATTCCACTTTCAAAGAACAACAATAACACAATCATTCCTGTTGACATCCACAGACATCATCTTCCCTTATTTTAATTTGCCGACATCAATACACAAAAACCACTTACTTCCCTTTACCAAACATCAAAAAATACTTTCTCTCTCCTTCGATACACACCTCAAACATCAGGTCTTCTTCCCCTTTGCGAGACCTACATCTCCTTCGTTCTTTGATGAACAATCAGAAGCAACAAATCACAGATCCCAAATCTGCGATACCTAAGAATCAAGTATTCAGCCGCTAATTTCATCACGATCTGTCTTCGTCCTTGTCATCTTCGATTCGGTTATGTGTTTTTGACGAAAGTTAATTGGGTAACGAAGTCTGTTTGTGGGGAAACCTCTCGACGAAACTGAAGATATGTTGTTATGTGACGAAACAGGTTGTTTGGTGATCTTGTCAGTTCGACGAAACATGTTATGCGACGAAACTGAGTTGTTGATGTACGACGAAACTGAATCGACGAAACAGATTTATGTTGATAATGACTTGTGACGAAACAGAATGAATTTTGGTTTCATGATCGACGAAACGAAACTTGTTGAGGGACGACGAAAGTGGAGGTGGTGTTTCGTCATGGGGTCAGTTTCGTCGGGAGTGGGTATGAAGAAACCCTAGTTCTCTTTAACAGCCGCCAAGAACATCAAGAACACAACCACTGTTTATTTTGCAGATTTGACGAAAATCACACATTTGATGATGAAATCTTGAAAGACATGGTGTAAAACATAAAACATAACCCTCTGATGCATTTCGTGTCAGGTCAGACCCATCCATTCGGGTCAGATCTGGGTTTTTCTTGTTTTCACCAAACTTTACATCTTGAACAAAAATCACCAAAATCACAGATCTAGAGCACATGTGACTTAGTAAACGGGTAGATTTACTAAATCTAGCACCATGACTCTGATACCAATTGTAGGTCTGGCTAGGGGAGGATCTAGTCGCCTAATCCTTGTATACAAACCACCCCGGTTGTGCGGAATCCAACCGAGATAGCAAACCGAGATAGAACACGCAAGAAAACAACACACAAGATTCACCGATTAACACCTCTGTATTAATACGTATGAAAGGTCTGTTACAATGCAATGTTTACAAATATATTCTGTAAACTCTCAAAGTTCTCTCGTGTGTGTGTGTTTATGCTCTCTCTTCTGTCTCTCTAATGTTTTCTGTCTGACTTCAGACTATATATAGCAACAGACACCACGAAACGGATCAGTTCTTGGCGAAACACAAGAGCATCGACGAAACAAAGAGATGAATGGCGAAACATAATCACAGTCGACGAAACAGGCTTGTTTCGTCGACCTACACATGTGTTTCGTCGTTTTGGGCTTAGGCCCATAGCAGTGAAGGCCCAGCTTTGTTTCGCCGAACTTGGTTAAGCCCAAGTGTTTGTTTCGCCGTCTTGTTTCAGCCCAAGGACCAAGTCAAGGTCCTTTAAGACTTAGCTCGCTCTTGTTCTCGATGCACACGACGGAGGAAAGTCGTTGCTAAGTCGAGTCGTGTCACATCGAGTCGCGTCCACAATCATGTATCAACAAACTCCCCCTTGGACGCTACTCGCGAGATTCGCCTTTCATGTCTTCTACACCGGAGGATCTTCAAAGTCTTCACGTCTTGAAAGCAGAAAGTGTATCAACAAGCTCCCCGTTTCATGTAGGAAGTGTGTTGACAAACTCCCCCTTAACATAAGCTCCCCCTTGAGTTATGCTTGTGAATGTCTTGATCTTTACACCTTGAGGTCCTTGTGGTGTTGATGATGGTCAGCGGCAACTCGATCATCTTTATCATTTGAGTGCCTTCACGTCGTGTCTTCATTCCTAAGCTTGTCATCGAACATGACACGTTGAACTCGAATATCACTTCACACGTGATTGTTTCACTATGAAACTCGTCAATGGTGTCATGGTCCACACCGATGACCAACGTGCCGACCTTTTTACCAAAGCATTAGACAAATCACGATTTGACTTTTTATTATTGGTAAACGGCATTAAGGTCAAGCAAAAGTAAAACCAACATCGGAAAATCATTTTTGTAAATACCTTTGTGTCTTTTAAATTTATCTTAGTTTGTTGATTTTAGGGGGAGTAAATCCAAAATTTGAAAATCCAAAAACATCGAAAAATTTAAAACCCAAAAACAATAGAAAAACAATAGAAAAACAAAAATGAGTTTCCTGGCGAGAAAAAGAGAAAATGATAGTACATCAGTGGTCTGTCCAAACCTCTTTAAACCTAAAATGAAAAGCGATAAGCAGCTCTATATAAGATGTATCGGTAGGCTCACAATCATTTTAAAGTGTGCAGGGTGATATAAACTTAAATCGACTAAAGACCAGGTGGGAACCATTCATTGGCATATGGTCTTAGTACCGAAATTTCGTTTGAGAGATTGCCGAGGTTCTGAGATATTCGGTCTTTATGCTGTTTATCATCTGGGTATCATGGTTGTATCTTTTACCGAAAAATAACGGGGACGCAAGTCTAGATCTTCCATGATACCATACATACTTGTACATACTGCATACGACCTCAATAAGTGATCAACAATCACATGTCCACAAAATAAGCGATAATATATCACATTTATCCGGGAGTCAAGTTCGTCTCTCTGCTGTACGAAAGTACTGACCTGTTCACGGACTTGCTCCTGTGCCCTCATGCATATGAAAATCAAGTTCCTCATCAATAAGTGATTCTATCACATAGGGCTTGTTTTCAATCAAAATAAGTGAGTTTCTCACATTTTTCATATACGTCAAAACAGATGATAAATGGTATACTCACCGGTAAGATGAATCCTCGTGCATACCTTGATACGGGAATGTGTCGTGATGTGGATGAACACCGGTCGGTAAGTATAAATCATACCTTAACGTATCCCCTCGCCATGATTACATTTGATAAGTTGAGCTTATGTGGACAACAATACCGATAATTGTTATAGGATGCTTATCTTAATGTTAACTAACTGAACAAAGAGAGCGTTTTGGCATGACCGTACACTGATATGATTCTCTTACCCTCGAAACTCGCAAAAAGAATGTCTGTAAATATTTATTTAATGCTTTCAGTTTCTGCATCTTTGTATATATTTATTTACTGCTTTCTGTCTTTACATTTGAAATATTCAAAAATACCAAAAAGATTTTAGGTGTGTTTTAATATAAACTTTCTAAAAGCCAAAAAGATTTTATTTCTATCTTATTTTTCAATTGTACGATGTTGGATCTCGAGTCTTCGTTGCCTGAAACCTGATTGAAAACCAAATCGACTAAATCTTCATAAACGGTCAAAATTTGCAAGTTTTGAAAGTTAAAAACTAAAATTGACAAATTTGTTAAACTTTCAAACTGTGGGCGGTAGTTGATTGAGATATGGTCATATGTGTGTTGTTTGTTATGTTAACTATATTCCAAGCAGTTGTTCTCATTACGCGTTTAGATTTCTTGCATGTGCAGATGCTAAAGGCAAGGAGAACATGTTCGATGACAAGCTTAGGAATGAAGACACGACGTGAAGGCACTCAAATGATAAAGATGATCGAGTTGCCGCTGACCATCATCAACACCACAAGGATCTCAAGTTGTAAAGATCAAGACATTCACAAGCATAACTCAAGGGGGAGCTTATGTTAAGGGGGAGTTTGTCAACACACTTCCTACATGAAACGGGGAGCTTGTTGATACACTTTCTGCTTTCAAGACGTGAAGACTTTGAAGATCCTCCGGTGTAGAAGTCATGAAAGGCGAATCTCGCGAGTAGCGTCCAATGGGGAGTTTGTTGATACATGATTGTGGACGCGACTCGACGTGACACGACTCGACTTAGCAACGACTTTCCTCCGTCGTGTGCATCGAGAACAAGAGCGAGCTAAGTCTTAAAGGACCTTGACTTGGTCCTTGGGCTGAAACAAGACGGCGAAACAAACACTTGGGCTTAACCAAGTTCGGCGAAACAAAGCTGGGCCTTCACTGCTATGGGCCTAAGCCCAAAACGACGAAACACATGTGTAGGTCGACGAAACAAGCCTGTTTCGTCGACTGTGATTATGTTTCGCCATTCATCTCTTTGTTTCGTCGATGCTCTTGTGTTTCGCCAAGAACTGATCCGTTTCGTGGTGTCTGTTGCTATATATAGTCTGAAGTCAGACAGAAAACATTAGAGAGACAGAAGAGAGAGCACAAACACACACACACGAGAGAACTTTGAGAGTTTACAGAATATATTTGTAAACATTTCATTGTAACAGACCTTTCATACGTATTAATACAGAGGTGTTAATCGGTGAATCTTGTGTGTTGTTTTCTTGCGTGTTCTATCTCGGTTTGCTATCTCGGTTGGATTCCGCACAACCGGGGTGGTTTGTATACAAGGATTAGGCGACTAGATCCTCCCCTAGCCGGACCTACAATTTGCATTTCTCTTTTGAGCCTTTCCCGTAACTGAAACTTTATGATTTTGTAGCTACAGCTGATATTCATATGATTTATCTTTCATTATATAGTAAGTCAGCTATTAAGAAATTCTATTCAGTGTTATGCTAGATCCTGTTATCTGAGATTTAGTTTCTTAATAGCGAAAGGAAAAAAACAAGGATACCCTGTCCCAATTCGACAATATGTTGTTTATTTTTGATGTCACCTCTTCTTCATCACGCAAAGGCCTATTATTATTCTGAGCAACAAAATACAAAAGAACCACTGAATTGTATGAACTTGCCTCCCAAGAAAATCATAGATCCAAAGTCTTTTATTTGATCATACATACCTGATTTCTTTCTTGTGAGTCTCTAAGTGTAATAGAATTCTTTTTATGTGGATCGCTGTGATGCTTAATATAACTTTTAACTTCCACCATCGAGCAGTAAGTCTTGCTGGAATAGTTATGGTAGTAAAACTGCAAAGGGATATCATATATACCTTATTTTCTTTGTGTGGCTATTTAGAGAGTTTTTAGGAGGTTAACTGAACATGCAAAACGCTGTACATTGGCCGAACTTTATCAATTGTGCCAGTGTCCACTCTTCTCCTTTTCTCCTCGGTCCAACCGTCAAGAAGTTTGGACGTTGGGAGATATTCCCCTCCTTCTGTACACCATTGCTGCACTTACAAAGTACAAAATTTTAGGAACTAGAGAGAAAGATGCAGGTGCAGTAAAAACTTGATGGAATCAGAATTACTTTTATATAATAAAACACTAGAACGCAGTTTGAACTCGCTAATACCTTTACTTAAGAACAAGGTTGAAAATACTGACATCTTAGTCACTAGCTAGCATTGGATGCATATCATTCATGTAATTACCGAAGGTTGTTTTCAATTTAAATGGCAAAATCGATGTACTTCTAATTTGGAAACATCAAGCTGTAGCAAAATGGAAACTAGAAAAAAGAGCAAAGTCTATTCAACTACCTATTTTTAATAAAGTTAAGAAATTTATATAGATCGAATCCTTTAAACAGTTTACTGCTACCTAAGCAAGGCACGGAAGACTCTCCAGGGTATAATGTACGCATGGGTGTATCTAGACTTTGAAATGGTTAGACCAACCATAGTAATATACTAAGTTAGGATAAACTATTGTAAATCTGGACCAATTTGTTTTGTTGTGTACTGTTATATTAAAATTGTAGCAAAATTCCAATAAATAAGGCTTTAGATTTGTTCAAAACAATAAAGTCTCAATGTGGAACAATGCTTTCCATCAAATAGTAGTTATGAACCTGTTGTAAACCTGAACCATTGGTTTTGTGCAAGTCCATACTAGAAGTGGTTCAATGTGGAACAATGCTTTCCATCAAATGGTGAAATTGGGTAATGGATATTTACACAATCAAGAGTTACTAAAAAGTTCAAGATTAATCACCTCATCCATGGCTTCAATTTGGGTACGTTCGGGTTCAGGAAGGCTGATTTTGATGCTCGAAGTGCCTATTACCATAGATTTCTGTAACGTTCTCCTTTTTCGACCCTGAGTTTGAAAAATTACTATTAGTCTTACACTTTCTCAAATCACTTCAAGAAGAATAATGTGAGTGGGACTAATCCCTTAAGATAGCATCGCCACATAGAAAACGAGCCAAGACAACCAGTTTATAGGCTTACCCTTTGCATGGATGGTGTGCTATATGATATTGGGTCAGCATCAATAGCGTATTCATCATCGCTTGCTAGAACCGTTTCATTTACGTCGCCCTGCGTGTCGAATGATTTGAAAACGCACTATGTGAACCCTAAATAATGCAAATAATAAAAAGGGTTGATGAAAATTATATTGATAATAACAACATAAATAAATAAAATAATAATAATAATAATAATAATAATAATAATAATAATAATAATAATCATAATAATAATAGTAATAAAAATTTTTGGGATCGTAGCTATATGTTTACATCCTATACTTACATTAGATTGAGAAACTTTGAGCACGGAATATGACTCCTTCTCCTCATTTATGTTTGTTGACTCGTGATTGGGATTATGGGATTCTTTTCCATTGCAGTTCATGGTTTCCAAAGTGTTTAAAGATGCCATATAGCTGAGAACAATACAGATCAGTTAAATATAAATTCTAAAATGGGTAACACAATAAGATTGAACATTCTAGCTTCAATAAAAAAAAGGTGATAAGAATGATGAATTAGATCATCAACTAATTACACCTGTTAAAGGAAAGGATGAAAGTGCGAAATGTCCTACACAAAGAATAGTAAATTGGTGATACACAAAGAATTGTGAGGATATACAAAAGGTCGATCAATTTGGACATCCTCCCTGCCTATTTGGACATCTTTGGTGCTCTACACGCCTCGTCTAGGGCTATACGGGGCGTCTATGCATTGAATTCAAGAGCCTCTCAGTCACAAAGTTTGGCGTTTAGGAGTTGCGTTTGTTTTTTATTTTTATTTTTTTGGTTGAAAAAAATGGGTGTTTTGGTGGGGCAATTTGATGGTTTTTGGATGGTGATGCTTTTTTGAGTGAACAAATTTGTGTTTTTAAAGAAAAGTTTTATTTTTGTATAAAAATATTTTACGGTTTTCAAGATCGGCCCTTTAAATATATTCGATTGTTTAAATATTATATTGTTTTTAACATTTTATTTTTTCAAATATTACCCTACTGTTTTGGTCAAAAATCAAGCTAAGAATAATGTAACCAGATCTGATTTTGTGAGGTAGTGTGCTTGAATGATAGGTAATTGAATGATCAATGAATGAAAGATAAACAACAATGAACACAAAAGCATGAAGCCTTTTCAGATAAACATTGAACTGATAAACTTACGTTTTTACAAAAGCATGAAGCCTTTTCAGATAAACACTAGTTTGTCTGGTATTGGGAAAGGCTAAGGAGACTTTTGGAATAACTGTTTGTGATAGTGAATAGATACGTTGCTGCAAAACGCATGAGGTGTAAAATTCGGGATAGTCACCTAAGTAAACAAACCATGAAGATCACCATATACTTCAATTCCTCACAACAAATGCAGACGTACAAACATGAATCCGCTATTAACAAAAGAAGCACTGGAGTTAAAATATTGAAAATTCATCTAAGGGGGGTCTGTTGATACATGCTTGAAGCTAAAGTTCCAAAATGAATAGGCGAGATCCAGACAAATCAAGACCGAAGATAAAACATCTCTGGCTATTGCCAAGGGGAGCCTTTAGATGCGTAATTGGGCATCACATCTTCAAAATATACGCGTTTTAGTCTTGTTTAATGGGAATCTACTATATAAGGGGTATAAGTTGCTAATTGTCATAACATTCTAGAATACATTTCCCTCACAATTCACACACACTCCATAGATTATCTCTCTAGAAACCCCAAACCCTATATTTCCAATCCCTTGGTAATCAAACGTGTTCGTGTTAATCGAAAACAAATCAGTTTAAATTAGACCGGTGTGCTTGCATTTGATAGATTGATTAGTGGATTCCACACACTAATGGATTGGTACAGATTTGTTAGAACTATTAAACTAAGTTATGTTTATGAATATTAATTCGTATTTCGGACATATAATTAGTTTAGCTTATTAGGTTAGTTAATGATATGATTATCAATAACCGGAAGATAAGCGGGAAACCATATTCAAATAACTGCAAAACAGTTACCCGCCATATCTTAACCGCCAAATCCTATGTATATATTAGATTTACCGGGAACTTTAACCGGTATCAAGACTTTCTTAATTTCACTAAGAATTGTCCACCCCTTTCTTTTCTTTCGATCATCATTTTCACTTTGTCATGCATATTCACTTTGGATCTCTTGTTTACGATAACATGAATTCCACTTACAATCCAAACTTATCATCAACTTCCGCTGCAAATATGTCGTCTGACTTCCAACAAAGTGGTATCAGAGCGACGAAAGGGAAGATGCAGATGACTGAACTTAAATCAACGTCCACTGTGTTGCCTTGTCAACACTGCACGAATGAAATGACGAACAAGAATAAGCGATTTCAACGAGAGAAGACATGCTTTTACTGTCACCAACCAGGGCATCAAATCTACAAGTGTAATAAGAAAGAAACAGATGAGGCGACTCAGTTAATCCGGCAAGCGGTGAACATGGGCATACAGAATCAAAGAGGAGATTTTAGTAATCATCAAGAGATGATCGTAGTGGGTACCGAAGGAGGGCTATGGAGCGATATTTGGTACGTTAGTTCTGTATTTAAACACCATATGACTGGAAATTTAAACGTGTTCAAACGTATTAAGCATATAATCGGGGTTGATACTCAATCCGGTGAAAATAATTTTCTCTTTACACGTGGGGTTGGTTCGGTTGAAATCAAAACCGGAAATGAAACTATGAGAATTCAAAGCGTTTTCTATTCTCCGGAATTAGATCGGAATGTTTTGAGCATGGATCAATTAACCATGCAAGGATTTATTGTTAACAAGAACGGTGATACTTGTAAAATTTATCCTATGTTCTCCATTCCGGTTGATAATTCTATGAACGAAGCAAGTGGGTTAACAAGAGAGGAAGAAATTGGGTTACAAGAAAAACAGAACATTATTGAAGAAAACGTGCATGACAATGAATTTAAAGAAAGGTATTTAAATTCATATTTCGAAGATCTGGATCTGTCCTCACATGAACCAGATTGGAATATGATGATTGTCAAGGATATGGAATTTAATGAATTTGAAGATTGCGTTGCATTCATCAATTTATTAGATGATCGAGAATTTGTGGTCAAGTATAAGCATATGCTTGATTCAAAGTTTGAAGAATTAGTTAAATGGTTCTTATTTAACTATATGGAAATTAAGAATCGACCGGTTCCACCAGTTGCATCGCACAAGAGAAAAGTTAATCTACTAAGTTTATATTTGTTGGTAGCCGCGGATGGGGGATACAAAACTGTAACAACGGAGAACATGTGGCCTGCAATAGCAAAGGATCTGGGATTTGACTATGGAGACGGAGATTACATGAGAACTACATATGCCATGTATCTTGATATCCTAGAGTATTACTATAATTTCAAACAATTTCAAAGAAAAGTGCAGGACAAGGAGATCGTTGTTGAAGAAGGAAGGTTTACCGGAAGTCATCAAGAGGTATCAACAAATGCAGAAGAGGCCCAACAAGTTTCTGCGGGAATGGAACAAGCTGCGTTGTTTACTCGCATCGACGATGAAGACTGGAACAAAGGGAAGCGAAGAAAACGTTTCAACTTTGACTATGCAAGATGGGCAGTGGAAGAGGCAAATCAGAGTGTTTTGGATCGGTCTCGCAAACATAACCTAGTTTAAGGGGGGTTATGTTAGAACTATTAAACTAAGTTATGTTTATGAATATTAATTCGTATTTCGGACATATAATTAGTTTAGCTTATTAGGTTAGTTAATGATATGATTATCAATAACCGGAAGATAAGCGGGAAACCATATTCAAATAACTGCAAAACAGTTACCCGCCATATCTTAACCGCCAAATCCTATGTATATATTAGATTTACCGGGAACTTTAACCGGTATCAAGACTTTCTTAATTTCACTAAGAATTGTCCACCCCTTTCTTTTCTTTCGATCATCATTTTCACTTTGTCATGCATATTCACTTTGGATCTCTTGTTTACGATAACATGAATTCCACTTACAATCCAAACTTATCATCAACTTCCGCTGCAAATATGTCGTCTGACTTCCAACAAGATTGAATTTATGGCACTCTTGGTGTTTGTGAAGAACAAGATCTAAATATGATCCTACAAATTGGTCTTGTGTTCCGGTGTTGATTGCCTCGAGCGCCTGACATATACAAACAGTTTCTTGTCTTGTTCTTTGATTGCACAATTCGCTAAATAGTGTCCATAGCAGTGAAAATGGTAACATTGTCTCTGGTTCAATCGTATTCACATCGATTTTCTTGGTCGTTCATCATTGCAGTGATGGTAAGGAAGCATTATGAATACTGAGAGTTTTTTTTAACTTCTTGGATGGTGTTTAGCCTTAGCATGGAGTTTATGAATACTCTAATACCAGTGTGTTTGGAATCAAGGACAGGACACGCACAATAGAACTAAAATTGATATCGAATAGGATACGGATATTGAATTGAAATGCAATATCTTTGATACCACCCATGACCCATGAGGAAGACCATTTCAACACATTAGTCTCTCAACCCACGTAGTTCATGCATGAATAAGTTTAGATGATTAATTTAGTCCATGTTTTTTTTCATTTTCCTTCCACGTTCTCCATCATATGCATTAATTTAGGAACCCATGTTCACGTTTGTTTTTCCTATATATATGTACCATTTGACGTCAAAAAGGAATGAGAAAAAATGTTGCAAAAAATCTAGTTTCTTCATCTATGTTCTTTAGACCCTAACCCACTCAACGGGGGTCTATCACTTGTGAGATTGACCATCTCGAATTGGTCTACTAACATTGGTGCTTTCATTCACGAACTCACCCATGGAGTTGCATCTCTAACTGCCTAAGTGTTACCCTCCTATTCATTTAGTGAACCCAATCACAAAACCAATTCCCAAATCCCAAACCTCATCCACCAAAAAAACCACTCATGTGGCTTAGGTGACTTCATCCTTGGAGCCATCATATGCATTAATTTAGGAACCCATGTTCACGTTTGTTTTTCCTATATATATGTACCTTTTGTAATTAAAAAAAGGATTGAGAAAAAATGTTGCAAAATATCTAGTTTCTTCATCTATGTTATGTTCTTTGGAGCATAACCCACTCAACATGTCTATTACTTGGGAGATTGACCATCTCGAATAGGTCTAACAATCTAGGAAATCTTCTGAATTGTAGGATGATAACCTGATACATTGTTAATGAGACGGTTAGGGCGGTTAAAAATTTGGCGGGAACAACCGTCATTGCTGTGGATTCGTTTCCGAATCGAATTTGAACTCCCGGCGATTGCGAAGAACACGTATCACGTGCGGAATCCGTATACGTGTGTGGATCGACACAAGAACGTAATAATATGATGATTCTATTGAAGATTTGACAAAGTACAAAACCTTGAATCACCTTGTACAAGACTTTCTCTGTCTAGAACTCTAATGCTCTTCAGATATGCAAAAGTTATAAAATGAAACATAAACTCCCTATTTATAGGAAAAGGCATAAGGAAGGACTACTTATTTACAAGTTTGTCATTCTCCTATATTTAACATTATAAAACCTTGTTTTGATCAGTTTTCTGCTACGAAACGTGATTGACAGAAATGATAGACATTATGCACTCACAGACTCCCCCTTGGATATTACTGAAGTCAATCTGGTAGCTTTATGTCTTCTCTCTCTCTCTCTCTCTCTCTCTCTCTCTCTGAGTCTTCACAAAGCTTTGACAGTATCAGCACCACAAACTCCCCTTTAGCTCTTTAATCTCCTCTTGATTTTGCGTTCTGAATTAGCTTCCCCTTTCGGTTGACTCTTTCTCCAGGCTCCCCTTTTCGTTAAGCTTTCATGCTTTTGAAGATCGGCACCTGGCTTTTCAATTACAAGCTCCCCTTGCTTTGAGCTCGTCTTCAGACTCCCCCTTAGTCTTAGCTATCGGGATCGTAATCTGGCTTTCTAAAAAATTTGACAATTAAAGATTATTATTTCATAATATCAAAATCTGACACTATGAAACTCCTTTGACAGATTTAAAATTCCAGAATTTCATACCGACTCTCTTCCCCTATCAGATTACTAGATAAATTTAACAGTGAAAGAATCCAACTTCCAAAAACCTCACAGATATTCATCCAAGTCCAACTTAATGACCTTGTAGATTTCACAAACTGTTTTTGAATTTTTCAAAAAAAAAAAAAAAAAAAACCCTCAAGTTTCAAACTAATGAACTTATTTATATTCAGAAACATGTTCAGCAAACTTTAGATTTTGAAACTCAGCTTTCAGGCATCGGTTGTCGAAAATAAAGCAGAAATAAATTTTTTTTTAATTTTCCAAAGTTTATGCTAAAACACTCCAAAAATCTTTTTTGATTTTCTGAAATTAAATGCAGTAAAGAAATATTTACAAAAAATTTTTTTTGTTTGAGTTCGCGTCAGATGATCATATCGGTTTATGACAAATCACTAGCAACGTTGAGCTATAAGCACTTTAAGTTCTAAACGATTCACTTAGATTGTCAGTATACTGATCCACATAAATTCTCACACAAACTTCAACTGATTCGAGATACGAGATTTAGTATTTTAAGAACTTAGCTTATTCGCGTATCCCACCTCAGAATATACTCCCGTATCAGGATTCCCTAGATTCGGTCTTACAGGTGAATATACCATATTGATATCTGTACTCTGGGTTAGTGCGAGACCTTGAGAGCTCAGGTATGAACTACCGTTCAGTCAAAGAGATGAAGGCTTGACTTTAGGTGTGTTCCACTTAGGAATCATCTTTACAATTGCACTTGATTTATATATGTCGATATTTTCTCAATTTTTATGCAAATGGAAAGTTTTAAGCACGCAAAGTATTTTACGAGTTCTAGGCCATTGCTGACGCAAAATCAGAAGACCAGGTATAATACCTCAGATATCAAACAGTATAAAGATCTAGTATCTCAGAATCAGGCAACTTCTCAAACGAGATTTCAGAGGTTATCCATATATCCAAGAGATGTTCCCCACGAGATAAGTAAGTTATTGATATTTAGGTTTATATCTCGAAATCAATCTACTAAATGTGTAAAAACCTACTGGCATATCATCAGTGAAACCGTTTGTTACATTTGACTTTCCATTTCTTTAGCATGTTGTGATTGTCTACTGATGTACTATCATTTCATCTTTTTACACAAATACTCTTTTTCATCTTATCATGTTTTTGGCCTTTTCAAATTTTCAAATGTTTTTGTATTTTCTGAAAATATTTACTCCCCATAAAATCCAAAACATTTAAAAAATTTTTGACAACCCGATGCAGATAGCTTCGTCTCGCCATCCATTGTCTGCATAACATGCTCTGTTTGCATAAAGTACCCTCATGATTTACAACACATTGATTTTTAACAATGATAAAACCATTTTCAATCACTTGTGACTGCCTCCTCCTGTGCCAGGTTGCTTCCCTCCTCATGTGGACAATCAGCTGTGTTCAGAAGCACCTGCACATTCAACTCATTCAATTACTTGAACAGTTAACCCATGCCTGTTTGACCTTGGGTATTGTCACATAATAAGAACTATTCAACTTCGGAAAATCTTTTTCATTGTTAACAAAAACTTTATCGTACTTATTTCCAACCTTTTTGGTTGAATCGATTTTCCAATTTGCACTCACAGAAGTCGTTTGTTTCTTTGCCACCCAAATTTGACCTGTTGAACCATTTCTTAGATAAAATCATGAATCATTTTGAATGTTTTGTTTTGTCAAATCAATTTTGGTTTCCAGATTTGTTTAGGTTCAAACTTGAATGTTTTTGTATTCTAAGTTTTTTTGGCTTTGAAATATCAACTTTTGATTGCCAAATCTGTTTTGGTTCAACTTTGGGTGTCTTTGATTTCAGTTTCCAAGTTTGTTGTAATTCAAACTTCGTTGACTTCTGTTTAACAGCTTCAGTTTGCCGTTTATTTTGTTCAACATCAATAGACTTCAGATTTGGACATTTACGACCAACATGTCCAATTTGATCACATTTAAAGCATGTTCTTTTGGAAACATCTTTAGCATATTGTTTTGTTTCTTCTTAGCATAAAACTCTTCATTAATTGGAGTTCTTTCTCTTCTTCTGAACTTGTTCCATGAACAAAGTTGATCTTATTCTAAAGATTTCTATTGTCAAAACCTTTTCTGATTTTGTTTCTTTTTTATAACCCAACCCAGCCTTCATATTTTTTTTTTGTAACCAGGTTTGTTATAAAAAGTTTTCTTGCTCGCTTTTCCGGCAAATTTGTCAATTTTATATTTCTCAATTTCTACTAGTTTGAAAACTTTGTCAATCTTTTCTGAAATCAGATTCTGAATCGGAACTTCAATATCTGAGAATAATTTGTCTAATCCATTCATGGTATATGCCAATCCTATTGGATCATCATTCGCATTTTCTCAAATTTTGAATTTTTAAGATAACTTTCATGAAAACTTCCCTTATTTTCATCATGTGCTTCGGACCTATCTGTTTTGGTAGTATCCTCTTTCAAAACACTTTCAACGACCTTACCTACCACATCTGAATCACCAGTATCATCAGATTTAGAATAGGTTATGTCAATATTTTATGGCAATTGATCAACCATATTGAAAGCTTTTTCCACCTTCTCGTCATCATAGAATGTGAGCTTTTTCTCAAACGGTGGTGGAACCTGATGATATTCTGAACCAATTCCATTCTTGGTTCTTTTAGAACCTTTATCATCCGGTTTTATGTTGAAAATACGTTTAAGAACATATGATGAAGCATGATAACTATGCAACTTGATATTACTTGTTCTAAATCAGCCATTTTACGTTTAAGCTCAGCAACTTCTTCAATATATGAATTTACAACTTGTTGCTTTATTTCATACTGTTGTTTAAGCATTTGTGACCTTTCAGAACACTGTGACAATCTCGATTGAACAATTTCATTTGGCTTTTCACCGCTTGATATGAATCTTTTGTAATATGATATGCAAGTTTTATTGAGTCATACACTTTTTTCATTTCTTGAACCGCATTTTCTTTTTGTAAACATTCTTCTGTCATAGCTTAACACTTTTGTTTCAAAATGGTATTTTCTTTTTAAAAAACTTTACACTTTTGTGTCAGCTTTTCATCATTCACTTTTAAAACCTATTCGTTTTCAAACATTTCTTTGCATTTATCTTTAAAAACTCTTTCAATTTTAGAAAATTCCATATCTCTGATTTTTATTTTTTCATCATTTTCAGTACAAGCACTACACGTTTCCATGCATTTCTTGCACTGTTCAGCAGATTTATTTAACACTTCAGAAGATTCAGTTTGAGTAATTACCTCACTTTTTGGAACCTCGGCTTCTTCTGTCGTCTACTTCTGAACTTCTTCCATCATCTGCTATTTTTCAGCAACAACTTCTTCTGCTGACTTCTTCAGCTTCTCATTAGCCATATTCTGACTTTCTTCGCCAGCTACTTCTTCTTTCTTCACCTTTTCATCCTTCTGTTCATCACTGCCTTCTTCTGCATTTTTCTTCAACTCTTCCACCAACTTCTCAACACTTTTCTTCATTCTCTCTTCATCTCTCTTCTTCAAACTAACCATCATCACACATCTCTGATGATTTTATCTAGCTTTTTGAGATAATCTTTATCTGCTTCTTTCTTTGAATAATATTCTCCGGACAGAGGAATAACTGCAAGTACATCATTGTAAATCACTTTGCTAGAATCAATAACTGGACCTCCTTTGTGGTTGATGTAGCATTCTCTCTTCTTATCCCATCGACCCATTCTCCTAGCCTCGTCGTACTCTTTTTACATTTCTTCTATTCTGTAATATGCAAAATATCTTTATTTGAGTGTTTTCTCTTGAAGAACTTCTTCTTTCATTTTCACTTCAGCAACCAACACCCTTTTCTCTTCGTTTAAGTATTTACTCCAGTTAAACCCTTCATCATCATGAATCGTCCAGGATCCGGTGAGTTTTTGGTCACGATTAAAACCTTTATCATCATGAATTGTCACCATAGCTTGTTTCTTTTGTTTGGATGGACCTTCAGCAATCTGCTTTTGAACCGGCTTTGATGATTGTTCACTGTTCTGATGATAAATGGTCTTCTTGTAGTAATCATCATGATTATTCACCTCCTGATTCACGCACTCTCTTTTAAAATGCCACTTCTGTTTACATCTGAAACAAGTGACTTTCAATTTATCAAACCCTAGGTTTGTGTTTGAACCATCAAGACACTGCCTGCTTGTGATCTCCATAAATCGTTGTGCTTTACTATTGCCACTTGCCAAACACCATCTGATATCGATAAGTTCCATCTCTTCCGGATCTATCTGGTCATATTATTCTTTCATCATTTCAGGGTTTCCAATTCTCACCACCACTAGACTCTCATAAGACTCGAGAATCGATGCTAAGAAACTCATCTGTTGTTTAGCAGCATTGATACTCATTTGTCGGAGAATTTTTTAGCTTCAAAGCAATATTACAATGAATCTAATCAAGTTCTGCTGTATTTGATGCTGTTGAGGAGGAATGATAAGCTGGATTGTAACTTGATGAACTACCTTTCGGTGAATCCTTTGACTTTTCAACACTGAAAGCAGTACCAATCTTTGATGATTGATTGGTTGATGGTAAGCTTCCTCTGTAATAAAGTCCCCCACATTTTGCTGATAGGTAGAGCTGCTCATTTTGCTCTGTTTTTGCAACTCCAGTTCATGACTCTCAAGCTTCTCAATCAATGTATCCAGGGTAATCTCATCAAACGGTGAATCATTTTTCAAAATTATGACAAATGTCTGCCAGTGATATGCACGTGGTAAAGCTTCGATAACTTTGTCAATGATTTCTTCTCTAGTTTTTGTAATCCCAAACCTGTCAAGTTCAATTTTAAGATGACAAAATCTCAATCATTTGTCTCACAGTTTCACCCTTTAAACAATCAAACAAATCAAATTCTTTTTTAAGCAATGATATTTTATTCTTTTTAATTTGTTTTCCTCCCTCAGCTTTCACTCGCAATGCTTCCCACACAGACTTTGATGATCCATCATTATTGAGTAATGCAAAGATATCATCTCTGATTGATTGTTGAATTAAAGCGATCATCCTTTGTTCATCAGAAAATGTCTTTCTGTCTTCAGTTTCTAAGCTTGCAAGTGAAAGTTCTTCATTTTTTATCATTTATTGGCCTTTTATACCTGAGTTCCATTCAAAACCAACTCTCATGAGCATACACTTTTCCCCAATTAATAAACCTCTCTTTCCACCAGGAATAATCTTCAATATTATCAAGTTTCTGTGGTTTTGAGTGAGTTCCATAAAAGTTTTCATGTTTTTTATTATCAGTTATAGCTTTCGCAATGCTTTTCGGTGCAACTGTTGTTGTTTCATATGATTCTGAAGTAAATGCATTGTAAAACTCGTTGTAAAACACTTCTGCCATGATGTTTGAATTCTTCGATTATCACTCCTTGACTATGAAATAGTGTTGAATTTTTGCGAACGCGGATTGATCTAAGACTCGTGCGGATGAACAAGACTCTTTTGAAATGTGTGAGGTTATGCGAATGAACTGAACGATGTGCGGATGAATAATCACATACTGTGTCGGTCCGTGCGAGTCAATAGTGACTTGTGCGAATGTACCAATGAATAGACTAACACCACCCAAGTCTGTGGATGTACTTGAACCAGAGAATGAACAAGAGTTTTGCGAATGAACTCAAACATTGCAGATAAACCTTTTCACAATTGAACCTATAACCAGCGGTAGGTCCACCCGGAGGATCGAGTCAACCTCTATTCTTGTTTTCCGACAAACCCGAGAGTGCGGAATCCAAACGGGTAAGTTAAACCAAGTTACGAACATGTAAGACACAAGATTCAACGATTAACACTCAATGTATTAATGCTATGAAACGGTTACAATGCCGTGTTTACAACTGGTCTCTGTAAACTCTCAGTGTGTGTGTGTTTTACAGTGTGTTCGCTTTGAAATCTATTCAGACTTCTCTCTGTTGTTTATGTTTAGTGTCTGTGTTTATATAGTAACATCATCGACGAAATCATGAAGCCGACATCGACGAAATCATGAAGCCGACATCGACGAACATGCAAAGTCTCGACGAAATCAGCGATTTCGTCTGGGTCTTCGTCACATATGTGGGTCTTCGTCACATGGGGGTGTTCGTCGTCCAGGGAGTGTTTGTCATATGTTGGGCTTGGGCTATGGGCTTCATCATGTTGGGCTTGGGCCATGGGTTACACAAACAGACAATACATAAACATAATCTAAGATGCAAACTGCACACACGCAGTTGTATTTACATCAAACGTTACGAAGTAACTAGCATACCGAGTCAAGACAGGAGGATGTATTGACTACGGCCTTCACTTCGTAGCCGAGTCGAACCGAGCCGAGCCGTATCCACTTAATATGTATCAACAAACTCCCCCTTGGATGCTGCTCGCGAGGTTCGTAATCTCGTTCTCCATCTCTTGATGGTTCATTCATTCTCGGAAAGGATCTTCAAAGACTTCACGTGTTGTAAGTAGAAAGTGTATTAACAAACTCCCGCTTTCATTTAGGAAGTGTATCAATAAATTCCCCCTTTGATTATGCTTGTGAATCTTTTGATTTTTGATACTTTAGATCCTTGTGGTGTTGGTGATTGATCAGCGGCAACTCGATCATCTTTATCATTTGAGTGCCTTCACATTGTGTCTTCATTCTCAAGCTTATCATCGAACATGTTCTCCTTGCCTTTAGCATATGCACATGCAAGAAAGCTAAACGCATAATAAGAACAACTGCTTGGAATATAGTTAACATAAACAAATGGCACATATGAGACCAATTCTCATTCAACTACCGTCCGACAATTAGTTTGAAAAGTTAACATATTTTTCAATTTTGATTATTAACTTTCAAAACTTGCAATCTCTGACCGTTTATGAAGATTAAGTCGTTTTGGTTTTCTTCAGATTTCAGGCAACGAAGACTTTGAGTTCCAACATCGGTTAATCAAAACTAAAGCAGAAATAAAATCTTTTTGACTTTTATAAAGTTTATATTAAAACACACCTAAAATCTTTTTGGCATTTTGAATATTTCAAACTTAAAGACTGAAAGCAGTAAATAAATATATACAGAGTTGCAGAAACTAAGAAAAGTAAATATATACAAACATTCTTTTTGCGAGTTTCGAGGGTATGAGAATCATATCAATGTACGGTCATGTCAAAACGCTCTTGTTGTTCAATTAGATAACATTTAGATAAGCATCCTATAACAATTATCGGTATTGTTATCCACATAAGCACAACTTATCAGATGTAATCATGGCGAGGGGATACGATTAGTGTATGATTTATACTTACCGACCGGTGTTCATCCACATCACGACACATTCCCGTATCAAGGTATGCACGAGGATTTCATCTTACTGGTGAGTATACCATTTATCATCTGTTTTGACGTATATGAAAATGTGAGAAACTCACTTATTTTGTTTGAAAACAAGCCCTATGTGATAGAATCACTTATTGATGAGGAACTTGATTTTCAGATGCATGAGGGCACAGGAGCAAGTCCGTGAACAGGTCAGTACTTTCGTACAGCAAAGAGACGAATTTGACTCCCGAAAAGAATGTGATATGTTATCACTTATTTTGTGGACATGTGATTGTTGATCACTTATTGAGGTCGTATGCAGTATGTACACGTATGTATGGTATCATGGAAGATCTTGACTTCGTCTCCGTTGTTTTCGGTAAAAGAAACAACCACGATACCCAGATGATAAACAGCATAAAGACCACATATCTCAGAACCTCGGCAATCTCTCAAACGAAATTTCGGTACTAAGACCATATGCCAATGAGTGGTTCCCACCTGGTCTTTAGTCGATTTAAGTTTATATCACCCTGCACACTTTAAGATGATTGTGAGCCTACCCATACATCTTATATAGAGCTGCTTAACATTTTTCATTTTGCATTTCAGTTTAAAAAGGTGTAGACAGACTACTGATGTACTATCATTTTCTCTTTTGCTCGCCAGGAAACTCATTTTTGTTTTTCAATTGTTTTTGTGTTTTGAAAATTTTTCGATGTTTTTGAATTTTCAAATTTTGGATTTACTCCCCCTAAAATCAACAAATTATGATAATTTTAAAAACACAAAGATATTTACAAAAACGATATTCCGATGCGGATTACTCTTGCTTGACCTTAATGCCGTTTACCAAAATTAATTTTAATCAGAATTGATTTATCGTATTTTGGAGAATCAGTTGGCATGTCGGTAATCGGTGCGGACCATGACAACATTGATGAGTTTCATAGTGAAACAATCACGTGTGAGGTGATATTCGAGATCAACGTTTCTGGTCAAGGAGTGTTGTACGAGAGGATAATAATTCATAAAGCAGCTTAAATACTGACAAGTATAGGAGATATTAGAAGTTCAAAACCGTATCCTGCAACTGCTTCGTTCCTTGCCAGGAATCTGAGCACTCTCCCAAACTGAATATCCACCCGGTGTGGACTTCAAAGTCGATTTTTGTTGCTACTTCAACTAATCGAGAAATCTCTTCACAACAACAAGATGATAAACCTCCGGGTCCGGCTGGTCTTCCACATTGCACCAACGAAGGTCTTTGTCTTTCTCTTTGAGAAGTAGTGTGCGGTTGTTCAATCCACGCCAAGGCATCCGCACACCCGGTTGGTTTGATCAACAAACACATTTTCTTCAATCACACCGTGGAGAAAAGTACCCTACACGTTCATCTTATGGACTTTGAACTTCTTGTGAAAGAAAAATCCATGAATCTTAAAAAAAGCTTCAGACGTGCAACAGGCGCGTACTTTTCATTGGAATCTTCCTGAGGACCCGATCAAAAACCATAACAACCAAATTTTGGCATATTTTTCATCTTGTCGAATTTTTTCAACTTCATTCAACCACATTCTTTCATCAGACATTTTTGTCTTCTTTTCTCCTCTCCCCATCAAAGACAACAATATTCTCCTTGAATACAACAATGTTTCGGAGCCTTATGTCGCCAATCTTGTGCATGGACGCTCCACTATCAACAATCCTAAGACTATCAATAGTTCCTCCTGGAACATCCTGCATACTCATTCAGAGATTAGTTGGAGAAGGGGACCCAAGCCTTCATAGACTTGGGTCATCTGTCATCATCGAGAATTGTAACATCCATTTCCCGATGATTCGGAATTGGTGTAGCTCCCCCTGAAACAGTTTCTGGTTTTGGTTTCCAAATCTGTTTTTATTTTTCATTTTTAACTTCTAACTTAATAGACTGTGTTTGGATAAGCTCTAGTTTTAAAACCTTTGTCAATTTCTTTTCTTTGTTTCCTTTTCTATTTCATTTCCCGTTGTTTAACAAGACGAGGGTCCTGTCTTGGTGAAACAGATCTTTTATGGTAACTGTTACCATGGGGGCATCAACCTTTGCCTTTCCTTTCGTGAGATATGGACAGTTTCTTACAATATGCCCGTACTCACCGCATTCAAAACATGATCTCCGCTCAACAAACCTCGGAGTATCATAACTGTAAGAGCTTGATGATGAACTTCGTGATCTTGAGGTACTTGGTCCTTCATCACAACCGTTTGTGTGTTGTGTGTAGTTGTTTTGACTGTTTCTTTTCAAAATTTTACTTTGTTTAACAAAATCCGTGTTGGATTTGTTTTCGAAAGTTTCAATTTTATCAGTCCCTCTAGATTTCACGAAGTTCACCTTCTGAATCGTCTTCTTGTTTTGGCTTTGTTTGCCTTTTCCCTTTCCTTGGTGAACGTGACCTTCCTTTCGTTGATTGTTTTGTAGTTGCAATTTTTTATTCCAATATTTCATTCTAACTTCGTATTTTGGGATAGGAGCATACTGAGTTACTACAACTCCTAGGCTCGAATTTCCCAAAAACTTACTGGTAGAATCTTTGAAAACTTTATCAATCAAAGATTGATTGACATTCTTAATTGGAAAATCATTGCCTGAATATATTTTATCAGATCCAATCAACGTGTAAAGCAAGCTCACGCTTTCACAGCTTCCAGATGAGGATTCAACAGACTTGGCTGTATCAGTCACAAACGGTTTTGTAGGTGGATCACAAAGAATGTAATTTTCGAGAGGTATGTTTTCCTCTTTTGTTATCGTTTCTGACTATTCAGAGTTAGTATCCTCAGATTCCTCATCTGACGAATCAGCATCCTCAACAATGACTGGAGGATCCTGATTTCGTTCAGCTGTTGACACTTTCGCATCTGCTGATTCATCCGAATCTGAGGATACTTCCGTTTTGTAACCTAGCCCAAATGTGAATTCCTCAAGGCTCAATGAAACTGAGGGCTCAAAATGAGGTTTATTTTCCTCATCATGCATCGAAGAATAATCGTGTTTAACAGGTGGTGGACACTTCTTATAACCTATGCATGTGACATCAGTTTTCTTTTTCTGAACATCAATGATGTGATCCAGCACATAGCTAGAGCTTAAATAGCTGTCTAACTTGAGTCGGGTCGCCTCAGTTTCAGATTTAACACAAGCCATTTCTTTTTGCATTAACTCGAGCCTATTGATGTAAAGGTTTATTTCAGTTTATTTTCTTGAAACCATTTTCGTTAGCTCGGTCTTATCTGATTTTAATGTTTCAATTATCTTTTTAAATTCCTTTTCATAATTTTCACGAAACATGTTAGCCTCTGTGCATTTCGAAAGATCCACGATCAAATGTTGATTGTGGATAAATGTCACATCATATTTGCTTTGCAAATCGTCATATTTGCTTTGCAAATCAGACAATTTAACATTTAATCCAACACACATATCACACCTATCACAACTATCAGATGTTGATTCATCGACACATACCTGACTGGAATCACTCTCAAATGTTGACCTATCTGCATCAGAATCAACAACCTCCTTTGATGATTCACATTCAGATCCATCCTCGCTTGAACTTGAACTTGAAGTTGTAACATCTTCAACTGTAACATTCCTATTTTTATATAAGAATTATAGATTTGGTTAAATTTATTAACCACTAGTAACTAGTAACTAGTTTATTTTTAATATAAATATTAAACCTAAATAGTTTTAAACACTATTTTATATAGTTGGTTGAAATATTATAATTAATTGGCTTGTATAGGGTTGACCTTTCTATTAAAAATAAAAGTATATAAAAAAACTTATATTATTAGACGGGTAGATTACAGGTAAGTTAAATGTTAGAAATATGAAGTATCTAGATGGGCCTAGTGACCGTCTAATAATTAAATTATAAAAATACAATATATTTGAACCTACTCCGTTTCTAATGAAACCTGGTTCAAAATGTAGACAAAAATATTTTTGTTCTGATGATATATTTATCATTTTATAAAACGTTAAAAGTTATACACGCCAAATAAGTGAAGTAGTTGAATTAATTATAATATATAAATTAATAAAATAAAAATAATAATAATAATAATAAACAAAACTTACGTTTACTAATAATACTAATATAATAATTAAAGTTAGAGATTCAAAAACAACAGTATACGTGTACTTTGTATGGGAAGATGACATTTCTCATAAAAGCTACGTGTAGGATAGCTAAAACATGTCATGCTTTCCAAATAAAAGATATTTTTTTCAACTATAAATATGTATAGGAAGGATTTCAATTCTACTCACAAATTTCTTTTCTTACTTATATTCTGTTTCGCCAGTTTTTCTAAGCTCAAAATTTCCTTTATATTATACATATAAAAGCCATGCTTCGTTTTAAGTATTGTAACTCCCGATCACCGCTACCCGGTCCGATTGATCTGAGCCCCATAACACATGTCAAGGTTTTGCCTGACTAAGTTCGTTGGGGTTCTGTCTCGTGACATAGGGACAAGGTTGAAATTAGGGGTACTATACTAAACACGAGTGCTTTATATATTTTTAAATAGCTCAGAAGTTATACCCAAAATTTATACCAGGAGGCTTTCTAGTTGAACCCTAAAGTTACAAAGTGGGTCCATTCTCTTTTCTCACTATTTTATTCCCTTTTTATATATAATATAATTATATTCAAAAATGTCCCAAACCATAACAACTCTCACCAAAACTATTATTTATTATTATATTTTATACAAAAGGAAACCTTAGTTAAAACCCCTAAGTAATCCTACATAAACCCTAAAATTTTCAGAACAATCAGAATCAGGATCAGGGCCCCTAAAACTCAAGGGGGGGGGGGGTATTCCCTACTTAACGATTATCCTTATAACTCGTTGTAAAATACGAGATTCTTCGATCCGTCGAATCAGCTAACCTACAAACACACGTGGCAACCCTACAAAGAAATGTGGCCCTTCGCGCCACGCGACGCCGACCAGGTGACCCCTCGCGCCACGCGAGGGGGACAATTTCTCAGTATAAATAGAGGGCAGTGGGACTTAGAATTCTGCGTTGGAACGACGAACAAATTCGTTTTACACTTCGAGATATCACCTGATTACTACCAAACACACACTAGCTCGAATTCTGCTACGATACCGGGTATTAACTCGATCGCTGCTACGATTCAATGTCCGATCGATTGAAACTATCCGACAGGATGTTTAAGTGCTATCCTTTGTTATTAGTCGTGATTCCGACAGGATGTTTGAGTACCACCCGAACTCGGGGAATACTCTGTCATTCGTTGTGAATTCGATGGATGTTTAAGTGATTGCACTTTGTCATTCGTTGTGAAGGTTTTAATCTCGTGAGTTATCGTAAATGCTGTATTAAGTTACCTACCTAGTTCATGTGCACTAGGTTACAATGCTAAATCAATAGGCTAAGTTCTGCCTGTATAAATCTGCAATATATCAAGGCTTATCTTAGACTAAACATTGCCGTATGAATCTGCATGCTTATAATGTGAGTCATTCTCTTTTTATCAAAGTGCTTTATAAATTCTTAAATGTTTTCAAAGTTATAATTACAGGGATTAAGTCTTTGTAATCTCCATATTACAGCCGGTATATGGGGTTTTGTATACATTACTTGATAATCTTCACCATTGGACAACGAGTTAGCCAATGGGTGATATGACCATAGTCACAGAAACGAGTCGAGTGACAAATACCGAGGGTAGTTGGTTGATACAGAAACATTGTAATTGCTCTTAATACTGTAAATTATAACAAACGTGTCATTTTAGTAAATAGAATGATTCACCAGTATTTCCTGCTGACAAAACCTTTTTAAAACGCGTTTCAGGTAATTACAGTAGATTGGAGTAAAAGATGGATACGGCACTGAAAGGCTTCAAGAAGTGGCTTATTTTATTAATTAAATCAAATTAAGAAATATTGTTTTATGTAATTGGGTTTATCCCTTATTAAAGCTACCTTTGTAAAACATGGGTTTATCCCATCTATTTAATAAATAAAATCCGGTGTTTTCTAAAACCCTGATATTTTTCCTAACTCACGGTCCTGATAAAATTTCCGCTGCAATATTTTTCAAAATAATCACCGGTGCCACTTGGCTGTTTGCGGCTCCCGATTCCGTCCAAGGTGGGTCGGGGGTCGTGACAGAAGGTGGTATCAGAGCCACTGATTTAAGCCTATAGGTGTTGTAATAATAATACCTAATTTTATATAAAAGAGTTAGGAGATTGTTATTAACTGGTAGCACACATGATAGCATTTAGACTTGAACATAAGAAAAGATGCCATAGTATAAGCTTCGAGATAAGCTAAGTACTTGTGTAAATAACGTTTGATGGATTCTGGTATGCCGTAAAGATGACGATTAGAACATTGCAGGCGATAGCACTTAATTGCTATTAATTCTTGTTTAATGATATTAATTGGTCTAGAATAAGATATGTTACGGGAATACAAATTTCCCTAATTCTGGATAAAAGCCTAATAAAAGAGGCACTTTTAAAAATACTATTTATGGGAAATAGAAAAATTTTCTCCGACAAAACTGGGTATGGTGTAGCAGACTCTCCAGTTTGTCCGGATATACTGAGGTTACCTCTCCGGCGAGAACCGGGTAAGACGGGGTATATAATATGTCAAACAAGTGACAAGTTTTCCCTAAATAGTATCATGACCTGATATCTGACTTGTTTTTGGAAATATGAATCTATTAAATACATTGACCTTATCAAAGGGTATGTATATTACAGCATGTGAAATATATGATTATATAGATATGTATATCTATAAGAAATTTCAAAAGTCAATTAGGAATAAAGCACAAGCATATGTGTCTAGATTTCTTTATCAAGAATCTCTTTTCCGATGTCAAACATTATTTCGTTTGATCATCTATCTCGTAACTCGAGCGACAATAATAACAATAGAAACCCATTAAATTGGGACACCATTAAAAGTATAAGAATTTCCAATGCGTTACCATAAACTATTAACGCAAGTAAGAAACATGTAAAGTTGTGCTAGTACACAAGAAAACATATGAAACTTAAATTATACGTTGAAGTATATCGCATACGACTTCCAAGGCAAGACCTTTGGAAAATATAAATTGGGCACAATGACATCAATACTAATTCTGTCAGTAGAAGAACTACTAATCAAAAAGCAGCACTTTGCCATGCGATCCTACAAACGACATGAATCTCGCTGAGGTACATTGTAACAAGATTTCACAACCATCAGTGCACAGTCTAAATTATTATCACTGCAAAAGGAGTCACATACCTTTGCAAATTCCCTATTTCATTTTATTCACATTCCCTGGTAATGTCACTTAACAACAGTTATCACATGAAATTCCAGATAAAAGTTCTTATATTTCTTTCATTGAAATTCTGACTTCTACATATAATAAATTGACTTTCGTGTTTCTACTTCCCCTAATGGTCATCATACCATGAGGATTTCCTTCATAATAGTGAATATTGATCTATTTCATTTCTTGGTAAATCCACACGTTACACATGCACTGTTTGTTACGCATGTGGTTCGTTTGATTTATGAAGACCAATGGAGGGCTTCATTCCGATTTGTTATTTTAGTTTTATCATTCTGCTTTTTGCACTGTGAACCGCATTATTGCAAAACGGTGACTCTTTGATATCGAGTCAATAAATTTTGTTAAACCATTGAGGTGAAGAATTTATATTTATATATATGTATAAAAAAAAATTTTGAGATATACTCTCATTTAAGTTTATGTTTAAGTTATTTATTATTAATAATTTTATTATTAATAATAAATTAATAGTAATAGTGTTAGTATTATTTTTAAGTACTAGGGTTATTGTCAGGGGCAGATATTGAGTAGCCTAGCCTTAGTTAGGCATGGACTGATCACCTATGCTTAAACAAGGCAGCACTAACCAATATCCAACCATGATAATGACTAATTAATATATATACATTAAGTCATCATACTTATTTAGTAAATTTTAATTATGAAAAAAATAATAATAATAAAATAAAAAATTTTACTTGGTACTGTAAGGAGAAGACATATTTTCATAAAACAATACAAGAATTAGAGGGACGAATACAATTATATAAATAATTGTCTATCACATGTTTTGTGGTAACTATGTACCATAACGCTTTTGCAAGAAAATGATCATATAAGAATAATATGGTAGTCATCAACTACGTTGGGTTAGGAGAACATTGTAATATATAAGAATAATCCTCGTTTTCACTTATTTACAACATTTGCAAAAACATTTACAATGTTATATGGTTTCAAAATGAAAATAAGTAATCACATAGAATCGACCCATTAAGTATTATATATTTACAAAATATTTTACAAATACTTTTGTACAATAAATATTTTTACACCTCTATTTACAACTTTCATTTAACGTTATAAATAATAGTGATTTCTTTTACAAAATAATAATATTAAAATATTTTGTAATGTAATAACTTCATTGCGGTGTTTTGTAATATATATTACATAGTAAATATAAGTTATTTTACATAGTATAGTAAAATACTAAAATAATATTTATTTAAAAGTTGTGACCATTTACATATAGTAAAAATGCGTAACAAATAATATATATTACATAGTATTTATAATTGATATGTAAGATACGGTTCAGACAAGGACACAAATAATATATATTACATTTGCTTTACAAATATAATATAATGGTTGTTCATGCCAAAACAACTTGTTCTTATTATATTTCGATCTCTAGGACATAGTATAAAAAAATAAAAAAAATAAAAATAAAAATATGGTCACTAAAAGTGTACTATTACATTATTTCACAATTAAAACAACTTGGAACTCTAAACAATGATATACTAACTCTATTGTCTTTTTGATGTATCTTTACAATTCACTCATCTCAACACATTGATTTTCTCATATCATAATTTAATATTTGACAAATCATTTTTCATGCTTTTATTTCATTTGGAACCTGTTAATTCTAAGTCTTCCTCAGTTGCCAATCAAAGTAAGCTTTCTTCTGACAAAGAATTTTATTGATTCTAAAAATCCTTCACATTCATTTTAAATATCTATCAATCATATATCTTTTGGCTTGAACCTAGTCACTTTGGAAATTATATCATTTTATCACATTCATTTGTCATCAATTTATTGAACTAATTCAGTTGAACCATTGAATCCTACTTATGGTACAACTCGTATTCACAAAATTTGATATTTTAATTCTGTGTCATCTACCTTAATATTGTTTTTATTGACTAAAATATGACATAAGTCTAAAAGAAATATCGTAACCCAAATCTCGAGGACGAGATTTAAAACAAGGTGGGGAGAATGTAACATTCCTATTTTTATATAAGAATTATAGATTTGGTTAAATTTATTAACCACTAGTAACTAGTAACTAGTTTATTTTTAATATAAATATTCAACCTAAATAGTTTTAAACACTATTTTATATAGTTGGTTGAAATATTATAATTAATTGGCTTGTATAGGGTTGACCTTTCTATTAAAAGTAAAAGTATATAAAAAACTTATATTATTAGACGGGTAGATTACAGGTAAGTTAAATGTTAGAAATATGAAGTATCTAGATGGGCCTAGTGACCGTCTAATAATTAAATTATAAAAATACAATATATTTGAACCTACTCCGTTTCTAATGAAACGTTAAAAGTTATACACGCCAAATAAGTGAAGTAGTTGAATTAATTATAATATATAAATTAATAAAATAAAAATAATAATAATAATAATAATAATAAACAAAACATACGTTTACTAATAATACTAATATAATAATTAAAGTTAGAGATTCAAAAACAACAGTATACGTGTACTTTGTATGGGAAGATGACATTTCTCATAAAAGCTACGTGTAGGATAGCTAAAACATGTCATGCTTTCCAAATAAAAGATATTTTTTTCAACTATAAATATGTATAGGAAGGATTTCAATTCTACTCACAAATTTCTTTTCTTACTTATATTCTGTTTCGCCAGTTTTTCTAAGCTCAAAATTTCTTTTATATTAAGTATTGTAACTCCCGATCACCGCTACCCGGTCCGATTGATCTGAGCCACATAACACATGTCAAGGCTCTGCCTGACTAAGTTCGTTGGGGTTCTGTCTCGTGACATAGGGACAAGGTTGAAATTAGGGGTACTATACTTAACACGAGTGCTTTATATATTTTTAAATAGCTCAGAAGTTATACCCAAAATTTATACCAGGAGGCTTTCTAGTTGAACCCTAAAGTTACAAAGTGGGTCCATTCTCTTTTCTCACTATTTTATTCCCTTTTTATATATAATATAATTATATTAAAAAATGTCCCAAACCATAACAACTCTCACCAAAACTATTATTTATTATTATATTTTATACAAAAGGAAACCTTAGTTAAAACCCCTAAGTAATCCTACATAAACCCTAAAATTTTCAGAACAATCAGAATCAGGATCAGGGCCCCTAAAACTCAGGGGGGGTATTCCCTACTTAACGATTATCCTTATAACTCGTTGTAAAATACGAGATTCTTCGATCCGTCGACTCAGCTAACCTACAAACACACGTGGCAACCCTACAAAGAAATGTGACCCGTCGCGCCACGCGACGCCGACCAGGTGACCCCTCGCGCCACGCGAGGGGGACAATTTCTCAGTATAAATAGAGGGCAGTGGGACTTAGAATTCTGCGTTGGAACGACGAACAAATTCGTTTTTCACTTCGAGATATCACCTGATTACTACCAAACACACACTAGCTCGAATTCTGCTACGATACCGGGTATTAACTCGATCGCTGCTACGATTCAATGTCCGATCGATTGAAACTATCCGACAGGATGTTTAAGTGCTATCCTTTGTTATTAGTCGTGATTCCGACAGGATGTTTGAGTACCACCCGAACTCGGGGAATACTCTGTCATTCGTTGTGAATCCGATGGATGTTTAAGTGATTGCACTTTGTCATTCGTTGTGAAGGTTTTAATCTCGTGAGTTATCATAAATGCTGTATTAAGTTACCTACCTAGTTCAGGTGCACTAGGTTACAAGGCTAAATCAATAGGCTAAGCTCTGCCTGTATAAATCTGCAATATATCAAGGCTTATCTTAGACTAAACTTTGCCGTATGAATCTGCATGCTTATAATGTGAGTTATTCTCTTTTTATCAAAGTGCTTTATAAATTCTTAAATGTTTTCAAAGTTATAATTACAGGGATTAAGTCTTTGTAATCTCCATATTACAGCCGGTATATGGGGTTTTGTATACATTACTTGATAATCTTCACCATTGGACAACGAGTTAGCCAATGGGTGATATGACCATAGTCACAGAAACGAGTCGAGTGACAAATACCGAGGGTAGTTGGTTGATACAGAAACATTGTAATCGCTCTTAATACTGTAAATTATAACAAACGTGTCATTTTAGTAAATAGAATGATTCACCAGTATTTCCTGCTGACAAAACCTTTTTAAAACGCGTTTCAGGTAATTACAGTAGATTGGAGTAAAAGATGGATACGACACTGAAAGGCTTCAAGAAGTGGCTTATTTTATTAATTAAATCAAATTAAGAAATATTGTTTTATGTAATTGGGTTTATCCCTTATTAAAGCTACCTTTGTAAAACATGGGTTTATCCCATCTATTTAATAAATAAAATCCGGTGTTTTCTAAAACTCTGATATTTTTCCTAACTCACGGTCCTGATGAAATTTCCGCAGCAATATTTTTCAAAATAATCACCGGTGCCACTTGGCTGTTCGCGGCTCCCGATTTTGTCCAAGGTGGGTCGGGGGTCGTGACAGAAGGTGGTATCAGAGCCACTGATTTAAGCCTATAGGTGTTGTAATAATAATACCTAATTTTATATAAAAGAGTTAGGAGATTGTTATTAACTGTTAGCACACATGATAGCATTTAGACTTGAACTTAAGAAAAGATGCCTTAGTATAAGCTTCGAGATAAGCTAAGTACTTGTGTAAATAACGTATGATGGATTTTGGTATGCCGTAAGGATGACGATTAGAACATTGCAGGCGATAGTACTTAATTGCTATTAATTCTTGTTTAATGATATTAATTGGTCTAGAATAAGATATGTTACGGGAATACAAATTTCCCTAATTCTGGATAAAAGCCTAATAAAAGAGGCACTTTTAAAAATACTATTTATGGGAAATAGAAAAATTTCCTCCGACAAAACTGGGTATGGTGTAGCAGACTCTCCAGTTTTTCCGGATATACTGAGGTTACCTCTCCGGCGAGAACCGGGTAAGACGGGGTATATAATATGTCAAACAAGTGACAAGTTTTCCCTAAATAGTATCATGACATGATATCTGACATGTTTTTGGAAATATGAATCTGTTAAATACATTGACCTTATCAAAGGGTATGTATATTACAGCATGTGAAATATATGATTATATAGATATGTATATCTATAAGAAATTTCAAAAGTCAATTAGGAATAAAGCACAAGCATATGTGTCTAGATTTCTTTATCAAGAATCTCTTTTCCGATATCAAACATTATTTCGTTTGGTCATCTACCTCGTAACTCGAGCGACAATAATAACAATAGAAACCCATTAAATTGGGACACCATTAAAAGTATAAGAATTTCCAATGCGTTACCATAAACTATTAACGCAAGTAAGAAACATGTAAAGTTGTGCTAGTACACAAGAAAACATATGAAACTTAAATTATACGTTGAAGTATATCGCATACGACTTCCAAGGCAAGACCTTTGGAAAATATAAATTGGGCACAATGACATCAATACTAATTCTGTCAGTAGAAGAACTACTAATCAAAAAGCAGCACTTTGCCATGCGATCCTACAAACGACATGAATCTCGCTGAGGTACATTGTAACAAGATTTCACAACCATCAGTGCACATTCTAAATTATTATCACTGCAAAAGGAGTCACATACCTTTGCAAATTCCGTATTTCATTTTATTCACATTCCCTGGTAATGTCACTTAACAACAGTTATCACATGAAATTCCAGATAAAAGTTCTTATATTTCTTTCGTTGAAATTCTGACTTCTACATATAATAAATTGACTTTCGTGTTTCTACTTCCCCTAATGGTCATCATACCATGAGGATTTCCTTCATAATAGTGAATATTGATCTATTTCATTTCTTGGTAAATCCACACGTTACACATGCACTGTTTGTTACGCATGTGGTTCGTTTGATTTATGAAGACCACTGGAGGGCTTCATTCCGATTTGTTATTTTATTTTTATCATTCCGCTTTTTGCACTGTGAACCGCATTATTGCAAAACGGTGACTCTTTGATATCGAGTCAATAAATTTTGTTAAACCATTGAGGTGAAGAATTTATCTATACTACTTTATAATACATATAGGAAGGACTTCTTAAAGTCCATAAAAATTCCCTTCAAACACCTCTAAAGCATGGTTTACAACCCTCTAAAGCACAAAATAATTTACACTTCCAATTATGCCCCTCCAAAACTTTTAGCATTTACCCGGATACATCATCACCGTCCATTTCCTTTCACTTATTCACACGGATCGTGATCTGACGGGTGATATTGTTTTCACACGGATCCACCTTTCCCCTTCCTTCTCTCTCATCTCTCTCACAACTCACATCTCACCAGTCTCTCTCTCTCTGGCGATTCCAGATCCAGATCTGGATCTAGGGTTTCTCTGCTATCTCTCTCGCGATCCAAGCTATTCAGATCCGCCTTTCCATCGAGATTGAAGCGGTGGACAAAGATTGAAGCGGCGCGAGCTAGGGTTGTTACGAGACTTAGGTTAACTCCAGCAAGAATTCCGGTAAGCCTCGATTAGTCGATTCAGTTGCATGTTCCTTTTTAAGTTAGATCGGCATATGTCGTTTCGGTTGAAGCTATTTTCGATGTTACAGAAGTCTGGTGAGGCTCCGGCGAGTTCTCCGGTGACTGATGAAACTTGGTCTATATCTAAAGCGGCCTTTGGCTTGCTGGTAAGTGCGCGCACCTTTTGTTCTAATAATATTGGTGTGTTAAATGTTTCTGTTGTGCCATTTTAATTCCTGTTGGTTAAAAAAAACCTCCAAAAATCTGGCTTATTTACTATCGTAATCGGAAAATCAAGTTAATATATTGAGTTTAAATGTTATTTTCTCTTGCATCTTTAATATGTCAAGGAAATATAATGAAGGATAAAAAATGTGTAACTACTGAAATTGTGATATTTTTGTCATCCCTTACACGTTGGAACTTATTTGTTTAGATATATGTATAAATGTTGATGAGATATCTACTCTGTATATGAATTTCTAGATACTTTAATTCCATATTTCAGTTGTATTTTTTTTTTTAATTCTTGAATTCATTTAGTGACATGTTAATCACTACTTTATGTTCTTTTCAGTTAACCTTTGTGGTATTGGAGGCATTATACGTTTGATGTAGTCCACAATCAATTTTGCTTAGTTTTTTTCGAGTTTTTTGTTTTGGTAATGGATTTGTCCTCTGTTTATTGAGTTTTAAGTGTCCACTTAGCAATTGGCCTGCTACAAGTGGATTAATATCACCACTTCTGGTGAGTTTAATGACCTTTCCTGTTTTCATGTCATTTGATGATTAAATTTTATTCGTTATGATTTACATGTGGTTTATCATTTGCTGTTCTTGTATTTATTTGTTTTGCAATGATATGGTAATCTCATGATTCATGTTTTAGCTTTTTCCTAATTTTGGTGGTTTCTGGACCTGATCATGTCTTGACTTGGTCCCATATGACCTTCCCTTCACTGAATTTTGTTCCCCAGTTTACCATACCTGTTACCTTGATTCCATGGTTCAGTATGTTCATATTATCATTGTATGTATGGTAGTTTCTGGTAGGTGGTAGCCTACGGCTAGAAAGATAGTCGCCTTTTTCTTCCTGTGCTATCGCCTAATTTTGGATTCTGGAATTACATACAAGAATGGGTTGACAAGCTAGGAAAAGATATTTCTAGCTTTTTTTGTGCTATCTGGAAATGGTGGAACTATTGAACTTGTTTATATGCAGGTGAATTTCCATCGTTTCTACATTTATTTATTTTTTTGGTTAAAACGGATCAACTGATCTTCGAATTTGCATTCAGGTCTATGCTCCAAGCACACTGGCTCCAGCACGGGATTTCTGGACTCTCAGATATATTACAAGTTTAGAAAACGGTAGTCTTGTGGTAAGTTTATTCAACCATTCGGCATTCACTGTAATCATCTTTTAGAATCTAATTCTAATGCATAAGTTGTTCTTTAAGGTGTGTGAGAGGTCCCTTTTCTGGCTCTCTTTGGTCCGGTTAACAGTTTGAATGTCGATGAGAATCTTAGAGGTGATCAGAATCAACGAATTGGATGTGTGGCACTTTTTGGGTGTGTTTGGTTGCAGGCTTTTGTAGTCACATTAGAAACCAAGTAAGTCACCACCACATTTTGTGCTCATTTCAACTTTTTTTATTCTAATTATCTGTTTTTGCATGCTGCATAATGATGTCACCACTTGTCTAATGTGATGTGTGCAGCTCATTTACAGTATTGCAACACATTGCCATATGGGGGAATTTAGTAGTTTACAATTGGATTGTGAGCGCATTGCCACGGTCTGGGTTGTACACCATCATGTATCGCTTGTGTAGACAGCCGGCTTACTGGAACACCATGTTTGTAAGTAATCCACCCTTTATTATTTGTTATATTGTTTGGTAATCATTATTTTTTTATTAACATATTTTCAACATCTACATTGCGTGAGACGCTGCCAAATCATGAATCCGTATGCAAAAAACCATGTGAATTCAAGAAAAACTGCAATTCTGCTGATGTGTCGCATCTGAAGCTGACCTGGCGTAACTCGATGACATGGAAACAAACTGGAAGTAGACTCAAATGCAGGGCACTAGATGTTAAAAACACCGATGCTTTCTTGAAAGGGCGATTGTTTTAGCTTGATGATGTGATTGAAGCACAACAGTTTGATAGAGAGATCTTGAGTGCTATATTCGAAGTGGCACGTGAAATGGAAACGGTTGAGAAAAAGTCATGTGGGAATCAAATCTTAAAAGTCTTTTTAATGGCTACTCTTTTTTACGAGCCTTCGACGAGAACCAGGCTTTCGTTTGAGTCAGCGATGAAGCGGTTGGGTGGTGAAGTTTTGACAACAGAAAATGCGCTTGAATTTTCATCTGCCGCAAAAGGAGACACTTGAAGGTAATTATTAGTGGTGTTTGGGTCGGGTGATGGGTCAAAACAGGTTTGGGTTGTAATGGGTCATTTTTAGTACGGGTCAAAACATGTTGGGTTGACTGGTACACAACTTTTCTTCATTCTTTGGTGTTTTTTATAAATAGTTAATGCATTAGTCATGGTTACCGGAAGTGATAAGCAATATTATCACAATTATAATCTGTATCTTTGAATGAAACGAGTTAGAAGGTTGTATGAATTAAAATAAAAATAGACGTTGGATGACTTTCAACTTGTTCGACATGTTCTCTTTTTAGATAATTTATATGTAGTGAAAATATGAGGTGGCAAGATGCATGGGTCGTGTATTGGGTCAAAAAGGGTCGGTTGAAACTGATCATGTGGGTCAAATTTGGCGGCATCATATTGCAAAATGGGCTGCTGGTTTTGTGGGTGGGTTCAACTACTGTACCAATTGCTGCACTGAATGGGTTCTGCAGGTTTTGATCGGTTTGGGTTGAAACTGGCCATTCCAAGTTGGGCTGGCCCGGAACTTTTTTTTATCACAACTCATGTATTATGTCAGTAATAATCTAATTTTTTGAATAACATAATTTTGGAGGTTTTATTCAAATTTCGTCTTAGACGCCTTTCGGCTTGTTTGCCTCATTCAGCAGTTTCCTTCAAGTGGTGAAAATTTCTGAAAAAGTATGAACACTAAACATGGACTTTTTAAACAATAAAAACTTGACACTTGTACGAGATGGAAAAATTTTCTCCCCATCTAAGAACCAATTAAAAAATGTCATGTGGCACTCCAGCAGCAAGTTGTACTAGGGGGCGCTCGTCTTTTTTTGACTCGGCCAAGTAGTGGTCGAAAATTGCGCCATCTGGTACACTTATCTTTTTGTATTGGTTCACAATGTCAATGTTTATTTTGGTAAAAATGTTGGTTAACGTGTCCATTTTGATGAGTTTTTTGAATAATTAATTGCTTAATTATGTTTTTTGTTTGTTTTAGGCTTATCTTTCTGTTGAAGAATTTGAGTCTGTGCTTGGGATGACACGAGAGGAGTTTTATAAGTTGCCAAAATGGAAGCAAGATTTGACCAAGAAAAGGTTGACCTCTTCTAAAAATCAAACTCCTTAAAGCACACCAAGTAATAAGCATCAAACACTACCATTATCTGCATATTAATAATTATATTGTGGTTTTGACCCAATTAATCTTCCTGATTATATGGGCATATTCTTGATTGTGTTACATTGGTATATAGGAGGCGAATTCAACCCCTTTACTTTCAATTGGGTCGATTTAGGTCTTGTTGTATTCTCAAATGGGTCAAATAAATATGTAACTAAGAAGGGAATAGGTCAAATCGGTCCAAAGTCACCCAAAGTGTTACGCTTTTCTTTCTAGAATTCATATACAACCTTCTAAATCGGTTTACTTAATTGTATGGATTATTGTTGCAGTAGCTTAGTTTTTTCAATCATATTTAACGTGTTAGTTATTTTCCAAAAGTCTAAAATGAACAACAAGGTGGTGCGGGTCAACTCATTTTGACCTATTATCTGACCCGTCCATTTTTTATATCTGTATCTATACTACTTTATAATACATATAGGAAGGACTTCTTAAAGTCCATAAAAATTCCCTTCAAACACCCCTAAAACATGGTTTACAACCCTCAAAAGCACAAAATAATTTTTTTGAGACTTCAATATTTGCTTTGCATTTTGGTTCAAGACGAATGTGCAGTTTTTTTATTAATGATTAATTGATATTGTAATTGTGTTGATATGATTTTGTTTCAGGAGTCTAAAAGCAAAGATCAAAGCCGCACATTCTTATGCATTCCCAGATTCTTCAACGTTGGTAGCACTGGATGAGCGACCAAATCTAGAAGTACATGGTAAAACTCTATTTAACGTTTTTTTCTTATTCTTTTAGTGACAAAAAGTTGACTGTCTATCGACATTATATTTCGCTATTGTCAGTAACCATATAACCTACTCATGCTTTTTTTTTTTTTTTTTTTTTTGTCTTGTACATGGATAATTAGTTTTTTAACTATGATAAAGAAGTTAAAAGATAATGTGTATGGATTGCAACTAACAAATTAACTAATTAGGTGATAGGTTCTTGTATTTGTTTTATTTTCAGCTAAAAACATCAGAAGATGAAAACGATCTTAATTAAGGATTTTGAATAGACATCATAGCTTAGGTGCGATATTATTGTGTTATATGTTGAAATTGACGCACACTAAATTATTTATTTTATTTGCATACTTCAAGACTTAAAAAGTAGTTTCGGTTAGTTTTACTAAAAAAGTGGACAATTAATGGAACAAAAGTCTTTAAGAAGATATTAGATTTGGCTGTGTTACCATTTCATTTGACTGCGTATGCTGATAAATCAGTTTAGTGACATATTTTTTTCTTTGATACTGTTCGTTAAGAAGATATACTTCATTTTCTAACTTCTGTTGGTTTTGTTGGTTTTAAACAAGAAACCAATATCTTGTTGGTTTTAAACAAGAAACCAATATCTTGTTGGTTTTGTACTAATATTTGAACAAGCCCCAACTAAAAGATGTTATGTGCACAGGTTGAAAAGAGGTGAACAACTGGGTTGAAAAGAGGGAATAGTGGTCAACAGTGGTCAGAAGGGTGAAAAGAGGGAACAACTGTCCGAACTCAGCTTGGTTGAAAAGAGGGAACAATGGTCAACAGTGGTTAGAAGGTTGAAAAGAGGTGAACAGTGGTCAGAATTCAGCAGTATGCTGAAAAGAGGTGAACACATAATTCAGTAGTATGCTCTATACATCTACTTTTTTTTTTGTCAACTTACAGCTTTTTTTTGGTCAACTTACAGCTGGGTTGGGTTAAAAAGTAGATGTCTACTTTTTTTACATTATATATTCAGTTTGAAAAAAGTACAAATACTACTTTTGACATTATATATAGTAAATTTAAGCTTTATAAACTCCATCCAACTTTCTACAAACACTACACACCCACCTTCACCTTCAGTTTGCTGCTACATAGAATGAACAACATTCATAAAATCAATTCAACCGTCTAATTGTAAGTTAGTGTTAGTTTAACTTAACGTTACTTTTAAAGCTCACTTTTGTTATATTTGTATTCCTAACAAATTGTGTTTTATTTCATTTCAGAATACTATTTTCATCTGGGTCTTGCATTGTTTCTCACCTCTATACATTTGATTCTTGCATTATTTATCTATTTTTAACATCTTGGTCCTGCGTTGTGGTAAGTATTTCTCACATTTCGACTGTTTTATTTTGTATGTGTGTTGTAATCTTACATAGTGATAACAATGTTTGATACACCGATTGTAAAAATCTTACACTATTTTAATTGTTAAGACTTATCGACTGTTTTATTTTGTATGTGATAACAATCTTCATTTTTTCCCGTTCTGTAAAAATATATCAATGTGAACCTCAACCGGCAATGTTATGTTTATACACAAGCAAGTCTCTCTTTGAGTTAAATTAAGATAGTATTTACAACCAGTATTTTGTTTTCTTCTAAATTTTTTACACCCAAAATTTGCAATGGGCTGGGTTTTGATTGAGTCTGCACGATGACAATATACTTTTGCTAAAGGAACTTGATCGTTATATCTTCCATCGCCACCACAAATACAAGTGTAAATCTGGAAAAAATGGAATTCTACATGTAAATACTTTTTTTATCATCATATAAATGTTTTAGCGAGAACTTTTTACCTCGCAATTTTTTACGCTGCTGTAAAAAAGTTTTTGCGACAATTTATACATCGAATTTGTTTTTACGCCGATTAGAGCTTGAGCTTGACTCGGCTCGAGCTTGACTTTTTTCCAATTTTTGATAATCATTTTTCAAATGAACACAAACACACAAAAAAATTCACAGCTATAAAAGGCCGGTGAAACAACATCCTATAAAAAGATTATCTAGGAAAGGTCAACATTAGTTAAATAAGAATGCCATAACAACTACACTAAATCACTAATATTTTGTTTTAATCCTTTTTAGAATAAAAACATTAGTTCAGTGGTGCCCCAAATTACTTTGTGCAAAACTATTATTCAAACTATCTAAGCAACTTTTTGCAGTAAAATATTATTATGTAAATCTACGAGAACCAAGTGATACAATTTACATGGATATAAAAAAACTTTTCATTTAACTAAGGGCAAATCTATGAGTTCTATCTACTAAAGTAAATACTTATTTCATAAAGTAAAGTCGGATACTATTATTCAAACTATCTAAGCAACTTTTTGCAGTAAAATATTTCATAAACTTTTCATTTATTATTACAAGACTTTTTGGTTCCTGAATGAATTTTTCATTTATGTGTAATGATAAGTGACGAGGCAAAAAATCAAAGGGCTTTTTCATAAAAATATGTATATTGATTTTAAATACTTTTTGGTTCCTGTACGTTTGTGTTCACTTATATTGATTTTAATTTTTCATTTATTACAAGACTTTTTGGTTACTGTACGTTTGTGTTCACTTATATTGGAACATGTTGAATTTTCAAATACGGTCATTTAAAAATATTCATTGATAAGTGACGAGGCAAAAAATCAAAGGGCTGCTTTCTTTTTGCTTCAGCTTCAACATTCGATGCTCTTTTCATAAAAATATGTATATTGATTTTAAAATTTAATGTTATAGGTTGAATTTTATTCTAAAATTGTAAATGGAGTTGCAAGAATAAATTACCGATTTATATGTTCAACTATGATTGAAAAGTTAAAACTTTTTTTGGTAGAATCCCCACATTTTGGTAAAACAGGAAGGGATACAAGAGACTCCCCACATTTTGTTTTTATTGGTTTGTCCAGCTACTTGACTGTTTTGAACTCTTCTTGTTTTTAATTATATCTACTTCCTTGTTTTGTACTCTTCTTGTAGAAGATCACCAAAGAATCGATAAACTAACAGAAAAACCAGTGTTATCATATCACGAATAAGAAAACTAACTTAAGTACTATACAATATATCACGAGACGACGGATAAACTAACGGTAAACAATTATACTATTGTAAATTGCCACTCCCGCCGCATCGCGCGGGTACGTGACTAGTATTTATATATATGTATAAAAAAAATTGAGATATACTCTCATTTAAGTTTATGTTTAAGTTATTTATTATTAATAATTTTATTATTAATAATAAATTAATAGTAATAGTGTTAGTATTATTTTTAAGTACTAGGGTTATTGTCAGGGGCAGATATTGAGTAGCCTAGCCTTAGTTAGGCATGGACTGATCATCTATGCTTAAACAAGGCAGCACTAACCAATATCCAACCATGATAATGACTAATTAATATATATACATTAAGTCATCATACTTATTTAGTAAATTTTAATTATGAAAAAAAAAATAATAATAAAATAATAAATTTTACTTTGTACTGTAACGAGAAGACATATTTTCATAAAACAATACAAGAATTAGAGGGACGAATAAAATTATATAAATAATTGTCTATCACATGTTTTGTGGTAACTATGTACCATAACGCTTTTGCAAGAAAATGACCATATAAGAATTATATGGTAGTCATCAACTACGTTGGGTTAGGAGAACATTGTAATATATAAGAATAATCCTCGTTTTCACTTATTTACAACATTTGCAAAAACATTTACAATGTTATATGGTTTCAAAATAAAAAATAAGTAATCACATAGAATCGACCCATTAAGTATTATATATTTACAAAATATTTTACAAATACTTTTGTACAATAAATATTTTTACACCTCTATTTACAACTTTCATTTAACGTTATAAATAATAGTGATTTCTTTTACAAAATAATAATATTATAATATTTTGTAATGTAATAACTTCATTGCGTTGTTTTGTAATATATATTACATAGTAAATATAAGTTATTTTACATAGTATAGTAAAATACTAAAATAATATTTATTTAAAAGTGGTGACCATTTACATATAGTAAAAATGTGTAACAAATAATATATATTACATAGTATTTATAATTGATATGTAAGATACGGTTCAGACAAGGACACAAATAATATATATTACATTTGCGTTACAAATATAATATAATGGTTGGTCATGCCAAAACAACTTGTTCTTATTATATTTCGATCTCTAGGACATTGTATAAAAAAAATAAAAATAAAAATATGGTCACTAAAAGTGTACTATCACATTATTTCACAATTAAAACAACTTGGAACTCTAAACAATGATATACTAACTCTATTGTCTTTTTGATGTATCTTTACAATTCACTCATCTCAACACATTGATTTTCTCATATCATAATTTAATATTTGACAAATCATTTTTCATGCTTTTATTTCATTTGGAACCTGTTAATTCTAAGTCTTCCTTAGTTGCCAATCAAAGTAAGTTTTCTTCTGACAAAAAAATTTATTGATTCTAAAAATCCTTCACATTCATTTTAAATATCTATCAATCATATATCTTTTGGCTTGAACCTACTCACTTTGGAAATTATATCATTTTATCACATTCATTTGTCATCAATTTCTTGAACTAATTCAGTTAAACCATTGAATCCTACTTATGGTACAACTCGTATTCACAAAATTTGATATTTTAATTATGTGTCATCTACCTTAATATTGTTTTTATTGACTAAAATATGACATAAGTCTAAAAGAAATATCGTAACCCAAATCTCGAGGACGAGATTTAAAACAAAGTGGGGAGAATGTAACATTCCTATTTTTATATAAGAATTATAGATTTGGTTAAATTTATTAACCACTAGTAACTAGTAACTAGTTTATTTTTAATATAAATATTCAACCTAAATAGTTTTAAACACTATTTTATATAGTTGGCTGAAATATTATAATTAATTGGCTTGTATAGGGTTGACCTTTCTATTAAAAATAAAAGTATATAAAAAAACTTATATTATTAGACGGGTAGATTACATGTAAGTTAAATGTTAGAAATATGAAGTATCTAGATGGGCCTAGTGACCGTCTAATAATTAAATTATAAAAATACAATATATTTGAACCTACTCCGTTTCTAATGAAACCTGGTTCAAAATGTAGACAAAAATATTCTTGTTCTGATGATATATTTATCATTTTATAAAACGTTAAAAGTTATACACGCCAAATAAGTGAAGTAGTTGAATTAATTATAATATATAAATTAATAAAATAAAAAAATAATAATAATAATAAACAAAACTTACGTTTACTAATAATACTAATATAATAATTAAAGTTAGAGATTCAAAAACAACAGTATACGTGTACTTTGTATGGGAAGATGACATTTCTCATAAAAGCTACGTGTAGGATAGCTAAAACATGTCATGCTTTCCAAATAAAAGATATTTTTTTCAACTATAAATATGTATAGGAAGGATTTCAATTCTACTCACAAATTTCTTTTCTTACTTATATTCTGTTTCGCCAGTTTTTCTAAGCTCAAAATTTCTTTTATATTATACATATAAAAGCCATGCTCCGTTTTAAGTATTGTAACTCCCGATCACCGCTACCCGGTCCGATTGATCTGAGCCCCATAACACATGTCAAGGTTTTGCCTGACTAAGTTCGTTGGGGTTCTGTCTCGTGACATAGGGACAAGGTTGAAATTAGGGGTACTATACTTAACACGATTGCTTTATATATTTTTAAATAGCTCAGAAGTTATACCCAAAATTTATACAAGGAGGCTTTCTAGTTGAACCCTAAAGTTACAAAGTGGGTGCATTCTCTTTTCTCACTATTTTATTCCCTTTTTATATACAATATAATTATATTAAAAAATGTCCCAAACCATAACAACTCTCACCAAAACTATTATTTAATATTATATTTTATACAAAAGGAAACCTTAGTTAAAACCCCTAAGTAATCCTACATAAACCCTAAAATTTTCAGAACAATCAGAATCAGGATCAGGGCCCCTAAAACTCAGGGGGGGTATTCCCTACTTAACGATTATCCTTATAACTCGTTGTAAAAGACGAGATTCTTCGATCCGTCGACTCAGCTAACCTACAAACACACGTGGCAACCCTACAAAGAAATGTGACAAGTCGCGCCACGCGACGCCGACCAGGTGACCCCTCGCGCCACGCGAGGGGGACAATTTCTCAGTATAAATAGAGGGCAGTGGGACTTAGAATTCTGCGTTGGAACGACGAACAAATTCGTTTTACACTTCGAGATATCACCTGATTACTACCAAACACACACTAGCTCGAATTCTGCTATGATACCGGGTATTAACTCGATCGCTGCTACGATTCAATGTCCGATCGATTGAAACTATCCGACAGGATGTTTAAGTGCTATCCTTTGTCATTAGTCGTGATTCCGACAGGATGTTTGAGTACCACCCGAACTCGGGGAATACTCTGTCATTCGTTGTGAATCCGATGGATGTTTAAGTGATTGCACTTTGTCATTCGTTGTGAAGGTTTTAATCTCGTGAGTTATGGTAAATGCTGTATTAAGTTACCTACCTAGTTCATGTGCACTAGGTTACAAGATAAAATCAATAGGCTAAGCTCTGCCTGTATAAATCTGCAATATATCAAGGCTTATCTTAGACTAAACTTTGTCGTATGAATCTGCATGCTTATAATGTGAGTCATTCTCTTTTTATCAAAGTGCTTTATAAATTCTTAAATGTTTTCAAAGTTATAATTACAGGGATTAAGTCTTTGTAATCTCCATATTACAGCCGGTATATGGGGTTTTGTATACATTACTTGATAATCTTCACCATTGGACAACGAGTTAGCCAATGGGTGATATGACCATAGTCACAGAAACGAGTCGAGTGACAAATACCGAGGGTAGTTGGTTGATACAGAAACATTGTAATCACTCTTAATACTGTAAATTATAACAAACGTGTCATTTTAGTAAATAGAATGATTCACCAGTATTTCCTGCTGACAAAACCTTTTTAAAACGCGTTTCAGGTAATTACAGTAGATTGGAGTAAAAGATGGATACGGCACCGAAAGACTTCAAGAAGTGGCTTATTTTATTAGTTAAATCAAATTAAGAAATATTGTTTTATGTAATTGGGTTTATCCCTTATTAAAGCTACCTTTGTAAAACATGGATTTATCCCATCTATTTAATAAATAAAATCCGGTGCTTTCTAAAACTCTGATATTTTTCCTAACTCACGGTCCTGATGAAATTTCCGCTGCAATATTTTTCAAAATAATCACCGGTGCCACTTGGCTGTTCGCGGCTCCCGATTCCGTCCAAGGTGGGTCGGGGGTCGTGACATCAACTGAAGTTGAAACGTCTTCATCTGAACTACTGTCATGTTCAGAACTGTCATTATTTCCCGAGGATTCACCATTGCTGGCATCTTTGACAATTTTTGCATAAAACGCCGTTTTTGTTTGACTACAGTTCCTTGGATCAAGAGATGATGGTGCTATAGTAGAACGATGGCGATGTGAAGCAACTGGTAGTAATGGATTTCCATACAAGTCTATTGTTCTTTCCGGTTAGGGAACTGATTGTATTGGATTTCCATATATGTCTGTTGTCATTTTCGGTTCACTTTGCTTTTGATTAGTAATCGATGCCTATTGTTCTGCCGTAATTCGAGGTGGTGTGGGAGGTTCGGCCCATGATGGTGATAGACCCGTACTTCTATACTTGCTCTCCGTATTAGATGCTGGTGCGGGAGATTCGGCCCATGATGGAGATAAACCCGTGCTTCTATATTTGCTTTCTGTATTAGACGGAGTACCCCACCAATTCGGATTCATTTTGGATGTATAATGATGAAAACCTGCTTAAATCACTCAAATCAAACAGTTTAGTGTGAAATGGAAACCTTCTGTTAGAAATGTTCACAAGTTACGCGACGAAAACCAAGAGAGTTCGTCCAATGATGTGTGTGACGAAGATAAGGAGTTTGTCGCTGAACTGTTTTGACGAAGATAGGAGTTCGTCGTTGAACTTTGTGTAAATAGGGTGATTTCGTCGCTGAACTTTGTGTGACGAAATTAGGGTGATTTCGTCAAGATCAAGTGTTGATGAAAATGGAGTTTTCGTCGTTGATATGTATGACGAAGTCTTGGGTTTTCGTCGCTGAGCTTTTTGACGAAATCAGGTGTTTTCGTCCAGCTGGATTTCGTTGACAAAGGTGCACAGACAATTTGGATTATTCAACAATTAAAATCTTATCTTCTGACAAGAAGCTTCTTTTGGCAAATAAGTCAATCACACCCTACCTTCATAACCTGCTTTTCAAATATTCATCATTTCAATGGCAAGTAATTCAAACAAGTAATATTATATTCAACTTCAATAATTCATAACACAAACAAATTCAGATTTTTTAAGATCAAACACAGAAACCTCATGAAGAACACTTGAAGGTCTGATGAACTTGATGAGTTTTCCGGTTACAAGAAAATTTCCGAACACAAATTATTTCACAAATGTTCAATAAAAATCCTTTCTTAACATGTATAGATGAAAACTAGAAAGATTTTTATAAGAACAATCAGCAAAAACACAAGATTTTCAAAGATTTAAACCTGATTTTTCTGAAAATATAAACTTTCTGTTTCAAAAATCAAGAACAAATCTGGAAACACATGAAAATCTACTTGGTTTTAACAAGGAATCGAGCCAATGCTCTGATACCAATTGTAGGTCCACCCGGAGGATCGAGTCAACCTCTATTCCTGTTTTCCGACAAACCCGAGAGTGCGGAATCCAAACGGGTAAGTTAAACCAAGTTACGAACACGTAAGACACAAGATTCAACGATTAACACTCAATGTATTAATGCTATGAAACGGTTACAATCCGGTGTTTACAAATGGTCTCTGTAAACTCTCAGTGTGTGTGTGTTTTACAGTGTGTTCGCTCTGAAATCTATTCAGACTTCTCTCTATTGTTTCTGTTTAGTGTCTGTGTTTATATAGTAACATCATCGACGAAATCATGAAGCCGACGAACACTCAGCGACGAACATGCAAAGTCTCGACGAAATCAGAGATTTCGTCTAGGGGTCTTCGTCACATATGTGGGTCTTCGTCACATGGGGGTGTTCGTCGTCCAGGGAGTGTTTGTCATATGTTGGGCTTGGGCCATGGGCTTCATCATGTTGGGCTTGGGCCATGGGTTACACAAACAGACAATACATAAACATAATCTATGATGCAAACTGCACACACGCAGTTGTATTTACATCAAACGTTACGAAGTAACTAGAATACTGAGTCAAGACAGGAGGATGTCTTGACTACGGCCTTCACTTCGTAGCCGAGTCGAACCGAGCCGAGCCGTATCCACTTAATATGTATCAACACCAGCAAATGATCCCTTGCTAGCGAATGGACCCCTATTAGCAAATGGACCTTTACTAGTGAATGAACCCTTTCAAATGGATGAACCTTTTCACAATTCAGCGGATGAATAAACTTCTAGATTATCAACGAATGAACTGTAAGTCTCTACGGATGGACTTCTAGAATCAGCGGATGAAAACAGATTATCTTTCAAAAAGGATAGACCTTGAACTCAAACAGATGAACTATGTTACTCCGAATGAATCTTTCGTCCGGATGAGCGGATTCTGCGAATGAAGAATTCCGGATCTGCAACGAATAAACAAGTTCGGCTGCAAATAATTAGCAAACAACCTGATTTCTGCGGCTAATAATTCTGTGCAAAACAACAGCGATTTTGTGCGACTGAACAGAATTAAGCAAATGAACCAACGTTAACGAATGTACTGATTTCAGCAATTTGACACTATTTTGGCGTCTGCAGATTCTGCATATATAATTCTGCAGATGATTAATATGATTCGAACAAACGTTAACAGTTCTGCAGCAGCGGATATATAATTCTGCCGTAAATGGACAACAAAATTCTGCAAATTATCAGTGTTTCAGATCAGTTCTGCAGCTGTTTTACAAAGGAATACTTTTGTTTTGCGCAGCTGATCTGGTTACAGCAGACACAATTCTGCGCAAACCAAAAATTTCCCGATTCGTGTAATCTTGATATGTAACAAACTGAACCCGATTTAAAATGTGGATCCGTATGAAAATCAATCAACACTAAACTCAAATCATTTGTCTGATTTGAAGGTGGACCAGATTTAAAACTATTTGTGACATCCAAACCCTGGGTTCGTACGAAGACAAGTATCAGAACCTGGGTTCGTAATAATGTGGTCTAGCTTTGTAAGAAGCAAGAAATAATATGGGTTCATAAACTAGGTTCGTATGAACTATTCCAGCTTCGTACAAAACACATTCACAACTGCTGGGTTCGTAGAAACAACCCCGGTTCGTATAACTGACTTCGTACAAATGCGTAGCTTCGTATAAGTGTAGCTTCGTATAACACTCAGATTTGTATAAAGGTGTGTAGGTCCACTCGGAGGATGAAGATAAACCTACTCCCTTGTTGTGTAATACACACACAAGTGCGGAATCCAAGTGTGTATGCAAACCAAGCCAAGAACACATAAATACAAAAAGGATTCAAAGATTAAAGCTCAAATGTATTCAACCAATAGAGTTTTGTTACAAAGATAATACAAGAAAAGCTCTCAACTTTACTGGGTGTGCTCCCTCACTAAACTGTTTGCTGCAAGTCTGTATATATAGGCCAAAGAACCAGCTACCTCACGAAATTTATCACCGGGCCACGAAAGATGTCTCAAACCCACGAAATATAGTGCTGGGCCACCAAACATTCCAGGCCCATTATGCATGGGTTCTTCATGGACCTCCAATTTCTGCGAACAATCTGTTGGTCACGAAGCATAGTTATTCGTTGACTTTCATGCATGAACAATTAAGTAGTCACGTAGAACCTTCTCCGTGACATGCAATATGTGAACAACTATCATGCACGAATAACTAATGTCACAAAATATGATTCTTCGTGTCCTTCATATCTTTCGTGACCACCATGTTTTGGTGAAACACATTCTTCGTTCTCATGCATTCTTCGTGACTTTCATGTGGTGAAACACTATCATTTGACAAACCATCTGTCCTGAAACATACAGATTGCACACTTGCATCAGTTTTACAACACGTACAAAGGAAACGTCTTACCTAGTCAAGATAGGAGGATATCTTGACTTCGGTCTTCACTTCGTAACGGAGTTCGAACCGAACCGAGCCGCATCCACACAAAAAGGCATCAATAAACTCCCCCTTGGATGTTGCTCGTGATGGTTCGTTCTTCACACTATCGGATCTTCAGATGTCTTCACTTGTCACAGCAGGAGGTGCATCAGCAAACTCCCCCTTGAATGTTGCTTGTGAGACGTTGATCTTCAAATCTTTAGATCCTTGTGATGTTGATGAGTGGTCAGCTGCAACTCGATGATGTTCATGCACGGCTTGCATCCATGTCGTGTCTTCACTTTACGGCTTGTCATCTGACACGTTCTCTTTGCCTTTAGCTAGTTCTAATGCCGCATCTGCACACACAACACAGCTAAACGTATAATGAGAACAACCGCTAAAAAGATAATCAATCAGCACATGACACACATGTGACCAAACCTCAATCAAATACCAACAGACAATAGTTTGAAAGTTTAAAAAATTTGATCAATTTTAATCCTTTACCTTTCAAAATTTGTTAACTTCGATCGTTTATGAAGATGCAATTGTTTTCGGCTTACAATCAGGATTTTAGGTAGGATAGACTCGAGTTCCAACATCGGGCAATCAAAAATAAAATAGAAATAAAATCTTTTTGGTTTTTATAGGGTTTTTATAGGGCAATAAGTGGTGCAGGTCGGACCACAATGCTCAAAAGTCAAATCCAGCAAACAAGAGGAGCAAGGAATATCACCAAGCCAAACAATGCTTTGATTTGAATGTTTGGACTGAAAATGGTGATTGGTACGATAACAGAGTGTGTTATAGATGCGGCTATCAAGGACACATTGCTGTTAACTGCCAGAGTTGGAGGTTTGAATCAAGGAGATGTTTTAACTGCAACATGATTGGCCATATTGCTAGAGATTGCTCAATGAGATCAATGAGAAGATCGAGGGCTGAATCTCAGAGGCAGGTGAAGAAACCAGTCAATGTCAAACCCAAAGAACAGAAGGTTCAAGAACCTAAAGTTCAAGAAAAGAAAGTGAAGCTTTCTCAGGGGCAAAAAGACAGACTGAGGAAGAAGAGAAAGAAGGCGAGAGAGTATCTCGAGAAGATCTTGTCCTCGGGTTCACCGGATAGATCGAATAAGAGTTCTGATAAATCGTCTTGCTCTCCAAAGAATGACAAATCAAGCAAAACGCATTCATCAGATACAAATCTGAGGACGAAAGAGGATAAGAAAAAGAAGAAAATGGTCGGCGATGAATCTGATATGTCAAAGTCAGACAAGCCACCATCAGGCGATGAATCTGACAGGTCAAAGTCAGACAAGCCATGTGCAGGCAATGATTCTGGTTCGTCAAAGCCAGAGGAGCCATTGGTTGAGGTAAAATTGGAGAATTCAGGTTTAACAATGGATGATGAAAATTTTCCACCATTGTTGAACAAGAATTCAAAATCACCCAAGGACCGTCAGGCTTGGGTGAATCTGTTTAAATGAAAAACCTGACTTGCCGGAGTTCCCAGGTTGGTAAGCGTGGAACATGAATCGGCACATTTCTTGAGAAATTCACGAAAGTGATATTTCGACTTACAAGTGGTAAATCAGGGACATTAAGTTGTACTTGATTTTCTACATGTGATTGTGTTGTTAAATTCGGAAATGTTAAATCTTTACAAGTGGTTGAAAGGAACAAGATGATGTGATGACCCCGAACCTACAAGTGGTATCAGAGCTCAGGAGGAAGAGTTCTTACCGTTTAGCTCGTTTTCGCTGGATATTTCTGATATCTACATCTTCTTTTCAAAATTAATCAAGTTTTGATGGTTAAAATGGACTGATTTTCACATATAGTGTGCGAAACATTGAATTAACAAATCCTTAAAAGAATCAGATCTAAAAAAGACTTATAACTTGATCAATTTTGCTAAAATCAGTTCGATTTGATGATGTCAGCATACTTCAAGCGAAATTGGCAGGTTGATTTCGCTTGAAAACAAGGTTTCGCTTGATAAGTTGATCTGATTTCAGTTGATTTCGCTTCAGTGAGAGATTTCGCTTGAAATTGTGCTGAGTTCAAGCGAAATTGTGTTTATAGTTTTTGCTTGAAACATTTGTATTGATTTCGCTTGAAAATATTGTCAAGCGAAATCAGTTACTTGGTTCAAAGGTGATTTCGCTTCAAAGGGTTTTTCTGCTTTAGTTGTTTCAAGCGAAATCAAGTATTTCGCTTGAATTGATATTGTAGTTGATATATTGATTTCGCTTGAAGGTTGTTTGCAGGTATTTCGCTTGAAAGTTTGTGTAAAATTTGTCGGGATTGTTTTGAAACATGGCAGAAATGTTCAATGAAAAAGAAAATACTTATATTGAACGATTAAACGAAGGATATGGTTGGTATAGAGTAAGCAGTTATGAACAAGATGATAAACATATTTGGAGTCTCAGACTTAAAGACTTTGTATGTAAAAAGAATGAGACTGTGAAAGAAATGAAAAGGAGATTTGATTACTTAATGGACAATTTGAAAAGGTTTGATATAAAGTTGACAGATGCTGAAAAAGTATCAAAGCTTGCAGATGCATTACCTGCCGAATGGAATGATATATTGAAAAAGATAAAACAAGAGTCAAAATTTTCAAAATTACATCCATCTGATTTCATCAATAAACTTCAAACTTATAGTGATGAAAATTTTGAAAAGAAGAAAACATTGATGAAAAAAATTAAAAAGAATCTAGATGAATTGAATTTGGGAAATCTAGATGAATTTAATTTGGATGTAATTACGGAAATTGATAGAAGAATCTGTATATGCTTTGCTGCACAAAGAAGCATGAGATATGACTATAAGAGAGGATGTTACATTGATAACTACTTGAATCCTCTTGATTTTGTTAAAATTTTTTGTGCAGGTATATTTTTGTCAAGAATAGAGACAGAGACAAAGGAAATCCCAAAGTATGAAGAATTTGTGAAGATTGGATCCTCAAGTTTTGAATCAGTGTGTTCCAAATGTGACAACTTTAAGGCAGACAATGACAAACTCTTGAAAGATGCGGAAAGTTTGACATTGGAAGTCAAAAAGCTGAAGGATGAGAAGCAAACTGATGACAAACAGATTCTTATGTTGCAAGGAAATTATGAGAAGCTGAAATCTGAAAATGTTAAACTGTTAAGTGATTTGAACAGTTTGACATTAGAAAACAAGATTTTGAAAGAAAAAGAAAAAGAATTTGAAAGCAAAAAGAAATCTTCAGAAGATGAAGATTTCTGGATAAAGCTTGAAAACAAGAATTTGAAAGCAAATGAAACAAAATTTCAAGAACAGTTAAAAGTTTTGGAAAATGAAAAATCTGTTCTTGAAAACCTTAAAATTGAAAACGAAAAAACAATCAAGTCTCATCTTGAACAAATTTCTCAGCTTGAAAATGAAGCTGAGAATTCAAGAAACAAAATAGATGAACTTGAAAAGAAATTGAAAGGTTTTGTGACTTCATCTGAGTTTCCTTGTCCAAAACCTATCAATTCCGTTCCAATAAGTGACGATGTCACAAACTATGACAAAGTCATAGTTGAAGATTGCGATGAGAAATCTGATGATGAAAATAAAAAATTCGAAAAACAAAAATTGTTTTTGAAATTAAAAGAAAAGTTTCAAGAAACTGTTCCGCAATCAACTGAAAAGGAAGAATGCTCTAAGCAAAAACCTTTGAAGAAGAAAGTGGAACAAAAAACAAAAAGAGAAAATTTTGAAAAATGTTCAAAAAGATAATAAAAGCTCATCAGATCGATCATCCAATCGCAATGAAAAATTACAAAAATCGAAAAATGAAAACTCTAAAATTGTTGGCAATAAGTGGTGCAGGTCGGACCACAGTGCTCAAAAGTCAAATCCAGCAAACAAGAGGAGCAAAGATTATCACCAAGCCAAACAGTGCTTTGATCTAAGTGTTTGGACTAAAAATGGTGATTGGTACGATAACAGAGTGTGTTACAGATGCGGCTATCAAGGACACATTGCTGTTAACTGCCAGAATTGGAGGGTTGAATCAAGAAGATGTTTTAACTGCAACATCATTGGCCATATTGCTAGAGATTGCCCAATGAGATCAATGGGAAGATTGAGGGATGAATCTCAGAAAATGAAAAAGAAATCAGTCAATGTCAAGCCCAAAGAACAGAAGGTTCAAGAACCTAAAGTTCAAGAAACGAAAGTGAAACTTTCTCAGGGGCAGAAAGACAGACTGAGGAAGAAGAGAAAGAAGGCGAGAGAGTATCTCGAAAAGATCTTGTCCTCGGGTTCACCGGATAGATCGAATAAGAGTTCTGATAAATCGTCTTGCTCTCCAAAGAATGACAAATCAAGCAAAACGCATTCATCAGATACAAATCTGAGGACGAAAGAGGATAAGAAAAAGAAGAAAATGGTCGGCGATGAATCTGATATGTCAAAGTCAGACAAGCCACCATCAGGCGATGAATCTGACAGGTCAAAGTCAGACAAGCCATGTGCAGGCAATGATTCTGGTTCGTCAAAGCCAGAGGAGCCATTAGTTGAGGTAAAAGTTGAGAATTCTGGTCTAACAATGGATGGTGCAAATTTTCCATCATTGTTGAACAAGAATTCAAAATCACCCAAGGACCGTCAGGCTTGGGTGAATCTGTTTAAATGAAAAACCTGACTTGCCGGAGATCCCAAGTTGGTAATCGTGGATCATGAATCGGCATCATTCTTTATCATGTTTGTATAATGTGTTTTTGAGAAGTTTTGCAGGACTTGCCGGAACTCCCAGGTTTGTAAGCGAGGAGTAGGAATCGGCACCTTGAGAATTCAACTAAAAGATGGTAAATTGGTTGAAAAACAGGTTTAAGTTGTATGGTTGTGATTTTCACAAGTGATTCAGAAGTTGTGTTGGAATGATCTTACAAGTGGTAAATCAGGGACATTAAGTTGTATCTGATTTCCTACATATGATTGGTAAAACAATGTGATGATTTGATCCCCAATTTTACAAGTGGTAAAATCAACAAAACTTATTTTCCGGAAAAACCATTTTGATTAAAACAAACTTAAGTATTTTGAGATCACAAATGGGAAAATAGTTTGTTGTGAGGGGGAGTTCTGATTGGTTATGCCAAGTGGATGGCGAATTGAAGCGATTTGATATCAGTTGTCATATTCTTGTACAGTTTATTTTCAAAATTTCCTAAAATGTGTTTGCATTTTATGGGGAGTAGAAATTTTCAGAAAATCCAAAAACATTTGAAAATTTGAAAAAGCCAAAAACATGATAAAATGAAAAATGAGTTTTTGTTGCATATAAGAGGAAATGATAGTACATCAGTGGACGATCACAACATGCTAAAGAATTGGAAAGTTAAAATGTGATAAACGGTCTCACTAATGATGTGCCAGTACGTTTTTGCACATTTAGTAGATTGTGACGAGATATAAACCTAAATTTCTAACTTGCTTATATCGTGGGGAAACATCTCTCGGATATATGGGTAACCCCCGAAATCTCGTTTGAAAGGTTTCATAATCTGATATACTAGGTCTTTATACTCAATGATGTCTGGGGTATTATTCCGGGACTTCTGCTGAACGATGGTTCTGACCTAGTCCTCGAATAATACTTTTCGCAAATGCTTGAAACATAGCATAAACCCTCAGCATGCAGATGAAACAATAAAATTGATAGTCGCTGCTGTTGTAGCTAAAAGATCCTCTAAAGGGGACATACCAAAGTCGAAGCTGTTATCTCTCTGCGTATACGGAAGTATCGACCTGAGATCCCTCGGCCCTCGCATTACCTAATTTATGTACAGATATCATTGGTGTCATAATTACCTGTAAGACTGATTATTGGGATCTGGATACGGGAGTATATTCTGAGGTGGGACACGCGATTGAGTTTAAGTTCTTAAAACATTAATATCGTATCTCGGATCAGTTGAACTTTGTGTTAAAATTTAAGTGGACCAGTATACTGACAATCTAAGTGAATCGTTTAGAACTTAAAATGTAATGAAGCTTAACGGTGTTGGTGATTTGTCTCATAAACTGATATGATCCTCTTGCACGAACTCACAAAAATATTGTCTGTAAATATTTCTTTATTGCATTTCATTACATTCAAAAATTTCAAAAAGATTTTAGTGTGTTTTAGCATAAATTTTGAAAAATCCAAAAAGATTTTTGACAACTGATGTTGAAAAGCTGATATTCAAAATCTCAAAGGCTAAACAAGATGAACAGTTGGGTTGGATAATTGGTTTGAAATGATTAAATTGATTCATTAAGTTGAATCAGAATTTGGAATGTTTCAAATTTAAAATCAATTTTAAATGAGAATGATTCTTAAATGTTTAGTTGATTCATTTAGTTGAATCACAACATTGTTTTGTTTGTAATAGAGTGTTTGAGATGTGTAGGTTTCTGATCCTGTTGCTACGAAAAGCCAGGAGATACATCAGAACCTGAGAAGAGCTTAAACTGATAAAGCCAGGATTTAATTTCAAAGGTGATAACAAATTCCAGACAGCGATCCCAGCTTGATGAAAGGGGGAGTCTGACGAGAGTTAGAGCCAGAGAAAGATCCGGGTTCATGATTCCAGGAGAAATTCCTGAAGAAGACAAATCAAGATTGAAGAGTTGTTATGATGAAGACTCTCACTGAAGATTCCGTCAACATTCAAGGGGGAGTCTGTTGGTGCAGTTGTCTGTCGACTTCATCTTCATTCGAGTCTTAAATTAGAACTGATAGATTAGGGCTTGTATTACGAGAAAATATCAGATTTTAGGATATGTTTGAGATGATTTCGCTTGAAAGATCATTTTATAGAAGGTTTCGCTTGAAATATGTTCAAGCGAAATCCACAACATAAGGTTTCGCTTGAACAGTGTCTGTTTGTTCTCAAGCGAAATCTTCACTCTATAAATAGTCCTCAAGCGTATTCAGTTGGAACAGTTCTGATTTCCGACGGCGAAGCACCGTCGAGTTGTCTCCAAGTCTGTAATCGTTCAGAGATCAATACAAGAGACATTTAATAGTGAAATCAAGCTAAACAAAGACTGAATCAATGAATTCCGCCTCTGATTCAGTCTGAGTACTCTTCTGATCGACTCGTTAGGTCGCAAACGATCCTACAATCTTTTTGGTATTTTTTCATTTTCAAATGTAAAGACGGAAAGCGGTAAATAAATATTTACAGACATTCTTTTTGCGAGTTTCGAGGGTAAGAGAATCATATCAGTGTATGGTCATGCCAAAACACTCTAGCTTTTTGTTCAATTAGTTAACATTTAGATAAGCATCCTATAATGATTATCGGTATTGTTGTCCGCTATGTACTCGCGGTTAGGGGATACGATTAGTGTATGATTTATACTTACCGACCATGTGTTCATCCACTCATGACACATTCACGTATCAAGGTATGCAGGAGAGTTCATCTTACTGGTGAGTATACCACTTATCACCTGTTTTTAAACGTATATGATGTGAGATACTCACTTATTCGAGGATGAATACAAGTATTATGTGATTACATCACTTATTAAGGAGGAACTTGATATTTGATGCATGCAGGGCACGAGAGTAAGTCCGTGAACAGGTTGGTACCATCGTACAGACAAAGAGACGAACTTGACTCTCAGATGATAAATCTGATTTAAAATCACTTATTCAGGGGTGACAGTGATATTTTTATCACTTATTGATGGTCATATGCATCATGTATTAAATACATGTATGTATTGTATGTACACGTATGTATGGTATCATGGAAGTTCTAGACTTGCGTCCCCGTTGTTTTCGGTAAAAGAAACAACCATGATGCACAGATGATAAACAGCATAAAGACCATGTATCTCAGAACCTCGGCAAATATCAAACGAAATTTCGGTACCAAGACCATATGCCAATGAGCGGTTCCCACACGGTCTTCAGTCGATTAAGTTTATATCACCCTGCACACTTTAAAATGATTGTGAGCCTACTGATACATCATATATAGAGCTACTTATCGTTTTTAATATTATGTTCAAAGAGGTTTTGACACACCACTGATTTACTGTGATTTTCTCTTTTTCTCGCCAGGAAACTCATTTTTGTTTTTCTATTATTTTTTGTATTTTTCAGATTTGGATTTACTCCCCCTAAAACCCAAAAGATAAATTTAAACTTTTAAAAACATCTTTTTGGATTTTTTTTTCAAGAAAAATATTCATAAAAATGATTTCCCGATGTGGATTACCTCATGTTTTACGTTGATGCCATTTACCAAAATTAATTTAATCAAAAATGATTTATCTAATTTTGGAAAATTGAGTTGGCATCTTGGTAGTCAGTGTGGACCAAAACAACATTGACAGGTTTCATATTGAAACAATCACGTGTGAGGTGATATTCGAGATCAACGTTTCTTGCCAAAGAGTGTTGTACGAGATGTTAGTTATTCATAAAGCAGCGTAAATATCGACAAGGATAGGAGATATTAGAAATTCAAAACCATAATCCTGCAACTGTTTCGTGCATTTCCAGGAATCTGAGTGCTCTCCCAAACTGGATATCCACTCGGTTTGGATTTCAAGGTCGACTTTGGAGCTACTTCAATTAACCGAGAAATCTCTTCACAGCAACAAGATCAGAAACCTCCGGGTCCGGCTGGTAAGAAGCAAGTGAGCATGTGGGAAAGCTTATACACATCATCATTGGTCCGCCCATATATGATGTCTTCCATATGTTTTTGCACCAGCAAACGTCTTCATCTTTCTCCTTTAGAAGTAGTTTGCGGTTGTTTAATCCACGCCAAGGCATCCGCACACCCGGTTTGTTTGATCAACATACACATTTTCTTCAATCACACCGTGAAGAAATGTACACTGCACGTTCATCTTGTAGACTTTGAACTTCTTGTGGAAGAAAAAGCCATGAATCTTCGAAAAGCTTCAGACGTGGTGCAGGCGCGTACATTTTGATTGAATCTATCATGTGGACCCGATCAAAGACTTCAACAATTAAACTTTGGTATGTTTTTAATTTTGTTGAAATTTTTCAAATTCTTTCATCATCATTCTTTCATCGGACATTTTTGTCTTCTTTCTCTTTTTCTCTCTCCATCAAAGGGAACAATATTCTCCAAGAAGTAACAATGTTTCGGAGCCTTATGTCACCAATCTTGTGCATGGATGCTCCACTATCAACAAACCTAAGACGATCAATAGTTTCTCCTAGAACATCCTGCACAATCACTCAGAGATTAGTTGGAGAGGGGGACCCAAGCCTTCATAGACTTGGGTTGTCCAACATCATAGAGAATTGGGACTTCGTTTTCCTAATTATTCGGAATGGATTGTGCTCCCCCTGAAATAATTATTTGTTTTGGTTTCCAAATCTGTTTTTGTTTCTCAACAATTACTTGTTTTGGTTTACAAATATGTTTTTGTTTCTCAATTTTAACATCTGATTTAACAGACTGTGTTTGGATAACCTCTGGTTTCAAAGCCTTTTCAACTTCTTTTCTTTGTTTCTTTTTCTGTTTCATTTCTCGTTGTTTAACAAGACGAGGGTCCTGTTTTGGTGAAACAGATCTTGTATGGTAAGTGTTACCACGGTGGGCATTAACTTTTGCCTTTCCTTTCGTGAGATATGGACAGTTTCTAACAATGTGCCCATACTCACCGCATTCAAAACATGATCTCCACTAAACAAACCTCGAAGTATCATAACTGTAAGAGCTTGGTGATGAACTTCATGATCTTGAGGTACTTGGTCCTACATCACAACAGTTTGTGTGTTGTGCATAGTTGTTTTGACTATTTGTGACACCTGTATCACTACAACCATCATACAAATACCAAACCAATGAAATATTGTATTTCATACTTGGAATTTGTATAAATATGTGTACGTTTTCACATATCAATTCTTGTTCGATTTCGAGCTTTAAATCGCTTTCTTGAAGATTATACGCGATCTGATGCGTAAAAATAATCAGTTTAATGCAACAAACACTCCGGGACAGTGACATAGGCTTAACATACCTTAAATAACCTTTACATAACTTAGAAATAAGTTTTGGGAGGTTTGGTGTGTCGAAATCAAGTTTATTCGCTTACAGGGACTAATTTCGACAAACTACGAAAGTATGCCGATTCGTACTGTAACAAACATTTCGGAACTTGATCATAAGTTAAATATGCCCTAAATATCCCTTACATAGCATAGAAATAGGCTTTAAGGTGTTTGGTGCGCAAAAATAAACTTATTTGATCAACAGGGACTAAAAGCGTCAAAAAGTGCATAAGTTTGCATTTTCGCGCGTATTTTACGTTCTGAATATATCCGAACATCCAAAAACTTATGTAATCATTAAAATATGTTATTTTAGTGATTGGCATGATAAAATTCCATTCGTCGCGTAGTTTGGATCGTTTTTGCGTCCGTTATGATTTCCGTCGTAATTAACCGAACAACGCAACCGTACGACCAAACGAACCGACATCCGAGATATTTTTGAGCATGTTTCATGTTCCCTGTGCTTTAACTTCATTTTGGAGCCATGAAATAAGGTTAACGGGCCTTAAATGTGTCAAAATAGACCTTTATCATGTGCAGGGACCATTTCTGCACTTTTTGAAACTTTTGCTGATCTGGTCAGCTATGGCGGGCCGCGTAAGACTCTTCCTGAGTCTACGCGGGGCGCGTAAGACCAGCAGACCTGCAAAACAGCTTCTTTCATTCAACAGCTGGGTTTTTAGCATTTGGACATGGTTTTTAAGCATTCTATGGGCTATTTTGGGGCACCCATGGTATTCTAAAACCATGGGCACACATGGACGGCTCAGATCGAATCTAGGTTTTCAATGAATGATCTTAATGGTTCTCTGAAATCTATATAAACCCAACCCCGCTTCCATTTTCATTCACACATGATCTGATTTCTCTAAGTTGGAGCCTAAAAACCTTCAGACCTGAGAAATTTTAGATCATATCTTCCTAGCTTGGACCCTTTGTAAGTATTCCTTCGTGCTTTTATGCGTTTTTAGCATGAAAGTCAAACAGTATTTGACTTTCTGCTTTGACCGGTCAATGGTCAACACGAAGTTCGTTTGAACTTCGTACGTGAGCGTAATCACGATGGTTATAGTCTCTTGTGACTATACCTACTGATTACCACGTTATTTAGGCATAGTGACGAGTCATAGTTTCGGTCAAAATGCGTGTTTATGCGTATTTTGCAACCAAACTATTCTTGGGTATCAAAACCCTTTGTTTTGATATCAAACTTGTTTTCTATATTCGTTAAACATGTTTTAACATGTTTAACTCGTCACTTTTAGATTTGTGCTTATATAGGGTCGTAAGATAAGCGGTCTAAACAACCGCTTAGACTTTCGAACCCGGCCCGTTTGATCGATCACTAGGATCCGACTAAACATGTTTAGTGACCATAGTTGTATAGGGAAAAACCTTCCGAGGTTATACCTTATGGTCACTTAGGTTTAATTAGTTGTATGATAGGTTGTTTATATGCCTTAGGTAAAATGACCAAAATACCCTTTTCATGCATAATTAATATTTAAGCATATGAAACCCTAACTTTTGTCATTTAACTGATTATGCAACATATTTAAACACGTTTAGGCATATAATACTTGTCATAGGACTAGTTAGGCATTCCGAACGCGTTTTACGCGAACGACGCGTTAAAGTAGCATAAGCTACCTAAACGGGCTGTAATGGGTCGTAAGCACTTAGGTTAGGTTTCGATTTAGTATGTAGGCTTTGTTAAACCATATCATATGAGTTCCAACACTCATTTGGTTTACGTAACCTCATCCTATCCGATCTTCTGATTTAGGTCCGGTTTATTAATGTAATTACCTATATTAGGTGCCGTTTGATTTCTGTGACCCCTCTAGCTTTGCTTGGTTGTTATTCAAGACTTCTAAGCATCCTCAAGTGAGTACATAGTCCCCTCTTTTACTGTTTTCGAATGTTTTGGAGGTGAAACATGTGTACCTATTTGTTATTTTCATGATTTCAAAGTATAAATTGATTATACATGCTAGTACTTATCTTTTGACAAACTGAATGATTATCTGTGGTTTAAACACTGATTTTTCAAAGATTATAAAATCAATTGTTGGATTGTACTTATTTTATACATTCACCAAGCTGATTGGTAGTATGATATAGCGCTATAGGACTAGACACCCCATTCCTGTTGTATGGAATGTCAGAAACCAAATTTTATCCAAATAGAAGTTGCCTTTGTGGTATTTCTATAGTCTCTAAGGTGTATTTTGATACACTAAGGTTTGAATGAATTCTAAATAACATTTTCTTTTGTATATTTTGATATACTTCCAAAGTATAGTTTGATATGCTCCCATATGTGATATTGTTTACCAAGGTATAATTTGATATACTATGTACAACCCAACATATATTTTGTTAATTACTAAAGCATAGTTTGATATGTTATTTACAAAACCAAAGCATAGTTTAATATGTTATTTATAAAACCAAAGTATGTTTGATATACTATCTGTTTATCTATTTTGGAACTAAAATATATTTTAATATATTACTTAACTGGTTTTCTTAAAACCAAGGTATATTTTTATATGTACTACGAACCTTTTTATAAAAACATTGTTTTACAAAGGGTTATTGGATTTTATCACCCCCAACTATCGGCCTTTGGCTGTTGCCACCCCCAACTAACACTTTGACACCCGGCACCCCCAACTTGACTTTTTGTTTTTGCTGGCACGACTCAGTTAAATCTTCACTAACTGGGTTTGCTTTTTATCCGACGTGGCACATAGCTGATGAGTTGGAACCTGATTACGTGGCGATTTCGTGGCACAACTAAGCAGCATCATCATCTCTCTCATGGAGTCTCTCTCCATTATCCTCACATCATCCCCAATTCCCCCAAATCAAAACCCTAAATTTCCCAATTTTAAAACCACAAATCAACCAACACCTCCCTCAAAACCCAATCTTTATCATTCCTTTTCACTGCTTTCCATTCCCCCCTTTCATCATTAGCTTCCAAAGAAACACCCACACCCGCCAAAATCGATCTAGAATCAGTTGTTCTTCAGGTAACACATAGACGATACACACAGTAATCCTTACACGTACTCAAACCCTAAGCGTCTTCTCCAATCAATCTCTCAAATCACAATCATTTTCTGCATCAAATTCCTGAAAATCATCATGTTATATGATCTATTTCAGATCACTTATAGATCAGTTTGTTGAGGAGAGAATAGAATGTTAACGTACCGGATGAATTGTCAATTTGAGAATCAGGTAGGTTAATGAAGTTAGTTAGGGCCTGTTTGTAGTGGTGAGGGAAGATGATTGCGCTGTAGGTGTAGCGGTGGCGGTGTTGTAACGCTCGCCATTTCACAGACATGATTGGTTGAGTTGAACGGTGGAGTGAAAGGTTGAAAGTTACGGTTTCCGGCGACGACAATGGTGGTGGCGGCGGTGGGAGAGACGCGGCGTTGTTATTGTGAAGAAGGTATACGACGGGGGGTTTGGGGATTTTAGGGTGGGTTTTGCAAAATGTGGGTTTAACTTTTTTTATTTTCTAAATTAACAGGTAATTGGAACTCATTCACATTCCATGAGAGAGATAATGATGATGATGCCTACTTGTGCCACGAATTCGCCACGTAATCAGTCCAACTCATCAGCTATGTGCCACGTCGGATAAAAAGCAAACCCAGTTAGTGAAGATTTAACTGAGTGGTGCCAGCACAAACAAAAAGTCAAGTTGGGGGTGCCGGGTGTCAAAGTGTTAGTTGGGGGTGGCAACGGCCAAAGGCAGATAGTTGAGGGTGATAAAATCCAATAACCCTTTTACAAACAACATATTTTATACAAACTCATTTTACTTGGTTATTTATTTGTCTATGCATCATTCTGTCATATCATCTGATTTCTAATTAATTTTAGTATGATTTATAAAAGAAAATATTTTAAGGTTCATGACTATTTTTTATTAAACATTTTTCTCTAAACTTACAAGTCATGAATCCTATTCAAATAAAACTTATGTATCTCACAGACATTTTTATGCTGACGTACGTATTTTTACATATGTTTCAGGTGCTGCTATGTGATGAATGTTGATGCATGCTACACATAGAATGGACTTGTGCCTTAGCGACTTTAAAACTTGAAAGACAATATTTGTATTTATCTGATTTGTAATAAAACAATGAGTTCAATAATTCAATAAAACAAAAGTATTTAATCCATGGTTGTGAAACAATGATTCTGTTACAACACTCCCCGACGTTTCCGCCACGATTTGTTGTTTTACGTGGTCGGGGTGTGACAGAAAAGTAGGTATCAGAGCCAATGGTTATAGGGAATTAGGTTATTAGTAATGCTTTGACCTATACTATAACCTTCCTAGGACCCTAACACAAGTTATCTTGTGTTTAGTTTTAAAACAATACCATCGTCTATCTTTAGGTGACAACCACAACAAGAACACAAATTTTGAATCCGCCTTGAAAACCAATCATCTATTATAGGATGATTAATTACTAGGTTTTGAACCCTCTAAGTTTTCAAAAATTTCGTCAAAGTTTGGGTTTTATAGTGTGAACACGTGCAATCTGGAAGGGTGGATGCCTGTATCCTGAGTTTTCTGTCTAAGGCTAGAGTGTTCGTACAAATCCACATAATCAGACCAGTCACTCTTACCTGGGAACTCTTGGGGTGAGTGTCCACTTATAGGCTAAAGCATGTCTTCGCGATACATTATGAGGACCTATTTACTTTGATTCAGCTTTTGTGTATCGTTTGTTTGCTTCGTGGTTCGAACAAATAACCATCACCCATGCTTTTTGGTCGGTAATTGTAACATTCTATTCTTACCCAATGCCATTTCACTTGTTTTCTCTCATAATTCCTTGTCCTTTTTAGACAATGCCTCATCGACGAGATGCACAACCTCTAACCAATGAAGAAGTCGCAGCCCTTGTCTCTCAGCAAATGGCTGTTGTGCTTCCGGGCATAGTATCCCAGATCCATCAGTTATACAACAACAATAACAACAACAATGCTCAGTGTAGTTTCAAGACCTTCAATTCAGCTAAATCTTTGAAGTTTTCTAGGTCTCAAGGAGCAACCGTGCTCCTGCAATGGTTCGAAAGTTTGGAGAGCACATTCAGACATGTGCAATGTCCGAATGAGCGTAAGGTTCAGTTTGCATCCAGTGCATTCGAGAAGCGTGCTCTTACATGGTGGAACAGTGTGATGCGTGATAGGGGTGCTGATGTGGCACTAGCTCAAACTTGGGAAGAGCTTCGAGCTCTAATGATGAAGGAGTTCTGTCCTCGTCATGAGCTTAGAGCGTTGGAAAGGGAATTCGACGATCTAAAGCAAGACAGTGGTGAACATCGAGCCTTCACCGACCGTTATGAGGAACTGAGTCTGTTATGTCCTGCCATGGTTACGCCTGTGGAGAAGGCGATTGAAAAGTACATTGATGGCCTTCCTGACTTAGTTCAGGATATCGTTACTGGTAGCAACCCTACTACCGTCAGACAGGCCATTGAATTGTCTGCTACCCTGACTGAATCCCAGATCAGGAAGGGTAAGCTTTTTTGAAAAGGCGAACCGAAACCATCTGACAAGTCTACACAAGAAAAACCGAAGGATAAACCGACCGAGACATCCAAGAAGAAGAAGCGCAAGGCTTCACAAAACTGTGCAATAACTGCTCAGAACAACCAGGTTGCACCAAACCAGCCAGCACAACCTCGTGCAAGGAAAAATTATGTTGGTACCGCACCTTTGTGCAACAAATGCAACCGTCATCATCTGGAGCAAGTGCAGTGTCACAAATGTACCCACAGCGGGCGATTGGGACATTTGGTCAATACCTGCCGTTATGCTAATCAAGCTACTGCAAATCCTGTTGCTGCGCAAGCACAGTTTCCTCCAGGGTCGTGTTATAACTGTGGTGACCTTACTCACTACCGAAACAATTGCCCAAGACTTGTTAACGCAAATCCGGCACGTGGGCGAGTGTTTAACATAAACGAGGCAAACGCAAACAACGATGCAACAGTGAACAATTAGTCTTTTGTATTTCCTTGTATGTTATCTTTTGATGTTTGAATCGACTCAGTTATTATATAAATAAAATTTGTTGTTTCAATTTTATTTTACAAAACTGATGCGATTGTGTGATTGTTTGATACAACCCTACGATGCCGACACCAAGACAAACTACTCGTGTGGTTCTGTCATTTTTATGATCACTTGTGATCTCCCCGAAAATCTTAAATACTCGTTTCTTTTTAAGAAACAAAGCCGAATTCCTATTAAGATCTTCCTATCTTCATAGTTAGATTCTTGAAGATGTTTAAAGTGCCAAATGGAATTCACGAATTGGATTCCTGTTATGCTTTAAATACTGGTGTGCACAATTATCAAGAAAATTAACAAAATAATAACAACTTGTAAACCAAGGTAAACAATTATGTGATTATGTGCTTATATGATTTCTTTATGTCTTATGTTTTTGTGTAATCTGAATATTCATTATCCAAATCCTCATAGAATCTTCCATATCTCCATATGAGGGATTCATAGTAGGATATCCAAAAGGACTACCTTAAATCCTTAATGGGCTTCTTTGTAATAGTTAAGACCCTTGGATTATGAAGTACTATTCTATAATTGGACCCCTTTGAGTGGTCTAGTTAAAAAGATTGATTCAAAATCTGGTTAGAAATATCATGTAATGATATAGCTGAAAAGATCCCTTAAGTGGTCTATTTAAGGAGATCGTACGAAGGTCTAGTTAAGGAGATCATGTGTTGATCTAGTTAAAAAGATCGTTCGTTGATCTAGTTAAAAGATCCTTTGGTGGTCTAGTCAAGTCACTCCATGTTTATCCGATTGATTTTCCCCTACGCATTATGAAATGAACTGTGCGGACTGTGCAAGGAATTACGTAATTATGGATGCATACATAATTATGGAATTCAGTGCACAGAAACCACAGCAAGTTTTGTTATGTGTTAAGACCTTTAGTGATAAGAATAACGAAACGGGAACAATGTAGAAACGGGCATGTTGGATACGCCGCTGGTACTTCCTATATATAAGTGTTCCTTATTACATTGCGAACGTAGCGTTATTTAAGTTACTAGAAGTCCTGGACCTTGACCAATGTCGTTTTATCCCGCAATCTCCGACTCCAATTTCGAGCACACACAAGTTTCCTAATTTAGTCTTCAAAGGAAACATTCTTCTATCCGTTGTTCAAAACTCCATGTTTTGTTACTACAAGGATATCACTTTGACGGTTGACAAATTTGCTAAGAAGCCAAACGTGGCCCAGAGTTTTACTTAGGGTTCGAAGGATTCTTTCAAAAGCGAAACAATCACAGTTGTCTTCACAGGTTTCCTCTAAAATTAAATTTCGGGACAAAATTTCCTAAAGTAGGGGAGACTGTGACACCTGTGTCACTACAACCATCATACAAATACCAAACCAATGAAATATTGTATTTCATACTTGTAATTTGTATAAATATGTGTATTGTTTGCACATATCAATTCTTGTTCGATTTCGAGCTTTAAATCGCTTTCTGGAAGACTATACGCGATCTGATGCGTAAATATAATCAGTTTAATGCAACAAACACTCTGGTACAGTGACATAGGCTTAACATACCTTAAATAACCTTTACATAACTTAGAAATAAGTTTTGGGAGGTTTGGTGTGTCGAAATCAAGTTTATTCGCTTACAGGGACTAATTTCGACAAACTGCGAAAGTATGCCAATTCTTACTGTAACGAACATTCCGGAACTTGATCATAAGTTAAATATGCCCTAAATATCCCTTACATAGCTTAGAAATAGGCTTTAAGGTGTTTGGTGCGCAAAAATAAACTTATTTGATCAACAGGGACTAAAAGCGTCAAAAAGTGCATAAGTTTGCATTTCCGCGCGTATCTTACGCTCTGAATATATCCGGACATCCAAAAATTTATGTAATCATTAAAATATGTTATTTTAGTGATTGGCATGATAAAATTCCATTCGTCGCGTAATTTGGATCGTTTTTGTCCGTTACGATTTCCGTCGTAATTAACCGAACAACGCAACCATACGACCAAACGAACCGACATCAGATATATTTTTGAGCATGTTTCATGTTCCCTGTGCTTTAACTTCATTTTGGATCCATGAAATAAGGTTAACGGGCCTTAAATGTGTCAAAATAGACCTTTATCATGTGCAGGGACCATTTCTGGACTTTTTGAAACTTTTGCTGATCTGGTCAGCTATGGCGGGCCGCGTAAGACTCTTCCTGAGTCTACGCGGGGCGCGTAAGACCAGCAGACCTACAAAACAGCTTCTTTCATTCAACAGCTGGGTTTTTAGCATTTGGACATGGTTTTTAAGCATTCTATGGGCTATTTTGGGGCACCCATGGTATTCTAAAACCATGGGCACACATGGACGGCTCAGATCGAAGCTCGGTTTTCAATGAATGATCTTAATGGTTCTCTGAAATCTATATAAACCCAACCCCGCTTCCATTTTCATTCACACATGATCTGATTTCTCTAAGTTGGAGCCTAAAAACCTTCAGACCTGAGAAATTTTAGATCATATCTTCCTAGCTTGGACCCTTTGTAAGTATTCCTTCGTGCTTTTATGCGTTTTTAGCATGAAAGTCAAACAGTATTTGACTTTCTGCTTTGACCGGTCAATGGTCAACACAAAGTTCCTTTGAACTTCGTACGTGAGCGTAATCACGATGGTTATAGTCTCTTGTGACTATACCTACTGATTACCACGTTATTTAGGCATAGTGACGAGTCATAGTTTCGGTAAAAATGCGTGTTTATGCGTATTTTGCAACCAAACTATTCTTGGGTATCAAAACCCTTTGTTTTGATATCAAACTTCTTTTCTATATTCGTTAAACATGTTTTAACATGTTTAACTCGTCACTTCTAGTTTTGTGCTTATATAGGGTCGTAAGATAAGCGGTCTAAACAACCGCTTAGACTTTCGAACCCGGCCCATTTGGTCGATCACTAGGATCCGACTAAACATGTTTAGTGACCATAGTTGTATAGGGAATAACCTTCCGAGGTTATACCTTATGGTCACTTAGGTTTAATTAGTTGTATGATAGGTTGTTTATATGCCTTAGGTAAAATGACCAAAATACCCTTTTCATGCATAATTAATATTTAAGCATATGAAACCCTAACTTTTGTCATTTAACTGATTATGCAACATATTTAAACACGTTTAGGCATATAATACTTGTCATAGGACTAGTTAGGCATTCCGAACGCGTTTTACGCGAACGACGCGTTAAAGTAGCATAAGCTACCTAAACGGGCTGTAATGGGTCGTAAGCACTTAGGTTAGGTTTCGATTTAGTATGTAGGCTTTGTTAAACCATATCATATGAGTTCCAACACTCATTTGGTTTACGTAACCTCATCCTATCCGATCTTCTGATTTAGGTCCGGTTTATTAATGTAATTACCTATATTAGGTGCCGTTTGATTTCTGTGACCCCTCTAGCTTTGCTTGGTTGTTATTCAAGACTTCTAAGCATCCTCAAGTGAGTACATAGTCCCCTCTTTTACTGTTTTCGAATGTTTTGGAGGTGAAACATGTGTACCTATTTGTTATTTTCATGATTTCAAAGTATAAATTGATTATACATGCTAGTACTTATCTTTTGACAAACTGAATGATTATCTGTGGTTTAAACACTGATTTTTCAAAGATTATAAAATCAATTGTTGGATTGTACTTATTTTATACATTCACCAAGCTGATTGGTAGTATGATATAGCGCTATAGGACTAGACACCCCATTCCTGTTGTATGGAATGTCAGAAACCAAATTTTATCCAAATAGAAGTTGCCTTTGTGGTATTTCTATAGTCTCTAAGGTGTATTTTGATACACTAAGGTTTGAATGAATTCTAAATCACATTTTCTTTTGTATATTTTGATATACTTCCAAAGTATAGTTTGATATGCTCCCATATGTGATATTGTTTACCAAGGTATAATTTGATATACTATGTACAAACCAACATATATTTTGTTAATTACTAAAGCATAGTTTGATATGTTATTTACAAAACCAAAGCATAGTTTAATATGTTATTTATAAAACCAAAGTATGTTTGATATACTATCTGTTTATCTATTTTGGAACTAAAATATATTTTAATATATTACTTAAACGATTTTCTTAAAACCAAGGTATATTTTTATATGTACTACGAACCTTTTTATAAAAACATTGTTTTACAAACAACATATTTTATACAAACTCATTTTACTTGGTTATTTATTTGTCTATGCATCATTCTGTCATATCATCTGATTTCTAATTAATTTTAGTATGATTTATAAAAGAAAATATTTTAAGGTTCATGACTATTTTTGATTAAACATTTTTCTCTAAACTTACAAGTCATGAATCCTATTCAAATAAAACTTATGTATCTCACAGGCATTTTTATGCTGACGTACCTATTTTTACATATGTTTCAGGTGCTGCTATGTGATGAATGTTGATGCATGCTACACATAGGATGGACTTGTGCCTTAGCGTCTTTAAAACTTGAAAGACAATATTTGTATTTATCTGATTTGTAATAAAACAATGAGTTCAATAATTCAATAAAACAAAATTATTTAATCCATGGTTGTGAAACAATGATTCTGTTACAACACTCCGCGACGTTTCCGTCACGATTTGTTGTCTTACGTGGTCGGGGTGTGACACTATTTGTTTTCAAAATTTAACTTTGTATAACAAAATCCTTGCTGGATTTGTTTTCAAAAGATTTAATTTTATTAGTCCCTCGGGATTTCACGAAGTTCACCTTCTGAACCTTCTTCTTGTTTTGGCTTTGTTTGCCTTTTCCCTTTCCTTGGGTAGAATTATTTTGCTTTCGTTGATTGTTTTGTGGTTGCAATTTTTGATTCTCGTATTTCTTTCTAACTTAGGATTTTGGGATAGGAGCACCCTGAGTTACTACAACTCCTGGGCTCGACTTTCCCAAAAACTTACTAGTAGAATCTTCGAAAACTTTATCAATCAAAGATTGATTGACATTTTTGATTGGGAAATCCTTGTCTGAATATATTTTATCAGATACAATCAACATGTAGAGCAAGTTCATGCTTTCACAACTCTCAGCAGAAGATTCAATTGGTTTGGCTGCAACAGTCACAAACGGTTTTGTAGGTGGATCACAAAGAATTTTATTTTTGAGAGGTATGTTTTCCTCTTTTGTTACCGTTTCTGACTCTTCAGGTTTGTCCTCATCCGACTCGTCATCTGAACTATCATAATCCTCAACAATGGGAGGACTTTCATCATTCACAAACTTTGAGTCATTGATGTCATCTGATTGACTTTGACTTGAGGATGCCCTTTAGTGAACCCTAGACCAGCTGTAAATTCATCAAAATCTAAAGGAACGGTGGGTTCAAAATGGGGCATACCCTCGTCATCAGGCATTTTGGTGTAGTTGTGTCTAACCGGGGGAGGACAAGCCTTATAACCAATGCACTTTACATCACCCTTCTTCTTTTGAACATCGATGATATGATCCAAAACATATCTCGAGTTGGAGTAACTATCCAACTTGAGTTTGATCGCCTCATATTCACACTTTACACATTCTTTGTTAACTCAGATACATCTTTCCTCAAGGTTTCAATTGTTTTTTTTAAATTCCTTTTTCATTTTTCTTAAGAGTTGTGTTTGCCTCAGTGCACTTTGTCAAATCTACAACCATACTTTGATGATGTTTCTTGGTGAGATCAAATTTACCTTCTAGCTCTAAGTATTTACCTTTTAAAAACATACATTCAACATACTTAGGCAAGATAGGTTTATCGAAACTTACTCCAAAGCTGCTTCATCGCTATCCGTCGATTCAGTTTCAGTAATCACATCATCTACCTCATCATCAAAATCTGCAAATCAATCTTCACTTGAAGTCGATCTTGCTTCATCTGAACTGCTGTTATCCCATGAACTGTCATCATTTCTGGAAGATTCTCCATCACTATCATTCTTTGCAATCCCGGCATAGTATGCAGTGCCTCATCCACCACTGTTTCCCAATTGAACAGACCAATCACAACCTTCATCTGTCTAAACAATAAAATATAGGTTGAAATTGTTTGCAGGAATAATTGCTCTTTCGTTGTTAGCAACTTGATTTCTGTTGAAAGGATATTGATTCCCTTGCTGTGGAGGCTTCGTGCATTCTCTTTTAAAATGCCCCTTTTCTTTGCTGTTGAAACATGTAACCTTCCTTTTGTCAAAACTATATGGAGTATCATTGTTGCTCTCCAGATTAGTTCTTCCCGTTTTCTCCATAAAATCTTTTGCTTTTCTCACTGCACTTGCAAACGCCCATTTGATATCAATCAACTCCATCTCCTCTTTATCAATTTGTGCGTAGTCTTCACTGGTTAGATTGATGTTGCCAATTTGTCCAGCTACCAATCCGTAGTAAGAACTCACCAAAGTGTTTAGAAGCTCCATGTATTCTTTGGCAACTTCCACACTTAAGTTAGATAGGTTTGATGTATCGAGTCTGACAGTGTTAGGGTTTGAAGGTTAAAAGTTGTTACCATAGAAAGCTTGTTGTGGACCTTGTGGTGTAAGATCTCGTGGTTGAGGAAGAAAGGCTTTTAGATCAAACGCTTGTCCATATACTTGAGCACTTGAACCAGCAGATTGATCTGTTTGAACTGGTGGCAGAAAGGGGATTGCATTCGACACAAATGTTGTTTGAAGCTTCGGTTGCTGACTTGTACTTACACCTGTGTTAATACCTCCAAAATACATCTCTGGGTTTTGTGGAAATGGAATTCGTTTTTCTTTACGAATTTCTTCTTCATTTTTATTTTCAAGTCTCTGAACAAATTCGTAAATGCTGATTACATCCAAAACACCGGTATGCTTCCGCAGCTCAATGAATTGACTCCACTTAGGTGGTAAAGCATCAGCAAAATGCATGACAATCTCCTGTTGTGATGCACTAATCTTGTATGAGTACATCTCACTAAGCAAATGATAGAACCAAGTAGTCATGTCGCTTAGTTTTCATTCTCCATGAACAAAAACCCTTCAAACTCCTTTTTTAACAGATCATGTCGGATCTTTCTCGTTGCTGTATTTCCTTCCCCTCTTGATACCAAAGTGTCCTACAAAGCCTTCGTAGTGGTACAATACATAAATTGGTGATATGACAATTTGTATGCAAACCAAGCCAAGAACACGACTTTTTGGCAGGTTTTATGACAAATTGAACTAGTAAAACTTTGAATTTTGTTTCGAAACTTTGTAGGGTTAATCAAACACATTTTTCACACATCATATCAAAATATCAAGTGGTTTTATCCGTTAAAACTTGGTAGATCTGAATTTTAAGTTCAAAAAGATGAAAAAGTGAAAAATGACGAATTTGACTCTGTATCTGCTGAAACTTGGTGAAATCTTGTATCTCTAATCCGTGCAATCGATCTCCCGCTCTGATATTCGTTTCCAGATAGAATTTGAACTCCCGACGATTGCGAAAGACACGTATCAAGTGCGGAATCCATGTACGTGTGTGGATCGACACAAGAACATAATAATATGATGATTATATTGAAGATTTGACAAAGTACAAAATCTTGAATCACCTTGTTCAAGACTTTCTCTCTCTAGAACTCTAACGCTCTTCAAATATGAAAAAGTTATAAAATGAAACATAAACTCCCTATTTATAGGCAAAGGCATAAGGAAGGACTCCTTATTTACAAGTTTGCCATTCTCCTATACTTAACATTATAAAACCTTGTTTTGATCAGTTTTCTTCTACGAAACGTGATTAACGGAAGTGATAGACATTATGCACTCACAATTGCCGATACTTTTTTATTACAAATATAATACATGGTTTACAATCCTAATAAACATAATAACGAGTCAATTAACCTAATATACGAATAATATACATAACATACATACTAGATTAAGCTTATAGTTCAATATATACATGGTGTTGCCACTCTCATCCTACAATCTTTCTTCAACCTCCAATCAGCTTAGAAGTTGGAGTTTTCAAGTTCTGTTCAAACCAATTTGTCATCTCCGGCTCTAGTTCGTTCGGTTATGAACCCCAGTCTTTTTGCCACAGTACGTTGGAAACAATTGCTATAAAGAATAAACACTAACACAAAGATTTTAATTAGTGGACAATCTTACAAAGCTTTTTCTGATTTTCTAAACTCAACAAGCTATCAATTTCAATGGCCAAACATCTATATTCTATACAAACTAATATTTTTAAATAAACCCATCCATGGTTATTCCATGAGTCGGGCGTCACTCTCAGCACTCGCTTTCTTTTCTCAATTCGTCCTCTTTTATTTTCTACATAAGGACATTTAACTAGACATTTAGCTTCTCTAGTCACGCAAATAGTAAGCAAAACATATGGTTACCTTCTCCTGTGTTGATAAATTCCATTGTACTTTTTGTGCCCAAAAGTAAATAATCTTGAATCATTTCTTCTGTAATTTTCTTGTCTTCTTCAATAGGCAGCGGCATAAGGTAATTTTGTTGAACAAAATAGGAACAATCCATGAATTTCTAAGGATACCATTATGGTGAAGCCAAAAATTTGTATCTCACATTTGCAAAACATCAAACAGTGTCAAACCATTAATACACGTATGCCTTTTCAATAATATTTAGAAAGGTCCCTATAGAACACCATCCCAATAGGAAGTTTAATAGGCCTCCGTACTAAAATGATTAAGAAATGTATATATAATCCGGAAGCTTAACTTGTATTATGTGTCCACAAATTATTGTTTTTGGTTGGTGCAATTGGGTTATGTTCAAGCGAAATTTCAATAAAAATGGCTTTGTGTTAATGATAATATTTGTCCTCATCGTTATCCCATTATCTAGATTGATCAAGGGCTTTCCTCGTACATCACGTGTCAACCTTTACATTTTTGCTCATTGTCTGATTATAGAGAAACATAGTAGTTAATGGCAATAGCGAAAAATAGCTATAAGGTAACTATTTCCTACATTGCGAATAGTGATAAATAAGCGGCGACTATTTTATAAATAACCATACACTAGAAAAATATTTATTTTTTATATGTATATCATATAAAATACCCTAGTATATATCCTATTTTACTTGCATATTTTATAAGAAAAATCTAAAATTCAGGTATTTATAACTATATTTAATTGCTATTTATATAAACAAACTTAACTGTCGCTATTATTGCTATCTATAACTACAACCCTAATAGCGAGAAAGGGCGACAAACACCTCATCCATGTCTTGAAAGTCGGCATATTCCTGTTGATACAAATGTAATTTGAAGTTAGAATTGAACACTAGAAGCTTTTACTTATGTTTATAATACAAACGTGCTGCCATAAGTTTGAAACAAAACCACAGGTATTACTAGACACCTATGTATTGTAATAAAAGTATAGAAGATGAAAAATGGGCGTTGGCCTCTCATGCTTTAGATAGAATTTCAACCAAGGGCATGATGCTAAATTTCACCTCGAAAAATTTGATGATAGAATCCATTTTAAATTTTAGCATGAATGATACATAAGAAAGATGGAAAATTAATTCAGATGCACTAATGTTGTTTATCATGTAGAATGACGCTAAAGAAAACTTTTTGACGTCACAAAGTTTAATTGGTTTTCAATAACATGATGCATTTGCATTTCTCTTTTGAGCCTTTCCCGTAAGTGAAACTTTATGATTTTGTAGCTACAGTTGATATTCATATGATTTATTGTTGATGCATGTTTGTGTGGATTCAGCTAGGTTCGGTTCGGCTCGGCTCAGTTCGGTTCCGTTCAAGTCACGACCGAAGTCGACGACATTCCTCCGTTGGTTCGACACGGTGTACCAGAATGGAAGTCACAAAGAATGTATTTCACGAAAGATGTGTTTCACATATGATAGTCACGAAGAATGATGTGACGAAGAATGAGTACACACAAAGGATAATATCCACGAAGAACACTTGTTCTCGTTAAATTGAGAAAGTCAGGAAGAATAGTCATTGTTGCCATGCAGCTGTTCAAGAAGAACCAAAGATAGTCACGAAGAACTAATGTTTCGTGACATTTGGCAGAATGATGGAGGTTATTCGTGACATTAGTGCTTTGTGTGTAAGGTCCAAGAAAAACCACTTGTTTCGTGGGTATATGGAAGAAAAACAATATCTTTGATGGGCTTGACATCTTTCGTGGATAAGTTGTGGCCTGGTAACATCCTTTGTGATGTTACTGGGTGTTGGCTATATATACAGACACTTGCAGTTCATTTTAGAAGAGAGCACACACAGTAAAGTTGAGAGCATTCTTGTATTATTTTGTAACGAAACTTTGCTGGTTTAATACATTTGAGCTTTAAACATTGAATCTTTCTTGTGTTTGTGTGTTCCTTGGCTTGGTTTGCATACACACTTGGATTCCGCCGTGGATTCGTTCCGAGGATCGATTCCTTGACCGATGAATGCGATGAACACGTATCTTGTGCAGAATCCAAGTACGTGTGTGGATCAGATACAAAGTGTAACACCTCGTAAAATCTTGTCCAATAATGTTAAGACACGTGTCCTAAACCCTAATGAAGTCAAACTATGACTACGAAGGACTAAAGTTGTCAAACAGTGAAAAGATGTATGTGGAGGAACTGAAAGTGTCATTATGCAAAACCTATGCCTCTGAATGACCTTTTACGGTATTCGTATTCACTAAAAATCCACACGTTGGATTTACGAAACCGTTAGAAAAATAATAGAAAATTTATGAAATAAAGGGTTAAAAGCGTCAACATGTTTAATTATACTTCTGAATGACTTTTTACGAACCCGGAGCTTAACGGTATTTTAATATACTTCTAAGAATACTTGAAGCATAATTACAAGGGCCAAAAGTGCAAAAAATAAAAGTTGTTGTTAGTTATAAGGACCAGGGACTCTGAATCTACCAAGTTTGAAACCTGTTTTACCTGATTTGAAGTGGCTCGCGGGCCGCAACTCATCTCCCTCTCTCTCTCTCTAGCGGGGCGCGAGAGAGTGCCCAACACAGAAACAAACTGGAAGCTGTATGTTTACAGCCTTGCTCTCCACTCATACTACCATGCACTCTGATTTTCGAAACAATGGCTTCATTGATGGTTTTTAAAAACCTCTAAGACACCTGTGATGATCTCTGGACCTTTCTAACACTTGGCATCAAAAACACTATAAATAGAGGCCTTGGTTGCCATTTCTCATTGCTCAATTCAAAAATCCTTCTTATCTCACTCTCTTGGAGATTCCTAGCATAAGGAGACTCCACCCAAGTTCAAGTTTTCAAGCTAGGACCTGTTGTAAGTGTCCCGAGCCTCTACTTTTCGGTTTGTAAGCTTTTAAAAGCCGAAAGTCAAAGTTTTCGATAAAAGGCTTTGACTTTTACTTTAGACCTTAACGGTCCAGCCATCGTTCGAGGCGAATATGGTTACGTGATCGTAATTAGGTAGGTGTTAATCCCTCAAAAGGGCACCTCCTAATTACCACGTTTACTCGGTCAATTGTCGGGTCAAAGTTATTACCATAAAAAGTCAAACGGGTCAGTTTTCTTAAAAATTCATAACTGATAATGTAGATGTTATAAAATGAGTTTTATCACTTTAGTAACTTGGTAAATATTATTAAAACATGTATAAACATGTTCAACCCGACAATTCCAGGTTTAAGGTCGGTTCGTAAACGAAAGTCGCAAAAGCTTGACTTTTGCTTTGACTTTCAGTTCTGACCCAATTTAGCATAGTTTCTTTATGTTTTAAGGTTCCTTTGTGACCATATTATGTTGTAATATATCCCTCTGAGGATATATTACATGGTCACATAGTAATCTGAGTTCATTTACTTGATTCCGTTATTATGCTTAATATTGACTAATATGCCCTTTTGTGTAAAAATAAGATTTTAAGTATAAATGAGCATGCAAATGAGATATGTACTAATTAGTAAACATGTTTAGCATATTTTGACATTAACATTCTGGTCATAAACTAAGTTTGCATAATTAGTCATAAAACATGCTTTTAAAAAGATTAAAATGCCCTTTTTAATGTAAATTGAGTTTTAAACATAATTTTAACATAAAACTAATGACCTACTGTTGTGATATCATATTTAAGATTATTTGGGTTGTCAAGTCAGATTACTTAATGAGTTTATGCACATGTTCTTGTATAATGTTATTAAATGACGATAATACCCTTTTTACACTTAAAATGGGTTTTAAACATAATATACATGCAAAACCTTTTTGCTAGTGATATATTATGATAAGTGAAATATTTTGACTATTCAAAGCTGGTCATAATCTCAGAATTACTTAAACATCAAAATTATCGTCATTTATCGACTTTTACGACATTTAGGCGCATAGTATGGTTTTAAACTATACTTAGCACCCAAGACTTGTTACCTACTGATTTTATAAACCATTTTAAATATTTTTACAATAGGTATAAGTCATGAACTCATAATTCCAAATAAGTCCTTAAAACTATGTGTGAACTGACCAAAATGCCCCTACGGTGCATAGTTTGACATAAACCATAAACCACACATATATTTGATATCCTACTGATAATATGTCATAAATTAAATATTTTTACAGAATGTTTATGACCAAAACTATAGTTTACTTGTAAGCTCCTTTTATAAGTTATTAAATGACCAAAATGCCCTTATGAGGCTTAGTTCGGTTTTAAAACCTTTATGGGTATACATGTTGGTATCTTACTGATATCATAAAATATTTTAAGCATAATAACATATGGAACTTGTATATGACTCATCCGGTTACCCGTTAATGCTTATACGCGTTCGGTTCGACTTATGTGACTAGTTTGCATAAGTTAACCAAAACGGGCTTAACCTTATCATTTAAATCTCAAAATCCAGAATTAGTTTACCCATATTATACAAGTCTTCATACTTGTTGGGTCTAAATTACGTTCCATTCCGGTCATCACTTAATCTAGCGTGTTATACCATAATTCGTTCTTTAAGCTAGCCGGTCTAAGTCTGCGACTTAAATAGGACCCGTTAGCATTCTAATAGGGTAATATTACCTTCATTCCTGACTAGGAAGCCCCGGTAAAAGCTACCTTTGCGAGTCTAAGTTAATCATACGGCTGAGTAGTTAACTCTTGCTTTTAAAATCAAAGTTATAACTAAGGTAAATACTTTTAACTTATTTTCCCTTATACGAGCTTGGGATACGTTAAATTATTACCGCTTGGTCGGGTATGGAATCACTTGGCCGGACTGTGGTTAACAAATCTGCATAAGCCGTTTTAACCTGTTTTGTTTGATAACTTAAACATTAGGGATTAATACGACCGTGTCCTGGATATCATCGGCTCATTTAATTGCAAGTGGCCACGACCTATGCACGGGGTGTAGGCATACACCTGACAGACGCGGAAATGCTAAATATATTTTACCCACAAGGTTGGGGATAACTCCTTTGTGGGTTTATAAAAGTGGTGTGTCGTTTTATCATGTCTCGGTTTCTATACTGGGCCCCATATGTATTGACAAACATGTAAAACTGTGTACAGGATTAAAATTCTTAATTGTCCCAAGTTATAAAAGATTTTTCGTGCCTAGGGCACCCATACCAATTTTTGAAACATTTTCAAATGTGTCAGTTGATTGTATTTACCAGTAGTAAAAACTGACATATTTTCAAAAGACTAAGTGACTGGTACTACACGCAATTAGGCTAGGAGCTGCATGGTCCCTAAGATGCCTTAAAGTCTGTTAAACATCATTTTGTACATTATTTAGATTCGCCTGTGGATCCGTTTCTACAACCGTCTGTAGAATTAATATTTGAACTTTGAACATTCGGTTTGTAATAATAATTTCCTTCCAAGCCTTCTGTTGTGCTATAACTGTGTTTAATTGTCTATGATGATATCAACTACGTCACGATACTCCCCACTGGGTTATGTGGAAAATATCAGGGTGTGATACAAAGAAGTAATTAAATGTTGATTTCTATTGATATTGTAACAATACAGAACCATGAAATCAAACGACAAGAGTTTCCCCACTCAAGTCACAAAGATACCTAATGAACAAGACCCAACACACATATATATAGGCTGTGTGCCTTCGTACAAAGCTGGCTATGTCTCCCTTCGTACGAAGCGACCTGTTGTTGATGCACTTTGTGTGGACGCGACTCGGCTCGGTTCGACTCGGCCTTGAAGACTTGAAGACACGAAGATCGAGACAAAGCTACAGCCAAGGGGGAGTTTGTTGGTGCACTTGTGTCTGTACTTTGTCTGTATTTCGTCATGATACAAAACGATGTCTTATGTTAGTCTGGGCTACGTCTTAGTTTGTTACAATGTGCGTTCGATGTAAGTTTGACCAAGTCAACCATCCTCCTGGTTTGACTTGGCCAAACAGTTAGCACATTGGTTGAAAGATGGCTGTGTCGAAGGATGGTCATCGAAGGATTACTTATATCCTTCGATGATGATGAGCTCGAAAGATAACCACGAAGGATAGACCACGAAGGATATCATCCTTCGTGGTCGACAGATGATCTTTCGATGGCGTTCTGGTCGACAGATGATCTGTCGATCAATCTGTCTGATCCTTCGACCAGACCTGCTGTGTCGGGTATATATACCCATGTGTTGTGTTCAGTTCGAGAGTTCAGGCAAGAGAAACAGAGAGAGCATCTGTTGAGAGCACACACACACTTTGAGAGTTTATAGAACATATCTGTAAACATTGAGCTTGTAACCGGACCCTTCATTCGTATTAATACATGTGGTGTTAATCGGTGAATCTTGTGTGTTGTGTTTGTGCTTGTTCTCGTATAAATTCTCGGTTGCATGCTAGCTTGGATTCCGCACTCGCTAGTGTGTTTGATATAACAAGGAAAAGGTTTTTATCTCATCCTCGAGAGGGACCTACAAGTGGTATCAGAGCTTTGGCTCTTCTCCTTGTTAAAACCGAGTGTTTTCGGGTGTTTTTCGGATTTTTAAGGTTTATATTTTCTGAAAAACTTGTTAAAATCGGGTTTCGGATTGTTGTCGGTTTGCAGAAATATTCATATTTCTGGGTTTGTTCTTCTTATCTTCAACCGATATTCATAGTGTTCTTGGTATTTTACACTTTTGATCTTAAAAAGTTTAAATTTCAAAGTGTTTGTGTGTTGGGAGTTGTTTACTGATTAAAATATTGATCATTACCCGGTTGGTGAAAAACCTGCATGTTCAGACCTGAAAGATATGGTCTGAACATACTTTCTGCCGAAAGTACTCACCAACCCGTCAACTTTTTCACCAACTTGTCACCGATTGTCAACTGTGTCAGAACCATTCGAAAGATATCCTTCGAACTCGAAAGATCATCTTTCGATCAAAGGAGGTTCGACAGATAGTCATCCTTCGAGCATCCTTCGAAGTGTGAGACTTATCTTTCGGTCCAAGGAATATTTCGAAACATATATCTTTCGGTTTGCTGCTCTTTCTCGAAAGACAAGGATCCTTCGACTGGGGAGTCTTTCGAAGTCTTTCGAAGTCATTGTTCGACATTCTTCAGTGTTCATCTTTCGGTCTACAGTACATTTTCGAAGGATAAGGATCCTTCGTTGGAGAATCTTTCGAAAACATTGTTCGAAACTCAACAGTGATCTTTCGAACCCTGTTGATCTTTCGAACAGGTGTTGATCTTTCGATCCTTGTTTGTTTAAGTTTAACAGTTTGTGTTTTTCAGGTCTTTCGATCAAGGATCTTTCGGCTAGTTCTCATCATTTGAAATTAACATAGTTTGTGAAAATTAAATTTTTAAATCGAAAACTTATTTTCATTTTTAAATCAATTTTCACTTAATATATTATTTTTCATAAAATGGGAACAAACGGTCAGTGGGATCCAAGCGCGTGGACTCTAACTCCACAATCAGCAGCTTCGCAATCATCAGCTACGCAATCTGCGTCAGATTTCAACAAAGCATGGATGCAGGCTATTGTCCCACCTCAAGCAGCAATGATAACTGCAAATCAATGGGCATTGGTCACAAATCAAAGCAACAGCATTCAATCTATGATGCAGAACGACAGTGAGACTGGTACAAGCACGAAACCGCCAAAGCTAAATCATATCAATGATTGGGGATGGTGGAAAGAAAGGCTGAGAACTTACGTTCAGGGGCAAGGTCAAGATCTATGGATGTGCTTCTTCACCGCATTTGATAGTGATTTGGAAGTTGCAGGATCTAATCCAGAAACTTACAGCACTATGTCTGATGATGATAAGAAGAAATTTGAGTTAGAAAAGAAGGCATTCATGATTCTCACACAAGCTCTTCACAAAGACATTTACCACCAGTTTGTTTACTGCACGACTACTAAAAGCTTGTGGGATATGCTTACGTTACGATGTGAAGGAAATGCTCAATCTAGAAAGATCAAGCAAGAATTACTGAAGAAAGAATTTGAAGGTTTCACGTGTATGGAGGATGAGACTTTGGCAGAGTTATCTACATGATTCCATCACTTGTTGAGCGAGATGTTTGGTTTTAGAGTCACTGCCACTCCACAAGAAATGGTGAAGAGATTCGCTGATAGCTTACCAGCAAAGTGGAGCAGCTATCTTGAAATTCTCAAAGAAAATGGTGTTCTAGACACAATCAACGTTTATGAGTTGATTCAAAAACTGGAGAACAAGGATGTTGAAGAAAAGCTTAAGGCAAAAAGAACACAAACTCCTCAAAATCCAGAAATGTACTTTGGGATTGCAGGAGGTATCAGTGGAGAAAGACCAGCTTCTCAACACGCGAAGCTTCAAACAGCTTTCGTCTCTAACACCGGACCTTCAACAACAGATCAGTTTGATCCTTCAGCTTACACGATGTTTTCTAGACCGAATGTGCAACCGAAACCTCAGCAGCAACAACCGCAACAGCAAGGGTTTTATGGAAGCTCCTCAAACTTTCAAGCCACTTCCAATCCTAACACAGTCAGACTAGACACTTCCAACTTTTCCAAAGTCAGTGTCGAAGTAGCCAAGGAGCATATGGAGATGTTGAACACCTTGGTTAGTGCTTATAGTGGATTGATCGCAGGTCAGATTGGGAATGTCAATCTCACCAATGAAGATTATCAGCAAATGGATAAAGAAGAGTTTGAAATGATGGATATCAAATGGGCTCTTGCTAGTGCAATTCGAAGGGCAAAGGAGTTTATGGAAAGGACGGGGAGAACCAACTTGGATAGCAAGAAAGACACCAAGTATGGGTTCGACAAGCAAGCTGTAACGTGCTTTAACTGTGGTGAACGTGGCCATTTCAAACGGGAATGCACAAGACCAGCTCAGCATGGAAACCAGAATCCCTTCAGAAACCAAGGCAACCAGCAGAACCAGAACAGGAACAATGAGCGTATGTTGATACCTGTCAACAACCGAACTCAAGCAGGACCATCAAATGCAAACCGGGGGCTGGTGGTTCAAATAGATGAGGGTTGTGATTGGTCGCTTCAGCTTGGAGAAGGAGGAAGTGGTGGAACAGCATGTTTTGCTGAAGTCGTAAAGGATTTAAAGCACGCCAGTGGTGGAGAATCTTCCACCAATGGTGTCGCATCGTCTGGAGATGAAGACAGTTCTGGTTATAGTGGAAGCTCAGATGAAGAATCCTCCACTTCAGGAAATGATCATGTGGGTGAGACATCAGGAGTGTCAGTCGATGCAGATATTGATGAGCTTTTGGAAGAAGCTACAGCAGGAACTGAAAGAAGATCTAAATTGATGGATCAAGCTGCTTACTCTTCGTCTTCTCTCCATTCAGCCTTTATGGCTAATGTCGACAGTTCATCAGGTCAGGTATGTGTCGATGAACCCACTGTAGTTAGCTGTGAAAATTGTGATAGTTTAAATGTTAAATATGCTGAACAGGAAGGTCAAATTGAAATCCTATCCAAACACAATCAAGAATTGATTGTAAACCTTTCTAAAGCAGCTGAAGCTAACGTGTTTTTAACCAGAAATGAAAAGGAATTTAAAACCACAATTGCGTCATTAAGACATGATGTTACAGAATTACAAAAAGCTGTTTTGCGAAAACAACATGCTAACAATGATCTTATAGACACAATTGAAAAGCAGATGGTAGAATTGGCCACCGCTCGATGTGAATGTGAAACAATCAAGCAGAAATTGGAAAGTTATTCCAATTCCCGCTATGTATTGGATCACATTATTGATGTTCAAAAGAAAAAGGGGGATAAGAAGTGTATGGGATTCAAATCATGTCCTCCCCCAATGAATCACAATTACTCCAAATTGCCTGATGACGAGGATATGCCCCGTTTTGAACCTACTGTGCCACTCGGTCTAGATGACTTTGCAGCAGGCCTCGGGTTCACAACTGGTACATCATCCTCAGGTCAATCTGAATCTGAATCTGAGAATGTGACAGATTCATCATGTGTTAAGGAACAGAGTCCTCCCACTGTTGAGGATGCTGATTCTTCGGATGATGAATCTGAAGTAATTGTGAAACAACAGTCTAACTCGGTTACAACAGATATTCCAATTGAGAATCACATCCTGTGTGATCCACCAGTGAAACCGAGTGAGACTGAAATGTCAAAAGAAATGGAGTCGAGTGTATCAAGTGTTGAAGGGAGTAACTTCTTGTACACGCTCAAAGGAGATGACAAAATTTACTCTAACAAAGATTTTCCAATTAAAAATGTAAATCAAGATTTAATTGAGCAAATTTTTGAAGGATGTACTGACAAGTTTTTGGGAAACAAAAGTGGCAAAGTTATCGTCACTCAATGTGATCCAATTCCGTGTAACCAAATTAGAAAACAATACGGAAACCAAAAACTACAAGTTGAGCGAAAACAACAAGTCAACTCCGGAAAAGGTAAGGGACAGGGAAAGAAGGCTCAGAACAAGAATGTTCAAGCACCTAAGGTTCAACAACAATGGGTGCAAAACAAAAGAGCTCCTGTTAAGAAACGAGAACCGAAAATGAACTTTGTTGGATCCACGGGTTCAGACAAACTTGAAACATTTCAGGATAAATCTAACCTTGATTTTATAAAACAAGTTAGAATTTTGAAACGAAATGAACAGAATAATTACACCCAACACACCAACGGATGTGATTTAGGTCCAAGCACGTCTAGATCACAAAGTTCATGGTCTGGTTCTTCGTCTGGTCATCAACATGTTTCTCCGAGGTTTGTAGAGCGGAGAATGTGTTTTGAGTGTGGCACCATTGGGCATATTGTAAGATACTGCCCATACCTGCAAAAGTTAAAGCCAAAAACGAGTGCTCCCCAAGAAACCAATTACCAAAAACGTTCATTTTCCCCGAAACAAGACCCACGTGTCTTGAAAGAAAAGGAAAAGAAGTTAAAACAAAAGAATCAAAAGGTAATTGAGAAGGCCTTAAAATCAGAGGTCAAAGAAGAAAAACCTGTTCAAGCAAAACCTAAAACTGTAAAACCAGTAAATGCTAAAACAATTAATGCAAATACTGGTAAAGAACAAACAGCTTGGAAACAAAAACAGGTAATTCAGTCAGGGGGAGCACCACAGGTCCTTTTTCCTAATCATCGAGTGATTGAAATCACTTACCTTGATGATCAAGGACGACCCAAGTCCACGAAGGCTTGGGTCCCTCTCTCCAACTAATTTTTTGAGTGAGTGTGTAGGATATTCCAGGAGGAATAGTCGTAAGATTGTTGATAGTGGAGCATCCTTGCACAAAATAGGCGACAGAAGAAATTGTTGCCTTTGATGGAGAGGAAGAGAAAAGGGAAAAAGAAATGTCTGATGAAAGAAATTGGAAGCTTCGACAAAATGAAAATCATTTCAAAAATGTGAATGTTCAAAGCTTTGATCGGGTCCCAGGGATAGATTCAAATCAAAATGTACGCACCTGCAGCACGTTTGAAGTTCAACAATCAACAAGATGAACGTGCAGTGTACATTTCTTGGAGGTGTGATTGAAGAAAATGTGTTTGTTGAACAAACCAACCAGGTGTGTGGACGCCTTGGCATGGGTTAAACAACTGCACACTACTTCTGAAAGAGAAAGACAAAGACCTTCGCTGGTGAAATGTGGAAAACCAGCCGGACCCAAAGGTTTATGATCTTGTTGTTGTCAAGAGATTTCTAAGTAGCTACAAAGAATCGACTTTGAAATCCACACCGGGTGGATATCCAGTTTGGGGGAGCACTCAGTTTCCTGTCAATGCATGAAGCAGTTGAAGGATACGGTTTTAAATTTCTAATCTCTCTTTTACTTGTCGATTATTAAGCTGCTTTGTGAATTACTATCTCGCACAGCACTCTTTGGCCAGTCAATGTTGTCATGGTCCGCACCGCTTACCGACATGCCAACTGATTTTTCCAAAATTCGCTAAATCATTTCTGATTAAAACTTAATTTTGGTAAACGGCATTGAGGTAAAACATGAGTTAACCAACATCGGAAAATCATTTTTGTAAATACCTTTGTTTTTTTTAAATTTATTTTAGTTTGTTGATTTTAGGGGGAGTAAATCCGAAATTTGAAAATCCAAAAACATTAAAAAATTTCAAAAACACAAAAACAATAGAAAAACAAAAATGAGTTTCCTGGCGAGAAAAAGAGAAAATGATAGTACATCAGTGGTCTGTCTAAACCTCTTTAAACCTTAAATGAAAAACGATAAGCAGCCCTATATAAGATGTATCGGTAGGCTCACAATCATTTTAAAGTGTGCAGGGTGATATAAACTTAAATCGACTGAAGACTGGGTGGGAACCATTCATTGGCATATGGTCTTAGTACCGAAATTTCGTTTGAGAGATTGCCGAGGTTCTGAGATATTCGGTCTTTATGCTGCTTATCATCTGGGTATCATGGTTGTATCTTTTACCGAAAAATAACGGGGACGCAAGTCTAGATCTTCCATGATACTATACATACGTGTACATATTGCATACGACCTCAATAAGTGATCAACAATCACATGTCCAAACAAATAAGTGATAATATATCACATTCTTCCGGGAGTCAAGTTCGTCTCTCTGCTGTACGAAAGTACTGACCTGTTCACGGACTTGCTCCTGTGCCCTCATGCATCGAAAACCAAGTTCCTCATCAATAAGTGATTATATCACATAGGGCTTGTTTTCAAACAAAATAAGTGAGAATCTCACATCATATACGGTCAAACAGATGATAATCGGTATACTCACCGGTAAGATGAATCCTCGTGCATACCTTGATACGGGAATGTGTCGTGATGTGGATGAACACCGGTCGGTAAGTATAAATTATACCTTAACGTATCCCCTCGCCATGATTACAAATGATAAGCTGAGCTTAAGTGGACAACAATACCGATAATCGTTATAGGATGCTTATCTTAATGTTATCTAATTGAACAACAAGAGCGTTTTGGCATGACCGTACACTGATATGATTCTCTTACCCTCGAAACTCGGAAAAAGAATGTCTGTAAATAGTTATTTAGTGTTTCCTGTTTATGTATCTTTGTACATACTTATTTATTTTTTTCCGTCTTTACATTAAAAAATGAAAATTTCAAAAAAATTTTAGGTGTGTTTTAATTTAAACTTTATAAAATCCAAAAAGATTTTTCTTCAAGTTTATTTTTGATTGACTGATGTTGGAACTCGAGTCTATTCTACCCAAAATCCTGATCGTAAGCTGGAAAACAATTGTATCTTCATAAACAGTCGAAGTTAACGAGTTTTGAAAGTTAAATGGCTAAAATGAATATTTTTCTAAACTTTCAAACTGCTGTCGGTTGGTGTTTGATTGAGATTTGATCTCATATGTGTCGTTAGCTTAACTGTTAACTATATTCCAAGCGGTTGTTCTCATTATGCGTTTAGCTTTCTTGCATGTGCAGATGCTAAAGGCGAGGAGAACATGTTTGATGAAAAGCTTTGGAATGAAGACACGAAGTGGAGGCACTCAAAGGATAAAATGATCGAGTTGCCGCTGTCCCTTCATCAACACCACAAGGATCTGAAGAATTGTCAAGTCAAAGGATTCACGAGCATGACTCAATGGAGAGTTCAATCTAAGGGGGAGTTTATTGACACACTACCTAACTTAAAAGGGGAGTTTGTTGATACACTTTCTGCTTTCAAGACGTGAAGACTTTGAAGATCCTCCGACATGAATGTGACAGAAGAGGAACCATCGCGAGTAGCGTCCAAGGGGGAGTTTGTTGATGCACTTTGTGTGGACGCGACTCGGCTCGGTTCGACTCGGCCTTGAAGACTTGAAGACACGAAGATCGAGACAAAGCTACAGCCAAGGGGGAGTTTGTTGGTGCACTTGTGTCTGTACTTTGTCTGTATTTCGTCATGATACAAAACGATGTCTTATGTTAGTCTGGGCTACGTCTTAGTTTGTTACAATGTGCGTTCGATGTAAGTTTGACCAAGTCAACCATCCTCCTGGTTTGACTTGGCCAAACAGTTAGCACATTGGTTGAAAGATGGCTGTGTCGAAGGATGGTCATCGAAGGATTACTTATATCCTTCGATGATGATGAGCTCGAAAGATAACCACGAAGGATATCATCCTTCGTGGTCGACAGATGATCTTTCGATGGCGTTCTGGTCGACAGATGATCTGTCGATCAATCTGTCTGATCCTTCGACCAGACCTGCTGTGTCGGGTATATATACCCATGTGTTGTGTTCAGTTCGAGAGTTCAGGCAAGAGAAACAGAGAGAGCATCTGTTGAGAGCACACACACACTTTGAGAGTTTATAGAACATATCTGTAAACATTGAGCTTGTAACCGGACCCTTCATTCGTATTAATACATGTGGTGTTAATCGGTGAATCTTGTGTGTTGTGTTTGTGCTTGTTCTCGTATAAATTCTCGGTTGCATGCTAGCTTGGATTCCGCACTCGCTAGTGTGTTTGATATAACAAGGAAAAGGTTTTTATCTCATCCTCGAGAGGGACCTACACCTGTCCCTTCGTACGAAGCTATACAATGCTCCCTTCGTATGAACATACCAAAACATATATGAACTTTATAATTTGCTATGTCAGCACCAGTCTTGTCTCATCTGATTAAGCTACGATACATGATTGGCGGAAGTGATAGATGTACTGAACTCATAGACTCCCCCTTGGATATTACTTCAGTCAATCTCATAGCTTTCTGTGACCCTCTGAGTCTTCTCAAAGTGTATACATCTTCAGCACCACAGACTCTCCTGTTTGTAGGTCCAGCTAGCGGAGGATCTAGTCGCCTAATCCTTGTATACGAACAGATCCGGTTGTGCGGAATCCAACCGGAAATGCAAACCGAGATATGAACATGAAACAGACAATGATTCAACGTTTAAATCTCAAATATATTCGAAACAGAGAGTTTGTTACAAAGATTACAGAAACGTATAATGCTCTCACAACCTCTCAGTTCTCTCTCGGTTCTGTGCTCTATCACTTTATGTGCTATGTCCTTGGTGTCTTCAGTCTGCTGTTTATATAAGCAGCAAGGTCGACGAAACAACTTCAGCCGACGAAACACCTTGACGAATAACATGCAGTGACGAAAGACCCAGACGAAACAACTGAGTCGATGAAAGACAACAAGGCTTTCGTCACACTCCCAACTCGATGAAACTTGTCTTTCTTCAGCAGGTTTTTCGTCATGAGAAAGTGATGAGGTATTTCGTCATAAGAGGTCTTTCGTCGCAGACAGCAGCTGCAAACAGAAGATAGTTCAGCAGCAAGTATCTGATATGATCTGCACATGTAGATCAGCAACTTTCATCGAGACTTGATGGAGGAAATCAAGTCTTGTAGCGATGTCGAACCGAACGGGCCGCGTCCACATATATGCATCAACAAACTCCACCTTGGACGCTGCTCGTGAGGGTACATCTTCCACGTCTATCATGTCGGAGGATCTTCAAAGTCTTCACGTGTCGTAAGTAGAAAGTGTATCAACAAACTCTCCCTTAAAATAAACTCCATTTTCAGCACTTAGATCCTTGAGGTGTTGATGATAAGTCAGCGGCAACTCGATCATCTTTATCTTTTGAGTGCCTCCACGTCGTGTATTCATTCCAAAGCTTGTTATCGAACAAGTTCTCTTCGCCTTTAGCTGGTTTGATGTTGCATCTGCACATACAGGAAAGCTAAACGCGTAATGAGAACAACCACTTGGAATATAGTTAACATAAACAAACGACACACATGTGACCATTTTTCAACTACCGTCCGACAATTTGAAAGTTTAACATATTGTTCAATTTTGGTTTTTAACTTTCAAAACTTGCAAATTTCGACCGTTTATGAAGAATCAATCATTTTGGTTTCGATCAGATTTCAGGTAACGAAGATTCGAGTTCCAACATCGGGTAATCAAAAGAAATTAGAAATAAAATCTTTTTGGCTTTTATAAAGTTTATATTAAAACACACCTAAAATCTTTTTGGTATTTTGAATATTTCAAATGTAAAGATTGAAAGCAGTAAATAAATATATACAAAGATGCAGAAATTGAAAGCAGTAAATAAATATTTACAGACAATCTTTTTGCGAGTTTCGAGGGTAAGAGAATCATATCAGTGTACGGTCACGCCAAAACTGTAGGTCCCTCTCGAGGATGAGATCGAAACCTTTTCCTTGTTATATCAAACACGCTAGCGAGTGCGGAATCCAAGCTAGCATGCAACCGAGAATTTAAACGAGAACAAGCACAAACACAACACACAACATTCAACGATTAACACCACTTGTATTAATGCGTATGAAAGGTCCGGTTACAAGCTCAATGTTTACAGATATGTTCTATAAACTCTCACAGTGTGTGTGCTCTCCTGTCTTTCTCTCTCGTCTGCTGACTGAAGTGAACACAACACACGGGTATTTATACCCGACACAGCAGGTCTGGTCGAAGGATCAGACAGATTGATCGACAGATCATCTGTCGACCAGAAAGCCCATCGAAAGATCACATTCACCACGAAGGATGATATCCTTCGTGGTCTATCCTTCGAGTTCATCCATCGAATGTTATGTTTCGAACTCATCTTTCGAGGTCCTTCTTTCGAGCTCATCATCGAAGGATATAAAACAATCCTTCGATGACCATCCTTCGACTCAACCATCTTTCAACCAATGTGCTAACTGTTTGGCCAAGTCAAACCAGGAGGATGGTTGACTTGGTCAAACTTACATTGAACGCACATTGTAACAAACTAAGACGTAACCCAGCCTAACATAAGACATCGTTTTGTATCATGACAAAATACAGACACAAGTGCACCAACAAACTCCCCCTTGGCTGTAGCTTTGTCTCGATCTTCGTGTCTTCAAGTCTTCAAGGCCGAGTCGAACCAAGCCGAGTCGCGTCCACACAAAGTGCATCAACAAACTCCCCCTTGGACGCTACTCGTGATGGTTCGTCTTCTATGTCTTTCATGTCGGAGGATCTTCAAAGTCTTCACGCGTCGTAAGCAGAAAGTGTATCAACAAACTCCCCGTTTCATGTAGAAAGTGTGTTGACAAACTCCCCCTTAGATTGAACTCTCCATTGAGTCATTCTCGTGAATCTTTTGACTTGTCAATTCTTCAGATCCTTGTGGTGTTGGTGAAGGGACAGCGGCAACTCGATCATTTTATCCTTTGAGTGCCTCCACTTCGTGTCTTCATTCCAAAGCTTTTCATCGAACATGTTCTCCTCGCCTTTAGCATCTGCACATGCAAGAAAGCTAAACGCATAATGAGAACAACCGCTTGGAATATAGTTAACATTTAAACTAACGACACATATGAGATCAAATCTCAATCAAACACCAACCGACAGCAGTTTGAAAGTTTAGAAAAATATTCATTTTAATCCTTTAACTTTCAAAACTCGTTAACTTCGACTGTTTATGAAGATGCAATTGTTTTCCAGCTTACGATCAGGATTTTGGGTAGGATAGACTCGAGTTCCAACATCGGTCAATCAAAAATAAACTTGAAGAAAAATCTTTTTGGATTTTATAAAGTTTAAATTAAAACACACCTAAAATCTTTTTGAAATTTTCATTTTTCAATGTAAAGACGGAAAACAATAAATAAATATGTACAAAGATACATAAACAGGAAACACTAAATAACTATTTACAGACATTCTTTTTGCGAGTTTCGAGGGTAAGAGAATCATATCAGTGTACGGTCATGCCAAAACGCTCTTGTTGTTTAATTAGATAACATTAAGATAAGCATCCTATAACAATTATCGGTATTGTTGTCCACATAAGCTCAACTTATCATTTGTAATCATGGCGAGGGGATACGTTAAGGTATAATTTTTACTTACCGACCGGTGTTCATCCACATCACGACACATTCCCGTATCAAGGTATGCACGAGGATTCATCTTACCGGTGAGTATACCGATTATCATCTGTTTGACCGTATATGATGTGAGATTCTCACTTATTTTTGTTTGAAAACAAGCCCTGTGTGATATAATCACTTATTGATGAGGAACTTGATTTTCGAATGCATGAGGGCACAGGAGCAAGTTCGTGAACAGGTCAGTACTTTCGTACAGCAGAGAGACGAACTTGACTCCCGGAAAGAATTTGTGATATATTATCACTTATTTGTTTGGACATGTGATTGTTGATCACTTATTGAGGTCGTATGCAATATGTACACGTATGTATAGTATCATGGAAGATCTAGACTTGCGTCCCCGTTATTTTTCGGTAAAAGATACAACCATGATACCCAGATGATAAGCAGCATAAAGACCGAATATCTCAGAACCTCGGCAATCTCTCAAACGAAATTTCGGTACTAAGACCATATGCCAATGAATGGTTCCCACCCAGTCCTCAGTCGATTTAAGTTTATATCACCCTGCACACTTTAAAATGATTGTGAGCCTACCGATACATCTTATATAGAGCTGCTTATCGTTTTTCATTTTGGGTTTAAAGAGGTTTGGACAGACCACTGATGTACTATCATTTTCTCTTTTTCTTGCCAGGAAACTCATTTTTGTTTTTCTATTGTTTTTGTGTTTTTGAAATTTTTCAATGTTTTTGGATTTTCAAATTTTGGATTTACTCCCCCTAAAATCAACAAACTAAAATAAATTTAAAAAACAAAGGTATTTACAAAAATGATTTTCCGATGTTGGTTAACTCATGTTTTACCTCAATGCCGTTTACCAAAAATAAGTTTTAATCAGAAATGATTGAGCGAATTTTGGAAAAATCAGTTGGCATGTCGGTAAGCGGTGCGGACCATGACAACATTGTCTGGCCAAAGAGTGCTGTGCGAGATAGTAATTCACAAAGCAGCTTAATAATCGACAAGTAAAAGAGAGATTAGAAATTTAAAACCGTATCCTTCAACTGCTTCATGCATTGACAGGAAACTGAGTGCTCTCCCAAACTGGATATCCACCCGGTGTGGATTTCAAAGTCGATTCTTTGCAGCTACTTAAAAATCTCTTGACAGCAACAAGATCAGAAACCTTTGGGTCCGGCTGGTCTTCCACATTGCACCAGCGAAGGTCTTTGTCTTTCTCTTTCAGAAGTAGTGTGCGGTTGTTCAACCCATGCCAAGGCGTCCGCACACCTGGTTGGTTTCATCAACAAACACATTTTCTTCAATCACACCACGAAGAAATGTACACTGCACGTTCATCTTGTCGATTGTAAACTTCAGACGTGCTGCAGGTGCATACATTTCATTTGAATCTATCCCGGGGACCCGATCAAAGCCTTGAACATTCACATTTTGAAAAGATTTTCATTTTGTCGAAGCTTTTCAATCTCTTTCAACAGACATTTCTGTTTCCCTTTCCTTTTTCTCTCCCTCTCCATCAAAGGCAACAATTTCTTCTGTCGCCTATCTTGTGCAAGGATGCTCCACTATCAACAATCTTACGACTATCGAAAGTTCCTCCTGGAATATCCTACACACTCACTCAAAAATTAGTTGGAGAGAGGGACCCAAGCCTTTGTGGACTTGGGTCGTCCTTGATCATCAAGGTAAGTGATTTCAATCACTCGATGATTAGGAAAAAGGACCTGCGGTGCTCCCCCTGACTGAATTACCTGTTTTTGTTTCCAAGCTGTTTGTTCTTTACCAGTATTTGCATTAATTGTTTTAGCATTTACTGGTTTTACAGTTTTAGGTTTTGCTTGAACAGGTTTTTCTTCTTTGACCTCTGATTTTAAGGCCTTCTCAATTACCTTTTGATTCTTTTGTTTTAACTTCTTTTCCCTTTCTTTCAAGACACGTGGGTCTTGTTTCGGGGAAAATGAACGTTTTTGGTAATTGGTTTCTTGGGGAGCACTCATTTTTGGCTTTAACTTTTGCAGGTATGGGCAGTATCTTACAATATGCCCAATGGTGCCACACTCAAAACACATTCTCCGCTCAACAAACCTCGGAGAAACATGTTGATGACCAGACGAAGAACCAGACCATGAACTTTGTGATCTAGACGTGCTTGGACCTAAATCACATCCGTTGGTGTGTTGGGTGTAATTATTCTGTTCATTTCGTTTCAAAATTCTAACTTGTTTTATAAAATCAAGGTTAGATTTATCCTGAAATGTTTCAAGTTTGTCTGAACCCGTGGATCCAACAAAGTTCACTTTCGTTTCTCTTTTCTTAACAGGAGCTCTTTTGTTTTGCACCCATTGTTGTTGAACCTTAGGTGCTTGAACATTCTTGTTCTGAGCCTTCTTTCCCTGTCCCTTACCCTTTCCGGAGTTGACTTGTTGTTTTCGCTCAACTGTTGGTTTTTGGTTTCCGTATTGTTTTCTAATTTGTTCACACGGAATTGGATCACATTGAGTGACTGTAACTTTGCCACTTTTGTTTCCCAAAAACTTGTCAGTACATCCTTCAAAAATTTGCTCAATTAAATCTTGATTTACATTTTTAATTGGAAAATCTTTGTTAGAGTAAATTTTGTCATCTCCTTTGAGCGTGTACAACAAGTTACTCCCTTCAACACTTGATACAATCGACTCCATTTCTTTTGACATTTCAGTCTTACTCGGTTTCACTGGTGGATCACACAGGATGTGATTCTCGATTGGAATATCTGTTGTAACCGAGTTAGACTGCTGTTCCACAATTACTTCAGATTCATCATCCGAAGAATCAGCATCCTCAACAGTGGGAGGACTCTGTTCCTTAACACATGATGAATCTGTCACATTCTCAGATTCAGATTCAGTCTCAGATTGGCCCGAGGATGATGTACCAGTTGTGAACCCGAGGCCTGCTGCAAAGTCATCTAGACCGAGTGGCACAGTAGGTTCAAAACGGGGCATATCCTCGTCATCAGGCAATTTGGAGTAATTGTGATTCATTGGGGGAGGACATGATTTGAATCCCATACACTTCTTATCCCCCTTTTTCTTTTGAACATCAATAATGTGATCCAATACATAGCGGGAATTGGAATAACTTTCCAATTTCTGCTTGATTGTTTCACATTCACATCGAGCGGTGGCCAATTCTACCATCTGCCTTTCAATTGTGTCTATAAGATCATTGTTAGCATGTTGTTTTCGCAAAACAGCTTTTTGTAATTCTGTAACATCATGTCTTAATGACGCAATTGTGGTTTTAAATTCCTTTTCATTTCTGGTTAAGAACACGTTAGCTTCAGCTGCTTTAGAAAGGTTTACAATCAATTCTTGATTGTGTTTGGATAGGATTTCAATCTGACCTTCCTGTTCAGCATATTTAACATTTAAACTATCACAATTTTCACAGCTAACTACAGTGGGTTCATCGACACATACCTGACCTGATGAACTGTCGACATTAGCCATAAAGGCTGAATGGAGAGAAGACGAAGAGTAAACAGCTTGATCCATCAATTTAGATCTTCTTTCAGTTCCTGCTGCAGCTTCTTTCAAAAGCTCATCAATATCTGCATCGACTGACGCACTTGATGTCACATCCACATGATCATTTCCTGAAGTGGAGGATTCTTCATCTGAGCTTCCACTATAACCAGAACTGTCTTCATCTCCAGAAGATGCAACACCATTGGTGGAAGATTCTCCACCACTGGCGTGCTTTAAGTCCTTTACTACTTCAGCAAAACATGTTGTTCCACCATTTCCTCCTTCTCCAAGCTGAAGCGACCAATCACAACCCTCATCTATTTGAACCACCAGCCCCCGGTTTGCATTTGATGGTCCTGTTTGAGTTCGGTTGTTGACAGGTATCAACATACGCTCATTGTTCCTGTTCTGGTTCTGCTGGTTGCCTTGGTTTCTGAAGGGATTCTGGTTTCCATGCTGAGCTGGTCTTGTGCATTCCCGTTTGAAATGGCCACGTTCACCACAGTTAAAGCATGTTACAGCTTGCTTGTCGAACCCATACTTGGTATCTTTCTTGCTTTCCAAGTTGGTTCTCCCCGTCCTTTCCATAAACTCCTTAGCTCTTCGAATTGCACTAGCAAGAGCCCATTTGATATCCATCATTTCAAACTCTTCTTTATCCACTTGCTGATAATCTTCATTGGTTAGATTGATATTCCCAATCTGACCTGCAACTAATCCACTATAAGCACTAACCAAGGTATTCAACATCTCCATATGCTCCTTGGCTACTTTGACACTGACTTTGGAAAAGTTGGAAGTATCTAATCTGACAGTGTTCGGATTGGAAGTGGCTTGAAAGTTTGACGAGCTTCCATAAAACCCTTGCTGTTGCGGTTTTTGCTGCTGAGCTGTCGGCTGCACATTCGGTCTTGAAGACATCATGTAAGCTGAAGGATCAAACTGATCTGTTGTTGAAGGTCCGGTGTTAGAGACGAAGGCTGTTTGAAGCTTCGCGTGTTGAGAGGCTGGTCTTTCTCCACTGATACCTCCTGCAATCCCAAAGTACATTTCTGGATTTTGAGGAGTTTGTGTTCTTTTTGCCTTCAGCTTTTCTTCTACATCCTTATTCTCCAATTTTTGAATCAACTCATAAACGTTGATTGTGTCTAGAACACCATTTTCTTTGAGAATTTCCAGATAACTGCTCCACTTTGCTGGTAAGCTATCAGCGAATCTCTTCACCATTTCTTGTGGAGTGGCAGTGACTCTAAAACCAAACATCTCGCTCAACAAGTGATGAAACCTTGTAGATAACTCTGCCAAAGTCTCATTCTCCATACACGTGAAACCTTCAAACTCTTTCTTCAGTAATTCTTGCTTGATCTTTCTAGATTGAGCATTTCCTTCACAACGTAACGTGAGCATATCCCACAAGCTTTTAGTAGTCGTGCAGTAAACAAACTGGTGGTAGATGTCTTTGTGAAGGGCTTGTGTGAGAATCATGAATGCCTTCTTTTCTAACTCAAATTTCTTCTTATCATCATCAGACATAGTGCTGTAAGTTTCTGGATTAGATCCTGCAACTTCCAAATCACTGTCAAATGCGGTGAAGAAGCACATCCATAGATCTTGACCTTGCCCCTGAACATAAGTTCTCAGCCTTTCTTTCCACCATCCCCAATCATTGATATGATTTAACTTTGGCGGCTTTGTGCTTGTACCAGTCTCACTGTCGTTCTGCATCATAGATTGAATGCTGTTGCTTTGATTTGTGACTAATGCCCATTGATTTGCAGTTATCATTGCTGCTTGAGGTGGGGCAATAGCCTGCATCCATGCTTTGCTGAAATCTGACGCAGATTGCGTAGCTGATGATTGCGTAGCTGATGATTGTGGAGTTAGAGTCCATGCGGATGGATCCCACTGACCGTTTGTTCCCATTTTGTAAAAATTAATATATTAAGTGAAAATGGATTTAAAATTTGAAAAACAAGTTTTTCTTTTAAAAATTTAATTTTCACAAACTATATTAATATTTCGAATGATAATCACCAGCCGAAAGATCAAGAATCGAAAGACCTGAAAAACACAAACTGTTAGGCTTAAACAAACAAGGATCGAAAGATCAACACCTGTTCGAAAGATCAACAGGGTTCGAAAGATCACTGTTGAGTTTCGAACAATGTTTTCGAAAGATTCTCCAACGAAGGATCCTTATCCTTCGAAAATGTACTGTAGACCGAAAGATGAACACTGATGAATGTCGAACGATGACTTCGAAAGACTTCGAAAGACTCCCCAGTCGAAGGATCCTTGTCTTTCGAGAAAGAACAGCAAACCGAAAGATATATGTTTCGAAATATTCCTTGGACCGAAAGATAAGTCTCACACCTCGAAGGATGCTCGAAGGATGACTATCTGTCGAACCTCCTTTGGTCGAAAGATGATCTTTCGACTTCGAAGGATATCTTTCGAACAGCTCTGACACGGTTGACAATCGGTGACAGGTAGGTGAAAAGTTGACGGGTTGGTGAGTACTTTCGGCAGAAAGTATGTTCAGACCATATCTTCTGAACATGCAAGTTTCACCAAACAGGTAAGGTCCAATATTTTAATCAGATTACAACTCCCAACACACAAACACTTTGAATTTTAAACTTTTTAAGATCAAAAGTGTAAAATACCAAGAACACTATGAATATCGGTTGAAGATAAGAAGAACAAACCCAGAAATATGAATATTTCTGCAAACCGACAACAATCCAAAACCCGATTTTAACAAGTTTTTCAGAAAAGTGAACCTTTTAAACCCGAAAAACAGTCCGAAAACTCTCGGTTTTAACAAGGAGAAGAGCCAAAGCTCTGATACCACTTGTAGGTCCCTCTCGAGGATGAGATCGAAACCTTTTCCTTGTTATATCAAACACGCTAGCGAGTGCGGAATCCAAGCTAGCATGCAACCGAGAATTTAAACGAGAACAAGCACAAACACAACACACAACATTCAACGATTAACACCACTTGTATTAATGCGTATGAAAGGTCCGGTTACAAGCTCAATGTTTACAGATATGTTCTATAAACTCTCACAGTGTGTGTGCTCTCCTGTCTTTCTCTCTCGTCTGCTGACTGAAGTGAACACAACACACGGGTATTTATACCCGACACAGCAGGTCTGGTCGAAGGATCAGACAGATTGATCGACAGATCATCTGTCGACCAGAAAGCCCATCGAAAGATCACATTCACCACGAAGGATGATATCCTTCGTGGTCTATCCTTCGAGTTCATCCATCGAATGTTATGTTTCGAACTCATCTTTCGAGGTCCATCTTTCGAGCTCATCATCGAAGGATATAAAACAATCCTTCGATGACCATCCTTCGACTCAACCATCTTTCAACCAATGTGCTAACTGTTTGGCCAAGTCAAACCAGGAGGATGGTTGACTTGGTCAAACTTACATTGAACGCACATTGTAACAAACTAAGACGTAACCCAGCCTAACATAAGACATCGTTTTGTATCATGACAAAATACAGACAAAGTACAGACACAAGTGCACCAACAAAAACGCTCTTGTTGTTCAATTAGTTAACATTTAGATAAGCATCCTATAACAATTATCGGTATTGTTGTCCACATAAGCTCAACTTATCAGATGTAATAATGGCGAGGGGATACGTTAAGGTATGATTTATACTTACCGACCGGTGTTCATCCACACACGACACATTCCCGTATCATTTGTTTTGACGTATATGAAAAATGTGAGATACTCACTTATTTTGGATTGAAAACAAGCCCTATGTGATAGAATCACTTATTGATGAGGAACTTGATTTTCATATGCATGAGGGCACAGGAGCAAGTCCGTGAACAGGTCAGAACTAACGTACAGCAAAGAGGCGAACTTGACTCCCAGATAAATGTGATATAATATCACTTATTTTGTGGACATGTGATTGTTGATCACTTATTGAGGTCGTATGCAATATGTACACGTATGTATGGTATCATGGAAGATCTAGACTTCGTCTCCGTTATATTACGGTAAAAGAAACAACCATGATACCCAAATGATAAACAGCATAAAGACCATGTATCTCAGAACCTCGGCAATCTCTCAAACGAAATTTCAGTACTAAGACCATATGCTAATGAGCGGTTCCCACCTGGTCTTCAGTCGATTTAGGTTTATATCACCCTGCACACTTTAAAATGATTGTGAGCCTACCGATACATCTTATATAGAGTTGCTTAACATTTTTCATTTTAGATTTAAAGAGGTTTCGATAGACCACTGATGTACTATCATTTTCTCTTTTGCTCGCCAGGAAACTCATTTTTGTTTTTCTTTGTTTTTGTGTTTTTGAAATTTTTCGATGTTTTTGAAATTTTCAAATTTGGATTTACTCCCCCTAAAATGTAAAAACTAAGATAAATTAAAAACACAAAGATATTTACAAAAATGATTTTCCGATGTCGGTGTTACTCTTGCTTGACCTTAATTCCGTTTACCAATAATAAAAAGTCAAATCTTGATTTATCAAATGCTTTGGTAAAAAGGTCGGCACGTTGGTCATCGGTGTGGACCTTAACAACATCGATAAGCCTTTTATCAAAGCAATCATGTATGAAGTGATACTTAATTTCGATGTGTTTGGTCTTTGAGTGCTGCACAGGATTTCTAGTGATCTGTAAGGCAGCAGAATTATCAACGAAAATAGGAGTAGTTAGGAATTCAAAACCGTAGTCGGGCATTTGTTGTTGGATCCACAGGACTTGGGAGCAACAACTTGAGGCAGCAATGTATTCAGCTTCGCATGTTGATGTAGTGACACAAGTCAGCTTTTTGCACTGCCATGTGACTAGGCGATTTCCTAAAAACTGACATCCAGCCGTTGTGGATTTGCCGTCGATTTTGCATCCGCCAAAATCAGAATCACTGAAAGCAATCAAGTCAAAGCTATCATCCCTTGGGTACCATAGACTGGTGTCCGGGCATCCCTTCAAATAGCGGAATATTCTTTTAACAGCTGCAAGATGTGAGGCCTTCGGGTTAACTTGATATATGGCAAGCAGGCACGTTGGATACATTATGTCTGGTCTTGATGCTATGAGGTACATAAGGGATCCGATCATAGCGCGGTAATATGAGGAGCTAACAACTTCACCCTTTAAGTCAGGATGAATTCCATGATTTTGCTGCAGTGGGGTACCAATGGGCGATGTGTCGGACATCTGAAATCAGTTCAGTATGTCTTTGAAATACTTAGTCTGATGGATGAATATCCCAGACTTCGTTTGTTGCACTTGTAAGCCCAAAAAGAAAGTCATCTCCCCCATAGCACGCATTTCAAATTTCTCCTGCATAACACGCTCGAAATTCCTACACAAAACATCTTTAGTAGAACCAAAAATAATATCATCTACGTATACCTGTACCAATAGAAGATCTCCATCCTGTTCTTTGATGAAAAGAGTGCAATCGATAAGACCTCTACAAAATCCATTCTCCAGCAGATAATTTGATAAGGTTTCATACCAAGCTCGTGGTGCTTGATGTAGACCATAGAGAGCTTTGTTCAGCAACCAAACCCGATCAGGGTGAATAGGATCTTCAAAACCTGGAGGCTATTCGACGTACACCTCTTCTTCAACCACACCGTGTAAGAATGCACTTTTCATGTCCATTTGGTATACCTTGAATCCCTTGAAAGAAGCATAGGCTAGAAAAATTCGAATTGCTTCAAGACGTGCAACCGGTGCATAAACTTCGTTGTAGTCGATCCCTTCAATCTAACGAAAACCTTGAACGACTAATCTTGCTTTGTTTTGAATAACAACTCCACGGTCATCCTTTTTTCACTTATAAACCCAACGGGTACCAATCTTCTTGTAATCATCAGATTTATCAACGAGTTTCCAGACACCTAGCTTCTAGAATTGCTGCAGTTCTTCCTGCATAGCTTCCACCCAAGAATTATCTTTCAACGCTTCTTTAATAGATTTTAGTTCTTCTTGTGATACATAACACGCGAAGGACCAATCGTTTTGTTGACCAGATTCTCGAATCGCCGCATATAAGCCTGCATTGTTGTCGTTTCGCAACATGTTTCTTGTTTGTACGCCACTTTGTACATTACCTATGATGTTTTGTTGAGGATGGGTATTATGAATTCTTGTTTCTGGATTATCTAGAACTTGAATATTTGTACCCAGATTGTTGAGATTGAGATCAGCTACCAATTCAATACCATGAACTGGCGAAGAGGATGATGCAGTAGCTTCAGCTGTTTTGGGAATATCAACTGGTGTTGTGGCATCAGAAGTACCATGTACTGCTGTTGTAGGAACTTCTTGATCTGCATCAAGAAATTCATCATCCTCTGAAGATTCATTCAGTTCGGTGCATCATGAAAATCCTCATTGTCGAGAGCATTATTGTTCACTGAAGATGGTTCTTGATTGTTGACAATAATTGGTCGAACCAACGGTGAATCTGTTGCGTTGTCACTCTCAAAAAACATCTTTGCCGCAACACTTTCTTCAACTTCTTGAATATTGATCGAATTGAAAAAGTCATCGTACTCAAACATCCATGGTTGACCTGGACATTTGACTGGCAATGTGTGCCGTTGTACCCTAACTTCGGACCAATCCTCGACCCTTTTAGTCTCTAGGTTCCAGACTCTTAAGTTCGGGGTGGCATAACCAAGAAAGTAACCTTCAATAGCTTTTGCCCCAAACTTTCCATTAGGATCGATCATTGTGCAAGGAGCTCCAAACGGTTCAAGATATGATAAATCTGGTTTCCATTTGTGAAGAAGCTCAAAGCAGGTCTTGTTGTGCCTTTTGACTGTAAGGACTCGGTTCAATGTATAACAAGCAGAGGACACAGCTTTTGTCCAGAAGGGAATCGTCAATTATGACTCTACCAACATCGTCCTAGCAGTCTCGATCAATGTACGGTTTTTACGTTCAGCGGCGCCGTTCTGTTGAGGAGTGTAAGCCGCACTAAATTCGTGAAGAATACCTTTTGAACTACAGAACTCCTCCATGGCATGATTCTTAAACTCAGTTCCATTGTCGCTGCGAATCCGTTTAACCTTCAAAGTATACAAATACTCAATCTGAATGATCAAGTTTTTTTATAATACCGAAAGTATCACTCTTGTGTGCCATGAACGCCACCCAAGAAAATCTTGAATAATCATCTGTTATCACGAGGCTGTATTGATCATTCTGAATGCTTTTATGCTTGACAGGACCGAACAAATCCATGTGCAAACGTTCAAGCGGAACGGCCACCGTGTTGATCTTCTTAGTCGGGTGTCGCTTCTTTCTTTGCTTTCCTTTTTGGCATGAAACACAGACGTCTTGAAGATGGAAGTTTTTAAGAGGAACACCATTCACTAATTCATTCGACACCAAATGATTCATTTTGCGTAAGTGAATCTGACCCATCCGTCTATGCCAACAGATTGAGTCTTTTTCTGTGGCTTTGGAAACGAAACAAGTTGCTTGTGCAGACGTTGTAACTTCTTGGCTCATATCAAGGACATACAAATCATTTATCCTTGGAGCAGATAAGAGAATCCATTCTTTCGGAATCTTGAAACCGGTTTCAGCATGTAACATCCATTTGCATCAAAGTGTACTGAAAACTTCTTATCACAAATTTGTGAAACGCTGAGAAGATTGTGATCTAATTGTTGCACAAAGTTGATCTTATCAAAGCTTACAACCCCGTTGGATACCATTCCTTCACCAGTAATATATCCGCCTTTATCTCTAGCAAAAGCAACATAACCTCCTCTAATAGATTTAACGTTGTAGAGAAGCTTCATGTCGCATGTCATGTGCCTGGATGCCCCACTATCAACAATCCAATGACTACTGATAGTTCCTCCTGGAACATCCTGCACATGAACTCACATGATTAGTTGGAGATGGGTGTGACAACTGGCACAAAACCGGTAATTTCCGTACACTTTAATTATTATTTAATGACTGCAATTATGTGCTTAAATGTCAACATTGTTTGGTTACATACTATACAAGTGAATTCATGCACGTTTTATACTACAAAATATTGCTTTATGCATTAACGAGAGCGTTGCGTCAGAAATACTAGTAAACTCACCGGTAAGACACATGGTGTCAACAAATCTGCAGAAAGCAGTCAGACAAAAGAATTGGAGCCTAGGTCTAGGTCCAACGACAAGAATACATTAAAACCCAAGAGTACATACAAGGGTTAACATATAGACTTTCCGAAAGCTAAAATACGCACTAAAAAGCACCCGAAACGCACTTTAAGTGTAGAATTTTATAGAATTCAGCTATAATCAGCTTTTTAACATATAATTATTATGCCGAATTCATGTTTTATTATCCAGAATACCCTCCTAAGTGTTGGGAATTAAAAGGGTTACAAAAAGATACTTGAAAGACACTAAACGATGCAATTTAGCACTTTAACGAACCGGTACATAACCGAACAACCGGACATTACCCGGAACATCAAAATATTATGAGAGGCATTGTTTTAACATTACCAAGCTAGTTATGATCCCCAAACATCATAACACACAATATAACAACTAGTAATCATATACCCTAACTAATACTTGATTTACAACTAACTAGAACTTGTAACTTCCAATTGAAAACAAACTAACACCCCCCCCCCCCCATGACCTATTAGGGGACATGTACCCCCACTCTTGATTTTCTTTCAATTTTATATTGGATTATGTTGGTACTTCCTAAGACATTATGACCTTTGGGTAATGGAGATAAGAGTTTATATAATGGACCCTAACCATTCAACATCCTACCATCTTCACCACACTCTCACTCTCCTCCGTCTACACCCTCGGCCGAGAACCACCAAGCACCACCACCATCATTAACCCAAGATCATCCAATTCCAAGCTTTCCTCAAGGTGTTAGAAGGTGCATAAGGAAGCTAGGAGCCTTCAGAAGTTCAAGAACCTTCTTCGTTTGCTATTAACCATTTGTTTTCTTCACTTGATCATCCCTAGCCTTGTGCTAGTGGTAAGTACTTTGATCTTACTATTTTATATCTTGTTTAAGTGGTTAATGAAGCATAATGATCAAAATGATAAGAACTTTAATGAATCTTGAAGAAGTCTTGAACATAAACTAACTTGGTGATAAAAGTATGGTTTAAATGATGAAGAAATCATGTTATTCATATGTTGTGATGCTTGTTGGTTGTTGTTACTCATGTAGTTATATGGATCATCATATGGTCTTGCTAGATCATGACTAAGAACATGATCTAGCAAGATGAGAAAGTAAGAATGTTGTAGGATGATGGAATCATCCACACATAAACTATGAACTTGAATGAATGGGTGATTTCTTGAAGAATAAAGATCAAAGTAGGTTATAATCATGTAGATCTAAAGATCCATGAGTGGTTTTTCAAAAGAACCAAGTTAAAAATATGAGTTTCATTAACACTTGGATCTTGCATAAACTAATCACGTTTTTGGTAAATAAACAACTGTAGAAACCCTTGTGTAAATAGAAGAGTTCACAAAGAAATATTTTTAGAAAATGGGATTTGAAGTTGTAAATACTTAAACTCTTTAAAAATAAAGTTTTTAAAGAAGCAATCACACTTTAAAAGGTAACAAGACTTACTAAATACACTAGTAAGTTACTACACATTTCTATAAATTTTCAAGTTCATGGAATAGAGAAATTAGTGTATGTTGTTGATGATTGTTGTTGAAATTGATTGATGATGATTTTTTTAAAAGAAATAAACACATGTTTTGAAAACATGGGAAACCTCCATTTTTAGGGGAAACCCTGTCAAAATTTCTATAGAATTTTGACACTTAGAAAAATATAAGTTTCGAGAAACTTATTCTCTAAAAATGTGTCTAGAAAATTTACCAAGGTTTCCCAAATTTTTGTAATAAGAAATATTGATTTCTTCAAGATAAAAATTGATACTAAGTATGTATATTTTTGAGAAAATATATATATTTATTGGTCATCAAACTTTGTGCTAAGTGTATGTAGTATTATAATACGTGATTGTGTATTAGAACTTGAAAATACACTAAATACTCTTGAAAAGTAAAAACACCAAAATACACATACAACATACAAGATACATAATTCGGGTGCAAAATACAAGAAAATTATATATATTTTTTGATAAAATAATATAAGTAAGACATTTAGTTAAAAATATAAATTATTTTTAACACAAGAATACATATACAAAAGATAGTGACTTGTGCTTGTGTGATACAAGTCTAGTGACTAACGATAATAAAAGACGTATAGGTCACGACGTTAATTAAGCAATCTGGTGAAGTTTACGACGCAGGAACGCAAAGTTGTGAGTTCATGCTCCCCCTTTTCTTTTAACTGTTTTCATTTTTATAACTTCGGGGGTGAAATACATGTTACTAAATGTTTACAAGAGAGTCCGAGTCCCCAATTTTAATCTTTTACAGAATTTTTAAACTTGGGGCGAACACATGAAAATTGATACTCGACATAATAAACGAGAATAGATACTTGATATAATAAACGAGAATTGATAGTTAATATAATAAACGAGAATTGATACTTGACATGATGAATACATAAACAAGAAGCACTCTTGGTGATCACTAGTACCAAGTATGATGCGTTTTGAGGAATAATACGATAAATCGTGTCATGAATAGGGTACCATATGCACCATTAATCGTGTACATACTTAGACCGCAGAACAAAAGGTTAGATCTAACGGGTGTCCGGGCAGCCACACTCTCGGTGAACACTAGTACCGAGTAGTGCTTTTGTGTCTCCGTCGTGAATCGACAACTAGAAAAATGCCTATGGTTTGGTGGCTTCCTATGTCGTGTCACATGTTAATGGCCTTGCATCCCATTAACTATACAAAATACTTTATTTGTACGAAGTTCGTACACAAGAATACTTTATTTTCACAAGTTACTCATCATGTTTTCATACAAAGTATACAAACGTGTTCAATACAAAACTGCATGAATTCACACCAACATTATGTTGACGTTTTTCCAAAAACTCACATGTATTTCAGGTAACTAAGATGGACGTTCGCGCGGTCTTACTCATGCTCTTGGATGTCGTTTATGTTTTAGCTTGAATAAAGTTGTAAAATTTCAGACAATATGCGGTCTTTTGATGTAAACGCTTAAACTATGATTTCGGTTATTTAATGATTTGGCATTTGAAGTTATTTTTATGAGCATGTAGTATGTTTACCTTTCGTATGAAATGAGAACCTTTCATGATCACACCTCGTGCTTCCGCCGCAGAAAGGGGTGTGACAGATTGGTATCAGAGCTGCGATTGTAGTGAACCAGGATTCCTTCTCGAGTCTAGACTACAATCTCTAGGATCCTTTCACGAAAACAATTTTCAAAAAGTTTTCATTGCATAAAACTTCCCGCGACATCCACTACTTGAAACTGTCTACAAAGAGTCAGGAAAAGACACTACGAGACTTAGGGTGCACTGGAGTAGTACTTGTCTTTGATTAAGAATTACTTGCTATTATGTATGATAATTGATATAAACATATACTAGAAGTAGAACGTCACACGCATATGTGACTTTGCCTGAAAACAATGGCCTATTTGAAGGAAGAAATACGAGGATGAAACGAATTGTGCGGACTGTGCAAGGAGTTACGTAATTATGGATGCATACATAATTATGGAATTCAGTGCACAGGAACCACAACAAGTCTTGTCACGTATAGATCCCCTCAAGAAAATGTCAAACGTGAACACCAGCCTATTAAATACTCTGCTGGAGTAATAGTTGTTTGATGTCACTTATGTGGTATATGCTTGTGTATATATATACTACTACTGTCTAGTATGACAATATCAAACAAAGGCCTAAACCTATTGTGTGGTGTTCTTTCAGAACATGGCACCAAGAAGAGCTGTGAACGCTCATGATCTACCTCCTCCTCCCCCACTGCCAAGAACTGCTGAAGAGCTGAACGCTCTACTGGAAGAAAGGATCTCCGCTGCTATCGCCCAATACGAGGCGAACCAAACTCAAGACAGTGGCGGGCCAAGCAATGCTAGGCGTAATGGGAATGGAGATTCATCGGGAGGCAACGCAGCTCAGGGCTGCACTTTCAAGCAGTTCCTTGACTGTAAACCAATGAACTACGACGGCACAGGAGGTGCAGTAGCGTTTGTGCGCTGGATGGAGAAGACTGAAGCTACTATCCGCATGAGCAAGTGTACCTTGGATCAGCAAGTCACTTTTGCTACTGGATTGTTTGTCGATGAAGCTTTGACTTGGTGGAACTTGCAAGTCCAAACCTTGGGTGATGATGCCGCGTATGGCATGACTTGGGATGAACTGAAAGAGAAAATGAGAGAAAAGTACTGCTCCCATGCTGAACTCCAAAGGCTAGAAACGGAGTTCTGGCACTTGACCATGGAAGGTGCTGACATTAATGGATATACTCGAAGGTTCCACGATCTGTCTAGAGTGCTTCCCTACATGGTGACTCCCGAATTTAAGCGCGTTGAACGCTACATTTGGGGATTGACCTCAGAATTTCGCGGCATGGTAACTTCGGCCAAACCTCAAACGATCACTGAGGCTGTAACTCTGGCTGTCAGCCTTACTGAAGATTGTGTTCGTATGAAGAAGTTATCATTGAACCCTACTGAAAAGACCGAGACGCATGCTGAGTCGTCTAGTGATAAGAAGAGAAAGCATTCGAATCTGAACCAAGCAACGCATAACAACAAGGGTTTCAATAACAAGAAGCGCAACCCGCCTCAGGAGACAAAAACTCTTGCAACCATGAATGACGCTCCTGCCAAGAGGTACCTGGGCACTCGACCCATTTGAAACAATTGCAAGCGTCACCACGAAGGGGTTTGTTGCGTTCCAAAATGCGACAAGTGCAGAAAACTGGGTCACCATACTGAGGACTATTGGGGAAAAGGAAAGAACGGGAATGGAAACCGCAACAATGGTGGAAATGGAAATGGTAATGGTAACCGGGATGGCAATGGAGCTGGGCGAAACCAAGGATGCTTCAGTTGTGGAAGCAATGATCATTTCATGAAAGACTGCCCAAAAGGAAACAACGCTCAGGCACGAGCATTTGTGATTGGGGCAAGGAACGCACGCGAGGACCCCAATGTGGTCACCGGTACGTTTCTCATTAACAATCACTTTGCATCCATATTATTTGACACTAGTGCCGACTATAGCTTCATGTCTGTGGAATTTAAACGTATGCTTGGAATAGAATCTAGTAGATTAGATATTCCTTATTCCATAGAACTAGCCAATGGTAAACTTGTTGAGTCGGGCGAAGTTGTTAGAGGTTGCACATTGGAACTTGGTGAACGAAGATTTAGCATCGACCTCTTACCTATTCAATTGGATAGCTTCGATGTAGTGGTCGGAATGGACTGGTTGTCCAAGAAAAAAGCTGAAGTTATTTGTCATGAGAAAATCATTCGCATCCCTTTGGCGAATGACGAAACTCTCATCGTACATGGAGAAAAACGAGACGCGCCACTGCGAATCATCAGTTGTATGAAGGCACAGAAGTGCTTAAGGAAAGGATGTGTTGCTTTCCTGGCGCACGTTGTAGATAAGAAGGCTGTGGAGCCAAAACTCGAAGACATTCCTGTGGTAAAGGAATTCCCTGATGTTTTTCCCGAAGATCTGCCAGGACTACCTCCGCAAGGACAAGTCGAATTCCGTATAGACTTGGTTCCAGGAGCTGCTCCTGTAGCCAAGGCACCCTATCGCCTCGCTCCATCCGAAATGCAAGAATTATCTACACAACTCCAGGAGTTGTTGGATAAAGGATTCATAAGGCCAAGCTTCTCACCTTGGGGAGCTCCGGTTTTATTCGTGAAGAAAAAGGATGGAACTCTGCGAATGTGTATCGATTATAGAGAACTGAACAAGCTCACTATCAAGAATCGGTATCCGCTACCGAGGATTGATGACTTATTTGATCAGTTGCAAGGATCAAGCTACTATTCCAAGATCAATCTTCGATCTGGATACCATCAGTTAAGGATACAAGAGGAAAGCGTACCAAAGACTGCATTCAGAACACGCTATGGGCATTACGAGTTTCTTGTGATGCAATTCGGGCTGACAAACGCGCCAGTGGTATTTATGGATCTGATGAACCGCGTATGCAAACCATATCTCGATAAATTTGTGATTGTATTTATCGATGATATCCTGATTTACTCGCGAACGAAAGAAGAACACGAGCAACACCTTAGAACTATTCTAGAACTACTGAAGAAAGAGAAGCTTTATGCAAAGTTCTCAAAATGCGAATTCTGGATTTGCGAAGTACAATTTCTTGGTCATGTTGTGAACGAGAAGGGCATTCATGTAGAACCGGCCAAGATCGAAGCAATAAAGAATTGGGAAGCTCCCAAGACCCCAACTGAAGTTCGACAATTCTTGGGTTTAGCGGGCTATTATCGACGGTTTATTGAGAATTTCTCAAAGATAGCTCAACCGCTAACTACCCTTACACAGAAGGACAAGAAGTACGAATGGGGTAACAAGCAGGAAGAAGCCTTCCAGCTACTAAAGAATAAGCTATGCGATGCACCAATACTATCTTTACCCGAAGGCACTGAAGACTTCGTGGTATACTGCGACGCTTCACGACAGGGTTTAGGTTGCGTGCTCATGCAACGCCAGAAAGTCATCGCTTATGCTTCAAGACAATTGAAGGTACATGAAAGAAACTATACCACCCACGACTTGGAACTCGGCGTGGTGGTATTCGCCTTGAAGATCTGGCGACACTATTTATATGGTACTCGATGTACAATCTTCACAGATCACAAAAGTTTACAACACATATTTGATCAGAAAGAATTAAACATGCGACAGCGACGATGGGTCGAGCTGTTGAACGATTATGACTGTGAAATTAAGTACCATCCTGGAAAAGCAAACGTTGTAGCAGACGCGCTAAGTCGAAAAGAAAGGATTAAGACCCTAAGGGTTCGGGCGTTAGAAATGACTATTCGAACGAACCTCACTGCACGTATTCGTGATGCACAACAAGAGGCTCTTAAGGGAGAAAACCGTAAAGCTGAATACCTCCGGGGTATGTTGAAATACATGGTGCCAAATGAAGAGGGAGCCTTATACTTTAAGAAGCGTATTTGGGTTCCGCTCTATGGTGGCATACGAGAAGTCATCCTTGATGAAGCGCACAAGTCAAAATACTCGATCCATCCATGATCGGAAAAAATGTATCAAGACTTAAAAGAATACTTTTGGTGGCCGAGACTCAAGATCGATGTTGCTGTTTATGTTGGAAAGTGCCTAACCTGTGCTAAGGTTAAGGCTGAATATCAGAAACCGTCTGGCCTACTGCAACAACCAGAGATACCCATGTGGAAGTGGGAGCAAATCTCTATGGACTTCATAACAAAATTACCCAAGACCCCTAGAGGGCACGATATTATATGGGTGATAGTCGATCGATTAACGAAGTCTGCGCACTTCCTACCGATCCGAGAAAAAGACAGCACTGGAAAGCTTGCTGAGATATACTTAAAGGAAATTGTGGCACGTCATGGAGTGCCTATCTCAATCATTTCAGACAGAGATGGACACTTTGTCTCAAGAATCTGGCAATCCTTTCAGGAAGCCTTTGGATCTCAACTGGATCTAAGCACGGCATTCCATCCACAAACAGATGGCCAGAGCGAACGGACTATACAAACATTAGAAGATATGCTTCGCACATGTGTCATGGACCTAGGCGGCAGCTGGGATACTCACCTACCTTTGGTTGAGTTTTCCTACAATAACAGTTATCATACAAGCATAAAAACCGCACCGTTCGAGGCTCTGTATGGCCGCAAGTGCCGATCGCCCCTATGTTGGGCAGACGCTGGAGATAAACGTATGGTTGGCCCTGAACTTGTACAAGAGACAACTGAAAAGATTATGCAGATCCGAGAGCGCATTAGGACAGCTCGAGATCGACAAAAGAGCTACGTTGATCGAAGACGAAAACCATTACAGTTCGAGGTGGGAGACAAAGTTTTGCTAAAAGTCTCACCTTGGAAGGGCGTAGCAAGAATCGGAAAACGTGGAAAGTTGAATCCACGATACATCTGTCCATTCAAAGTCTTGGAAAGGATTGGTACCGTGGCATGCAAGTTGGAATTACCGGAAGAACTTAATGGGGTACATGATACGTTCCATGTATCCAATCTCAAGAAGAGTCCAACACAAGAAGACGTGATCATCCCTGCGGATGAAGTGCATATTGATGACACCCTCCGATTTACAGAACAACCCGTTGAGGTTACCGACTGGAAAGTCAACAAGACCAGGAGGAGCAGTGTGAAACTTGTCAAAGTACGTTGGAACTCAAAGCACGGACCCGAGTACATGTGGGAACGTGAAGACCAGTTCAAAGAAAAGTATCCCCACCTGTTCAAGAAGACTCCTACGAGAGCTGATTCAGCCTGAATTTCGGGACGAAATTCTTTTAACGGGGGGAGACTGTGACAACTGGCACAAAACAGGTAATTTCCGTACACTTTAATTATTATTTAATGACTGCAATTATGTGCTTAAATGTCAACATTGTTTGATTACATACTAAACAAGTGAATTCATGCACGTTTTATACTACAAAATATTGCTTTATGCATTAACGAGAGCGTTGCGTCAGAAATACTAGTAAACTCACCGGTAAGACACATGGTGTCAACAAATCTGCAGAAAGCAGTCAGACAAAAGAATTGGAGCCTAGGTGTAGGTCCAACGACAAGAATACATTAAAACCCAAGAGTACATACAAACATATAGACTTTCCAAAAGCTAAAATACGCATTAAAGAGCACCCGAAACGCACTTTAAGTGCATAATTTTATAGAATTCAGCTATAATCAGCTTTTTAACATATAATTATTATGCAGAATTCGTGTTTTGTTATCCAGAATACCCTCCTAAGTGTTGGGAATTAAAAGGGTTACAAAAAGATACTTGAAAGACACTAAACGGTGCAATTTAGCACTTTAACGAACCGGTACATAACCGAACAACCGGACATTACCCGGAACATCAAAATATTATGAGAGGCATTGTTTTAACATTACCAAGCTAGTTGTGATCCCCAAACATCATAACACACAATATAACATCTAGTAATCATATACCCTAACTAATACTTGATTTACAACTAACTAGAACTTGTAACTTCCAATTGAAAACAAACTAACACCCCCCCATGACCGATTAGGGGACATGTACCCCCACTCTTGATTTTCTTTCAATTTTATATTGGATTATGTTGGTACTTCCTAAGACATTGTGACCTTTGGGTAATGGAGATAAGAGTTTATATAATGGACCCTAACCATTCAACATCCTACCATCTTCACCACACTCTCACTCTCCTCCCTCTACACCCTCGGCCGAGAACCACCAAGCACCACCACCATCATCAACCCAAGATCATACAATTCCAAGCTTTCCTCAAGGTGTTAGAAGGTGCATAAGGAAGCTAGGAGCCTTCAGAAGTTCAAGAACCTTCTTCGTTTGCTATTAACCACTTGTTTTCTTCACTTGATCATCCCTAGCCTTGTGCTAGTGGTAAGAACTTTGATCTTGCTATTTTATATCTTGTTTAAGTAGTTAATGAAGCATAATGATCAAAATGATAAGAACTTTAATGAATCTTGAAGAAGTCTTGAACATAAACTAACTTGGTGATAAAAGTATGCTTTAAATGATGAAGAAATCATGTTATTCATATGTTGTGATGCTTGTTGGTTGTTGTTACTCATGTAGTTGATATGGATCATCATATGGTCTTGCTAGATCATGACTAAGAACATGATCTAGCAAGATGAGAAAGTAAGAATGTTGTAGGATGATGGAATCATCCACACATAAACTATGAACTTGAATGAATGGGTGATTTCTTGAAGAATAAAGATCAAAGTAGGTTATAATCATGTAGATCTAAAGATCCATGAGTGGGTTTTCAAAAGAACCAAGTTAAAAATATGAGTTTCACTAAAACTTGGATCTTGCATAAACTAATCACGTTTTTGGTAAATAAACAAGTGTAGAAACCCTTGTGTAAATAGAAGAGTTCACAAAGAAATATTTTTAGAAAATGGGATTTGAAGTTGTAAATACTTAAACTCTTTAAAAATAAAGTTTTTAAAGAAGCAATCACACTTTAAAAGGTAACAAGACTTACTAAATACACTAGTAAGTTACTACACATTTCTATAAATTTTCAAGTTCATGGAATAGAGAAATTAGTGTATGTTGTTGATGATTGTTGTTGAAATTGATTGATGATGATTTTTTTTAAAAGAAATAAACACATGTTTTGAAAACATGGGAAACCTCCATTTTTAGGGGAAACCCTGTCAAAATTTCTATAGAATTTTGACACTTAGAAAAATATAAGTTTCGAGAAACTTATTCTCTAAAAATGTGTCTAGAAAATTTACCAAGGTTTCCCTAATTTTTTTAATAAGAAATGATGATTTCTTCAAGATAAAAATTGATACTAAGTATGTATATTTTTGAGAAAATATATATATTTATTGGTCATCAAACTTTGTGCTAAGTGTATGTAGTATTATTATACGTGATAGTGTGTTAGAACTTGAAAATACACTAAATACTCTTGAAAAGTAAAAACACCAAAATACACATACAACATACAAGATACATAATTCGGGTGCAAAATACAAGAAACTTATATATATTTTTTTGAGAAAATAATATAAGTAAGACATTTAGTTAAAAATATAAATTATTTTTAACACAAGAATACATATACAAAAGATAGTGACTTGTGCTTGTGTGATACAAGTCTAGTGACTAACGATAATAAAACACGTATAGGTCACGACGTTAATTAAGCAATTCGGTGAAGTTTACGACGCAGGAACGCAAAGTTGTGAGTTCATGCTCCCCCTTTTCTTTTAACTGTTTTCAGTTTTATAACTTCAGGGGTGAAATACATGTTACTAAATGTTTACAAGAGAGTTCGAGTCCCCACTTTTAATCTTTTACATACTTTTTAAACTTGGGGCGAACACATGAAAATTGATACTCGACATAATAAACGAGAATTGATACTTGATATAATAAACGAGAATTGATACTTGATATAATAAACGAGAATTGATACTTGATATAATAAACGAGAATTGATACTTGACATGATGAATACATAAACAATAAGCACTCTTGGTGATCACTAGTACCAAGTATGATGCGTTTTGAGGAATGATACGAGAAATCATGTCACGAATAGGGTACCATAACCACCATTAATCGTGTACATACTTAGACCGCAGAACAAAAGGTTAGATCTAACGGGTGTCCGGGCAGCCACACTCTCGGTGAACACTAGTACCGAGTAGTGCTTTTGTGTCTCCGTCGTGAATCGACAACTAGAAAAATGCCTATGGTTTGGTGACTTCCTATGTCGTGTCACATGTTAATGGCCTTGCAACCCATTAACTATACAAGAATACTTTATTTGTACGAAGTTCGTACACAAGAATACTTTATTTGTACGAACTCCGTACACAAGAATACTTTATTCATACACAAGAATACTTTATTTACACAAGAGTACTTTATTTTCAAAAGTTACTCATCATGTTTTCAAACAAAGTATACAAACGTGTTCAATACAAAACTGCATGAATTCACACCAACATTATGTTGACGTTTTTCCAAAAACTCACATGTATTTCAGGTAACTAAGATGGACGTTCGCGTGGTCTTACTCATGCTCTTGGATGTCGTTTATGTTTTAGCTTGAATAAAGTTGTAAACTTTCAGACAATATGCGGTCTTTTGATGTAAACGCTTAAACTATGATTTCGGTTATGTAATGATTTGGCATTTGAAGTTATTTTTATGGGCATGTAGTATGTTTACCTTTCGTATGCAATGAGAACCTTTCATGATCACACCTCGTGCTTCCGCCGCAGAAAGGAGTGTGACAATGGGGACCCAAGCCATTGTGGTCTTGGGTCTTCCATTTTCATCAACAAAAGTTACTTCAACTTTTCGATGGTTTGGAAATTGTGATGTTCCCCCTGAATTCGTGGTCAATTTGGGTTTCCATGTTTGTTGATTTTTACCAGTTTGATTGTTTGAAATTTTAACTTCTAGTTTGTTTGAAGTTTTAGAAATTTCTGGTATGACAGAGACATGTTGTTTTTGAACCACGTCAGTTTTAATTTCCTTCTCAATTACCTTGACTTGTTGGCGTCTCTGTTTCTTTTCCCTTTCTTTTACAAGGCGGGGATCTTGTTTTGAAGAAACAGATCGCTTTCGGTAATTTTGTTCACGGGGATCATCAACTTTAGCCTTTAACTTATGAAGATACGGATAATCTTGAATGATATGTCCAATTTCACCACACTCAAAACATGATCTTCGTTCAACAAACCCCGAAGTAACATGTGACTGTCTTGTTGATGAACTTTGTGATCCCGAGGTACTTGGTTTTGAACTATTTGGTTCATTTCTTTTCAACATTTTAACTTGATTAACATGATCTAAGTTAGATTTATTGGCAAACGTTTCAAGTTTATCCGTTCCCGTTGATTTCACAAAGTTCACTTTCTTGTTCTTCTTTTGGTTCGGTTCCTTTCGACCTTGAGTCGTTGATTTACCTTTTGGTTTGGTATGATTTTGCTGCTTTTTCACTGTTGGTAATTTCTGATTGCCATATTGTTTTCGTACTTCAGCCTTTGGAATCGGAGGGCACTGTGTTACCACAACGTGTGAACCCGACTTTCCCAAAAACCTACTTGTCGAATCTTCAAAGACTTTACTGATTAAAGATTGATTTATATTTTTAATCGGAAAATCTTTGTCAGAATAGATTTTATCATCACCAACAAGAGTGTACAGCAAATTCACACTCTCTGACTCTTTTGCAGACGTGGACTCGACCAGAACAGTCTTAGCAGGTCTTGCAGGAGGATCACATAGAATATGATTCTCAAGAGGTATGTCCTCTTCTTTGATTACCGCATCAGACTATGCTGAGTCAGTATCATCGGATTCATCATCTGAAGAATCAGCATCCTCAACAATGACTGGAGGATCCTGATTTTGTTCAGCAATTGACACACTTGTAACTGTTGAAACATCCGAATATGTTGATACTTCATTTTTGTATCCAAGCCCAGTTGCAAATTCCTCAATGTCTAAAGGAACAGATTGCTCATAATAAGTTCTATTCTTCTCATCAGGCATTGTATCATAATTTTGTCTAACAGGTGGTGGACATTTCTTGTATCCAATGCACGTGATATCCTTTTTTCTCTTTTTGTATGTCAATGATGTGATCCAGCACATACCTAGAGTTTGAATAACTGTCTAGCTTAAGCCGGATCGCCTCACTTTCACACTTTACACAGGCTAACTCTTTTTGCATGATCTCGAGACGATTGATATAACAGTTTATGTCAGTTTGTTTTCTTGAAACCATTTTTGTTAGCTCGGTTTTATCTTTTCTTAAATTTTCAGTCACCGTTTTAAACTCTTTTTCATGGTTTTCATAAAACATGTTAGCCTCTTTGCATTTCGAAAGATCCACTATCAACTTTTTATTGTGGATATATGTCACGTCATACTTGCTTTGCAAATCATCATATTTGCCTTGCAAGTCCGACAATTTACCACCTAAACTAACACATTTATCACAGTTATCAGAAGTTGGATCATCGACACATACCTGGTTTGATGAACCGCCCACATTAGCCATAAAGGCTGAATGATTAGAAGAAGAAGAAGAAGAAGAAGCAGCTTCATCCACCAAGATTGATCTTCTATGATTCCCTGCTACAGCTTCTCCCAACAATTCATCAATATCTACATCGACTGTCACACTTAATGTTTCATCCAAATGATCATCGCCTGAAGTTGAGGATTCTTCATCTGAGCTTCTACTGTAACCAGAACTGTCTTCATCTTCAGATGATTCTCCACCACTGGCGGAAGATTCTCCACCACTGGTGTGTTTCAGATCCTTTACAACCTCATCAAAACAAGCTGTTCCATCCTGAACATCGCTTCCCAACTAAATCGACCAGTCGCAACCTTCATCGACTTGTACCACAAGAGCCTGGTTGGCATTTGATGCTCCTGCTCGATTTGGATTGTTCACAGGCATCAACGTATGCTCGTTATTCATGTTTTGATCCTGATTCTGATTCTGCTGGTTGCCTTGATTCCTGAATGGATTATGGTTCCATTGTTGAGCTGGTTTGGTACATTCTCTCTTGAAGTGACCTCGTTCACCACAATTGAAGCACTTGACTGATTGTTTATCGAACCCATACTTGGTATCTCTTTTGCTTTCCAAGCTGGTTCTACCAGTCCTTTCCATGAAGTCTTTAGCTCGCCTAACCGCACTTGCAAAAGCCCACTTGATGTCCATCATATCCATTTCCTCCTTATCGATCTACTGATAATCTTCATGTGTCAGATTGATGTTTCCAATCTGACCTGCTATTAACCCACAATACGCGCTCACCAATGTGTTTAGTAGCTCCGTATGATCCCTAGCTACTTCAACATTTACTTTCGAGAAATTTGAAGTGTCGAGCCGAACTGTATTTGGATTAGATGGTTGACCAGCAGATTAGGTGCTTCCATAACAACATTGTGGAACTGGTAGTGAATTTCCGAACAAATCAGTTGCTACAGAAGACCTTTGGGTTTGCTGCTGGGGAACTGGCTGTAGTGGATTTCCATACAAGTCTGTTATTCTTTGTTGTTGAGGAACTGATTGTATTGGATTTCCATACAAGTCAGTGCATGAGACAAAAGCCGTTTCTAGCGGAACATGTGTAACAGGTCTTGCAACAGTGCTAGAACCTCCACAGTTACCATAATACATATCAGGATTTTGTTGCACTGGAATCCGTTTCTCCTTCCTGATTTCTTCTTGATCTTTGTTCTCCAAGAGCTGAACGAAATCATTGATGTTTGTCGTAGCCAATGTGCCATTGTATTTCAAGATTTCCAAGAAACCATTCCATTGAGGTGGCAGTGCATCGGCAAACTTTGTGACAACCTCTGCTGGAGTTGTTGCTACGCCATAATTATTCAACTCAGTCAGCAAGTGATAATATCTACTTGTCAAATCAGCCAAAGATTCTTTTTCCATATATGTGAAGCCATCAAACTCCTTCTTGAGTAAATCATGTCGCAATTGGCGTGACGCTTCATTTCCTAGACCTCTCGTCTTTAATGCATCCCACAATCGCTTTGTTGTCTTGAAGCTGACAAACTGATGATATATATCCTTGCTCAACGCTTGAGTTAGAATAGAAAATGCTTTCTTTTCTAAATCATATGCCTTTTTCTCGTCTGCCGTAAGATCTGCAAATGTCGCGGCAGTTGAAGCGGGAACATCAAGAGCTTGATCGAAATCTGTAGTAAAACATAACCACAATTCCGTGTTTTGCCCAAGAATATACGTATGGAATCTGTCTTCCCAACCAGGATATTCATTCATGTGCATTAGCTTCGGTGGGCGATTAAGGCTTCCGGTTTCACTTTCGCTTAAAAGTATACTTTGAATACTTTGATTTTGATTTGAAACGAACGCCCATTGACTTGTCGAAATTTGATTCGTTTGAGATGGAACTGACGAAAATGCGGGTGCGGGAGATTCGGCCCATGATGGCGATAAACCACTGCTTCTATACTTGCTCTCCGTATTACATGCGGGTGCGGGAGATTCGGCCCATGCTGGCGATAAACCCGTGCTTCTATATTTGCTCTCCGTATTGGATGGAATACCCCACCAGTCTGAATTCATTTTGAATATATAATAATGAATACCTGCTAAAATCACTTAAAACAAACCGTTAAACAAATTTTTGAAAGCTTTTGTTTAAAAAAGTTTGAAGTGAAAACCCACGAAAAACTATGGTTCTTGGCAAAAGACTTAACTGACGAAATTGGGTTTTTCGTAAAAGACTAAGTGACGAAAATTGTGATTTTTCGTCAAGGACCAATTGTGACGAAAAAATAGGTTTTTCGTCAAAACTAATTTTGAGGAAAAATTATAGTTTTTCGTTGACAAAATTCAAAGTAGGTAGTAGGTGAGATCTTATCTCAAAATATTATCTTGTCTGACACAAGAATGGTTTGCAAACCAATATTTTCAAACACCATGCTTTTTGAACCTATTTTTCAAACCACAACCATCATTATACATCATTATACAGAACGACTATTTCAAATAAATATATAATAATAACTTTCAATGATTTAACAAACACATCAAACCCAGAAACTGATGAACCTTTTGAAGATATGAAGAACACTATGAATTTTCCGGTGAAACTTATGAGTTTTCCGGTGCTGGAAAATCTTTCGAACACAATTTTTGCAAGAAAAGTTTAATAAAAACCAAACTCTAACATGTAAACATGAATTTAACAAGGTTTTTCATCAAACTAAACAGCAAAATATCAAGATTTTCAAAGGTATAAACTGATTTTTCTAGAAAGTATGAACTCCAAACACAAGAAAACACTCGGTTTTAACAAGGATGAGAGCCAAGGCTCTGATACCACTTGTAGGTCCAACTAGTGGAGGATCTAGTCGCCTAATCCTTGTATACGAACAGAACCGGTTGTGCAGAATCCAACCAGAAATGAAAACCGAGATATGAACACGAAACAGACAATGATTCAACGTTTAAATCTCAAATATATTCGAAACAGAGAGTTTGTTACAATGATTACAGAAACGTATAATGCTCTCACAACCTCTCAGTTCTCTCTCGGTTCTGTGTTCTATCACTTTCTGTGCAATGTCCTTGGTGTCTTCAATCTGCTGTTGTAACACCTCGTAAAATCATACCTAATAAAATAAAGGCACGTGTCATGTAACACAAACGTGTTATAAAAACGGATCCAGATAAAGATGTACGGTAGGATTTAAAAGCGTCGGCATGTTAATTTATACCTCTGAGCGACCTATTAATAGATCCCTAACCATAATATATTTAATCAACATCTAAATGATGTAAATAAATCTGGTTGTCCTAAATAACAAATTGATTATAACCTAAGTCATGGATCCAATATGAATTCTTGGTATTTCTGACATTTAAAAACCTCCCACAAGGATCCAAAATTGTGTAAGTACATGCAAGGCATGCAAGAGCTGAAAACTTGGTCCCCTTTACTGAAAAGAAGCACAAGATTCGGACTTGTAAGAAATGCATGAGCTAAGCCTAAAAGTTGCAAAAAAAATTTGTCTCTGGTCATCGGATACGGACCGTAAGAGCTAAGGCTTACGGTCTGTAAGGAGATGTTTATGGACAGCAAAGGAATCCCTTACGGTCCGTAAGGCTGTCGCTGGCAGCAGAAGCGGACAGCTGCCTGTTCAGCCTGTTCCACCGCCTTAGATAAGTGGTTTTCGAAAACCAAGGGTCTTGCAACTGGTTTTGGCATCATAGGGACAACTGGGATGATCTTGCAACACATGTAGACTAGTTTGGCATGATCTTGTGCATTTGGGTTCAATATATAAGAGAATGAAGTTGCAACCATTTTGTTCACTACATTCAAACTCACTTCAACTGATCTCTGGAGCACTCTGGACAGCAACCAACTTCTCTTAGGATCCATAAGCATACTTAGGACCCTTGTAAGCGTCCTTAATCCTTTTTAATTCAGTTTAGCTTAGTTAATTAGCTAAAAGTCAAACCATCGTAATTAAGGTTTGACTTCGAGATTAATTAAATTTTGTTCAGTCAAATCTCGAATTAAAAGTACCTATAAATAGGTAATTATGTGGGTAATAAACCCTTAAAAGGGTACTCTCTGATTCCCACTCTAACTAGGTCAATTGTCGGGTCAAACTTGATATTAAAAAGTCAACAGAAAGCTAAATATCAAATTAATGCATAATTAGTAATGTAGAAGACATACAACCTGTTTTATCATTAATATAACTTGGAAAATCATGTAAGAACATGTCTAAACATGTTCAACCCGACAATTTTCAGTAGAGACCCGGTTCGGAACCGAAAGTCGCATAGTTTGAGTTATGCTTTGACTTTCAGTTCTGACCCTTTTGAGCATAGTTTAGAAATTCCTTAGAGCTTTATTTGGACCAGGATATATGTTGGTATAACCCTCTGTGTTTATACACCTTGGTTCAATAGTTATCCGGTTCATATGCATATTCCCGTTAATTGCTTATATGTTGACTATTATGCCCTTTTAACCTTAAAACATGATTTTCGAAAATATAAAAGATTGGAGACCTTAGTTTCTGATTTATAAAGTTGTCCCTAAAATTTGACATCAGTTTGAGGTCTAGATTAGGAGTTATGCTCATTAGCGTAATTAGAAAACTTTTATTAAATAAACAGCATAATTAGCGTATAGCCTATCTAAACCCACTTCTTGATATCAAACTTTTTACCCACTGATGTAATATAACATTTTGGGATTTTTGAAGATTTTTAATTAATTTTAGGCTGAGAATAACATAGGGTTGTAGCTTTAATTCGGTTATTGCCGGTTTTGCCCTTTTGGGCTATAAAATGAGTTTTACAAATCCTTTTAACCCCAAACCTTTTGCTACTGATTTTATATGGTAAATAAAATATTTTGAGTCTTCTAGAATAATAAAAATATCATCTTCCTTTAAAAACCCGGAAATGGCTCCAAATCGCCTTTTTAAGCATTTTTAACGCATAGTATGCATCAAAACTATTTTTCACATATAAGGTTGATACCTACTGATATTTTAAGTATATTTTTATACATTAATAGTAAGCTAAAATTCTAAACTCAGATTTCCAGACTTGACCTTTAAAGGCTATGTGAAATTACCAAAATGCCCCTACGGTGCATAGATTAGTTATAAAGGGATAAATTTCATATATATTTAGTACCCTACTGTTATGATTTGTAAAAATGAGTATTTTTACTAATTATACCAATCCTGTAACTCAAATTATTATTTAAAGTCTTTTATAACCCTTTAAATGACCAAAATGCCCTTACGGGGCATAGCTTGAGTCTAAATTCGTTTCGGGCATAATAGAAGATATCTTACTGATGTCACAACATATTTAAGGCATGTTAACTTAGGAAACCTGTATATGGCTCTTATGGTTACCCGTTACGCATCCTTTGCGTTCGGTTCGGTTTATGTAACTAGTTTGCATAAATTGACCGAAACGGGTCAAACCTTATCATTTTTAATCTCAAAATCCAGAATGTGTTTAATTTACCCATATTGTACAAGTCTTCAAACTTGTCGGGTCTAAATCACATTCTATTCCGGTCTGCGCTTACTTATGTGTTTGAACCGAATCTCCATTAAAACTAACCGGTCTAAGTTTAAGCTTAATTAAAGACCCGTTAGAAATCTAATAGGTTATTGAAACCTTTGTTCCAGAATAGGAGACCCGGTAAAAGCTACACGCGCTTGCCAATTGCGATTTATACTTGCAAAGGTAAATACTTTTAACTTATTTTCCCTATACGGGCTTTGGGTACGGTATATAAAATACCGCTTGGTCAGACATTACATCTTTAATTGTATGAAGGTTAAACCATTGAAATGTCCTGTTTGAAAATGTTTTGTTTGCTTAAAGCCTTTGGAGGGTTAATGACCATGTCCCGGATATCCTTGGCATCATTTTACGAAATGGCCACGACCTAAGCACGGGGTGTAGGCGTACACCCGTCAGTGCCTAAATAAATAATGTGGTGTGTCTATTGATCTTTAACCCGGTACGAACCGGGCTACTTAACGCATAAGAAACATGTAATTCTTTTACAAGTATTATATTCAAATAATTATCCCAAGTTATAAAAAGTTTTGTGCCACGCGCATTCAAATCAATTTTATTAAACATTTCAAAATGAGTCAGTTAATTGTATTTACCAGTGTAAACTGACGTATTTTCCCAAAAAGGTTAAGTGCAGGTACTACTCGAACTAGGTTGGCTTTCTCCTAGCGTCCGCAATAAGTCTCGCAAGCTTGGATGTCATAAAACTGTTGAACAATGTTTCCTTTTTATTTTGATCCGCCTGTGGATCTATTTCAACTACTTGTGATACTTAATATTACAATTTATTAAAGTTGAAATGAATCTATCTTTTGCTTCCGCTGTGCATTTAACTTGTGTTGTTTGACTATGATGATATCAACTACGTCACGATACTCCCCACCGTGCCCACCGGAAATACGTGGAAATATTGGGGTGTGACAGGTTGGTATCAGAGCCAACACTGAGTGAATTAAACACTAGCCTTTTGTGTTTAATCTCAGTTACACAATTGCACATTCCTCAAATTTTCGAGTCTAGACAAAGAACATAGGACAAATCCTGATTTTTGTTTATTTTGTCTTTTATATTATTCTTGTTGTTATCTTTATTTATGTTGACAGGTCTAAATATGCCGCCAAGATTACTTAGGAGAAAAGGAAAGTCACCTGTAGCAGGCCACGACTAGGAGGCCGGGCCTTCTCAAAGACGAACCTCACCTATCCCTATTAGCACCAGTCCACAGGGAGACTGGAGGGCGCATCTGCAGCCAGCGAGGCGGTCTGTCTCGTTAGCTTCGTCACCTTCTTACTTACACTCCTTTGGACCCCAATCCGAGAACGAACCAGATAACCCACAGCCTTCGTTTATTCCTCTCCAGCGGTCCAACTCGCGCCATTCCTTTGATAACCCGTCCCATATCTTTCGAAGCCGGTTCAACCCGGCAAACTACCTCGAGGAACCAGTGGGTGTTAACCCATTGGGACCTGAAGATCACTTTTCTAGAGATCACGCCATGGATATGGATGAGGATACTGACCCTACCGAACCACCGACCGGTACCCCCACACATCCCATCGAAATTTATGATGGGTCATCTTTTCATGGATCACCTTACCGTGGTCCAGATAGCTACCAAGCAAGGTTCAACCAGATTGATTGGTATTTCACACCCTCGCACCATTCATCGCCTTACCAGCAGCAGCAGCAGCAACAGGATCCTTCCGGGGATTCACGCTTTGTGGCAGTTACCCCGCCACCACCACCACCTCAGCAGCAACCTCCTGAGCCACCAAGGCGAAGGATATCAAATGCACGGATGTCCGTGCGAGGATGGGTACATATCAGCACGCCTCAACCATCGAGTGGCAGCCACTACCCGCCGCTCCGAGAAAACCAGCAGATGGGGGGACCTTCAAACCCTAACCCGGAAGTGAACTCTGCACCTGTCATGCCACCACCATTGGGCTTTGACAACCCAATTCCCACGTACGTTGGCCCAGCAACGTATAATCCCTTTGAGCAGTCGGCTCACAATAGCTTCAATTATGCTGAGGTCGATCCGTATCTGGCAGCCTGGAACTATAATGCTCTCAACCCTGAGGGGCCTTACGGAGCTCCCTGGGGAGTTGGATACCCAGCTTATGGATACCAACAACAACCGCCTCTTCGACCCCCATATCAGCCGCAGTCGCAGCCACAGGTACCACGGTTTTCCCCGCCAGAACGGGAGGAAATTCTCCAAAGACTGGACCAAGTTGAGCAGGAGGTTCATAGAGATCGCAGGGAACGACAAGGTTTCTTCAAGGGATCGGCAAGTTTAATAAAAGGAAAAAGCAAAAAGGACCATTGAATCCTTTAATTGTTGGTTGTATTTCCTTATTTTCAGTTGAGCCCCTGCATGGGCCTGTTTTCCTGTTTTAACCCCTGCGTGGGTATGTTTTGGTTGTTAAGCCCCTGCGTGGGCACGTTTTTCCATTGACCCCTGCGTGGGTATATGGTGTTGTTTAAGCCCCTGCACGGGCATGTTACTTTAATTGGAAGTCCCATTCAGGGGAGACTCGTATTTTAAAATTCATGTGGTGAAATGGTTAAATTTAAATTCTTATTTTTAGTTATATGCATGAACAAAAATATAAAATAAGTAAATACAATATTTTTACAAGATCTATCATTATATTAAAATGATAAAATCTAAAAGGACAAGACCTAGCCTTCGTGTCATTTTAAGACAGGGCCAAGACGGTAGTTCCCCAATTAGATTTAGATCCTTATCAACATCTCAATTTAGGATTGTTCAGCGTTAAATGTTAAATAAGAATCTTAAAAGGTAAAACCTAGCTTGTACGTCATTATAAGACCTGGCCAATATGGTAAAACCTGTTTCAAAAGATTCAAATCTCTGTTAACATCTGCAAACATGTTAACATTCTTGACTAATGTGATCCGCAAAATCACACATGTCACCCTTATGTTGAATAATCCCAATTCTTTATTATTATTTAACCATCCGATTGTGATGTAATGCCTACGGGCTATAACTATTGTCATATAAGACAAAAGACAGTCGTAGCTTATAAACTCCCTGTCAAGAAAGGTAATGAACCTTGATTCAAACCTTAATAACTAGATTCTATAAGATCTTGACCTACAATTTATAAATGTCCATGTGACTAGGCCTTTTGTGCTATTACTAACATATAATTTAGGATTATGATAAAGATCCTGAATAATTGTATAATTATCAAATTAACTAAAATGGCTATTAAAAACCATAGTTAATAAATTGTCAATAAAACTGTATAAGCTTCTATATAAACCTTGCCCTTATTTGATTTTATGTAGCAATTAAAGCTACATGGCTAGGTCAGAAGAGGTAAACAGTCATCCGGTGGAAAACCATGAAAATACTAAGATACATGTGACCGGTGCGGAGCTGCAAGCATTAGTAGATAATGCTGTTACAAAAGCTATAGAGCGGCAGTATAATGAATCTAGCGGGACTCGAAGTAGGACCCTATCCACACCACATTCCAAACCTAAGACTCATTCGGAGGCTCATAGTAAGCCACCCTCTAAGCTAGATAAGCCAAAGAAAGATGATGACGATCATCACTCCTCAAACCAGCAAAGTGTCCCGTCAAAGAAGATCGAGCTTAAACAGGAACCGCGTGGTAAGTCCTGTACATATAAATACTTCGTCTCATGAAAACCCAGAGACTTTACTGGGGAGAAAGGAGCGGTTGACTGCATGACATGGTTGGGTGAAATGGATACCGTGGTTGACATCAGCGGGTGCGCTGATAAGGATGTGGTAAAGTTTGTGTCTCAGTCGTTCAAAGGCGAGGCACTAGCCTGGTGGAGAGCTTTGATCCAAGCTACAGGGAAAATCCCATTGTACAATATGTCATGGGTTCAATTTATGACATTGATTAAAGAAAACTACTGCCCTCAGCATGAGGTAGAAAAGATTGAATCTGATTTCTTATCCTTGGTTATGAAGAACCTGGATTGCCAAGCCTACCTTACCAGCTTCAATACAATGTCAAGGTTGGTTCCTTATCTTATGACGCCTGAACCCAAGAGGATAGCTCGTTTCATCGGGGGTTTAGCCCCAGAAATCAAGGCCAGTGTGAAGGCCTCTAGACCAGCTACTTTTCGGTCTGCAGCTGATATATCATTGTCCCTTACTTTGGACGCGGTCAGACAGAGATCGCTGAGGAACACTGATACCGAAAAGAGGAAGCGTGAGGATGACAACTCACGACGTTCAGACAAGAGGCATAAAGGAAACAATGACCACAAAAAGAGTTATGGATTCAAGAAAGATGATCATCAGTCGGATGATAAACCCAAGTGTAAGGTTTGTAAGAAGCACCATTTTGGGAGGTGCAGATTAGAGTCTAAATCCCAGTCACAGCCGAGAGCTTGTGGGATTTGCAAGTCTTCTGAGCACAAGACCTTAGACTGTAAGAAAATCAAGGATGCTACGTGCTATAGCTGCAATGAAAAAGGGCATATCAGGTCCAACTGCCCAAAACTTACAAAGAAGACTGAGGATGGGAAAAAGACCAATGCTAGGGTCTTCAGGATGGATGCAAAGGAAGCCGTCCAGGACGACAATGTGATCACAGGTACCTTCCTCATAAATGATGTTTATGCAAGAGTGCTATTTGATTCAGGAGCTGATAAATCATTTGTAGATAATAAGTTTTGTAAGTTACTGAATTTACTTGTTAAAACCCTAAGTGTGAAATATGAGGTGGAATTAGCAGATGGCACTTTAGAAACGGCCTCAACCGTATTAGATGGATGTTTCATATCCATTAGGAACCATTCCTTTCCACTATCCTTGCTTCCTTTGAAGTTAGCCGGTTTTGACATCGTTTTAGGCATGGACTGGTTATCTCGTAACCAAGCCCAGATAGTGTGCAACAAAAAGCAAGTGGTAATCAAGACTCCGTCTGGTGAGTCACTTACCATTCAGGGAGATACCCAGTATGGATTGCCGGAGCAAGTGTCTATGCTCAAGGCATCTAGATGCTTGAAGAAGGGTTGTGTCATTTACATGGCACAAGTGACTATTGATGAGCCGAAGCCTAAGATTGAGGACATCCCCATCATTTCTGAATATCCCGAAGTTTTCCCTGAGGAACTACATGGTTTACCACCAGATAGGCAAGTAGAATTCAGAATTGACATCATCCCTGGAGCAGCACCAGTAGCAAGGGCGCCTTATAAGTTGGCACCAACAGAGATGAAGGAATTGAGAACACAACTAGATGAATTGCTAGCCAAAGGTTTCATTAGACCTAGTTCGTCTCCATGGGGAGCGCCAATTCTGTTTGTCAAAAAGAAGGATGGATCGATGCGTATGTGCATCAATTACCGTGAGCTTAATAAGGTCACTATTAAGAATAGGTACCCTTTGCCCAGAATCGACGATCTATTCGATCAATTACAAGGGGCAAGTTACTTCTCTAAGATCGATTTGAGGTCAGGCTATCATCAATTGAAGGTTAGAGATGAAGATGTACACAAGACTGCATTTAGGACTCGTTATGGTCATTACGAGTTCCTAGTGATGCCTTTTGGGCTCACTAATGCACCTGATGCATTCATGGATCTCATAAATCGCGTCTGCAAACCCTACTTGGATAAATTTGTCATCGTCTTCATTGACGACATCCTCATCTACTCGAAGAACCAAGCTGACCACGAGAAACATCTCCGTTGCATTCTTAAGCTACTTCAACAAGAAAAGCTCTATGCCAAATTTTTGAAGTGTGAATTTTGGCTTCGAGAAGTCCAATTCCTTGGAAACGTGGTTAGTGAGCGTGGTATCCAAGTGGATCCCGCTAAGGTGGAAGCAGTTATGAACTAGCAAGAGCCGAAGATGCCCACTGAGATTCGCAGTTTTCTGGGGCTGGCAGGATACTACAGGCGATTTATTGAAAGCTTCTCAAGAATTGCAGGTTTGACTGGGGGCCTAAGCAGCAAGAATCTTTCGATATTTTGAAGCAGAAGTTGAGCAACGCTCCTGTATTAACGTTGCCTCATGGAATTGATGAGTTTGTAGTATATTGTGATGCATCACACACCGGTATGGGCTGTGTACTTATGCAGAAAGGCAAAGTTATTGCCTATGCTTCACGTCAGTTAAAGGTGCACGAGAAGAACTACACCCCCCATGACTTGGAGCTGGGTGCCGTTGTATTTGCACTAAAACTATGGAGACATTACTTGTATGGAACCAAGTGTGTGATCTATTCTGATCACAAGAGCCTTCAACACCTATTCAATCAAAAGGACTTGAATATGAGGCAGCGACGTTGGATGGAAACTTTGAATGATTATGACTGTGAGATAAGATACCATCCAGGCAAGGCAAATGTAGTTGCTGATGCCTTAAGCAGGAAGGAAAGAGTGAAGCCTATAAGAATCAATGCCAAGAGCATTGAGATAAAGAATAGTTTGAACGAATGGTTGTTAGCTGCACAGAAGGAAGCTGTGTTGGAAGCTAACTATCCTGATGAAAAGCTAGGAGTAATGAAGAGCAGTTATCTTATGGCAAAGACGGAATTTTGAGATTAAATGGACGGATTTGGGTTCCAGTTTATGGAGGACTTCGGGATGTTATCCTCCAGGAAGCCCACAGCTCCAAATATTCCGTTCATCCTGGAGCTGATAAGATGTACCAGGATCTGAAGGCAAACTATTGGTGGATAGGCTTGAAAAAGTCTATAGCTGCCTATGTAGCTAAATGTTTGACGTGTGCACAAGTCAAAGCTGAACATCAGAAGCTGTCAGGTTTGCTACAACAGCCTGAACTTCCCACATGGAAGTGGGAGATGGTGACAATGGATTTTATCACCAAGCTGCCAAAGACAAAGAAAGGAAATGATACTATATGGGTGATAGTAGATAGACTGACTAAGTCAGCACATTTCCTACCCATTAAGGAGACTTATAGTTCCGACATGTTAGCCCAACTGTACGTAGATAAGATTGTATCTCTGCATGGCGTACCAGGGTCAATTATCTCTGACAGAGATACCAGATACACATCACATTTTTGGAAAAGTTTCCAACAGACTTTGGGCACGCGCTTAAATTTTAGTACGGCTTACCATCCCCAGACGGATGGGCAGAGTGAGCGTACCATCCAAACTTTGGAAGACACGCTTCGTGCATGTGTGATTGATTTAGGTGGTAGTTGGGATAACCAACTGCCATTGATCGAATTCTCCTATAACAATAGCTACCATACAATCATCCAGGCTGCGCCTTTTGAGGCAATATATGGTAGGAAATGCAGAACGTCCATTTGTTGGGCAGAAGTAGGAGAAACTCAGTTATCAGGACCTGACATAGTCTTTGAAACGACGGACAAGATTGTCCAGATTCGTGACCGCCTGAAAGCTGCCAGGGATAGACAGAAAAGTTATGCTAATAAAAGGTGAAAACCTCTAAAGTTTGAGGTTGGTGATAAAGTTTTGCTTAAAGTATCACCCTAGAAAGGGGTAATGCGATTTGGTAAGAAAGGTAAGTTAAGCCCGAGGTATATAGGACCATTCGAGATTATCGAATGTGTTGGGTCAGTGGCTTATAAGTTAAACTTACCTGAAGAGCTCAGTGGTATTCACAATGTATTCCACATCTGCAATCTGAAGAAATGTCTGGCTGATGAATCGCTAGTCATACCACATACGGATGTGCACATAGATGAGAGCTTGAAATTTGTGGAAAAACCTTTGTCGATTGAGGATCGACAGGTTAAGAAGCTTCGGAGGAAGCATGTGCCTATTGTGAAGGTTAAATGGGACGCCCGTAGGGGTCCCGAATATACGTGGGAGTTAGAATCCACCATGAAAGAAAAGTACCATCAATTGTTTCAATAAATCTCGAGGTCGAGATTTCTTTTAAGGGGGTGAGGATGTAACACCTTGTAAAATCATACCCAATAAAATAAAGACACGTGTCATGTAACAAAAACGTGTTATAAAAACGGATCCAGATAAAGATGTACGGTAGGATTTAAAAGCGTCGGCATGTTAATTTATACCTCTGAGCGACCTATTAATAGATCCCTAACCATAACATATTTAATCAACATCTAAACGATGTAAATAAATCTGGTTGTCCTAAATAACAAATTGATTATAACCTAAGTCATGGATCTAATATGAATTCTTGGTATTTCCGACATTTAAAAACCTCCCACAAGGATCCAAAATTGTGTAAGTACATGCAAGGCATGCAAGAGCTGAAAACTTGGTCCCCTTTACTGAAAAGAAGCACAAGATTCGGACTTGTAAGAAATGCATGACCTAAGCCTAAAAGTTGCAAAAAATTTTCTCTCTGGTCATCGGATACGGACCGTAAGAGCTAACGCTTACGGTCCGTAAGGAGATGTTTACGGACCGCAGAGGAATCCCTTACGGTCCGTAAGGCTGTCGCTGGTAGAAGAAGCGGACAGCTGCCTGTTCAGCCTGTTCCATCGCCTTAGATAAGTGGTTTTCGAAAACCAAGGGTCTTGCAACTGGTTTTGGCATCATAGGGACACCTGGGATGACCTTGCAACACATGTAGACTAGTTTGGCATGATCTTGTGCATTTGGGTTCAATATATAAGAGAATGAAGTTGCAACCATTTTGTTCACTACATTCAAACTCACTTCAACTGATCTCTGGAGCTCTCTGGACAGCAACCAACTTCTCTTAGGATTCATAAGCATACTTTGGACCCTTGTAAGCGTCCTTAATCCTTTTTAATTCAGTTTAGCTTAGTTAATTAGCTAAAAGTCAAACCATCTTAATTAAGGTTTGACTTCGAGATTAATTAAATTTTGTTCAGTGAAATCTCGAATTAAAAGTACCAATAAGTAGGTAATTATGTGGGTAATAAACCCTTAAAAGGGTACTCTTTGATTCTCACTCTAACTAGGTCAATTGTCGGGTCAAACTTGATATTAAAAAGTCAACAGAAAGCTAAAAATCAAATTAATGCTTAATTAGTAATGTAGAAGACATACAACCTGTTTTATCATTAATATAACTTGGTAAATGATGTAAGAACATGTCTAAACATGTTCAACCCGACAATTTTCAGTAGAGACCCGGTTCGGAACCGAAAGTCGCATAATTTGACTTATGCTTTGACTTTCAGTTCTGGCCCTTTTGAGCATAGTTTAGAAATGCCTTAGAGCTTTATTTGGACCAGGATATATGTTGGTATAACCCTCTGTGTTTATACACCTTGGTTCAATAGTTATCCGGTTCATATGCATATTCCCGTTAATTGCTTATATGTTGACTATTGTGCCCTTTTAACCTTAAAACGTGATTTTCGAAAATATAAAAGAATGGAGACCTTAGTTTCTGATTTATAGAGTTTTCCCTAAAATTTGACATCAGTTTGAGGTCTAGATTAGGAGTTATGCTCATTAGCGTAATTAGAAAGCTTTTATTAAATAAACCGCATAATTAGCGTATAGCCTATCTAAACCCACTTCTTGATATCAAACTTTTTACCCACTGATGTAATATAACATTTTGGGATTTTTGAAGATTTTTAATTAATTTTAGGCTGAGCATAACATAGGGTTGTAGCTTTAATTCGGTTATTGCCGGTTTTGCCCTTTTGGGCTATAAAATGAGTTTTACAAATCATTTTAACCCCAAACCTTTTGCTACTGATTTTATATGGTAAATAAAATATTTTGAGTCTTCTGGAATAATAAAAATATCATCTTCCTTTAAAAACCCGGAAATGGCTCCAAATCGCCTTTTTAAGCATTTTTAACGCATAGTATGCATCAAAACTATTTTTCACATATAAGGTTGATACCTACTGATATTTTAAGTATATTTTTATACATTAACTGTAAGCTAAAATTCTAAACTCAGATTTCCAGACTTGACCTTTAAAGGCTATGTGAAATTACCAAAATGCCCCTACGGTGCATAGATTAGTTATAAAGGGATAAATTTCATATATATTTAGTACCCTACTGTTATGATTTGTAAAAATGAGTATTTTTACTAATTATACCAATCCTGTAACTCAGATTATTATTTAAAGTCTTTTATAACCTTTTAAATGGCCAAAATGCCCTTACGGGGCATAGCTTGAGTCTAAATTCGTTTCGGGCATAATAGAAGATATCTTACTGATGTCACAACATATTTAAGGCATGTTAACTTAGGAAACCTGTATATGGCTCTTATGGTTACCCGTTACGCATCCTTCGCGTTCGGTTTGGTTTATGTAACTAGTTTGCATAAATTGACCGAAACGGGTCAAACCTTATCATTTTTAATCTCAAAATCCAGAATGTGTTTAATTTACCCATATTGTACAAGTCTTCAAACTTGTCGGGTCTAAATCACATTCTATTCCGGTCTGCGCTTACTTATGCGTTTGAACCGAATCTCCCTTAAAACTAACCGGTCTAAGTTTAAGTTTAATTAAAGACCCGTTAGAAATCTAATAGGTTATTGAAACCTTTGTTCCAGAATAGGAGACCCGGTAAAAGCTACACGCGCTTGCCAATTGCGATTTATACTTGCAAAGGTAAATACTTTTAACTTATTTTCCCTATACGGGCTTGGGGTACGGTATATAAAATACCGCTTGGTCGGACATTGCATCTTTAATTGTATGAAGGTTAAACCATTGAAATGTCCTGTTTGAAAATGTTTTGTTTGCTTAAAGCCTTTGGGGGGTTAATGACCATGTCCAGGATATCCTTGGCATCATTTTACGAAATGGCCACGACCTAAGCACGGGGTGTAGGCGTACACCCGTCAGCGCCTAAATAAATAATGTGGTGTGTCTATTGATCTTTAACCCGGTACGAACCGGGCTACTAAACGCATAAGAAACATGTAATTCTTTTACAAGTATTATATTCAAATAATTATCCCAAGTTATAAAAAGTTTTGTGCCACGCGCATTCAAATCAATTTTATTAAACTTTTCAAAATGAGTCAGTTAATTGTATTTACCAGTGTAAACTGACGTATTTTCCCAAAAAGGTTAAGTGCAGGTACTACTCGAACTAGGCTGGCTTTCTCCTAGCGTCCGCAATAAGTCTCGCAAGCTTGGATGTCATAAAACTGTTGAACAATGTTTCCTTTTTATTTTGATCCGCCTGTGGATCTGTTTCAACTACTTGTGATACTTAATATTACAATTTATTAAAGTTGAAATGAATCTATCTTTTGCTTCCGCTGTGCATTTAAATTGTGTTGTTTGACTATGATGATATCAACTACGTCACGATACTCCCCACCGGGCCCACCGGAAATACGTGGAAATATTGGGGTGTGATAGTTGTTTATATAAGCAGCAAGGTCGACGAAACAAATTCAGCCGACGAAACACCTCGACGAATAACATGCAGCGATGAAAGACCTAGACAAAACAACTGAGTCGACGAAAGACAACAAGTCTTTCATCACACTCCCAACTCGACGAAACTTGTCTTTCTTCAGCAGGTTTTTAGTCATGAGAAAGTGATGAGGTATTTCGTCATAAGAGGTCTTTCATCAATACCAGGTGTTGCTGGTTTTTCGTCGCAGACAGCAGCTGCAAACAGAAGTTAGTTCAGCAACAAGTATCTGATATGATCTGCACATGTAGATCAGCAACTTTCATCGAGACTTGATGGAGGAAATCAAGTCTTGTAGTGATGTCGAACCGAACGGGCCGCGTCCACATATGTGCATCAACACTTTTTCTCTAACAGACTCCCCGTGGATCTGCTTACAGCTTCAGCTGCTCCCCCTTTCGGTTAACTCTATCTCCAGGCTCCCCCTTTCTTTAAGTTTCCGTGCTTTTCCGGATCGACACATGGTTCTAACTCTACAAACTCCTCCAGGATAGTTACCTGGCTCTTCGAATGCACGCTCCCCCATGCTTTGAGCTTGTCTTTATACTCCCCCTTAGACTCAGCTATTGGGATCGTAATCTGGAAAACTAACACATTCAATACTTCTGTAAGATATTTGACAATTTAAGTTCAAGATCGAAAACCTAGCTCTTAAACTCAAATTTTTAACAGTTAAAGCTATTTAGGTTCTCCAGGATTGATGACCTGGCCCTTAAACACAGATATTCAGAATCAGTAACCTGGCTCTAAGTAAAGATGTAACAGTATATAATTACCCAGGATTTCCTGATTCTTCTCCCCCTATCAAATAACCTCATGCATTTGACAATTAAGCATTCAAAACCCTCTCAGAAAATTATCCAGGTCCAAATTAATGACCTTGGAGATTTTCACAAACTGTTTTGGAATTTTTCAGATAAAATTTCAAGTTTCAAATTAGTGTACTTGTTTATTTTTCAGAGACATGTTCAGCATACTTAGATTTTGAAACTCAGCATTCAGAAATCGGTTGTCGAAAATAAATCAAATTCAAAATCTTTTGGTATTTTACAAAGTTTATGCTAAAACACTCCGAAAATCTTTTTGGACTTTTTCTGTAAAGTAAAGCAATAAAGAAATATTTACAGACAATATTTTTGTTTGAGTTTGTGTCAGAGAATCATATCAGTTTATGACAAATCACTAGCACCGTTGAGCTATAAATACTTTAAGTTCTAAACAATTCACTTAGATTGTCAGTATACTTGTCCACTTAAATTTTCACACAAATTTCAACTGTTTCGAGATATGAGATTTAGTGTTTTAAGGACTTAACCTATTCGCGTGTCCCACCTCAGAATATACTCCCATATCAAGATTCCCTGGATTCAGTCTTACAGGTGAATATACTATATTGATATTTGTACTTCTGGGTTAGTGTGAGGCCTTGAGAGCTCAGGTATGAACTATCGTTCAGAGATGAAGGCTCGACTTTAGGTGTGTCCCACTTAGGGATCTTCTTTACAACTGCACTTGATTTATATATTTCGATATTTTTCAATTTTTATGTAGAGGGAAAGCTTTTTAAAGCGTGCAAAGTATTATACGAGATCTAGGTCATTGCTTACGCAAAATCAGAAGACCTGGTATAATACCCCAGATATCAAACAATATATAGACCTAGTATCTCAGAATCAGGCAACCTCTCAAACAAAATTTCGGAGGTTATCCATATATCCGACAGATGTTCCCCATGAAATAAGTGAGCTATTGATATTTAGATTTATATCTCGAAATTAATCTACTAAATGTGTAAAAACCTACTGGCATATCATCAGTGAGACCATTTATCACATTTGACTTTCCATTTCTTTAGCATGTTGTGATCATCTACTAATGTACTATCATTTCCTCTTATTACACAAAAACTCATTTTGAATTTTCTATTGTTTTTGGCTATTTCAAATTTTCAAATGTTTTTTTTTCAAAAATTCTTACTCCCCCTAAAATTCAAAACATTTAAAGAAAATCTAATAACCGGTGTAGATAGCTTCATCTCGCCATCCATTTTCTGCTTCACATGCTCTGTTTTGCAGAAAGTACCCCTATGATTTACAACACATTGATTTTTAACAATGTTAAAACCTTTTAATCACTTATGAAATAATCATGTTTGTTCAACCGTGAGGGTTTCGGCATATTCAATCAATATATATTTTTTCAATTTTTTTTATTTTTGACAAATTTAAAACACAAACATATTTTTTCATTTTTCGATTTTTTACAAAGTAAAAACATAATTTTGGGTTTTAATTTTTTCTATTTTAGTGTTTTTTATTTATGGTTTATTTATATACAGAAACAAACACTCGCTGTTTTTCACTTGCAGGGACCTGCCACCTTCCTTGCCAGGCTGCTCCGCTCTTCATCTTGACAATCAGCTGTCTTTCGGAGCACCTACACATTCAAACAATTCAATTACTTGAATAAAGCAACTCAAGCCTTCTTTGACTTAGGTAGTTGAACATGTATTTTCCCAGGTAGAACTGGAAAATTTCGTTCATTGTTTTCAAAAACATTCTCTTTATTTTTCTCATCAAAAGAAGCCTTTTGTTGCTTGACCACCCAGATTTGTCCTTTTAAAACATTCCTTTGGTAAAATCTTGAATCATTTTGAATGTTTTGTTTTGACAAATCAGTTTTACGTTTCCAAAATTTGTGTGGCTTTGTTAAATCAGCCGTTGTTTTCCAACTTTGTTTAGTCTTAAATCTGGGTGTCATTGGTTTCCAATTTTGTTGTGATTCAACCTTTGATCTTTTTGGCTTCCAAGTTTGTTTTGATTCAAACTTGGTTGATTTCTGTTTCACAACATCAGACTTCTTTTTCTCAACACCAACAAGTTTAAGATTTGGACACTTGCGACCAATATGTCCAATTTGATCACACTTAAAGCATGTTCTCTTTGAAACATCTTTAACCTGTTGTTGTTTCTTTTGAGCATAGAACTCTTCATTAGACTATCGTCTAAATTGGAGTTATTTCTCTTCTTCAGAACTTATTCCATGAACAAAGTTCATCTTTTTTCTGATAATTTGATTTTTCAAATCGTTTTCTTTGATTTTGTTTCTTTTTATAACCCAACCCAGCCTTTGTGTTTTTTCTTTTTGTAACTAGGTTTGTTATAAAAAGTTTTCATGCTCTTTCCAGCAAATTTTGCTATTTCAGACTTCTCAATTTCTACCAATTTGAAAACTTTGTCAATCTTTTCTGAAATCACATTTTGAATAGGAAATTCAATGTTTGAGAATAATTTGTCCAATCCAATCATGGTATATACCAATCCTATTGGATCATCATTCGCATCTTTCTCAGATTTTGAATCTTTCAGATAGTTTTTTGTGAAAAATTTCCTCATTTTCGTAATGTGATTCAGACTTATCTGTTTTGTTAGCTTCCTCTGTTAGAACGCTTTCAACAACCTTACCTACCACCTCTGAATCACCAAGATCATCAGATTTGGTGTAAGTCACATCGATGTTGTCAGGTAATTGGTCAACCAAGTTTATTGCTTTCTCCACCATTTCGTTATCATAGAATGTATAATTATTCTCCAACGGTGGTGGAACCTTATGATATTCTGACACAATTCCCTTTTTGTTCTTTTCAGACTCTTTTCCATCTGGTGTGATGTTGAAAATACGTTCCAAAATGTATGAAGAAGCATGATAACTTTGAAGTTTATTAACCAATTTTTCTTTTTCAGCTAGTTCTTGTTTAAGTTTAGCAACATCATCAATATATTGATTTAGAACTAGTTGTTTTCCTTCATATCTGGCTTCAACAAGTTTAGTTGTCTTTTGACATTCTGACAATCTATCATCTAAACTTTTAACTTTAGTCATCAAAATTTCATAAGCTTCTTTTATAGTATGATATGACAATTTCATTCCATCATACTCTTTTTACAACTCTTGAATGATTTTATCTTTTTGAACACATTCGTTACAATCAGCTAAACACTGTTGTTTAAAACTTTGTTTTCTTTTTCAAGAACATCACATTTTTGTGTCAACTCTTCTTCTTTTTGTTTCAAAAACCTTTCATTTTCAAGCATTTCGTTACATTTTTCTTTGAAAATATTTTCTATTTTAGTAAACTCAATGTCTCTGATTTTAAATTTTTCATCTTTTTCAATACAAGCACTGTATGTTTCCATGCATTTCTTGCACTATTCATCAGTTTTGTTATCAATTTTAATTGATGAGTCAGAAGATCCAGTTTGAATTATTACCTCTGTTGCTAGCACCACGGCTTCTTTTGTCGCCTGCTTCTGACTTTCTTTAATCTCTTGCTGTTTCTCAGCAACAGCTTCCTCTGCTTTCACATCGGTTTTCTTCACCTCATTCAACAACTTCTAGCTTTCATCAACAATTTCTTCTACCGTCTTCTTCTTTTTCTCAACACTGGCATAAATCACTCTTTTTATGCCTTCTTCAACCTCTTTCCTGTAGTTTGGATTTGCTTCGAGTCCTGCGACCCGTACTCCTATAGTTGGAATAGCAGCAACAAGTGCTTCAAAATCTACCTTTTGAGGATCAACTGCTGGATTCCCTTGAGGGTCTACAAAACATTTCTCTCTTAGCATCCCATCTATGTGCCCGCCTTGCTTCCATAAAAACCTCATACACTTTGCTCAATTCCATTCTTGCATGACGTTCCTCTCTGCTTGGTCTTATTTCAGCAATGAACGCCCTTTTCTCTTCCTTTATGTATTTATCCCAATTTAACCCTTCGTCATCATGAATTTTCCATCTTTTATCGTCTTGAATCGTCACCATAGCTTGTTTCTTTTCTTTAGAAGAACTTTCCTCAATCTGCTTTTGGTTTGTTCTTGACGGTTGCTTGTTGTTGCGATGATAGATGGCTTTCTTGTAGTAGTCTTCGTGAAAAGGATTCACACTATCATCTGCTTCTCGTTTTTTGCATTCTCTCTTGAAGTACCCCTTTTGTTTGCACTTGAAACAAGTGACTTTAGCTTTGTCAAACCTAACTTCATATCTGGACATTCAAGACATTTTCTTCCAGTGATCTCTATGAACCGTTGGGCTCTCCTGATTACGCTCGCCATACACCATCGAATATCCATGAGCTCTATCTTTTCCGGATCTACCTAATCGTAATCTTCCTTTGTCATATTTGTATTGCCAATCTTTCCTGCGATCAAACCTTCATAAGATTCTAGAACGAAAGCCAAGAAACTCATATGCTGTCTAGCGAAATCACTGTTCAGGTTTGGAGAATCTTTCCAGTTCTGATTTGGATTAGATTTAGATGATGCAGAAGATGAATAATATCCAGAATCATAACTCGGAGATTTACTCTTTGAAGAATCACCGGAATTTTCAGCACTGAATGTCGTACTAATCTTTGGTGCTTGTGTCTGAATGTTTAACAGCAAGCTTCTGCGATAATACAGATCAACATTCTGCAGATAACTTGAACTGGTCATCTTGTTTTGTTTCTGTAACATTAGATCATGATTCTCAAGTTTTTCAATTAGACTGTCCAAAGTAATCACTTCAAACTTAGCATCATTTCTTAGAATTATCACAAATGTTTGCCAATCATCGATGTGAGGTAATGCCTCAATCAGCTTATCAATAATCTCTTCTCTGTCCTTATAAATTCCAAACCTTTCTAACTCAATTTTCAAATGACAAAATCCTTCTATCATTTGTCGAACCGTTTCCCCTTTCATGCATCCAAACAGATCAAACTCTTTTTTCAACAACGAGATTTTGTTTTTCTTTATATCCTTTCCTCCTTCGCCTTTCAGTTTCAGTGCTTCCCACATTGATTTTGACGTTTCACCATGCTGAAGCAAGAAAAGAATATCCTCTCTAACAGATTGTTGAATCAAAGTAATCATTCTTAATTCACTCGAATGTTCCTTTTTATCATTATCTGAAAATTGTTTAAGTGTAAGCAATTCATGTTTATCATTTGTCGGCTTTTCATATCCCATTGTTAACATGATCCAATTATCATAAACATAAGCCTTCACCCAGTTTATAAATCTACTGCTCCACCAATAATAATCTTCGGTTTCGGTGGCTTTTGGTGATTTCTATAAACATTATCATAGTTCAAACTCTCGGAAATAACACTCGTAGCAGTCTTTGTTGTTACTCGTGTTTCTTCAGTTATGAACGCATTGTAAAATGTGTTGTAAAATTCTTCAGCCATGATTCCTGCAAACAATCAAACACTTGTTCAAACTTGAAAAACAAACAAATATAACTCTCGGTTTGTACAACCGTGAACTCGTGGGTTCGTACGAAGCAGCACTAAAAACAGTTTGGATATTATTCCTTGTTCGTATGAAGCTATCAAGTTCGTATGAAGCTACAAATATCCTGGTTCGTACGAAGCAACAAAACTTGGTTCCTACGAAGTGATAACCTCTGGGTTCGTATGAATGATAATTGGGTTCGTACGAAGCTGTAGGTTCGTACTATCTCAGTTCGTAACAAACAGCCACGTTTTTCATTGTTTTTCAATGATTTGATTAAGATTTGTTCAAATTTTGATCTGAAACTTTGTAGGATTGATTAAAACTGGTTTTCACACAACATATTCAAAATTTAGCCAATTTTAACCGTGGAAACTTCGTAGATCTGAAATTAAGTTCAAAAAGAATGTGTAGAAGATGAGTAGAAGAAGTTGTAAGTAGAAGATGATGAATTCAGCTCTGATGTTGATGATTCAGCTTCATTCTTCGTGTCTTCAATCCGTGCAGACAATTACCCACTCTAATACCACTTGTGGATTCGTTCCGAGGATCGATTCCTTGACCGATGAATGCGATGAACACGTATCTTGTGCGGAATCCAAGTACGTGTGTGGATGAGACACAACGAACTAATTAAATGTTGATTTCTATTGATATTGTAACAATACAGAACCGCGAAATCAAACGACAAGAGTTTCCCCACTCAAGTCACAAAGATACCCAATGAACAAGGCCCAACACACATATATATAGGCTGTGTGCCTTTGTACGAAGCTGGTTATGTCTCCCTTCGTACGAAGCGACCTGTCCCTTCGTACGAAGCTATACAATGCTCCCTTCGTACGAATAGACCAAAACACATATGAACTTTATAATTTGCTTTGTTCAGCACCAGTCTTGTCTCATCTCATTAAGCTACGATACGTGATTAACGAAAGTGATAGACATATTGCACTCACATCCGCACACGTGTGTGTGTTACATAACAAGGAAGTAGGTTTATCTTGATCCTCCGAGTGGACCTACAAGTGGTATCAGAGCTTTGACTCTCTTCCTTGTTGAAAACCAACCATTTTGGTGTGTTTTGAGCATATTTTGGGTGTTTTCTTGAACTTGAACAAGAAACTTAAATTCTTTACAAGAAAAATGGGTTAAAGTTTAAGAAAAATTTGTTGTTTGCAGTAAATTTTTACAAAAAACTTGTTAAAACACATGGCGACATGTAAAAATACAGTTTTTCTTAAAATTTCTAGCAAAAATCTAGTTCATCATTTTTTTCTGGTGATGTGTTTTGGTCGAAATACTAACCGGAATATTCTTTGTGTGATAATTTAACCTTAAACTTTAACCAAAAAGTTGTTTTTCGTATGTTTGTTTCCTAACCAAATCTGGATAACCACCAACCTACTTTCCAAAGTCAGAAATCAGATTCTTTTAAAAAAGAAACTTTTCACCAACTTTTTCACGAATAACCACTTTTCACCAAGAACTAGTTTAAACAAGAATCATTTTCACGAAAAACACTTACTCACAAAAGACTTCCAATCATGAAACATTAACCATTTTGAAACACAATATTCACGAAACATTGGATCTTTCGTGACTTCCAATTTTTCGTGACGTCTAATTCTTCGTGGGCCTAATCCTTGGTGAACATTGTTATTGGACATTGTTTAAGAAGGTAATAGGTATTTAGTGGGCTTTGGAAATTATATCAATTCTTCGTGGACTTCAATCTTTCGTGGACCTATTCATATTTTTCGTGGATTTGGGCTTGGGCTCAGTCTATTCTTCGTGAACATAAGGTGTCAACGAAAAATCAATTTTTAGTGGAAATCATTCTTGAAATCAATTTTTCATGGAAATCAATATTTTGTGGTCACTTGTTTTTCATAGTAGGTTCACAGAAGATTCAGAGTTGTGTTTGAGCTGCTAGTTTTCAGTCAACCATGAGTACACATCTTTGGGGTTAGAATCCTGATGCCAATACGGATAATACGTATACGCAAAATGGTTTAACTCTTTCATGGGCTCAGTCTTCCACACCCTCGTCCTCAACTATTCCATCACAAGCGGGTTTAATTACGGCCAATCAGTGGGCATTTGTTGCCAATCATAATCAAAGTATTCAAAACCTTCTTTTGAGCGTGAATGAAACCGGAAGTAACAATCGTCCACCAAAGCTCATGCATATGAACGAGTATCCCGGATGGCAGGATAGGTTTCAAACGTATATTCTTGGGCAGAACACGGAGTTGATATTGTGTTTTACTTCGGAATTCGATCAAGCACTTGATGAAGCTGGTTCAAGTCCCGCGTCATTTGCCAATCTAACGGCCGACGAAAAGAAGGCATATGACTTAGAAAAGAAAGCGTTCTCAATTCAAACTCAAGCCTTATACAAAGATATTTATCATCAGTTTGTGAGCTTCAAGACAACAAAGAGTTTATGGGATTCGTTTAAGGTGAGAGGTCAAGGAAATGCGACGTCACACAAACTAAGAAATGATTTGCTCAAAAAGGAATTCGATGGCTTCATGAGTATGGAAAAGAAGTCGCTGGGAGATATGACAAGTCGATATTATCATTTGCTGAGTGGGTTGAGCAGTTATGGGGTATCGTTAACTCTAGAATAGGTTGTTACAAAGTTCACCAATGCATTGCCACTCCAATGGAATGGATTCATGGAGATTTTGAAGTAAAATGGCACTTTAGCTACGACCAACATCTATGATTTCATTCAGCTGTTGGAGAACAAAAATCAAGAAGAAATCAGGAAGGCAAGAAGAGTTCAAGTGCCAAAAAATCCTGACATGTATTATGGAAATTGTGGAAGTACTAGCACTGTTGCAAGACCTGTTCAACATGCTCAGCTACAAATGGCTTTTGTCTCAAACACCAATCTGTTTAGAACACCACAACTTGTTGCCTCAGAACCAAACTTTCGGTCTACTAGAGTACCATCATTTCTTGATCCAAACTACAACGATCAACAACAAGCTTGTTATGGAAACCCTTCATCAACAATCAATCCTGGTTAGTCAACTAATCTAAACACAGTTTGGCTAGACACTTCAAGTTTTTAAAAAGTGAGTGTTGATGTTGATGCATATTTTGTATGTCTGCCACTGTGTGAATAGGCTAGATAAAGCGTGTGTTGAATATTGTATAGAATAGTGTGAAATCCAGTACAAACTGAAGGATTTGTGATGTTACAGCTCCTTCATACGAAGGGAGTCCCTTCCTACGAAGGGACGACATAGTCAGCTCGTACTGATGCGCAAGACTTAGCCGCTTCGTACGAAGGGACCCTATGTGGGTTCGTACGAAGCCAAGTAGCCTATATATAGAGGTGCTTGGGTCTTGTGTTGGACAAGCATTTGGTTCCCTGAGGGGAGATGTTGTCCAGCTGTTTTCGCGGGTATGTAACTATCATATTTTAAAAGAAACCAGATTATAAGTGACTTGTTCGGTGTCGTTCTCTGTTTCTACTCATTTCGGATCACCGAACCGGCTATCTCGAGACCAAAGCTCCGTCAAACTTGTCGGATCCTGGACTCTCAATTGGTATCAGAGCTACGGTACCGATTCAATCGATCTAACAGTTGATTGAATCACCTACGCTCATTAATTTTGGATGCGTAGTGAGTTTTGACGTAAAATATCAGAAAAACATCAAATTGAAGATCAATTCACGGATGGAATTCGAAATTGAAGACATCTTTATGTTCGGAATTGATTTTCGCATAATCCTGTGAAGTTTCATCATGAAATTCAAAGAAATAAAGATTCTAGATCGAAAAATGTGTTTGGAAGTGTTCTTGAGAAATCAGCGCAGCTTCGTACGAAGGGACGTTACTAACTATTATACATGTTGATACGAATCCACACATGAGTAGAGAATCACAGTAAGCTAAGGAAATGGAAAGTCAAATGTGATAAACGGTCACACTGATGATATGCCAGTAGGTTTTACACATTTAGTATATTGATTTCGAAATATAAACCTAAACGTCAATAACTTTCTTATCTCGTGGGGAACATCTCTCGGATATATGGATAACCTCCGAAATCTCGTTTGAGAGGTTTCCTAATTCTGAGATACTAGATTTTTATACTGTTTGATATCTAGGGTATTACACCTGGTCTTCTGATTTTGCGTGAGCAATGGCCTAGACCTCGTATAATACTTTGCGTGCTTAATAAAGCTTTCCCTCTGCATAAAAATTGAGAAAATATCGAAAGATATAAATCAAGTGCAGTTGTAAACAAGATCCCTAAGTGGGACACACCTCAAGTCGAGCCTTCATCTCTTTGAGTGAACGGTAGTTCATACCTGAGCTCTCAAGGTCTCGCATAACCCAGAGTATAGATATCAATATAGTATATTCACCTGTAAGACTAAATCTTGGAAATCTTGATACGGGAGTATATTCTGAGGTGGGACACGCGAATAAGTTTAAGTTCTTAAAACACTAAATCTCGTATCTCAAATTAGTTGATGTTTGTGTGAGAATTTATATGGATCAGTATACTGACAATCTAGGTGAATCGTTTAAAACTTAAACTCTTAAAGGTCAATGGTGCTAGTGTCATAAACTGATATGATCCTCTGACGCAAACTAAACAAAAATATTGTCTGTAAATATTTGTTTTCTGCATTTTATTCAAGAAAATTTCCAAAAAGTTTTTCGGAGAGTTTTAGCATAAACTTTGTAAAATACAAAAAGATTTTGTTTCTACTTTAGTTTCGACAACCGATGTCTGAAAGCTAAGTTTCAAAATCTAAGTATGCAAAACATGTTTCTGGAAAATAAAAAAGTTCATTAAATTGAAACTTGAGTTTTTCAAAATGAAAAATCAAAAATAGTTTGTGAAAATCTCAAAGGTCATTAATTTGGACTTGGATGATTATCTGTGAGGATTTTGGATGCTTCATTGTCAAATACATAGTTATTTGATAGGGGGAATAGAGTCGGGTAATTCTGGGAGATTTCAAATTGTTAAACTTTTGAAATTATAAAGAACCAGGCAACAATTTTAAAATGTGCAATAGAGCCAGGTTCTTAATCCTATGATATATTGAGCTTTAAATGTCATATTTTGATGCTTAGAGTCAGATTACCGATTATGGATGATCTATAAGATTTCATTGTTAAATATTTGTGGTTAAAGCTACTTTTCGATCTTGAACCTAAATCGTCAAATATTTTACCAGTGGTTTAAAATTGTTAGATTTTCAGATATTAAGCCAGATTCTGATCCCGGTAGCTGAGTCTAAGGGGGAGTCTGAAGACGAGCTCAAAGCAAGGGAGAGCTTGTAATCGAAGAGCCAGGTGTCGATCCTGAAAAGTACGAAAGCTTAACGAAAGGGGGGGCCTAGAGAAAGAGTCAACTGAAAGGGGGAGCTGAAGCAGAACGCAGAATCACAAGAAGTTGGTTAAAGCTAAAGGGGATTTTGTGGTACTGAAGATGGTCAAAGCTTCAAAAAGACTTAAAGATAGAGAGAAGAGAGAAAGCTATGAGATTGACTGCAGTAATATCCAAGGGGGAGTCTGTGAGTGCATAATGTCTATCACTTCTGTCAATCGTGTATCATAGCAAGAAAATGAACAAGACATGGTTTTATAATGTTAAATATAGGGGAATGGCATAATTGTAAATAAGGAGTCCTTCCTTATGTGAGCCCTATAAATAGGAGCCTTATGTTTAATTTTTAGAACTTTTGCAACTTTGGAGCATTAGAGAGTTCTAGAGAGAGAAAGTGCTACAAGGTGATTCAAGATAAACAAGGAGATATTCAAGGTAAATTGAAGATACAAAATCATGGAAGACGAATTTTACAACACGTTTTACAACGCGTTTACGTCCGAAACAACGACCGCAACAAAAAGCATTTCGAAAACGATTTCGGATAGTCTGAATTACGATAACGTGTACGGAAACCATGAGAAACCACCGAGATTAATGAATATTGAGGACTATAATTGGTGGAAAAAACGATTTGAGGGTTGGGTAAAAGCATTCGCTTATAATAGTTGGTTAATGTTAAAATTGGGATATAAAATACCAACTAAAGATGGTGGCATTTTATTAACATTCGAAGAATTTACTAAAATAGATGTAAAAAACATTTCTGCTGAACAAAAGATGATTGCACTGTTATATCAATCTGTTTGAGACGATATTATTTCACTACTCAATTATGACAACACTTCAAAAGTTTTATGGGAAGCGTTAGAGAAAAAATATGCGGGTGGTGTCACACCCCGACCGCGTTAAAACAACAAAACCGCGGCGGAAATGTTGGGGAGTGGAGTAACAGAATCATAGTTTCACAACACATGGATATTGAAGTTATGTTTTATTAAATTATTAAGTGTTTAACATTGTCTTAAAGTAAAACAAACGAGTTTAAACATATTGTCTTTCTTGTTTTATTTCACTAAGGCCTCGTCCGTTCCAACGTGAGCATGAATCATAATCGTCAAACAACAGCACCTGAAACATATGTGAAAATAAAGTGAGCATAAAAATGCCGGGTAGTACATAGGTTTTGTGAGTGTGTCAAATTCATGGCTTGTGTACATATTACAATACCTCGTACGACTACTAGAGTCGATAATTGAAAACCTTGTATCGAAAAGTGTTTGGTATTGTAATATGATTAACCAACTAAAACAAGTTGGTTATATGTTTGTGAAAACCCTGTTTCCATGAATCTTGACCAAAACATTTGTTTTTGTAAACCAAATTGTAAATCGTCTCATGAGAAAACTTGTATGGTTTATATCATTTAGTAAACATCGTTGCATGACATCGTTTGAAATCATTCGTCCAAGTGAACTAAATAACGCCACGGAATGTAATATGATAAAAGCACTTATATATAAGAAGTACCATCGGCGTATCTACCATGATTTTATCACGTTACACCCGTCCCGTTATCTAATCACTTACCATAAACCAATCGTTCAATTCGTTCGTCTTATCAATCGTTCGTGTCATCAAAACCAATCATTCAAATCGTTCAATTCGTTCATGTTATAAATCATCGTTCAATTGTTCGTGTTATAAACCATCGTTCAATCGTTCATGTCATAAATCATCGTTCAATCGTCCGTGTTTTAATTGTGAAAACTAACTTTTGGTCGTTCTAGTTGAACACATTCAAACCTGTGTGACTCGTCTATACCACCAAAGGGTAACTTTAATCGACTAACAAACCACCAAAGGGTTTGTTAAAATAACAGTTTCTATCGTTACCCACATTACCGCCAAATCCATGGTGATAGTCCGATAACGGGATCTGTCAGATCCTATGGTACCATAACGTACTACTAGTCGGCTTGGCCAAAGCTAATGAATGTCATTCGTGTTATGTATCAACGCACCAACAAGTTCGTCCACATTATTGAAATCGTTGTGTTTAATATAAACCATAGTATTTGTTTTTGACAACTCAAAATCATTGAGCACATATGAATCACCCCAAAACAATTGAAAGCAGTAAAAGAGGGGAATCTATGTACTCACTTGAGATTGCAAGGTATCCACGATTAAGTGAACTAACAAAGCTCGAGAAATCAAGGAATCAAGTGGCACCTAGTATGGAATCACTATGTTAATAATCGGGACCTAAATCGAGAGATCGGGTAGAATGAGGTCTTGTAAACCAAATGAGTGTTGAAACTCATATGATATGGTTTAACAAAGCCTACATTCTGATTTGAAATCAATCCTAAGTGCTTTTGACCCGTTGTGAACCGTTAAGGTAGTTTATGCTACTTTAACGCGTCATTTGCGCAATTACGCGTTCATAGGGTCTAACTAGTCCTATGATAAGTCTTATATGCCTAAACATGTTTAGTAATATTGCATAATCAGTTTAAGTGTCAAATTTTTTGTTACATATGCTTAAAATGAATTTATGCACAAAAAGGGCATTTTGGTCATTTTCCTAAGGCATACAAACTACCTATCATACAACTAATCAAACGAAGTGACCATAAGGTATAACCTCGGAAGGTTATTCCCCATACCACTATGGTCACAAAATATGTTTGGTCGGATCCTAATGATCGACCAAACGGGTCAGGTTCGAAAGTCAAAGCGGTTGTCGAGACCGCTTGACTTACGACCCTAAACAAGCACTAAACTAAAAGTGACGAGTTAAACATGTTAAAACATGTTTAACTAAGTTAGAAAACTGATTTGATATCAAAACAAAGTGTTTTGGTACCTGAAAATAGTTTCGCCGCAAAATGCAAATCATCGTGCATTTTGACCGAAACTTTGACTCGTCACTTCGACTAATCAACGTGGTAATCAGTAAGTATAGTCGCAAGGGACTATACCCATCATGATTACGCGCACGTTGCAAAGTTCGAACGAACTTTGTTTTGACCAATTCATGGTCAAAGCCGAAAGTGAAACACTGTTTGACTTTTAGCTTGAAATAAATAAACAAGACTTGAAAGAACACTTACAAGTGCTCTATGCTAGAAAAATGACTAGAAAAACTCAGGTAAGAGGCCTCCAACAATGTGGTAGCCTCTACTTAGAGTTTGAAGAGAGAAGAGAATGAAAATGAGCAAGTTGGAATGAAGATGATCATGGGTATTTATAGTAATCTAGGATGAATGTGATCTTGCCAAGTGTTTTGTGTGGTGATCAAGGAATAATCTACACCACACACTTTTTAGGCCAAGAATTAGAGCCTTGTTGATCACACAATTAGCCCACAATAATCAGAAACAAGGTTTAAAAATCAAGTGCAGTAGGTTGTTTTAAAGAAAAAAAGTTTCTGCCGAGCTCCATCAGTCGCGGCCCGCGACCCACGGCCCGCCAGGTAGTCTGGCCAGAAGTTTCATTTTTGTCATTTTCAGTCCCTGCAGCTTCGAAACTTGTTTTTCAACGCGTTTAACCACCGTTAATCCTATTTCAAGGCTCTACAAGGATGTTAAAGCATAGGCGACTTGAATTATGCTTGGAAATATCACAGATGTCGGTTCGTTTGGTCATACGATCGCATTTTTCGGTTAATTACGACGAAATTCAAACGGACGTGAAAACGATCCAAATTGCGTGACGAACGGTATTTTTGTATTCCCATGACTAAATTACAATATTCAAGTGATTAAAAAAAATTTGAATGTCCGGATATGGTCAGAACAAAAGATATGCACGCATTTGCATACTTTCGTAGTTTTGACGCTTTTAGTCCCTGTGATCAAATAAGCGTATTTTCGCATACCGAACCCCTCAGAACTTATGTATAAGTTATGCAAAGGGTATTTAGGGTATGTTTAGCTTATGATCTTATTCTGGAGTGTACGTTGCTATGCGAATTGGCAGACTTTTGCAGTTTGTCGCAAATAGTCGCTGTGATCGAATAAACTTGTTTTTGCCATACCAAACCGTTCAAAACTTATTTCTAAGTTATGTAAAGGTTATTTAAGGTATGTTAAGCTTGTGTCACTTTTCCAGAGTGTATGTCATGTTAAACTGATTACGTTTCCGTAACTGTTTGCGTATAACTTTCTAGAAAGTGATTAAGAGCTCGAAATCGAACAAGAATTGAAGCGTGAAATTGTCAAACATAAATAAACAAATATTGAGATCATAACACATTGTTTCATTGATATTTGATATTGTTCTACATCGTACAGTGTTTTCAAGAGCACAAATGTTACAGGTGGTGATGAAATTGTCAAAAACAAATGATCATTATTGAAAAAGGAGTTTGATTTGTTTACATGCTTAAAAGGCGAAAACGTACGTCAAATGATTGAAAGATTTTTCCATCTTAAACTCAAACTGGAGAGGTTTGGTGTTTACAAAGACAACGAGGAGATCATTGACAGGCTGATCGAAGCACTTCCAAATGAAAACGATTGGCCATACTATGTCATGATACTCAAAAATGGCAATGATACTAAAATGATGAATCTTGATTGGTTGATCTAGAAGCTTCAAGGCCATGAACTAGAAATACAAAATCAAAACAAAACGGCCAATCAAAACTACCAACAAAATGTCGATTAAGAAGCATGTTGTTAAGCAACCACGTACGACAGACGGCTTTTAGTCCTAGTAGTTCAACGATTCATTAAAAAGCAGTCTTCCAAAGTATGATTCGGGTTATCATTCATCCTCCGCATCAAATCAATCGAATCCGAAAATAGTTCAATGCTACATCGCCACAGACCTGAAAAAATCTCAAAGCCTGAATGCAGAAGCTGTCAAGCAACAAATGGTGTTCTTAGCATCCATTCTTGAATCATATGAAAGTCTGGTCATGGGTAAGGTTGGAAACTGTTGGTACACTTTATGTGGACGCGACTCGACTCGGTTAGATTCAGTTCGGGTCGACTCGGTTAGGTCCGGCTCAAGCCAGACGTCACGACATTCCTCCGTCGTGCGCCCCAGAGTTCGACACGCGAAGCACGAAGCACCGCGAACCAAGACAAGGTGACACATCACCATGACATCACCTTTGTGATGTCATGATGATGTCAACATTTATCTCATGTGGTGCTAATTGAAAGTTTACAACAGAAACTTCACTGGGCCGATTCCTTTGCACAATGGGCCGTAAATTAATGTTGGGCTTTTGACTTCTGTTTGGGCTTATCACAACATCGACAAAACAGATTAGTTTAATATGTATGTCGACGAAACAGAATGTGTTTCGTCGACTTTAGTGTTTCGTCGAGTGCCTTTATGTGTTTCGTCAGTCTGTGTCTGTGTTTAGTATAAATACCTCTCTCTGTTTCGTGTGAAATAGAGATGAGAGCTTACACTTAAAGAAACTCTGTCAAAATTCTGTTAAACTGTGTTTGTATCAGTTTGTAATCGGTTCTCATCCCATTTAATCAATCGAGTGTGTATCATTGATTATACCGTGTAGTTATTGTTTTACATGTTTGATTTGGCATAGTTACGTGGATTCCGCACTCGTAACCGTGTTTGCTATAAACCGTGTTTGCTCTGATACCAATTGTAGGTCCCGTTTTTCTGGTGAGGATCGATAACGAAAACCTATTCCCTGTTTATAACAAACACGGTAACGGGTGCGGAATCCCCGTGACGGTGCAAACCAAACAAAGTGTAAAACACACGGGTAACCAAAGATTCAATATCTATTGATTAGGAATGAGTACAACCACAAACATATACAAACAATGTTTTAACAGACTCTCACTAAGTCTCTCTGTGCTCATCTATTTCACACAGAAACAAATGAGGGTATTTATACTAGACAGACACAGAACATGACGAAACACATAAAGGCACTCGACGAAACACTAAAGTCGACGAAACACATTCTGTTTCGTCGACATACATATTGATCCTATTCTGTTTCGTCATGTGTATTGAAGCCCAAAACAAAGGTCAAAGTCCATCACTAGTCTTCGGCCCAAGTGTTTAGGTTACGGCCCAGACTTTGTTTCATTTGACAAACTTTCACCAATATTCAATATAGTGACATCATCATGACATCACAGAGATGATGTCATGGTGATGTGTCACCTTGTCTTGGTTCGCGGTGCTTCGCGTGTCGAACTCTGGGGCGCACGACGGAGGAATGTCGTGACGTCTGGCTTGAGCCGGACCTAACCGAGTCGACCCGAACCGAATCTAACCGAGTCGAGTCGCGTCCACATAAAGTGTACCAACAATCTCCCCCTTGGACGCTACTCGTGATGGTTCGTCTTCCGTGTCTTTCATGTCGGAGGATCTTCAAAGTCTTCACGCGTCATAAGTAGAAAGTGTATCAACAAACTCCCTTTTTATTTAGGTAGTGTGTTAACAAACTCCCCCTTAGAATGAACTCTCCATTGAGTCATGCTCGTGAATCATTTGACTTGTCAAATCTTCAGATCCTTGTGGTGTTGATGAAGGGTCAGCGGCAACTCGATCATTTTATCCTTTGTGGGCCTCCACTTCGTGTCTTCATTCCAAAGCTTATCATCGAACATGTTCTCCTCGCCTTTAGCATCTGCACATGCAAGAAAGCTAAACGCATAATGAGAACAACCGCTTGGAATATAGTTAACATTTAAACAAATGACACAAATGAGATCAAATCTCAATCAAACACCGACCGACAACAGTTTGAAAGTTTAACAAATTATTCAATTTTAGTCCTTTAACTTTCAAAACTCGTTAACTTCGACAGTTTATGAAGGTGCAATTGTTTTCCGGCTTACAATCAGGATTTTGGGTAGGATAGACTCGAGTTCCAACATCGGTAAATCAAAAATAAACTAGAAGCAAAATCTTTTTGGATTTTATAAAGTTTATATTAAAACATACCTAAAATCTTTTTGGAATTTTTCATTTTTCAAATGTAAAGACGGAAAGCAATAAATAAATATATACAGACATTCTTTTTGCGAGTTTCGAGGGTAAGAGAATCATATCAGTGTACGGTCATGCAAAAACGCTCTTGTTGTTCAATTAGTTAACATTTAGATAAGCATCCTATAACAATTATCGGTATTGTTGTCCACTTAAGCTCAACTTATCAGATGTAATCATGGCGATGGGATACGTTAAGGTATGATTTATACTTACCGACCGGTGTTCATCCACACACGACACATTCTCGTATCAAGGTATGCACGAGAGTTCATCTTACCGGTGAGTATACCGTTTATCATCTGTTTTGACGTATAAAAAGATGTGAGTAACTCACTTATTTTGATTGAAAACAAGCCCTATGTGATAGAATCACTTATTGATGAGGAACTTGATTTTCAGATGCATGAGGGCACAAGAGCAAGTCCGTGAACAGGTCAGTACTTTCGTACAGCAAAGAGACGAACTTGACTCCCGCAAAGAATCTGTGATATAATATCACTTATTTTGTTTGGACATGTGATTGTTGATCACTTATTGAGGTCGAATGCAGTATATATACGTATGTATAGTATCATGGAAGATCTTAGACTTCGTCTCCGTTATTTTTACGGTTTGATACAACCATGATACCCAGATGATAAAACAGCATAAAGACCGAATATCTCAAAACCTCGGCAATCTCTCAAATGAAATTTCGGTACTAAGACCATATGCCAATGTGTGGTTCCCACCTGGTCTTCAGTCGATTAAGGTTTATATCACCCTGCACACTTTAAGATGATTGTGAGCCTACCGATACATCTTATATAGAGCTGCTTAACATTTTTTCATTTTGCATTTCAGTTTAAAAAAGGTTTCGACGGACCACTGATCTACTATCATTTTCTCTTTTGCTCGCCAGGAAACTCATTTTTGTTTTGCCATGTTTTTGGGTTTTGAAATTTTTCGATGTTTTTGAATTTTTCAAATTGGATTTACTCCCCCTAAAATCAACAAACTAAGATAAATTTAAAAGACACAAATATATTTACAAAAACGATTTCCCAATGTCGGTTAACTCATGTTGTACCTCAATGCCGTTTACCAAAATTAATTTTGAATCAGAAATGATTTATCGAATTTTGGAAAAATGAGTTGGCATGTCGGTAAGCGGTGCGGACCATGACAACATTGATGAGTTTCATAATGAAACAATCACGTGTGAGGTGATATTCTAGTTCAACGTGTCAGGTCAAAGAGTGCTACGAGAGGATAACAATTTATAAAGCAGCTTAAATATCGACAAGTAAAGGAGAGATTAGAAATTTAAAACCGTATCCTGCAACTGCTTCGTGCATTTCAATGAATCTGAGCGCTCTCCCAAACTGGATATCCACCCGTTGTGGATTTCAAAGTTGATTTTTGTAGCTACTGAGAAATCTCTTCACAGCAACAAGATCAGAAACCTTTGGGTCCGGCTGGTCTTCCATATTGCACCAGCGAAGGTCTTTGTCTTTCTCTTTCAGAAGTAGTGTGCGGTTGTTCGATCCATGCCAAGGCATCCGCACACCCGGTTGGTTTGTTCAACAAACACATTTTCTTCAATTACACCGCGAAGAAATGTACATTGCACGTTCATCTTGTTGATTTTGAACATCAGACGTGCTGCAGGTGCGTACATTTTGATTGAATCTATCCTGGGGACCCGATTAAAGCCTTGAACAATCAAACTTTGGAATGATTTTCAATTTGTCGAAGCTTTCAATTTCTTTCGACAGACAATTCTGTCCTCTTTTCTTTTTCTTCTCTCCATCAAAGGCAACCACTCCTAGAAATAACAATATCTTGGAGCTTTGAGTCGCCTATCTTGTGCATGGACACTCCACTATCAACAATCCGATGACTATTGATAGTTCCTCCTGGAACATCCTACACACTCACTCAGAGATTAGTTGGAGAGGGGGACCCAAGCCTTAACAGACTTGGGTCTTCCTTCATCATCGAAGATTGTGACTTCGATTTCCTGATGATTCGGAATGGAGTAAGCTTCCCCTGAAACAGTTACCGATTTTGGTTTCCAAATCTGTTTTTGTTTTTCATATTTAACATTTGATTCAACAGATTTTGTTAGGACAACCTCCGGTTTTAACGCCTTTTCAACCTTTTTGACGTTTTGACGTCGTTGTTTTGTTTCTTGTTCTTTAACAGTTCTTTTATCATGTTTTGGTGAAACAGAACGACGTTGTTGGGGAACCTTTTCAGGTGGTGCTCTTTCTACAAAATTTGGTTTGGGCGAGTTTGTGCAGTCTTTAATGATGTGCCCAAACTTCCCACATTTGAAACAAGTTCTCCTTTCAACAAACTTAGGAGAAGCTGTTCGACGACCTGACGTTGAAGTTGTAGACCCAGAGGTACTAGCTTCACACCCATTTGTGCGTTGAGTGTAATTGTTTTCACTATTATGTTTCAAAATGTTGACTTTTTGAACAAAATCGGTATTTGTCTTATTTTCAAAAGTCTCCACTTTATCAGTACCTTTGGAGGACACAAATTTAACGTCTTTTGCCTTCTTCTTGTAACGAGCTCCTTTTGTTTCAGCCTTTGATTTAGAAACATTAGGCCTTTGAGCTCGTTGAACTGGTTGTTTACCCTTAGGAGCTACAGGTTGTTGCTTTGTTGGTGATTTTGGTTTTCCAAATTGTTTTCTAACTTCAGCTTTTGGAATATGATCACACTGAGTTACAATAACTCCCGGGATCGTCTTTCCCAAAAACTTGCTTGTGTTATCTTCAAAAACTTTATCAATCGATGATGGATTGACGTCTTTAATTGGAAAATCATTATCCGAAAAAATTTTGGAATCACCAACCAAAGTATACAACACATTGTTACTCTTAACGGTAGACACATGTTTCTTGTCGTCCTTGACAGGATTAATCACTTGTTTGGCAACTTGTTGCACAACAGGAATAGGAGGATCACAAAGAATATGATTCTCAATTGGAATTTCTATTCCCTTCTTCTTGTCAAGTGATTCATCCTGGTCATTAGCATCTGTTTCATCATCAGATGAATCATAATCCTCAACAATTGGAGGACTTTGACTCACTGATGTTGAAGTTTCTGTTTCAACAGATGAGGTTCCCGAGGAATTGTTCGGTTTGAACCCTAATCCAGTAGTAAATTCCTCATAATTAAGAGGCACACTGGGTTCAAAACGAGGCATATCCTCTTCATCAGGTGGTGGAGCATAATTGTGTCTCAAAGGGGGCGGACATTTCTTATACCCAACACCACTCTTGTTTTTCTTCAGTTGTTGAACGTCAATTATGTGATCGAGCACAAATCGGGAGTTAGAATAACTCTCCAATTTTTGCTTGATCGCATCGTGCTCGCATTTTGCAATGGCTAATTCCTTTTTGGTTTCCTCAACAATATTAATGTACTTGTTAATACTAATTTGTTTATGATAAACAACTTTGGTAGTTTCGGAAACACTTTTCTTTAAATTTTCAATTAAAGATTTAAAGTCCTTTTCGTTTCTTGTTAAAGCCATATTTGCTTCTTTGCACTTTGATATATCAACAACCAAACTTTGATTGTGACCATGAATTTTGTCACATTCAAGTTTCACTCTTTCACATTCCTGTTTCATATAAGCACAATCACTACATATTCTAGGAGTTTCGGATTTTACCTGACTTGTAGAAGCTGTGACATTAGCCATAAAGGTAGTCTGAGAAGAGAAAGATCCGTCTTCAGTGAGAATCTTCTCCATTTCTTTTGATGTAGCATCAGCTTTCTTGATCAAGTCAGAATTTTGACATTTCATCTCCTTGGCACTCTTGGTATTCTTGATAATTTCAGCATAAAACGCTGATTGTGAGTCCGTACTCCATCCATATGGACTCGTACAACTCATATTTGATGTATGTAAGTGAAGAACTGATCACACTCTTGAAAACAGACTGTTATCACACTTTTGGAAGTCCTCTGTTTAAAATTTACAAGTATCGACGAAACAGAATTGAAGCCCAAATCAAATGAGAAGCCCAAATCAATGTTAAGCCCACTTCGACGAAACTGTTTGATTGAGGTCCGACGAAACAGAAGTTTAATATGATCGACGAAACAGTTTTTGTTCTCTTATGCGACGAAACAAGAATGATGTTTGTTGTTGAATGACGAAACACATAAAGATATTAATTAAAAGAGCCGAAACTTTTGACTGGTGACCATTTGACTTTGACTGATCTGAATGATTAAAAAGAACGACGAAAATGATTTGTTATATAATGCCGACGAAACAAGTATACAATATTTAAGTTGACAAAATGATTTGATATTTGTGAATATTATATTTAAGTGACGAAACAGTTTATAAACACATGTTTGACGAAACAGAATTGCTTTTGATTAAATGGCGAAACAGATCTGAAAGATGTGTGTGACGAAACAGGAATGGATAAGGTTGGGATTTGGTGAGATATTTCAACTTGACCTGATGTTGCTTCTGACACAAAGACTCTATTTTCAAACTTCAGCACATGGTTTGCTTATCCCTTTTTCAACAAATAAATCATCACATACACCCAAAAGTAGACATAATATATTATAATCAATTAACACTTTTCTTTTGAATCAAAATTCAGATCAAACATACAGATATATTCAAGAACAAGAACAATATTTGAAGAACACTATCAAGATCAGATGAACAAAACGATGATTCCGGCCAAAATAAATTTTCGAAACACGATTTTGCCTACAACTTTCAACAAAAACCCACAATAACATACAAGCATGCAAAATAATAAGGTTTTCACTAAAACTTATAACAAAACAACAAGATAAACACTGATTTTCGAACCTTTTTCAGAAAATATATAAACTTTCAAGAACACTTTTTCAGAAAATCATAAACAAATACTTGATAAAAACCGAACAATGTTTGATTTTAAACAAGGATTAGAGCCAAACGCTCTGATACCAATTGTAGGTCCCGTTTTTCCGGTGGATCCAATACGAAAACCTATCCTTGTTTATAACAAACACGGTAACGGGTGCGGAATCCCCGTGACGGTGCAAACCAAACAAAGTGTAAAACACACGGGTAACCAAAGATTCAATATCTATTGATTAGGAATGAGTACAACCACAAACATATACAAACAATGTTTTAACAGACTCTCACTAAGTCTCTCTGTGCTCATCTATTTCACACAGAAACAAATGAGGGTATTTATACTAGACAGACACAGAACATGACGAAACACATAAAGGCACTCGACGAAACACTAAAGTCGACGAAACACATTCTGTTTCGTCGACATACATATTGATCCTATTCTGTTTCGTCATGTGTATTGAAGCCCAAAACAAAGGTCAAAGTCCATCACTAGTCTTCGGCCCAAGTGCTTAGGTTACGGCCCAGACTTTGTTTCATTTGACAAACTTTCACCAATATTCAATATAGTGACATCATCATGACATCACAGAGATGATGTCATGGTGATGTGACACTTTGTTTTGGTTTGCACCGTCATGGGGATTCCGCACCCGTTACCGTGTTCGTGATAAACAAGGATAGGTTTTCGTATCGGATCCACCGGAAAAACGGGACCTACAGAAACCCCAATATGACGAAAGAAGATTATGACCAGATCGATCCAGAGGAGATGGAGCTGATCGATATAAGATAGTGCATGGCTAGCGTTATGAGGAGAGCTCAACGGTTTATGGAGATTACAGGAAGATCATGTTTGGGAGTTGCTGACACAAAGCTAGGATTCGCCAAATCTAAGGTTACCTATTTCAGGTGCAAGTAGAAAGGGCACTTCAAGAGAGAGTGCACAAACCGACAATCAGATGAACCTGTGAATCCTTTTAGAGATGATTACTACCAGAAAGCTATCTACCATTGCATCAGTGAGTTGCCAAAGGTGAATCAAAAGCAAACTGGTGAAAGTTCATCGAAAATTCGACAACAAGCTATGGCGGTATTCATGAAGATGAAGGATTTAATTGGAGTAAATACATTTCAAGAGAAGGGCATGCGTTAGTTGTAGAATATTTGAAGTTGCATAATATTCAAACACAGCTCAAGGTTTTTAATGAGACAATCCGACAGTGACAGCCAAGGGGGAATCTATTGATGCATATTTTGTATGTCTGACACTATGCGAATAGGCTAGATAGAGCGTGTGTTGAATATTGTATAGAATAGTGTGAAATCCAGTACGAACTGAAGGTTTTGTGATGTTACAGCTCCTTGGTACGAAGGGAGTCCCTTCGTACGAAGGGACGGCGTAGTCAGTTCGTACTGATGCGAAAGACTTAGCCGCTTCGTACGAAGGGACGACATAGTCAGTTCGTACTGATGCGCAAGACTCAGCCGCTTCGTTCGAAGGGACCCTATGTGGGTTCGTATGAAGCTAAGCAGCCTATATATAGAGGTGCGTGGGTCTTGTGTTGGACAAGCTTTTGGTTCCCTGAGGGGAGATGTTGTCCAGCTGGTTTCGCGGGTATGTAACTTTCATATTTTAATAGAAACCTGATTACAAGTGACTTATTCGGTGTCGTTCTCTATTTCTACTCATTTCTTATCATCGAACCGATTATCTCGGGACCAAAGCTCCGTCAAACTTGCCGGATCCTGGACTCTCATGGTGTGATCCTTGGGTAGGAGACCTTACAAAATTATATCAAATAAGGTATAAAAATAACCCTTTTTAGTACTAATGTTAGAAAAGGTGTGTTTCTTTGTATACTTTTGATTTTCAGAATTAAAAGAGCTTAGAACAAATTAACGGCAAAAACCAGCATAAATACAGAAGAAGGGAAGTTGATACACCATATCGACCCCTTGAGCTTCACCCAAGACTAAAAACAACAAACCAAAAGCCACGCACGGGCCATGCCTGCCGGGCATGGGGCCGTGCCCTACTCAAGATTCCCTGGCGAAAAAGACAAATAGAAGCAGGTCCGTGGTCAACTCTCAGATTTGCAAATCTTGGATCATACAGCAAGTACAAGGACCATGGGGTTGTGCCGTTGACACATGGGGCCGTGTGAGCATCTGGACTGACAAGAGCATTAAATGAAGACAAAAAGGAGAAGGACACGGGGTCGTGCCTACCAGGTACGGGGCCGTGTAAACCTACTGTTTTCAGCTATAAATAGATGTACTTAGTTTACTTGCAATTCATCCATTGGCAAACCATTTCTTTCACTTCCACTACCACAACACCATCATCTTCCACCACAACCGTTAGAGTTAGAGTGGGTAGTAGTCTCGGGATCAAAGATTGATAGTAAGAGCTTTTGTCAAACTATGGCCATGCTTGGCTAATCTCTTACATCAATTGGTGAAGATAAAATCTTTTATGTATTACTTTTGATTTCTAACATTTGGTCACTTTTTAATTGGGTATGTATTACTGACTTTAATAACTAGTTTTTTATATTGAAGGAGAATTTATGTAATCATTCTTCATATGTCGTTGATTCACTCATTCGTGTCTTTACGGTCTATATAAAGCGTGTTAACTGCCTGGAATGGGGTTAGAAGGGTGGTTTGGGTAAAATTCTTGCCTCGTTCAGTGTATAAATTCTTCGAGGACTTCATTCAAGCTTATTAGGACTTTCTTTGAGGCAGATAGCATCAAATCGGGGGAAGTAAGAACGACTTGAATCCCTTATAAATAAACTACTATTAAAACTTTAAACCAGTCTTGCGGGACTGTATCTCTGCTGACTCAGACCAATATAGCCGAGGGTAGCGTTGCCTCCGAATGAAAGACATGCCACATTTTGCATTAATAACTTACTTAATTATATTTCAATATTTCGGCCTTGCGGGACTGTATCCCTACTGACTCAGACCAATATGGTTGAGGGTAGCGTTGCCTCCAAAAGAGGGACATGCCACTATAACTAAGATAATCTCTTAAAAACCCAAAGTGCGGAAATCATCAAAGGATACATAAAAGATGAGTCGGAACCAAGTGATTCTTTCTTGCTTATTTGTTTTTTCTTATTAATTTAGTGTCTTTCTTTATTTTTACTTGTTTAAAAACCGTTTCTCAAAATTTGGGTCGATTAGACGTTGACGATAAACCGGTATTAAAAGCTATTATGTCTTTGGATGTGACAACTCGAGTTTCCGACATTCTTTATTCGCATTTATTGCACGTTGACTTTGACTGTTTAGTTGTTTGACTTGTAACTGTACATTGTGATATGATAAAACGTATGGTTTTGTGAGTGTTGCATGTATGTGATTGATATGATAACATGTGACTTAGTATTTTAGAAAATCACCTAAACTGTGTAACACATGAATATACTCGAAACAATAGTGTTTCGCCATAAGACATCTCGACGAAACAAGACTGTTTCGCCAACCCGAACTCGACGAAACAAAACTGTTTCGCCGGCCCAGTAATACGCCGAAGCCCAGTTATGGGCCCAACCTTGTTACGCGAGTTTTATATCACAAAACTGTTTCATTCGTGAAACTTATCATCACAACCGAAAACCCTAGAGCATCTATCCCTAGAGAACGACGGCAACAGTAGAAACCCTTTCCCTCATTTGCAATATCATTTTGATCAACTCAGATTTCCGGTTAGTGTCCAACCTTTACATGAATTGCTTGTTAACTGTATAGTTGGAATCACTAGTAGTTGATAGTATCTTGCATGAATAATTAGTTGATTGTATGTTAATGGCTGATATCGGTTTATGTGCGAATATACTGACAATACACGTGAAAGATGAAGAACTTCAAAGTCGATAGCATGTTTGTGTAAACTGTCAGCCGTTTTAATATTCCATATATGCATGTGAGTTATCAATTTGTGGTCCAATTAAATCAATATTCCATATGAATTCGGTCAGACTTACATGTGGTCTTTTATTGTGGTTCAATAGAATTATAATATATTGGTGTTTAATCATATAGCAACATGACAACAATATAATCTTGTCGGCCATGAATGGTTATTTCAATGATGAGTTTGTGTATAGATTTAATGAGTCTAGACTACTGAGCATATTAGTTGATAATTGATAAGCATATTGTTTTGATTTGTCTTAGTGATGACGGTATGATTGTATGATGATTGTTCCAATACCTCGCATGATGTGACGACAGAATTAGGGTTACCATGTAACAGATTTTTCACGTAACTGATTATACGACGTAACTGATAACTCGACGAAACAGACATCTTGGCGAAACAGAAAGTGTTTCGCCAAGGAAAGTCGACGAGATAGAAATCCTGTTTCGCCAAACAAGACTCGACGAAACAGGATATGTGTTTCGTCAATATTGTGATTCGCCAACTTATGTGTTTCGCCGACTTGAATGTTTTGCACAGTAACATGACTTAACTCTGTTAGAAGTTAACTAAGATATTTAACTGCTGTTAAATGATATACATGACTTGTGAGATCTCGAATACGTGTTACATGTTTATACGTGAACCACTTGAACACAAACTGATTATTCTATACGTGCATACTCTAGGAAGTGATTGATTTACTTTGAGCACATACTTAGCATACCGAGCAAACCAAGGTGAGTTCACACTTGTACCAAGGCATGGGATTCCCCAGTTGGGTTGGGAATGGGATTGAATGATTACCTGTACTTACATTACCACTAGACTACTTACCACGGTCCTCGGATTGGGAAGGATGCCTGTGCCAAATTCTATACAAAGCCTACGTACTGTCCTCGGATTGGGAAGGACACCAGCACTAAACCTACGTAAAACCTACGTACTACCGTCCTCGGATTGGGAAGGACGCCAGTGCTAAATCTACGTACTACCGTCCTCGGATTTGGAAGGACGCCAGCGCTAAACCTACGTACTCGCTACGTACTGTCCTCGGTTGGGAAGGGCACTTATGTAAAACCTACGTAAACTTATACATACTACTATCCTCGGATTGGGAAGGATACTTATGGTTAGGAATAGTCTAGTGGATATACAACATGGGAAGCCCCCACCAATAGAACGTACTATCGGCCTAGTAGAGCCACATGTTACATACGAACTTACTATCACGCATTTACATTCTGTGAACTCGCTCAACTAGTTGTTGATCCTCTGTTACATGCCTTGCAGGTCGTTAGATACATGGAGCTTGCACAGGGAGGAGCTGGTCGTTGTGGACTTGGATCGTGATTGTTACGTTAAACACATTATGACATTTCATACTTTATTTTGTTGGGTTTTATTCATACGCTTCCGCTAAACATTGATAACTTACGGTTATTTTGGACACCTTTCATATTGGTGGTTAAATGGCATTTACTTTTATATTTTAATTACATGTTCAATATGATTGGTGGCTTGATCCTGGTCAGTCATGCTCCCAAGCGGTGATACTCCGCAGGTGGATTTTGGGGGTGTGACATTGGACGACCTTGGTATCTTACCATCACTATACTATGCCAACGATGGGTGCATTTGCCCTAGCGTGTTATAGAGAGTGATAGTGTTATATCATGTTTTATAAATTTAAAACTTGATAAAAGAGTAAAAGGTACTTAAAAATTATAGCAAAAATCAATACACCCTCGCTCACGTCGGAAATCTTGAAGCATCTTTGGGTTAGTAGGTCGATTTGGGTTGTACTCGATTACTCTCTAATACCCATTTTACCACCCTCTACAATCAAAGTGAAAAGATCATAATATGTATTCAAGGTGGAAATCTTGAAGCATATTTGGTTAAGAAGGCCGATTTGGGTTGTACTCGATTACTCTCTAATATTAGCTAAAATTAAAAAAAAACAAGTATAATTCCAACTAAAAGGTATTCAAAATGAATAAGATTTCCAAAATCTTTATATTAGAAATATTAGATTATCAGTGTAACTAATAAGTAACATTAACTATTCATCTAAGCCCAAGAAAAGACAAGAAGATGAAGTGTACGTGCTTTAACCAAAGAGAACCAATCCTGTCTTTTAACCCATACAAATGCAATTAACCAATCGTTGCCCAACCCGCCCAACTTGCCCCTCAAATACTCAATTCCAAACTTGCTAATCTCAGATAACAATATATAACTAAACTTGGCAATTGATTTCAACATGTATAGAAAATAGTGTGCGGAATTAGAAATCAAACTTTCAAGAAACCGAACTATAGAATTTTCAAGTTTATATCACTTTGAATGATTACAATGTGATTGGAAAGTTATTAGCTAATACAAAACAAATACATAAAGAATTTTGTGTTGAAGGGCAGTGGAGTTGGTAATATGTGTTAAATGCAAGGTTCCTCTAGTTTGTAGTATGTGTTAAAGAATTCCCTGTTGAAGGGCAGTGGAGTTTGACATGAATAAACATTTGTTTATCCGTGCACTTGTGCTATGAAAAGTAGCTTTTTGGCATATTCAATGAACCAGTTAATCCACTAGTCACTTAGGAATTCATGTAAACCTTATTGGTTACAGCAAGTTGCTTTTTGAGTCTTGTATTAGAAATTTGATGACTTGGATTATTAGATTTCTGATGATCCGTTCTGACAAGATTCGATTGATCTCTGATTTAGTCTTCTTCTTATCTTATAGATGACTTTCTGATCTTTACTTGATGTCAACTCTTCCTTTTCTTGTCTAAAGTCAAGTTTCTTCTTTCTATTTGAACTGTGGACTTTGTCGGCATCAAATCTAATCAGAAAGATCAGATTTCTTCATCATTTTTCTTCAACACTTGCATAAAAGTTCCTAACAATTTCCCCCTAAGTGTTGTAAGTAAAATGACAACTATGACATACAATCAGAAACATAGCAATCAATAGAAAAACTTTCAAAAGTACATCAATTGAATAGTAAAATTTAGTCCAACCATAATCAGAAAATACATAATTTTTAATTCGTTTTACTTTAAGCAAGGTGGTAATGATCTCCTTTCTGCAACCTCTTGTTTTGTGGAATTGGTTTGCTGCATTCCTTGTATAGGGTTGGTAAGTGGCCTATGAAGGTTGAATTCCCTTTGTAAATCTCTCTAGCTTCAATCCGTTCATCCATTATTTGTTCATTTTGCTTCATGAGATCTATCTTGGCACGTCCTTTGATCATTAGTTGTTCCTACTTCTTGTTCATGCACTCCTTAATGTAGTTTAGAGTCTTGTTGGAATATTTGTAGATTTCACTAAATCTGAACATTGCCCTTTCTTCATTGATATCCCTATAAATAACAGATAATTCAGGCTTTTCAAAGATTAGACCTATTCTTGCCTCAGCTTTGAGTTCATCGGGATATATATCTGTATGAGGTGGGGTTATAAGCAGCTTCCCAGAGATCATATGATCAAAATGAATACATAAATCAAAGTCACTCAAAGCAATTCTGCTGAAGATACTATTGATAGCTCTTCTGACAGTTCTTCTGCATGATTTTTCTTCTTCATACATTCTTCTTAGTTTCATCTGATCAACTAGATGAACCTTAGATGTCAGTTCCCCATCAATCAATGTTTGTTCATCACCCAGGATTCTTAGTACTGTGTATTTATTTTGATCATGGACACCCAACATACCATCAGGAACGGAATGATCTACTACCTTCATGACCTATTTCATCGGATTGGTAAGTGACCTATGAAGGCTGAATTCCCCTCTTATGATTCTCTGTAGATAAAAGTTTTTGGTCACAGGACACAAAGGTCTTTCAATTTCTTCTTCCTCTTTTCTATAAAAATGTTTGAGATGATACTCAGGAAAAAGCATATCCTCATTAGAGACCTACAGTTTATATCTTGTAACATTTGTTTGGAGATATGATGTAAGTTCCAAAAAGGGATCTAACAATGATATCAATATAACCGTAACTTGTATGGCGGAAACACACAAATTACAGCAATTCAAGAAAGATGACAAGAAGATGAATAACAAACAAAACTTGCATAGGATTGATTGAAAACCGTCTGATAGAAGCCCTAGCACCCTTTAGATGATTTTGACTATTATGAGCACCAAGAACCCTAATTGTAAACCTACAACCCCTTATATAATGATCAACATGACCTAGCCCGTAACATAAAGCCCATCTCGAAATCCAGAAGGATTTCGAGATTGCTAGCCCATTCCTACGAACACATTGCCTAAACCTTCATTGGCCCAACAATCTCCCCCTAGGTTTATACAATAGCCTTCAAGCATTACTTCCAGTGGTAGCCACACCAGCTCCAGTATTTGCACCGACGCTTAGACCATACTCTTCTACATTTGTAGCAGCATTGGTCCACATCTTCGCACACATTTCATACTGCTCTCTGAAGACCGAATCTGACTAGCACACAAAACAAGCAGGTCTTCTAGAAGAAAACTGATTAAGTCATTGGGATCCACAAGTCGATAAGCCTAATCAGCACACACTACCACTGCCTCCACCATCTTTTCTTCATAAATCCAATACTTAAAATTCTTCAAACATACATCCCTGTGGAAATTTCTTTGGAAGCGGTACAGTCTTCTCCTTTTGAGTTGGGGGCCATGTCACCATTTGGAGACGTTTACTTGTATCAGGATTCAACACTCCTCAGATAAGTTTTAGCCAAGGGCGCAGGATTTAAGGGGCGGGAGGGGGCGCGACCCCCCAACTTTTCGGCCAGTAGTGTTATATATGTACGTTTCGTATATGATTTTGTAGGTATATACGTTTTCGACCCCCCAGTTTTATAAAAAAAATTAGGTATATACGTTTTCGACCCCCCGAACTTTTTTTTCAAGCTTCGCCACTGGTTTTAGCGTCTCATATTTGGAATGTTATTTTTAACTTCATACTCTAAATTCCTAAAGAATGCCCAACCACACCCACCAGTCTTGCAATCTGCGTATGGAGCCCTAATCAACGTCTGCAAATCTGGTTTAGTTAATGACGCAAAGGCAGCTTGAGTCCTGTAATATTCAATCTCCTAATTAGATCTAGTGATAATCCACAAGTTTCTATCATGGTCATATATCCGTCTAACAATACCCGACTTGTTCCCAACCTTATCATACAAGCTCTTACCGACATGCGTCAAATGCTTATCAAGAACCTTGCTTGCATCAATCAGATTCAGATTTTCGTCTAATGGATTGACATTGAGATACAAACAACTATCTCTCTTTTCTTTTTCACTGGTTGAGCTCTTTTCTTCGGTTGTGGAGTATCTAAATATTGTTGCAGCGATGCTTCACGCTCTGCATCAAGTTTAGCTCGTTCTTCAGGAGTTGGCTCCTTTCTTTGCTCATATCGCTCTTTGTCACCTTCATCTGCAAATTCTTTACCAAACTTTTTCTCAAGTTTACCTTTAAGATCATAAACTAATGAGATAAGTATTGTGACATCTCCCTCCAACTGTTTCATTCTCCTATTTTTGTCTTCCATTTGATCTTCTAGAGCAACTATCTTTGCATCTTTCATCAGTGAATCTTGCTCAAGAACAATAACCTTTCTTCTCAAATCAACAACATCCACATCTTCATCGTCGCTGAAATCATCAAGAATTGGTACTTTACCACTATCTCGATCCATTTTTGAGCTTTCAGGCAGTTCTACATTGCAACCACTTGAACTACCAGCATCAAAACTACGAATGGGTTCTCGAAAATTTGTTGGCTCGGAAACTAGAGGGTGTACATCTTCGATTTGGGCATGACTAGCTGTAGGCTTTTCTCGGTAATAACAGGGCTTGAATCAAGTACCACACATTGCCTTGGATCATTACGTCTTCTCTTCACAGCCACAAGACCGGTATCAGATAAATCCCCTTCATCACCTTGCTCATCAGTAGCAGTCGTTAGCTCGGAAGGAGGATTTCCAATCCTTTTTTAATCAAACTTGTTCGTGTGTCAACTGAATACAAATCGGGTTTTTTCCTCGTTCATCATTGTAGTGATTGTAGGGAAGCATTATGAATTCTAAGAGTTTTTTTTTTATTTCTTGTATCGTTCTTAGCCTTAGCGTGGAGTTTATGAATGCTCTAATACAAGTATATTGGAATCAAACACACGACAAATACACTCGAACTAATAATTTATATCAAGTAGGACTGGGATATTAAATTGAAATACAATATCTTGGTAATCTTCTGAATTGCCGGAAGATAACCTTATATACATTGTTAATGTGACCGTTATGGCGGTTAAGAATTTGGTGGTAACAACCGTCATGACACGTGACGGTTTGCCGACACGTTTTTCGATTACAAATATAATACATCATCTACATCTATTATATATAATAAACAAAAAAAATATGGGACACGTGTCATCGTGATATTGCACCTCAGAATGGTTTTGGCGGGAAAATGGATGAGTAAATACGGATCCCGCGTGCTGCTCCAAACCCGTTTTTTTTACCCGGCTATATAAACCATGTAATAACCCTAATCTCCTAAACTGCCTCATTCAACAACACTAATCAGAAAACACCATCGCAAACACAATCGCATTTGTGGATTCTTCTTCTTCTATACACCATCACATCTGTTGATTATTGCCCTAGGTCAAGCTGAAACAAACTACACGATAATCAAACCCTAGAATCTCGCCGCACACTCTGTACATTGGGCGAAATGACGTACATTGAATAGCAACTGTTAGCTTCCGATGACCTCATCAGCGATTTGGTAAGTTGTTTCTTTTTGTGTTCGATTTGTTTATTATTTGTTATTCCAGTTTGTTGTTTGCGATTTAGGGTTTAAAGGGTTGATTAATTTATGTTGATTTTCTTTATGATTTAGGGTTAAAAATATCATCAACGGCGATATTTGAAGTGAAGATCCGATAGAATAAAGGTAATCTTTTTGGTTGAAATTAGGGTTTGCGGTGTTCATCATATAATAGATTCAGATGTTTTCGATTGTTTTTAACCACCGTCTATTTCCGATTAATAGTTTTTTGGTTGTTGAAAAGCTAAGCATGAGTTCAATTGCATGATAAATATTGTTCACTAAGAAAGAGCATAAGTTACTAAACCCCTGGACTGGATTATAGTTTGATGCTGGTATGACCTTTTAATCATGTTTCGTGGTAATCTTTATAGGTCGAATGACGTATTAATGAATAGTTTGATGTTGGTGTGATCTTTTAATCCAGTTTTGTTGTAAAATTTATAGGGCAAATGATATATTAATGTATAGTTTGATGTTGGTGTGATCTTTTAACCCAGTTTTGTTGTGATTTTTTTAGGGCAAATGACATATGCAAGGAATCGAAGAGGCAAACAATTAACGCTGAAGACGTATTCAAGGCGCTTGAAGAGATCGAGTTTCCAGAATTCATTGCACCACTAAGAGCCTATCGATTTGATAACATACACTTTCTTTATAGGATATGCAAATCGATTCCTTGCATTGCACCACTAAAGACGTATTCAAGGTACACTTTCGTTATAAAGATGTTTTTTTTAATTTCATAACTGATTAGTTTGTTAAATATGATTACAAAAACTATGATATTACAGTGGTAATGAGTAATCTACTTCCTAAATAAGCAAACGATTGATGGGGTTTTATGCATTGATATACACTTCGAATTTCAACCAGTTTGTTTTATCGTTAAATCTTTTGGCTTTAACTATTTTGACCCGTTAAGGTGAAACACTTACCAAAATTGAATTATTTATAAGTAAATTGGTCAAACTTTTCACCTATGGTTTTTTGTGATTACATCTGGAATGTGATACTTTTGCTAATCTTTTATCCACATTCACCTATTATTTTAGGTTCCTGTGACAAGCAAGTCATTGTTTCTTTCTTCAAACTTGTATTATGATTTGAGTGAAAAAATGATATCAAAGGGATCCATGATCGAGGTACATTTATCAAATGTTGGTTATTCTGAATATTTTTCTGAATTCTGGTTTGTTCTCTAGAATGACTGCTGACTTTGCATATGATCTGATTTTCAGTATATTTCTGAGCTGGAGCCTAATATGCCTTCAGATATCATGTCTGAGCTTGCTGGTGAGTTAATTAAAATAGGTTGAATGATCAAAATTGGAAGTTAGGCTATCTGATATTGTATATTGAAAAGGGCATTGCATATATATGCTGATAGAAGAGTTTTAACCTTCAACCCGACTTTGCTGGAAGAGTTTGAAGTCACAAGATTGAACTTGAATAAATACGGATTTTCATATGTAGATGTATATGTTTTTTTGATTTGTATTGATGTATGGTCTCATAGTTTGAACAACAAGTGTAGAATTACTGTGAGCTGTTTTTGAATTGGGCCGTATGTAGGCCAGTAGGGAATATTGTTTGGGCTTTTGTTTAGGCCTTAGTTTGGATGTAAACTATTGTGGTTCTTTGTTTTATCTCCACAGGGATGTGATTGCTTAGGATATATCAAGTACTTTGATGCACATTTTACAAACTTCATTGGAGGTGTTGAAACAATTGAAAATTGCGTATGTATGCATGAAGAGGACCACGGAATCCTCTGGAAGCATCAAGATTGGAGAACCGGCTTAGCAGAAGTCCAAAGATCTCGACGACTCACAGTTTCTTTTATATGCACTGTTGCAAACTATGAATATGGTTTCTATTGGCACTTTTACCAGGTGAGTTTATTTTATTCAAAATTCAGAAAATAAAGTTTGCACGTTTTATAGTTCTATAATGGTATTGGATAGCGTACCAATTCTGGTTGTTGGGAGTAAACGTTCTGTTAGAGATACATAAGGAAATGGTGTGGATTTACTGCACGAGCTTCATAATACAAGGTGCACTTCTTTGTCGATTTGTTCATACTTTAATACACATGTTTCATTAAACTTTAGGCCATTTACAAACCTGGCTTTGTAATTTGTTTATTTCTTGACATTTAGGGGGTCGAATTTCATCTTCGCGCTCTAACACAATTGATTAACCTTTAGGCCATTTACAAATGTTGTTTCTCCTGTTAAAAAAATCAATATATATACCTATCAGTTATGCAATGAGACTGATAATTTGGATGGTCGGTACAGGTTCTACTTAGAGGCTCGAAGAACTCCTGTGACGCAGTGAAACATTTTGGAAAGGCTCCTGGCGTGCCACTCAGTCATACCAAACCATATGTTAAAAGGTGAAGTTAAATAGAAATTGATGTGTTTTTTTTCTTTTTGTTAGTTTATCATCATCAGTATCTTTGAATATGCGGGTGTTGTTAAATAATGTTTTCTTTCAATTGCTTTAAGTTTAGATGGAGTATATACTTACTTAACTATGTAGTCAAACTAATGTCTTTCGTACTATCTTTGCATATGTCTTACTTTATGAAAGCAAGAATTGAAAATTGTCTCGTGGATTTGACATCAATGATTTTCAAAAAATTCACGTGACTCGTATAAATTAATTAGATATTTTTCTTATTAACCTTTTTAAGTTTTTTTTTTTGAATGGCTAACGTTACTCTCCCAAACTACTATATTTACAGATAACTCACCCTTACTTGGGATTGAACCCAAGACCTCCCACTAAGAGGCAAGAGACTCTACCAAGTGAGCTAGCCCCACTTGGCATTAACCTTTTTAAGTAATTATTGTGTTTCTTATTAACCCTTTTTTCCGTTCCAAGATTAACATGTTCTTATCTGAAATAAGTGCCACTATTAAAGTTATGGTTATTGAAAGTTAATGTTTTTTCTTGAATATTGGACGGTTTTAATTCCTTTGTTTTTCTTGTATACAATTGAAGGCAATCGGATTGGTGCAGTTCATAGCATGGATTTATGAAGTAATCTATTATATATAATCAATGTCGTGTTAAAGTTTAATGAAATAATGTTACATTTAATAAAAAAACATGTTTATTAACTAATAAAAATAAACAACCCGGGAAGCAGTCCCGGGTGATAACCTAGTTCCTAATAAACATAATAATGAGTCAATTAACCTAAGCTACGAATAATGTACATAACATACATACTAGATTACGTTTCTAGTTCAATATATACATGTTGCCATTCTCATCCTACACTTTTACTCTTTCTGCCCAATTGAAGCTAAGATCGACATAAATCTTATTGGCGGGAACTAAATATCATCCTAACCAGTACTTTGCTTTCAACTGATTTTTTATGGTTAGTGTTGGGCACTACTAAGAGACATTTTGGTGATATTACACAGGTAGCTGTCCTCGTTCGACCATGACTTTCTGTCATGACTTCTTCAACCTCCAATCAGTTCAGAAGTTTTGGAGTTTTCAAGCTCTGTTCAAACCAATCTGTTATGAACCCCGGTCTCTTTGCCACAGTACGTTGGAAGCAATTGTTACAAGGCATAAACACTAACACAAAGATTTTAGTTGGTGGACAATCTTAGGCCGCATTTTTTGATTTTTTAACTCAAAAAGCTATCAAATTCAATGGTCAACCACCTATATTCTATACACACTATCATTTTTAAATAACCCCATCCATCTTTATTCCATGAGTCAGGTGTCACTCAGCACTCGCTTTCTTTTCTGAGTTCTCTCCTCGTTTATTTTCTGCATAAGGACATTCAACTAGACATTTAGCTTCTATAGTCATGCAAATAGAAAGCAAAACATAAGATTACCTTCTCCCATGTTGATAAATTCCAATGTACTTTTTGTGCTCAAAAGTAAATAATCTTGAATCATTTCTTCTGTAATTTTCTTGTCTTCTTCAATAGGCAGCAGCATATGGTTATTCTGTTGAACAAAATAGGAACAATCTATGAATTTATAAGGATATGTTTATGATGAAGCCAAAAATTTGTATTTCACTTTTGCAAAACATCTAAATGTGTCAAACCAATGCATACACGCATGCCTTTTAAAGAATATTAAGAAAGGTCCCTATAGAACACCATCCCAATAGGAAGTTTAATAGGCCTCCGTACTAAAAAGATTAAGAAATTTTATATAATCCAGAAGCATAACCCACGTTATGTGTCCACAAATTATTGTTTTTGGTCGGTTTCAAGCGAAATTTCAATAAAAATGGCGTTGTGTTAATGATAATGTTTTCTAAATGTGGTCCACATCATTATCCCATTAAACAATATTTGCACAAAGAAGCATATTTGTTAATGGCTCCAATTAGCGATAAGTTACCTATATGTTACATAGCGAATACCGATAAATAGCTGGTGGCTATTTTAAAAAAAAGTTACGGACTGCTCGGACGTCGCCCACCCTGCCCCATCCCCACCCGTTATGAGTAGTTTCAACCATGGTTGTAAAAATCACGACTAGGCGTCGATTAATCACAAATAACCCAATTAATTCCAGTTGATTTCGATTAATCCCCGATTAATTCCAATTGATTTCGATTAGCCCCCGCCCCACTAATACCTTTTTCTCTATGGATATGCTTATGAAGACATATAGAGCAGATCAAAGAGGTAATTTAATTAAATTTCATACATGGAATGTTTAACATTACCATGTGCAATCGAATGCCAGAGATCCTTGTTATGCTATGAACTGTCAACATGTTATGAATGATTAACACATGCATTCTAATTCAGTTCCCTTCATGATGAAACCTGTAACAAGTAAGTGTGCTATATTCGTAATAAAATTCAAAGCTTACCATAAAATCAAAACCGAGTTCTCATCACAACAAAAACACAAAATAAAGAAGAAAATTGAATTAAGGAATCAAGAATTAAAGAAAGCTTACCTTGAGATGGCGTTGCTTGTTGCTTATTTTCCCTTGCAGTGAGATCGAAACGTTTCCGATTAGGGTTTTCGACAAGAGGCAGTCGTAGTAGCGGCGGCCGAAGACCTATCTAATGAGATAACCGAGGATAATTAGGTTTATGATTGTGTGTGTAATAGGGTGCGATATTTTTTATTTATATTACTGGACTACGTAAGAAAAAAAATATTTGTTTTGGGCCTATGGCCCGTCCAATTCAAAAATAGTAAAAGAAATGGAAAAACTAGAAAGTTTGGCGATTGAGATTTGAACTCAAATCTCCACAGCAATAGGGTGGAATATGTAATAATATTTATATTACATCTACTAGATTATTAGACCCGTGTACTACACGGGTTTAAGGATATAAATTTGTAAATTTTTTAAATTTTATATTCTCTTCATAAATTTACATAAGTGAATTTTTTGTCATAGATGATGCAACAGTTGGTCATGTGTAAAAACCAATTCTTTTAGAAACAAACTAACTTTACATATAAATTGTCCTATACTTTTATTTATGCAAAACATAGGGCGAGAGGAAACTGTCTCTTTTCAATATAAACGGAATCCTTCTATTTGGCGGTATTAAGCGAAATCTAGGGGTAAACGTTCACGTGCTAGTATTACTTCCAGATAATATGAGTGCCTCAATAACCTGATCACCCAGTGATAGGACCTGTCGTCGAGTTCCATTACTTAAACCATTCTTCCAATCAATATTTTTTTGATAACGTCACTAGAACACTGACCTTTGTTAATTATCAATGGTTTCGCAAGCCTAAAAATATAACTCCATTTAGGATATCCGGTGAGTATAGACTTGCATCAAAATTATTATGAAGATATTATATCCTTAAACTCGTTTATTACACAGGTCTAATAACATTAAAAGTGTTTTCAAAACATGGAAGTAAACCAGTTTTCAAATATCTGATTAACCTATTCTTTATCTTTTTTATTATTATAATATAAAATAATAATTTATTTAATAGATTTTTAAACATACAGTAAAAAAATCATTTTAAAGAATAAGAAGGTTTTGTCACATTGTCATTATTTGAAATTGTTTATTATAAGTAGAATTATTACTCATAACTAACTATATAGTTTAGGTAAGCCAAAAATAAATATAATCAATATATAAGTAAACAATAAAATATTTATTAGTAATAAGTTGTTAAAGAATTTTTTATTGTTTTGTATTAATTAATTAATTAATTAATAATAATAATAATAATAATAGTGAATTGAAGGAGATAATGCCATATGGCATTAAGTAAGCTCTTGTTTTAGTATAAGAATGTCATGTGGCATTATGTATACTTTTTTATTAGTATTAGATATTTTGCTGAAATGGGGCCTAAAAGATTTGATGATCCAAAGTCTAAGCCTAGGAAATACCCCTCGAATAAATTATAAAACTCAAACTTAACAAAGAACAGGAGTAAGATGCCAAAATGGGCCTAAGTTTAGTCCATTTTTGTCACTTCCATCCAAAAAAAATGAAACTTTTTGTATCTGGTTCATAAGGATTATTTTTGTTGCCATTTTCATCCAATTCAGTCCCTTGATGATGAAACCCGTAGCAAGCGTGCTATAGGTGTAACAAAATTAAAATCTTACATAAAATCAAAACGGAGTTCTCATCACAATAAAAACTCAAGATATAGAATAAAATAGAAGTAACCAAACAAGAATTAAAGAATGCTTACCCTGATATGGCATTTCTTGGTGTCCCTTGCAATGAGAACGAAACGTTCCAGATTAGGGTTAGGGTTGTCGATTGAGTCAATGGTAGTAGCGATACTCTGTCTAATGAGAAAACCAAAGGATAATTAGGTTTTTAGATTGTGCGTAGAGTAGGGTGTGATATTTTTTATTTATATTATTGGACTACCCAAGAAAATTGAATCTTTGTTTTGGGCCTATGGCCGTCCAAACTAAAAAAAGTAAAAGACATGAATAACCAAAAAAGTGTGGGTATTTAGATTCAAACTAACAAAGATTATTAATGAAATTATCTTATAATATAAAAATACTAGGTTATCACCCGCGATTAGGGGTGTTCAGAATTCGTTTCGATTCGAAAAATTCGAAATTCGATTCGAATTCGATTCGATTATCAAGAATTCGTTTCGAGTCGCAAGAATTCGAATTCGAATTCGATTCGATTCGAGTCAAGTTAATCGAATACGAATCGAATACGAATTTACAATTTTAAATTCGATTCGATTCGAAATTCGAATAAGAATTATACATGTATTTTTATTTTTATATATATAATATATATAATTTAAAATTTAATACATATATAAATTAATTAGGCTATATAAAATTACCCATTTAAGTTATTACTAAGCCCATTACATATGATATGGGCATATGGCCCATGACATGATGAACCATCAAACAAATACCATATCTATTATTCGAATACGAAGCGAATACGAATTGAAGCGAATACGAATTGAAGCGAATTTATTCGAATTCGAATCGAATTCGAATTTTTATTCGAATTCGAATAATACGAATTGAATTTTTTATTCGAATTCGAATTCGAATCGAATAGTATGTGTCTTATTCGAATTCGAATCGAATTCGAATTCAAGAGAAAAAAAAAATTATTCGATTAATTCGATTCGAATAATTCGAAAATTCGATATTCGATTCGATGAACACCCCTACCCGCGATTGCTTTCCGGGCTCGAAAAAATTACTTGTATTAATTATTATTTATGATTAATACATACTTAACCCATTACAACTACAAGGAATTGATATGAACATAAGTAGATCTTAAAATTATTGGCAGCCATAACGTAGTGGTGTACCAATAGATGTGTGACAAACGGCACTTTTCGGTAATTTTCGTACAATTAAACAGTTATTTATATACTACAATTATGTGTTTTACACGTCAATACAACATGTTTACATGTCATAGATTTAGAAATCTCGTAGAATACATTTTGATTATGCCCGTGATTCATTTTATTCATCGCATTTCGAAACGGTAAAAGCCCACTGAAACAACGAGTAAACTTACCAGTTAGACTAGCTGTGCCAGCACACTTCCGGTAAATAACAGATTTAGGACCTAGATTTAAGTCCAACATCAATGTTATACTAAATCCCAAGTGGGAAAACAAGGATATACATTAATATCTTCCGGAAAATATACTAGCACTGATGTGTGTAAAATGCAACATATAAATTACATCAAATGAGGCATAAAACTAACCTTTTTTTAGTACTAGTATTGGAAAAAGAGTGTTTTTGTCTTCCTTTTGTATTTTCAGGATTAAATGAGCTCAAAAACGCAAAAGAAGCAAAAAGACAGCTAAATCCAACATAAATACAAGAAAAGGAACATTAGTGGACTGCCCGAACCCTCAACGGCACCTTCCAAAGCAAAATAGAGAAAACAGAAGACTGAACACGCCCCGTGCTCAGCCAGCACGGGGCCGTGCCCAAGAAGCAGCAGAAAAGACAAACCTATAGAAGCTTCTATTGCCCATCACGGGGCCGTGCTCAGCGGACACGGGGGCGTGTCGAAAGTACAGCAGGCGCATTTATTGTAATTGCGAATTACAATTAATGAGGAGAGAGAGTGTCAGACGGACACGGGGCCGTGCCCAGCGGACACGGGGCCGTGTCCAGCTCTCTGTTCAGCCTATAAATAGGAGTGCTTGGATTCATTTCATCTCATCCCTTGGCACACCACCTCTCTCACACTTCATCCACCACCCACCACCATCACAACACCATCATCCACCACCATCATCCATTGTCCATCGTAGAGTGTGTGAGTCGTCTCGGGATCCAAGATTGATCGTAAGAGTTCTTGACAATCAAGGCCATGTTTGCCTAAGTCTCTTACATCACTTGGTGAAGACAAAGTGTCTAGTATAATACTTTTTATTTCTAATCTTTTGCACTTTTTATTTGGTTTTGTATTAATGACTTTAATAACTAGTTACTTATGTTGAAGGTGATCTTTCCTTATCGTTTGTCCGTGGTGTCTTGGCATTATTTTACTGTCTATATAAAATAAAGGATTTTCACCATTCATATCTCCACGGTCTATATGGAGATATGTTGGCTACCTGGTAGGGGGTTAAGGGAACAGTTTGGTAAAGGTCTTGCCATTGTTCAGCGTTTAGAGGTCCTGCAATGGACCTGGGTCAAATTTAGTAGGACCTCCTTCAATACTTCACGGTATTGGATGGCGGGGGTCCAAACTCTTTGATCCCCTCATAAGTTAACTACTATTAATACTATAACCCGGCTATTTAGGACTGTATCCCTGCTGACTCAGACTACTTAGCCGAGGGTAACGTCACCGCCAAAAGCGGGGCCTACCACAATACTGCATTAATAACTTAATTCATTATCTTCCAATAATCCACCCTTTTAGGATTGTATCCCTGCTGACTCAAACTACTGGGGTGAGGGTAACGTCGCCTTCAAAAGAGGGGCCTACTACAATAACTAAGATAATCTCTTAATTATGTGCAAAAGTGCGGAAATAATCAAAGGTTATACTAGATACGAGTCGGAACCAAGTGATTCATCTTGTCTATCTGTTTTTATTTTTATTTTTATTTTCAGCATTTTAGTTAGTTTTATTTTTCTTAGTTTAAAACATTTTTCTAAACTTTTATTTTGGTTAGACGTTGAGGATAAACCGGTACTAAAAGCTCTTGTGTCCTTGGACGACCTCGGTATCTTACCAACGCTATACTACACTCAACGATGGGTGCACTTGCCCATATGTGTGTTTAGTGTTAGTGAAATATCGTGTTTTATAAATTTAAAACTTGGCTAAAATAAGAGTTAAAAAGGGCTTAAAATATACACCTAATATATACGACACTTCACACGCATCAAGTTTTTGGCGCCGTTGCCGGGGACACAAGGATTTTAAGAAAGTTAGGAATCAACGGCCTAATCATCTTTTATTTTTCTTTTTTATTTTTTTTAGGATTTTCTTAGTTTTTCAGCTTCTGCAGAGCTCAGCACGGGCCGTGCTCGGTCAGACACGGGCCGTGCCCAGCTTCATCACTGGCAGTTTTTATTTTCTGAGTTACAGAGAGCTGAACACGGGGCCGTGTCGGTGCAACACGGGGTCGTGTCCAACTCCCAGTAACTGGGATACAGAAAACAATTACTGTACTTCTGACCACGGGCCGTGTTCACTGAGCACGGGGCCGTGGTGAACATGCTGACCAACGTTCTTTTTTGTTTTTATTTGCAGGATTTGGAACCCAGGCGCCACATTTGAACCTCCTACGTAGTGCATGAGCTCCAGTTCTAGTAGAGACATAAAAGAACCCCTAGAAGAACCCGAGCGCTTTCTCAGAAAAAGACTTAAAGCTAAAAATCAAGAGAAAGCTTCGGGGGACCCACTTCCAATGGCGGACCAACGTACCCTCATGGATTACCTTCGGCCTACCGTAGGCAATCTTGGCGCCGCTATCAATGCACCGAATGTCGAGGCCAACAACTTCGAACTTCGGCCGCATTTGATACAAATGCTCCAAAACTCCGCAACCTTCCACGGGCTTGCGGACGAGGATCCCCATCTACATATTACTAACTTCTTAGAAATATGTGATACCTTTCGGATCAATGGAGCATCAAATGACGCCATCCGCCTTCGAATGTTTCCTTTTTCACTAAAAGACCGAGCTAAGGCTTGGCTTAACACCCTCCCAGTTGGATCGGTAAACACCTGGGATGAACTCGCCCAAAAGTTTTTATATAAATATTTCCCTCCTGCTAAAACGGCCAAATTAATGACTGAAATTAATACATACTCACAAGAGGATGGGGAATCCTTATATGAAACTTGGGAAAGGTTCAAGGAGCTTTTAAGAAAGTGTCCCCACCATGGTCTAGCGGTATGGCAACAAGTATCCACTTTCTACAATGGATTATTGCCACACACAAGACAAACACTTGATTCAAGCTCCGGGGGACTCTTAGGTAATCGTCGCCCAAATGAAATATATAACCAAATTGAGGAAATTGCTCAAACCAATTTTCAATGGCACACTCCCCGGGGTAATAAATCTATTGCCCCGGGCGCCCATAAGGTTGATGAAAGCACCTCTTTACAAGCCCAAATCGAGGCCCTCTCTTCAAAAATCAAAAGGCTAGAAATGACAAAAACGGCCTCGGTTATGGCTTGTGAAGGGTGTGGTGGGTCACATGAAAATTGGAGTTTTATGAAAGAATTAGATGAACAAACTGAAACGGTAAACTACTTGGATAATAGACCTAGGCCGTCGGGTCCTCCAACGGGTACCTATAACCAAGGATGGCGTAACCACCCAAATCTTGGTTGGAGAGATCCCGGCAATAGTAGTAACCAACAAAACCAACGAACTAATTTTCAACAACCGCAAAATTTTTCTCAACAACAAGGTGGAAGAGAAAGGCTTGAAGATACGGTATCTCGCCTCATCTCTGACACTGAAAAGAAAAACTCGGATCGATTTCAACAATTGGAATCAAATTTTAGAAATCAACAGGCTAGCATTCAGAACGTTGAAAAACAATTAAATCAACTAGCTCAAAATTTCTCCGAGAGACCACAAGGCGCGTTACCTAGTAATACCGAAACGAACCCAAAGGCACAAGTACATCTCATCACATTAAGAAATCGAACCGTGGGTCCCGAGGATGCTCCATTGCCACCAAATGAAAGAAGCCATTCTAGCCAGCCTATAACTCCTCCTGCGCCAGAAAAGGCTTCTATACCAAATCAAGAGCCCACCAAGACTCCTCCAATTCCGTACCCCGGTAGGTTAAATCGTCAAAAGACCAATGAGCAATTCGCAAAGTTCGAAAGTTTACTAAAACAATTGCATGTTAATATTCCTTTTATTGAGGTCCTAACCCAAATGCCTAAATATGCAAAATTTATGAGGGATTTCCTCACTCACAAAAGGAAAATTGAATCATTGCAATTAGTTAACTTAGGCGAAGAATGTTCAGCTTTAGTACTCAACAAACTTCCACAAAAGAAAATCGACCCCGGGAGCTTCACAATCCCTTGTTCGAATGGGAAGTCCCCTGTCCGAAATGCTTTAGCCGATCTTGGGGCTAGCATCAACCTCATGCCCACATCAATGTTCAAGCGACTCGGCCTAGGAACAACAAGCCCTACAAAGATGAGCATACAACTCGCCGACAGGTCCGTCAAATTCCCACAAGGTGTCGCCGAAAATCTGCTAGTCAAGGTTGACAAATTCGTCTTTCCAACCGACTTCGTCATCCTAGACATGGAAGAAGACACCGATGTCCCTCTCATCCTCGGGAGGCCATTTCTAGCCACCGCCCAAGCGTTGGTGGATATGAATGACGGAACTCTAACATTGAAGTTTGGGGATGAAGAGGTAAAATTTGAATGTGGAAAGCGAGTAGAGGAAGAAGATCCGGTCAACTACATGAAGGTCATAGACTCAAGCTTGGATGACGCTCTCCGACGGTGTAACATGGGATGCAACTCATCCCTATTGGGTAACATATGACCAGGCTTTGGGTCTAGCCAAGGATCCTTATAAACGTGGCGCACCATGGAGGCATTCCACGGGACTATCCCTAGTTTAATTTAGGTTAATGTTTATGTTTTCTAGTTAGTTTTAATTTTCAGGAATAAAACACACTCATGATGGTAAAGGATGAAAAGGGGAACGAGAAAAATGATCCCATGCACAAGAACGAGGCAACCCGACAATTTTCTCCATTTCAGAAGGTTCAACACGGGCCGTGCCCAACCAACACGGCCCCGTGCCGAACCACCTGCAGAAAAACGCCCAGTACAGGTACCTGGACACGGGCCGTGTTCACCCAACACGCCCCCATGTCCAGCCTTCTGTTTGACTTATTTCAATTTTGTTACTGGCACTTGAACACGGGGCCGTGCCCGGATAACACGGGGCCGTGTTCAGCGCCCAGTAACACAATTTTTTTGCTTTTTAAACACTATTTTACACATCTAATCAACCTAAAAATTTATTTTTGGGACACATTGAGGACAATGTGTAATTTAAGTGTGGGGGGGATGCTAAAACCTTGAATTTTGCAAGTCCTAAATACAAGCCTTACACAAAACTCTATTGGAACCGCTAATCACCCCAAATTTTTTCAAAAAAATTTCATTTTTTTACTTGTCTAGGTTTAACTCGGGAAATTCAAGTTCTCAAAAAGGTTATATTTTTACAAATTTACAACCGATAGCGTAGTGATAAAAAGAACCAACATAAGAAAATTATGAAAAGGCATAGCAAACTTATTTAAAATTTGATTATATACTTGATCACATAAAAACCCATTCCCACAAAAGTGAGTTTTGAGCCTTTATTGAGCACACAATTACATATCATTTGACTAAATGCTCATTTTTCGTTTCTTGTGTGAATAGCTGCTTGGTTCTTACGACTCTAGAACTTGCCATGACAATACATTCCCGGTCCTTATCAACTTAAACCCTAGTAAGTAAATGATGGAGGCATTAGGACTAACCCTTTTCATTTCTACACCATTATTTTTCTTTTTCTTTTACCACCTACCCAAAAATCCCCCTAGTTAGCCCCTTTGAGCCTAAACCTTTTCGTTTCATCACCCAAACAAAAACCCTTTCATCCACCAAAACCTTTTTCATTTTTAACCCTTTATTTTAGTAACAAGTTCGGTTCTTCGTGAAAAATATATATATATATATATATTTGTGATAATGATGAAGCAAAAAGAAAATAAACAAACAAGTTAATCAAAAATAACTTAGTTTGAATAAAAGCTTCATCAAAATAAAAAAGTTGCAAAAATACGAAAACCGACACTTGTTACGCTTTTAGCCCTTTTTCTACTAACCACTAACCCAACCACCTACCTTTAACCCTAGCCAACCCTTAACCCACAAAGTCCTCTTGATATCTACAAAGGTATAAAAGTTAAAAAGGAGGAGGATTGATTTCTTGGCAAGCCTATGGTAGGAATAAGTTCCGTGCCGTTCTCGAGTGATTCACTAAAAATACACCTTCGGCCGAGTGTGAGTGATTTCCCCGCGAGGTATGTGAACTTGTATATAAATAGAATTTTAAAAAGGCATGTTATGCCCAAATAAGTAATTTCTTTTATGAACAGTTCTAAATAAATCATTACGAATAGGAGTGTAAATAAATAAAAATAAAACCCAAAAAGATCTTGGAAATCCCGACACTCTACGACAAGCCCAAAACCTTCTCTTCTACCTATTCCATTTGGGAGTGTAAGCCACATATTAAAGAGTTTTGCTTGAGGACAAGCAAAAGTTCAAGTGTGGGGGTATTTGATGTGTGTAAAATGCAACATATAAATTACATCAAATGAGGCATAAAACTAACCCTTTTTTAGTACTAATATTGGAAAAAGAGTGTTTTTGTCTTCCTTTTGTATTTTCAGGATTAAATGAGCTCAAAAACGCAAAAGAAGCAAAAAGACAGCTAAATCCAACATAAATACAAGAAAAGGAACATTAGTGGACTGCCCGAACCCTCAACGGCACCTTCCAAAGCAAAATAGAGAAAACAGAAGACTGAACACGCCCCGTGCTAAGCCAGCACGGGGTCGTGCCCAAGAAGCAGCAGAAAAGACAAACCTATAGAAGCTTCTATTGCCCATCACGGGGCCGTGCTCAGCGGACACGGGGGCGTGTCGAAAGTACAGCAGGTGCATTTATTGTAATTGCGAATTACAATTAATGAGGAGAGAGAGTGTCAGACGGACACGGGGCCGTGCCCAGCGGACACGGGGCCGTGTCCAGCTCTCTGTTCAGCCTATAAATAGGAGTGCTTGGATTCATTTCATCTCATCCCTTGGCACACCACCTCTCTCACACTTCATCCACCACCCACCACCATCACAACACCATCATCCACCACCATCATCCATTGTCCATCGTAGAGTGTGTGAGTCGTATCGGGATCCAAGATTGATCGTAAGAGTTCTTGACAATCAAGGCCATGTTTGCCTAAGTCTCTTACATCACTTGGTGAAGACAAAGTGTCTAGTATAATACTTTTTATTTCTAATCTTTTGCACTTTTTATTTGGTTTTGTATTAATGACTTTAATAACTAGTTACTTATGTTGAAGGTGATCTTTCCTTATCGTTTGTCCGTGGTGTCTTGGCATTATTTTACTGTCTATATAAAATAAAGGATTTTCACCATTCATATCTCCACGGTCTATATGGAGATATGTTGGCTACCTGGTAGGGGGTTAAGGGAACGGTTTGGTAAAGGTCTTGCCATTGTTCAGCGTTTAGAGGTCCTGCAATGGACCTGGGTCAAATTTAGTAGGACCTCCTTCAATACTTCACGGTATTGGATGGCGGGGGTCCAAACTCTTTGATCCCCTCATAAGTTAACTACTATTAATACTATAACCCGGCTATTTAGGACTGTATCCCTGCTGACTCAGGCTACTTAGCCGAGGGTAACGTCACCGCCAAAAGCGGGGCCTACCACAATACTGCATTAATAACTTAATTCATTATCTTCCAATAATCCACCCTTTTAGGATTGTATCCCTGCTGACTCAAACTACTGGGATGAGGGTAACGTCGCCTTCAAAAGAGGGGCCTACTACAATAACTAAGATAATCTCTTAATTATGTGCAAAAGTGCGGAAATAATCAAAGGTTATACTAGATACGAGTCGGAACCAAGTGATTCATCTTGTCTATCTGTTTTTATTTTTATTTTTATTTTCAGCATTTTAGTTAGTTTTATTTTTCTTAGTTTAAAACATTTTTCTAAACTTTTATTTTGGTTAGACGTTGAGGATAAACCGGTACTAAAAGCTCTTGTGTCCTTGGACGACCTCGGTATCTTACCAACGCTATACTACACTCAACGATGGGAGCACTTGCCCATATGTGTGTTTAGTGTTAGTGAAATATCGTGTTTTATAAATTTAAAACTTGGCTAAAATAAGTGTTAAAAAGGGCTTAAAATATACACCTAATATATACGACACTTCACACGCATCAAGCACTAAAATTGTCTGATTTGGACAATAAATAACAACTTGTCCGCAAAATTCAGCATTTTGGTAATTAGTGCAATGTCCAAAAAGGATGTTAAACATCCTAAACAACAAAAGAGTGTTGGAAATATCATCTAAGTACATAAACACTTCATACCATACAAGATTCATAACTTAACATCTTAATGACCCGTTAACGAAACAAGCACCAAACAAGCACCCAACACTAACTAGACATAAAATATAAACTAGTTAACATTATCTTGAAAATATTAAAGCTAGTCTAAGCTAGTTTTACATGACAACACTTTTAAGGAAAATTATAAACATCATACATAAAAATTACACTAAATGACCAACTATTTAAACACTTAACATTTTAAACTATGCATGACCCCCATTTTTCTCCATGCATGGCCGTCCACAACACTAGTGGGCCCCATGGGCTTGTTAACTTGGTCAAGCTTGGTCAAAGATACCATTTCTTTGACTAATGGATATTAGAGCATGAAAAGATGGTTATAATAAGACCCATGTGCCATAAACCTTATCCTCACATAACCTTCACTCAAAATTCAAAACATAACCTCCTTCACCCTCACTCCCACCTACGACCTCCCCATCATCATTATCATCTCCAACTTCAAGTTGATTGTCAAGCAATCCAAGCATATTCAAGGGTGCATAAAGGTTATCTAAGAAGGTTTCAAACTTTGGAAGCACAAGGACCACCTCTTGGAGGTTTTATCCACCACTTTCATCTCATCTTCATCACCTTTGTTCTTAAGCTTCTTCCCTAGCCAATAGTGCTAGTAGTAAGTCCACTTACACTTTGTTAAGCTTCTTATTTCATGTTGTTTATGAAAATACAAGAACACTATCTTGAAGCTCATCATAAAATACATGGTAAACATGAAAGAACAAAAAAATCTAACTTGTTTACTTGATTGTTAGATTTGATTATGTGTTAGATCTAGTAAGGATGATGTTATGGACAAGGAGATCTTGTTAACATTATGTTAGAAAGATAGATCTAACGTAAAAATGTTAGATCTAGCAAGATCCACCAACTTGATGTTATCAACTTGAAAATGGTAGAAAAATGATTTCTAGAAGATTTAACAAGTAAAATATATAAAGATCTTGTTTAAAAAGTTTGATTTTGAAAAAGTATATTTTTAAAGTTTAACATAAACTAGTAAACATGTTGATTGTAACATTTGCAAAATTTCAACCGTTGTACACTTTCTATCCTTTTCATATTTAATAAAATTTTATATTTTATTTACGAAATACATAATCGTACGATCGAACAAAACGATATTCACGACATTCCGAAACAAAATTCAAGTTACATATGCCTTTATACCCTTCATATAGTTTAAATAACAAGTTGCAAGGGTTAAAAATGGCAAAAATGTGATAAAAACAAGTCCGGGCCAAAACTGCCAAAAAGTAACACTTTTATTTTTCAGAGGGCCTTATGAACCGTAAGACATAGGTCCATATGGTTCGTATGGAGTGCCTAGAAGTAAAAAAAAATTGCGTGTTCTCCAAGTTCTGCCACCTATCTTCATTTCATGCCATCTAGCTCCGAAATTGCCACCCTTGCTCCTCCTTGTGACACCTTAGGTGCCACTAATCAACTCCTAAGCAGCTTGGCTAACACTTGTCAAGATTTGGGGCCATTTGAAGTAGTATAAATAGGTGTTCATGTTGAACACTTCACTGACACCTTCACATTTCACTCTAAATCTGATCTTGGGAGCTTTCTTGGAGTTTGGGAGTACCTTTCAATCCTTCTTAGGAGTCCCTAAGTCCAGTAAGTATTTCCCATTTGCTCAATTTCAATTAATTAGCTAGTTTCTGTAACACCCCGAAAATGGGCTTGGTAATTAAACTCTGTTAATACTAAAAGACGGGTAACGTACCGTTATTAGTAAAAATAACGCGGCAAATATTTGGGTTTAAACAAGAAATACAAATAGTAAATATAAGCGAATCAAAGTTTTCAGGAATTGAATTTATAAGAGCCCGAGTTAACGGGACTTAAAATATAACGGGTTATAATTCCCGGGACTCACCAAGTAACTAGGAATACTAACCTAGTTAGTTAGTGTCTTGACATAATGGAACAAATATGGTTAAAATACCTATAAATAACTGGTGTAAAGTCGAGGGACTAAACATGGGCAAATTAGATAAAGTTTTATTAAAACCAATTAATAAACAAAACACACACACACATACGTGTGTGTGTCTGCGACTTCAAACAAAGCCAGTGATGGCTCTCTTGCTCAAAAACCCTAGTCCCTCAAGAATCTCTCAAATTGAAGCCCAAATCAAGAGCCAAATCAATGCATGAACACAAATTCGTGACCACCTAGTCATGGGGATTACAAGGTATGTTGAAAATTTCGATTTGGTGATACTTTGAGATTATGATGAACAATCATAATCGAAATTCTGGAATGAATATTGATTCTATGAGTGTTATTATGATTATATCTTGGTTTAGAAACAAACCCTAATAGAAAATTTGATGAATTGTCGTCAAAACTAGGGATTTGATAATTACCCTATTATATGCTAAGTGGGTTTTGACTTAATAATGAAGATGACGATATGTTGGTGTTAGAAATCATCATAGGTGATAGTTGATGCAAGATACTTGAACAAATTATAAGTTTGAGTGAAAGCTTATGTATGACTTGAAGTGGGTTTTTGTATGTTATGATGAACACTCGGATTTGGAAGTGTTAATTTGATGAATATTGATTGCTATGATATAAGTTCTTGATATAGTTCATGAACACTAGACATAGAGGGTTGAAATTTGATGTTAATCTTGGTAAAAATGACTAATAATGAACTAGTTAGCAAATGTGTAGAATTATGCCCATTAGGTGTTTGTTAAAATGCCTAAATGAGAAGTAAAGTGTTTAAATTCAAGTGAAACGTGTAATTGACAAGCTTGACTAATTACATGAGACATGGGATAAAACGGGTTCTAATCATAATGTTGATTTGCCTTAATCGTGCATATTATATGATTAAAAGTAGTTGACTTTAGAAAGTCAAACTAACTAGTGATGAAGTCGAATAAGTGGTTTCGACTAAGACAATAAGTAAGGTGGTATAGTCGTGATTGTTAATGACTAATCTAACCACCTTGTAAATGATGAACAATAGTTGGCGCTTAAGCAAGCTAGGTGAAGCTTGGAGTGAAAGCGGGTCAAACGAAGCAAGTATGAAGGAAAAAGCGTAATTCGGATGCAAGGTAAGTATATCTTACACTAGTCATATATTTATAATATTATTTCGTCGTATTAGTTACGAAAAAGAAAAATACCTAATTGAGATATGATGTTCCGACGTGTGGTCGTACGGAACAATATAATCAAATATGACAAGAAAACATAGTGATGGCTAAAAATGAGTTAAACCGGTAATTCGATCATACTATGACGAATGAAGCATGTGCTTTTAATGGTTATCATATGAGTTAAATCATAATAACCATTAAGGGCAAAATGGTAAAATTGACAATTTGACAATGGTAATTGGTCATTTAGGCCAAACGGGTCAAAAGGGTGAAATTATCACCCTTTGACAATATCGACTAATGGGTTGTCAAGTTTCATGATTCTAGGAAATAAATAGCACATGGATGCTTACATCGCTATCTATTAGTAGCCACTAAGGAAAGGTATTGAAACGGGTCAATATAATGATCCGAGCCAGGTATGTATAATAATACAACTCATCATGTAGAGTTTGGAGTTTTATAACAGTTAGACAAGGTTAAAATAAGATATTCGGTTATCTTTTAGGTAAAGCGAATAAATGGAGTTATGATTATGGTGTTTTAGAAACATATTGGTTTCTAAACAAGAATATGGTTAAAAGGTCAGATTTGGGGTCCAAACAAGCACTAATAGTCCTTCATCGTAAAAGAATGACTAAAATTGACTAAAACGCCCTTGTTGGCTAATTCGAATAAACAACCTTTAAAGGTAGTTTTGAAACGAGCTTTATGATCAAATAAATAATTGGAAATAAGTGTAAGAAGAGAAAGATGTAAACCTTCGGTCAAATGACTCTATATGAGTCTTTGTCATAAATTAGCAATCAAACGGGAAAAACATGGATTATTTAGGTCACCTCATTAAGTCCACCACAAATATAGTTGTGGTGGAAGATTACTTGATAAGTAATGTCGTATTATAATGTTAGAACCAAATGAAAGCGTGACATGCTCAAAATATGCCTAAATACCCTTAACGGGTCAAAATACGCATATGAGCGTAAACAGGTTTAGGATATGTAAGAAACCTGTGACTTGAATCCAATATGATAGAAATTATGGAAATTATTAATATCATGAAAACAGGGATCAAACAAATAAGTTTGTTTGATAAATACATGAATGAGTTAAAATGGGTAAATTCTAGTTTAAGCCGAATGCATAAAAGTCTCAAAATTTATTAAGCCGGATGTCGGACTTTAACTCCATTTGATGGGGAATCAAATTACAAACATGTAGGAAGAAACGGTAGGTCAAACGGATAAGCGGATTGAAAGTTACGAATGTTTTCGTAACAAAAACGGCAAAATTGGAAAGGCTGAATGCAGGGACCACCGTAAATTACGGTGGAGCCTGAAAGTGTTACGCCAGTTTATTACTGGTTTACGGTGGCAACATAGAAAAACATGGGCTACCGTAAATTACGGTACCCACCGTAATTTACGGTGGACCTTGTCCAAAAATGCATTTTAATTAATTTTGTTTTCCGGACTCGTTTAGATATGTTTTAAACCCTGTTCGACTAAAGCATTTCATGTTTATGAAATGTAGGTACTTTCTGGGATGCCGGAAGACGATCAAGCTCAACGAAGAACCGAACACGATAAAGATACACGCTTCCGCACTTTGTCACGTTGTAGATTTTTAAACAACAAATTCGATCACATTATGTAGAATAACTTATGATTGTGAAAGTTTTAATAAACCCGTATTTTTATAGCATGCGTAGTCTTAACTACACATCTAATTGTTGGTAATTACATACAAAATCGTTAATCAGAAACTAGGGTGTTACAGTTTCCAACAGAAAATCAACAGTTTGACTTTTCGTTTGACTTTCAGTTCTGACAACTATCGTCAAGTCAAAGTTCAATCCGAACATTCCTACGTGATCGTAATAATGTTGGCATGATTCTCCTATGATCATACCTTCTCATAATCACGTTCAATGGGTGAAATGATGAGTCAAGCATGTTATGTCTAAAAAGTCAAAACTAGTAAAAGTGCATTTTACGCATATTGAACTTTAAACTATCAAAACCCAATATTTTGACATCATATCAGTTTGTATGAACTAATATAACATATTTTGACATGCTCAACTCATCATACTCAGTTTAGACCTCAATTCCATATCGAAATCAAATAGTTTAACGTTTGCTTTGACTTTCGAATCCGACCTGTTTGGTCAACGTTAGGATCCGATCAAGCCCATTTATATGACCATAGTAATATAGGGAATAACCCTCTGAGGTTATACCTTATGGTCATGTCGTTTGGTTAGTGAAATGGCGAGTCAACTTTAAATACTTTTAAAATGTCTAAAATACTCTTTTTCGCAAAAAAATAGTTTTAAACATCTATGATCATTGTTTTTTACTTATAAACTGATCATATAACATTAGTAAACATGTTTTGACATATTGGACTCGTCATATGACTCATTCGACCATCCGGACCCGTAGTTACGCATACAACCCGTTAAAGTGGCGTAAACCATTTTTACAAATCGTAACGGGTCAAAACACCATTAGACACTTTCCAATCAGAATGTAAGGTTTAGTAAACCATATTATACGAGACCCTTTGCTCGTTTGGTTGATAAACCACATTCTATCCATTCTTCCCTTTAAGCCATGATACACACTAACTATATAACAATTCAGCATAATTAGGACACATTTGAGTTTTGCATACACGTTTGGACAAGACATCTATGCAAATCTATGAGTACATAGTTCCCCTCTTTTACTTTTTCAAATGTTTTGGGGTGATTCATATGTGCCTATTATTATTATTTTCAAGATTTCAAAAACAATATACATATATGGTTTATATATATACACAAACGATTTTCACTTCGTATGAAACTTGATGGTGCGTTGAACTCGACAATGGTACATTCATTAACTTTGATTAGGCCGACCGGTAGTAGGTTATAGCGCTATAGAATTGACAGTCCCATTCCCACCTCCTAGGTATGTTTGGAAGTTCCTCTAGGAATGACTGAATCCGAGAAATCAAAATTGATATACCCTTTCTAGGGATTATTCGTCAGTCCACACACGCTTGAATGTACTCACCAACAAACCATATTTTAGTTTTATACTAGACTCAACAATATGGTTTTAGACAAGACAATTCAATTTGGTTTTATTCTCGACAAGACAATTTGGTTTTATACTCGACAAGATAATTTGATTTAATTTCACAATTTCACAAACAAACATTTTTGTTAAGGTTCAAGGCTACAAAGATTTATCAACTCATGTAGTTGGTTAACCCTTTTTCAATTCAAAACATATAGCCATGAATTAGACCACAAAACCTATGTTACTCACCAGCATTCATTGTTGACTTTATTTTCATATATGTTTCAGATGTTATTATGCGCGATGATTGTTCAAGTATGCTACACATAGGAACGGACTCGGGCTATAGTCTTCTTTAATTTAAAAATAATCACTTGAAATCTTTGTATTGAAAACAATGTAATATGATGAAACTTTAGTACGAAGTGTTATGAGCAATTTGTAACGTGACTCCCCGACGATTCCGCCACGGGTTGTTTTTACGCGGTCGGGGTGTTACATTGATGAACATAAGAAAAGCATAGATCTAAAAATTTGATGTGTTTACAAGTTCATAAGTTCATTGTTGGGATTTTTTATACATAAAAAGTCTTGTTAAACTTGTTGGATGATTTGTTGAGTTTTGGAACATAAAAACACATATTTTTAAACATGGAAAAAACCCTAAATCTAGGGGAAACTATGGCCAATTTTTCCTAGAAATCTAACACTTAGAAAAAATATATTTTTAACAAGACTTTTACAAGTTAAATGTTTGAAGCATTAAACTTATATAAAAATAAAAAAAAACCGCGAGAACCAATGTCAACACAACAAAAAATGCCTAAAAATAGCTAAAAATCACACAAAATTTTTTTTTAATATTTTTTATATAAAAATCGCTACTTTTCGAAGCAAAAAAAAACAAAAAATTAAATTTTTTTAAAATTTTTTTTTTGCCACTAAAAGTAGCGATTTGAGCATAAAAAATATTAAAAAAAATTTAGATTTTTTTTTATTTTTTTAGGTTTTTTGGGGGTTTAGTTTTTAGCATTTTAGCTGGGGGGGGGGGGGGGTTAGGTTTTTGGGGGGTGGGGGAGGGGGGTTTAGGTTTTGGGGGTGGGGGGTTATGTTTTTTGGGGTTTTAGTTTTTAGCATTTAGCTTGGGGGGGGGGGGGGGGTTAGGTTTTTTTTTTTTTTGGGGGGGGGGGGGGGTGGGGGTTAGGTTTTTTTAGGTTTTTTTAGCTATTTTAGGTTGTGTTCACATTGGTTGTCGCGGTTCTTACAATAAGGGTGGTTCTCGCATGATCTCCTCCCTATATATATATATATATATAGGAATAAGTTAAAATGAGAACCACCTCGAGTTGTAAGAACCAGCGAGAACCACCCCCGCGGGGGGCCGTTGACCACGAAATTTTTTTTACACCTAGATCCATATATTTTAACACGGGGGGTAAATTTTGGGTTCAAACGGCGCGCCCGAGGGGGTAGTTTTTTACGCCCAAAGTTTGGTAAAAAAAAAAAGAAAAATTAAAAAAATTAAAAAAACCCAAACTTTGGGCGTAAAAAACTACCCCCTCGGGCGCGCCGTTTGAACCCAAAATTTACCCCCCGTGTTAAAATATACGGATCTAGGTGTAAAAAAAATTTCGTTGTCAACGGCCCCCCGCGGGGGTGGTTCTCACTGGTTCTTACAACTCGAGGTGGTTCTCATTTTAACCTTCCCCTATATATATATATAATATATATATATATATATATAGGGGGAGTAGGAGTTCTGCGGAAAGTGTGTTTTTCCTAGAAAGTCTAGGAAGCGATCTGGGCCCTCCGATTGGTGTTTTTAATGGCTTAGATCAAATGGATGGCATTTTCGAAATATCTGAGTTATATAATTAGAGACTTTTAATATAGTGAGGGTATTTTGGTAATTGGAAGTGTTTTAATCAATCAAGAAACTGCCATATCAATAACATCCCTAAAATCATGGGATTTCCCCTCTTTCTCTCTCTACCTCTACCACCGTCCTCCGCCCCTTTTTCCGCCTCAACTAACTCCAAGCTCATCTCAAACCCTAAAAAACAACAATTCAACCTTCGGAACTCGATCAGATTAACCGAATCGGCATAGGTTTCGTACATCTATTCTCGCTGTTCATCAGGTACGTTTAATCGTTTCAGTTCAATTAATGCAATCGGTTATTGAAATGTATGCGCATAGGCTTAATCTGTGAGAGGTTTTAAGATCTGAACGCTGTGTATTAGTCGGTTTTTGAGTCGTAATCAATCGTAATGCTTTAACTGTTGTTTACTTCGAATTGTTTGATGAATCGTACAGGTCATCAAACACATTGTCAAGAATCCTCCAGCAATCTGCTTTCTGTTAAAATACAGTGTCAAGAATCCTCCAGCAATCTGCTTGTTGTTAAAACACAGTGTCAAGAATCCTCCAGCAATCTGCTTGCTGTTAAAACACAGTGTCAAGAAATCTGCTTGCTGTTAAAACACAGTGTTAAGGAAATCTGCTTGCTGTTAAAACACAATGTCAAGAAATCTGCTTGCTGTTAAAACACAGTGTCAAGAATCCTCCAGCAATCTGCTTGCTGTTAAAACACAGTGTCAAGAATCCTCCAGCAATCTGCTTGCTGTTAAAACACAGCGTCAAGAAATCTGCTTGCTGTTAAAACACAGCGTCAAGAAATCTGCCTGCTGTTAAAACACATTGTCAAGAATCCTCCAGCAATCTGCTTGCTGTTAAAACACAGTGTCAAGAAATATGCTTGCTGTTAAAACACAACGTCAAGAAATCTGCTTGCTGTTAAAACACAGCGTCAAGAAATCTGCTTGCTGTTAAAACACATTGTCAAGAAACACAGCGTCTTGTATGATTTAAATTGAAACTGTCAATTTGATTTAAATAGAATATTTAGTTTCCATAATTTTCTAGTTAGTTAGTTATCCTAATAAAATAATCCATAATTAAAATAATATTCAAATTACACAATTGCCCTTTTAGTTAAAATCCTTCAATGCCACATGTCGCGTTCTTATTGCTTCCTAGACTTTCTAGGAAAAACACACTTTCCGCAGGAACCCTACTCTATATAGGGGATAGATCATGAGAAAACTAGTTTAAATGAGAAAACCAAAAAACTAACTAAAAAAACCTAAAAAACGTACCAATTTTTTTTTTTAATTTTTATAAAACAATCGCATGTTTTTATACATGGAAAAAAATTTCAAATTTTTTTTTTTTTTGTATTGCACATGTGCACTATTACGGATATAGTGCACATGTGTAGTACACATATAATGCACATGTGCAATACAACAAAAAAAATTTAATTTTTTTATATATAAAAACTAGCGATTTTTTTATAAAAAATTGTAAAAAAAAATTGGTATGTTTTTTAGGTTTTTTAAGTTAGTTTTCTAGTTTTCTCATTTATATGTAGTTTTCTCATGATTCTCTCCCTATATATATATATCGCTAAAATGAAAACCACCTCCAGTTGTAAGAACCGAGAGAACCACTTTATAGCCACTAGATCAACAAGATTGATGGATGAGATTAAAAGTAACTAAATTTAATATTAAATCAATTTGTTTTATTATGTTTTTAATATTTTAATCCAAAAGGGTAGTTTAGTAAAATTACTCTTTTTTGTCTTTTTGTCTTTATTATTTTTTATTACTTTTTTGTATTATTATATTAGTTTTTATTTTTTAAATAGATTTTTTTTATTAAAAACATTTTTAAATTCAGATTTTTTTAACAAAACATTTTTTTTGCGCGCCGATTTTTGCAAGCCGTTTTTACGCCTGGCTTTTTCACGCATGGTCTTTTAACGCGTCGTTTTTGCATGCCGTTTTTTACGCTCGGCTTTTTAAAGCGTCGTTTTTTCAACGCGCCGTTTTTTACGTCCTGTTTTAACGCCCCGTTTATGACGTCCCGTTTTTTTTGCGGCGTTTTTATGCCCCGTATTCTCGCCCCTTGTTTAGGCGCCGTTTTATCACACGGTTTTTTACGTTTTACAATTTACGTAGAAAAAGTTTTACGTTTTACGTTAAAAAGTTTTTACATAAAAATTTACGTTTTACGTTAAGAAGTTTACGTTTTACGTTAAAAAGTTTACGTTTTACGTTTTACGTGAAAAAGTTTACATTTTACGTGAAAAAGTTTATGTTTTACGTTTTACGTTAAAAAGTTTAGGTTTTACGTTAAACTTTTTTGTATTATTATATTAGTTTTTTTTAAACATAATTTTTTTTAAAAAAACATTTTTAAATTCAGATTTTTTTAACAGACTTTTTAAACTTTTTACGTTTTACGTTAAACTTTTTACGTTTTACGTTAAATTTTTACGTTTTACGTTAAACTTTTTACGTTTTACGTTAAACTTTTTACGTTAAACTTTTTACGTTTTACGTTAAACTTTTTACGTTTTACGTTAAACTTTTTACGTTTTACGTTAAAAAGTTTACGGAACATTTTCTTCCAACTAATGACAATTCATAGAAAACAACCGAAGGCAGAATCACAAACCAACGGAAGAAAATTTTACGTTTTACATTAAAAAGTTTATGGAAAGCTGTTCTTCAGACAAGTCAATCAGAAGAGAATATTAGATTTATATTTAATAACATATGTTACAATGTTTATGAAGCATTAATATATATTTTTTACATATAATAAGATGATATGAGATTGTTTCATGTAAAAAACATAATACATTATAGCAAGTTAATAAAAACAATATATTCTAATATATATATCTATTGTTATTATTATTAGTATTTTGTCAAATAATTTATGCAATCTTGTATTCATCCTCTAACCTTGACGCAATTTTCAGGGCAAAATATATAGGGTCACCCACCGGAGCTCCATCACCAAGGACTAGTACTCGGACTAGTACTCGAAGGTACAAGCTTCTAAAGGATGTTATGTGTTAAGGGAATAAAAAAATTAATAATAATAGTTTTAGGACGTGGGTGGTGTGCCTTTGTTCTAAATACATAACTCCAATCTGGTTTTTGAAAGAGATCAGAGAGAGATGAAAGAAGAAGAGCAGGGGATTTAATCTAGAAGTAGATGAGAGATGAGAGAGGAAAGAGGTATTTAAAGTCAGGTGACTTTAATAAAGAGAGAGGGAAAGATTTGACATTTGGGGTAAATGACTAAAATACCCTTTAGGATGGCATAATTTGATTGGTTGAAAGTGGTTCTCATGGTTTTTACAATTGATGGTGGTTTTCATTTTAGCAGCTCCTTATATATATATATATATATATAGGGGATCGCTAAAATGAAAACCACCTCTAGTTGTAAGAACCATGGGAACCACTTTCTAGCCTTTAGATCAACAAGATGGATGGATAAGATTAAAAGTAACAAAAATTAATATTAAATACATTTTGTCTTATTATGTCTTTAATATTTTAATCCAAAAGGGTAGTTTAGTAAAATAACTTTTTTTTGTCTTTTTCTCTTTATTATTTTTTAATTACTTTTTTGTTTTATTATATTACTTTTTGGTTTTATTATATTACTTTTAATTTTTTTAAAAGATTTTTTTATTAAAAGCATTTTTTAAATTCAGATTTTTTTAACAAAGTGAATTTTTTTTGCGCGCCGGTTTTTGGCATCCCGTTTTACCGCGGCGTTTTTTACGTCCCGTTTTTTTACGCGGCGTTTTTATGCGCCGCATTCACGCCCCTTGTTTTTTACGCGCCGTTAGGGCTGTAAACGAACTGAACGTTCAGCGAACAGTTCGTGAACCGTTCGGCTGGAAGTTCGTTTATGTTCGTTCGTTTAATAAACGAACGAACATGAACAAGAAATTTCGTTCGATTAGTTAAATGAACGAACATGAACAGAGGCCTTGTTCGTTCGATTGTGTTCGTGAACGTTCGGTAAGGTGTTCGTGAACGTGTTCATGAACATTCGTTGATTTGCGTTCGTTTATGTTCGTATGTTTGTGTTTTAATTGAGGATCTTTGTACTTTCTTATATTTTATTTGTACTTTTTATATTATTAAATTTTTATTTATTTTATTTCCCTAACAATTAAACTAGGAAATCCACTTTCACCTTGTTTATGCATCATTTCCCTTTCATTTCTTATTATTTACATCCACGAATACAATCGACCTCCGTTCCACATTAAGGGATTCAAGTTCGAGTGCTACTCTCTGGGCCATCTATCTTTATCCTTCGTCGCGTTCGCCAAATTTATTTGTGTTCGTGAACCGTTCGCGAACACGCTCATTTCCTTAATGAACGAACACGAACATAAAATCTCGTTCGGTAACTGTTCATGAACCGTTCGTGAACACATTTATTTCCTTAACGAACGAACACGAACAAGGCCTTGTTCGTGTTCGTTCGGTTCGTTTACAACCCTACGCGCCGTTTTTTCAAACGTCGTTTTTAACACGTTTTTTTAACGCGCCGTTTTTACACATTTTTTTACACGCCGTTTTTTACATGTTTTTTTATGCGTCGTTTTAACGCGCCGTTTTTTTCACGTTTTTTAACGTGCCGTTTTTTACACTTTTTTACGTTTTACGTTAAACTTTTTACGTTTTACGTTTTTACGTTTTACGTTAAAAAGTTACAGATTACGTTTTACATTTTACGTTTTACGTTTTACGTTAAAAAGTTTACGTTTTACGTTAAAAGTTTACATTTTACGTTTTACGCTTTACGTTAAAAAGTTTACGTTTTACATTTAAAAAATTAAGTTTTACGTTAAAAAGTTTACGTTTTACGTTACAAAAAAAATGGGCAGAGTTTCCTCTGTTTTTTGTCGCCCCGACAACACAAGTTGTCGTTATAATTTTCAAAATTCAATAATCAATCACAATATCAATTTTTTGTCAACTATATCAAAACGTAACAATACTTTGATCGAATCGGTTCGAGCTCGTTTTCACGAAAATAAATAGAACTATAAAATTAACGAAATAAATCGCGCCGTAAAATCTTTACCAATCTTCGCGTCGAGACGTTGACTGAGTTGACCGAGGTGAGTCGCTGAGTCGACCGAGCCCGAAATTGAAGCTGACCGAGTTCCAAAACTGACCCGAATCCCGAGACCTGAACCGAAGCCGTTGACCACAGTTAACCGAGCCGCTGACCAAGGTTGACTTTGTTGACCTGAACCCATAACCAATCTAACCCGACTCGTTGAACGATAACCGAACCCCAGAAAACCCTTGAAACCCTAGAAATCACCTCAAAGCACTAATCTTCAAACAGCTGATCTTCAACCCCACCACCGATCTTCAAACAGCCGCACCACCGATCTTCAAACAGCCGATCTTCAACCCCACCACCGATCTTCAAACAGCCGCTCCTACCTGCAACCCCGTCGGCCACCTACCTGCAGCCCCACCACCGACTCGTTGAACGATAACCACACCTTGAACGATAACCACACCGACTCGTTGAACGATAACCACACCTTGAACGATAACCACACCTTGAAACCCGTCGGCCACCTACCTGCAACCCCACCACCGATCTTCAAACAGCCGCTCCTCCTCCCCCTCGATCGCCGTCGTCCACCTACCTCCGCCATCTCTCTCTGTTCTCATACTCTCTCTGTCTGTCCTCGCCGAACTGCTCGACCACCACTGTGCTGCCGCCGCTGCTTCGACGTCACCCACCGGCCACCACAGAGGAACTGGTTGGATGCCATGAAATCTTCTTCCCCAAGGAATCTGGTTTTTGAAGCTCTATGAGTTTGTGAATTTTGTTGTTGAAGCTCTGTGAATATTAAAGAGAGAGGAGAGAAGGTCTTTTTCTGTATTTTGAAGAGAGAGGAGAGAAGGACTTTAATTAATTGAAGTGATAGAGAGAGAGAGAGTTGGAAGGCTAGATTAGACATTTGGGGTAAATGACCAAAATACCCCATATTCTGATTGGTGGAGAGGGGTTCTCGCGGTTCTTACAACTGGAGGTGGTTTCTATTTTAGCGGCTCCCTATATATATATATATATATATATATAGGGATGGATCATTAGAAAACTAGTTTAAATGAGAAAACCAAAAAACTAACTAAAAAAGCCTAAAAAACATACCAAATTTTTTTTTTTAATTTTTATAAAAAAATCGCAGGTTTTTATGCATGGAAAAAAATTTCAAAAAAATAAAATAAAATAAAATAAAAATTTGTTGTATTGCACATGTGCACTATTACGGATATAGTACACATATAATGCACATATAATGCACATGTGCAGTACAACAACAAAAAATTTGGAATTTTTTTATATATAAAAACTAGCGACTTTTTTATAAAAAATTGTAAAAAAAAAATTTGGTATGTTTTTTGGCTTTTTTTTAGGTTTTTTTAGTTAGTTTTCTCATTTATATGTAGTTTTCTCATGATCATCTCCCTATATATATATATATATCAAACCGATTCTCAAAATATATTATTTTTTAGGAGTAAGAGATACATAATACACAAGAAGTACAATTCCGAAAAAATATAAAAATCATAAGAAATGATTTTAGCCACTAAATACCAAATACATTGGTATTGATACCGAAATACATGTATACTTGTCTAATTATACACTTAGTGGAAATACAAAATATTCAAGTATACTTATACCAAAATAATATTGAAAATATTATTTAACAAAAACATACATCTACTTTTACTTGTTCAAAGGTACACAAAGACAAGAATACATAAAATAGTATAATTATACATATACAAGAACAAGTTAAAAATATATTATTTTTAACTCCCACTGAACTTGGATTATATATATATATATATATATATATATATATATATATATATATATATATATTTATTTGAAAATATATATACGCACACACTTAGAAGGTTATCAAATGTCACATTAAATAAGAAAATATATTTAAGAAGAGAAAATATATCCACTAACGATGTCAACCAGACAAACGGGTTAGACCCGACTCCGAGGGGCGCGACCATACACATATAACACTCATTCTAGGCACGAAGTCACAAGTGGGCTAGGCTCGTTCATACAACTCACGAATATACAAAAATATATATTTGTGAATTATATATTAACAACTTAGAAATTTATCCATCTAAAACATAGTTCAATAAACAATAATTCCATACAACTTAATACAAGTCCTAATACACATTCAAGATGGACAACTTGTACATAGATTATATAGACCTAAGTGTCTAACGGAAATTAGGACACTTACAGGTTACTTTGCGAGACAAAAAACTATCCGTGACTCTAGAACGCTTATAGAACGCATTCAGTGAGTTCATGTCCCCTTTTCTTCTTTTAAACGCTTTTCAGTTTTACACCTATCGGGGGAGATACATGTGCAATGGTATGATAAGCTAGGAATGAAACACACTTAGATTATGTGCGAATAGGGTGGAACTTAAGCACCATTAATCACACATATAGACCGAGGAACGAAAGGGGTATATCTACTGGGTTTTGGCGAGCCCCACTCTTGGTCCATGGAACCCACACGGAAGAGTGCTTTTGTGTCCCAGTCGAGGGTAATTGACACAACATTCGTAAAGGGTTAGATTGCTTCCTATGTCGACAAACATATTAATGTCCTAGCTATACATTAATGAGCACCGATTTCATTGACTCTTTAACATACCGAATTTTATACAAATATATCTCACATTTTAAAGATTCATTTGATACAAAAACAACTACATGAATTCACCAACTTTGTTGATGTTTTTAAACTTACATGTATTTTAGGCAATTAGTGGACTATACGGGGATTTCATGTCAAGAAAATAAGAATTGGAACTCCATGCCAACTTTTGGAGGATTTACTCATTATATACCGCCTCCTTGCGGTGATACAGTGATAAAAAACGTAAACTTTAAAAACTTGCATTTTGATGTATAACATTTTGGAAACTTATTTCTTTTGAAGGGTTATAAACAATATTCGTAACCTTGTGTTGCGATTTGAAACTACTATGACATTGGCATTTGGAGTTTGTTTTATTCATTTTGGTATGTTTACTTTATCATATGCAATGAGAATCAATCACGATCACACATTGCGCTTCCCCCTACGAGCGGGTGTGACAGATTGGTATCAGAGCTTCGATTGTAGTGAACCAAGATTCTTTCTCGAGTCTAGTCTACAATCACTAGGATCCTCTCATAAAAACAATTCTCACAAGAACAAGAGATTTTCATTGCGTAAACATTTCGCAAAGTCCACTACACAAATTCATTTCATATAAACAATGCAAGGACATTACGTGACTTAGTCTATAAAAAGGTAGACATGAAACATTAAGTTAATCCGCAAAAAACAAGTAGGATAACTTAAAATGAACTTATGTGAATCTTACATTTCATGTATATATATATATTTGGTAAGAATTATTTATTAATATATATGTCGTGTAAATAAATTTTCCAGGTTATCATGTCATCTTCTTAGAGTGGCGTGTACGACGACTATGACCCGATGGAGCTCCTCTCTAATGATGAGTACAGACCCGTTGTAGAGGTGATCACTTCGGACAGTGAGTCAGATCCAGAGGAGGATCCAGACTATGTGTCGGATGATGGCGACATGGATAATTTTTAGCCGTTTTCCTTACCCGATCACGCTGTTGATCACGTCCCTCTATAGGACGATGTTCTAGCCCTACCCCCAGCTTCATGACCTTGTCATCATTGGCCACCCGGAGGGTGAGCACCTCGTAGAGATCATACCTTTTCCTGCCATCCCACTCGCTATTTGGCCCCCCATCATTAACCTTGACGACGATGATGATGTCATTCCTGTATTTCATGTAAACCACCTTGATGTGGACCTCGGTGACGGGGAGGTCTTCGATGTTGCCATCTAAGAGGTCGCTTCTCCCGTTGTTTCTGTGGTTGACATATCTTCTTATTCATATTGTTGGAGTTAGTGACTTCATCTACACTACGGGTCGTTGGCCTAGAGGCATACCCCGCTGATGATGCCTCCTCTAGTGTTCCAGCTACCCCCACACCTAATCCTACTCCTACTCCTACTCCTACCCCCACTCACACCTCTGTCCACACCTCCACCACCCATACTGATGATACCACCTCACATCCCCCAGTCCCTACCAGGCAGACTTGTCGGTTGGAGCCGCTATCGATTGATTCTTTTCGTTCTCACTTTTGTCAACCTGCTACTGCTAGACCCTCACGTCGACCACCATCAACTCACTACAGGGAAGGCTCTACGCATCAGTCATCTCGACCATCCTCATATATTCTAGCCGAGTATCTTTCGACTCGGTACTCTCCACCCCATACTACGCCCACATCTGACCCTTACCATCCATCTCATTTCACTCCATACTCCACGGATGACTAGATCCGCTCTCTAGAGAAACAGGTAAAGATCCTTTGCAAAAGGGTCTATGATCTAGAGAGTCAGGCTAACGCAGGCCTCAACCACCACCAGCTTATCCACTACCATCTCCACCACCACTACCAGCATGACCGCCACCACCTCCCATGCCACCAGTCGACCTTGATGCTCGTATACTAATGCTCAAGCAGTAAATGAGCTTCCTGATTCATAGAGTCCATGAGCTCGAGGAGGAGGTCGCCCACCTCCGCAGTTTAGCATTCACGACTCCACCACCATCCCCCCATGCACCCTAGATTTTCTTTGCAGATACCTTTTGTCACGGGAACTAGCTACCCGTTTTTGTGCATGAAGACCACACACCGAGTTTTGAAGACAACTAGAAGATTGAAGATCGCTCAATGAGAAGGAAGATTTTACCACTTTATATGTATTAGACTTGTATGACCGGGTGATGTAGCCCGAGTACATCTTTGTTTCCTTTACAAATGATTATGTAACAAGTTGTCTAAATATATATAAAAACTTGGTGTTTTCTTTACGACGCGTTTTCTTTATTTGTTTATACATGTCTTATTTCTTGTATGAATTGGTTTATTCACATGATGGATCGCTTAGTTATATATATATATATATATATACTTGTTAAAATGTTTATTATTAAATAAACGTCTAATCTCTATCGTTATATCATTTTGGAAGAACAAGGCACCAAAAAGAAGAGTTGTTCGCACACGGACGGTAAACCATCCCCCACCTCTGCCATTTCCTAGGACTGAGACAGAACTAAACTCACTGCTGGAAGAAGGGATATCTCAAGCACTCGCCCAATATGAGGCGAACCGTGTTGAAAATAGCGGTGGCACAGGCGGATTAGGCGGTCAGGGATAAGGCGGTTCCTCTGGAGGAAACAATGTCAACGGTAATGTTTAGTTGATTTGTTACAACTTAAACAATTCTTTTTATAATCTATTCATGCGTTTCATTATTTGCTCATTCATGATCTGGTTATGCAAATTTCAGGATGCGCATACAAGCAATTTCTGGACTGCAAGCCACTGATCTATGATAGCACCGGCAGTGCCGTGGCTTTTGTGTGCTGGACTGAGAAAACAGATTCGAGCATGAGAAAATGTTCCGCTGATCAGTAAGTTACTTTTGTCACTGGTCTGTTTGTTGATGAGGCACTTACTTGGTGGAATCTACAAGTGCAAAACTTTGGGTGACGATGTTGCTTATGGGATGACATCGAAAGAGCTGAAAGAACGAATGAGGGAGAAATACTGTTCCCGGGCTGAACTCGAGAAATTGGAGACTGAATTCTTGAACCTTACCATGGCCGAAGCTGACGTTGTGGGGTACACGCTATATCTGGGGTCTAGCTCCTGAGATTCGAAGCATGGTTACATCGGCAAACCCCACTATTATCACCCAGGCTGTGACCTTAGCCGTTAGTCTCACTTAAGATGCGGTAAGGATAGAAGTTGTTTGTGAAAGGAACTGAGAAGAAGGAATCTCATGTCAAATCTTCAGGTGATGGGAAGAGAAAGTACTCGAATTTCAAGAAAGGTACTCGTGTGAGCAACAACAAGAACACCAACAAGAACACCAACAACAAGAAAAGAGAAACCAACCCACTAAAAGAGGCAAAAGCGTTTGTAGCCACAAACAACACTAGGGTTAAGAAGTATGAGGGCAATTTGCCCAAGTGTGAAAAATGCAAGTACCATCACTTAGGTGCTTACTAGGTGATTAAATGTGATACGCGTGGTAAGATTGGTCACCGTACTGAAGCATGTTGGCCAACGGGTACTGGAGGAGGAGCTGGGAATGGAAACGAGAATAGGAATGGAAACGGAAACGGAAATGGGAATGGAAGTGAGCAAGGATGATGTAAGGACCTTCAAAAATGTACCAATTTGACCCGTAAGTACAAACCCGGACCCCGAAAACCCTAAACCATACTTAAAATCAAGAAAAATGGAATTCTGGCTTGTCTTACGCGGGCCGCGTCAACATGTAGTTTGACCGGATAAGTATCCCCGAGCCACGTATCAGCCATCTGTCGAACCTACTCATGACCAATCAAGCCTATTCATAGACTAGGCGGCCACGCGGGCCGCGTAAGGTATGATGGATGGTTTACGCGGGCCGCGACAGGGTCAATTTTCAGCTATAAATAGCTTGTTGCATGCACAGTCCACTGGTGTCGAAATCTTTTCGTAAAAACGAATTCTCACTACTCTGAAGTCGAAATTTCAATTAAATTAGCGAGGCGCTGCAACGATACAGGGTATTAACTCGATCGCAGCTACGATTCAATGTCCGATCGATTGAAACTATCCAATGAATGTTTAAGTGCTGCTCTAATTAGGGTTTATACTTTGTCATTCGTCGTTAATTCGATGGATGTTTAAGTATTGTACTTTGTCATTTGTTGTGAAGGTTTAATCTCGTGAGTTATCGTAAATGCTGTATTAGTTACTAACCTAGTTCGTATGCATTGTTGATTAAATTAGGTTATCAGGCTAATCAGTAGGCTAAACACTGCCCGTATAAATTTGCAATGTGAGTCATTCTCTTTTTATCAAATATTTTACAATACTCCATTTTCAAACGTTATAATTACAGGGATTAAGTCGTGGTTATCTTGAATCACTGGCTAGTGGGGTATTGTGCACATTACTAATTTCTCACGGGTTAGGCTAGTAAATCCTCACCGTGATAAACGTTACTACTTGGGGTGGGACCCAATAGTGATATGACCATCGTCACACGGGTGGCAAAGTGCCAGACAAAAATAAGATAAAAGCCATTGTAATCGCTCTTATGCTGTAATTAATAACTATGCATCGTTTTATGCAAAATGAATGATTCACCAGTATTTCCCGCTGACAAAATATTTTTAAAACATGTTTCAGGCGACCTGCTGTAAACCAAGGAAAACGTGCTACGGAGCACTAACAGGTTTGAAGAGGTGGCTCAGTTAAAATGAATAAACATGTTTTAAGAAATCAGGGAATTTCCTAGTCAAATTCCTCTATTGTAAACTACGGGGTTTATCCCGAAATTATGAAATAAAATAATCGGCATTTTCAAGTTTTAACAGATCCTGTTAAAAGTCTTCCGCTGTCGCATTAAATAAATACCACGGGTTCCTGTCCCGCGGCTCCTGACCGGGTCAAACCGGGGCTGGGGCCGTGACAGGAAAAGGTGGTATCAGAGCCACTGATTTAAGCCAATTAAGTATTTAGAAAATACTTAATATTTTACTAATTGCCATTTCGTGATTACGTGTTTTATTATTTGAATATTTGTTTACAGTATGGGTAAACAAAGACTTTCGAACATCTATCATAAATTAGATACTACACCGAAGGAAAAAGGATCATCATCCTCAAAACACTCAGTGAATACTGAGGAAGGAATATTTGTCCGAAAGGCACAATATGAGAAACCACTTTCTCCTAATAAAAGAAGTTTGATTATTAGGAAAAGTCAAGAGAAACTAAAGAAGTCCAAAGAAGGGAAGATGTAACACCTCGAAAATTTACGTCCAATAATGTATTGACACGTGTCATGGACTGTGAATATATGAAAACATACTTTAGAAGGACTAAAGTTGACAAACGGTGAAACTATGTACTTATAAGGGTCCAAAGTGTCAACAATGGATAAATAGATTCTATAATAACCCTACATAATGTTTATAACCTTAAACGGATGGATCATGGATCATACGAAGCGGAAAATGCACGAAAGTGAGGAATTTCAAACTATAGGGACTAAAAGTGTCCACATGTTGAATTTATACCTCTGAGTGAACTTTTGGCAGCCCCGAAGCTTTGTAATGCTAGAATATACTCACTAGAATATGTGGTAAAAATTTCATGAAGTTTCGTTATCGTATGAGAAAGTTATGACCAAAACCGTACTTGAGGGGTTAAAAGCGTCAACGTGAGTTTCGTGACTTTTCGGGTAAGCGCAAAGCGAACCGAGGACCTTGCCAAGTTTATAAAAGTCCCAAGACTTATAAAAGTCAGATATGAGGGTCTAGAGTGCCAAATAAACGAACAAAATACGTTACGAAAGATCAGGGGCTGAAGTGCAACAATTGGAAAACTTGGAAGCTGGTTGGCCACGCCCTCGCGTAGTGCTAGGGGGGTGTCGCGCTACGCGACACCTGCCCAGCGACAGAAAACCCACATGTGCCAGTTACAGGTCTGTTTTGCGAGTGGATTCCAGCTTTCAGCACCTCCCAAGCCCTCCAATCAACTCTCATGCATGCAAGGACACCTGTGACCTTCTCACAACACCTGCATCACCTTAAATTAGATCAAAAGCTCTCATTTTTGAGGCACTTGCATTGTGATCAAGAACACCAAACTTGCAAAACTCTCAAGCAACTTCTGGAGCATTTCTGAACGACAAGGCAGCCTCTAAGTGTTAACTAAGCTTCATTAGGACCTTTGTAAGCTTTCATATCAGTTTATAAATCCGTTCTTGCTTTGATTATTAGTTAAAAGTCAAACTGTTGTTCATATAGTTTGACTTTTCGATTAAACGAGTTTGGCTCTGTCATTTCTCAAATTGAAACCACTGATATGTTGGTATTTTTGTGGGAAACAAACCCTCAAAAGGGTATTCTCTGATTCCCACTCTAAGCATGCTATTTGTCGAGTCAAAGTTGTTCTTAAAAAGTCAACAGGAAGTGTTTTTGCAAAATATAGCGTAAATGGTAATGTAGATGACATGCAATCAGTTTGATCATCATAAATAACTTATAATGAATATAAGAATGTGTTTTATCATAATCAACTCGACAATCTTTAGTATAAACCCGGATTGGAACCGAAAGTCTTATAAAACGACTTTTTCGTTGACTCTCGATTCGGATCCGTGCATGCATGTTTGAGATCTGTATTAGAGTTTATTTTTGACCATTTTTATTTTAGTTTAACTCTCTGGAATTTTTACATCTTGAGTCTATGCTTAACCGATTCATATGCATGTTTCCGATTATGCTTAAAAGTTGACTATTTTGCCCTTTTTGATATAAAACGTGATTTTTGGAAAAGTGAAAGAGTAGAGATCTTTATTACAAATTTATAAACTTGCACCGAAAATTTGAGATCAGTTGGTGGTCCAGATTTTGAGTTATGGCCGATATCGTAAAACTATATCTTTATGTTAAATAAACGGCGCATTTAGCATATAACCTATTTAAGGCCACTTTTTGGTATAAAACTTTTTACCCCCTGATGTTATATAATATTTTGGGATTTTTGATGATTTTTATTTAGTTTTTGGCTGATCGTTTCATAGGTCGCTAAGTTGATTCGGTTAATGCCGGTTTTGACCTTTTAAGCCATAAAATGAGTTTTATAAATCCGATTGACCCCAAATCACTTCCTACTGATTTTATTTATTAAATAAAGTATGTTGAGCCTTCTGGAAGTATAAAAATCTCAGCTTTCCTTTACGAACCCGAAAACGACTCCAAATCGCCTTTCTAGGCATTTTTAACGCATAGTATATCTTATAACCATATTGAACACATAAGACTTATATTTACTGATGTGTTTAACATATTTTTATAAAATAACAGTAAGTACAAGTTTATAAACTCAGATTTCCAAGTTTGACATTTTAGCCTTTGTTAAATTACCAAAATGCCCCTAAGGCGCATAGTCTTGTTTTAAATGATAAGTTTTGCTTACGGGTCATACCATACTGTTATAACATAATAAGTTAAGTATACTTACTGTATAATTCAGACCCGTAACTCAGATTTGCAAATAAGATCTTTTATAATCATATAAATGACCAAAATGCCCTTATGAGGCATAAGTTGAGTTTAAATCCGTTCCGGGCATAATAGAAATTACTTTGCTGGTATTTTAACATATTTAAAGCATATCAACCCAGGAAACTTGCATATGACTCTTACGGTTACCCGTAACGCTCTTTTCGCGTTCGGTTCGGCTTATGTAACTAGTTTGCATAAGTTGGCCGAGACGGGTTAAACATTATCATTTGTGTCTCAAAATCCAGAATATATTTAGTATACCCATATTATACAAGTCTTCAAACTTGTCGGGTCTAAATCACATTCTATCCGGTCTTCGCCTAATCATGCGTTTGAACCGTATATTACCCTAAGACTAACCGGTCTAAGCTTAGGCTAAATTAAAGACCCGTTAGCATTCTAATTAGTTATTTATACCATCATTCCAGACTAGAGAATTCCGGTAAATGGTACCTACGCTTACTTAAGTGAATACGGCTGAGTTATTAGATTCTTGCTATTTAAGACAGGAGCTAGCTCAGGTAAATACCCTTAACTTATTTTCCCTATACGGGCTTGGAATACGGTATAATAATACCGCTTGGTCGGGTATTGAATATTTAATCTTATTATGGTTAAATTATTGAGGTAACCCGGTTTAATCTGTATTGTTTGAAATAAAAGCCTTTAGGGGTTAATGACCATGTCCCGGATATCCCTGACATCATTGTATTATAAAATGGCCACGTCTTAGGTACGGGGTGTAGGCATACACCTGACAGTTACTAAGTAATAACGGTATCTCACTCTCTTGTGGGCCTATACTTGTGGCGTGTCTGTTAATCTTGACTCGGTTTCTACATCGGGCCCTGAACGTATAACGAACATGTAAATCTGTATACAAGGTTATAACTATAATTGTTCCAAGTTAAAAAGGTTAATTTTGCCTCTGTGCATTTTAATCAAATTATAAAAGATATTTTGTGCCACGTGCATTCAAATCAATTTTCTCAAACTCTTTTCAAATGAGTCAGTTGAGTGTATTTACCAGTGAAAACTGACGTATTTTCCAAAAAGGTTAAGTGACAGGTACTGAACGTAATTGGCTGGAAGCTCAGGGTGCTAATAAGGAATCTTGCAAGTTCTAGGCGTCTAAAGTCTGTTGAACAAGTGATATGTTTTAAGATCCGCCTGTGGATCCTTTACCTTCCGTTGTAGTACTGGATATTACTTTATATTCGGAATGTAATAATATTTATCTTTTGCTTCCGCTGTGCATTTATATATTGTGTTGTTTGACTATGATGTTATCAACTACGTCACGATACTCCCCACCGGGCCCACCGGTGACACGTGGAAATTCGGGGTGTGACAGGTTGGTATCAGAGCCAGACACTGAGAGAATTAAACACTAGCCTTTTGTGTTTAATCTCAGTTACACAATTGCACATTCTTGAGTCTAGACAAGAACATAGGACAAACTCTAAACTCGTTTTATTTTGTCCTTATTTGATTCAATTGTTATTTTCTGATTAGCTTTTGCATGGGCAAGTCATTTTTACTAGAAGTCCCGTTTAGGGCAACCATATACTTGTTAAATTTTTTTTTAGGAACGATTATATATTTAAAGTATCAATCCTATATTATAAGATCTACCATTATAATAAAATGGCAAAAATCTAAAAAGGACAAGACCTAGCCTCGGGTCATATTAAGACCGGCCAAGATGGCAGTTCCTCAATTTAGGTTCAGGTCCATATTTAGCACCTCAATTTAGGGTTGTTCTGCGTTAAATATTAATAAGAATCTTAAGAGTGAAACCCAGCCTTCGGGTCATTTTAAGGCCGGGCCATGATGGTAAGACCTGTTTAAAAGATTCGAATCCCTGTTAACATCTGTAAATATGATTAACACTCCTGGCAGACGTGATTCATTAAAATCACGCGCTTCATTTTTATATATGGATTCTTTAAAAAGATCCCTAACCCCACTTAATGATCTCTGAATCATGAATTTACATCATCAAATAAGATGATCATATTTTGACCATACGTGGTAATATAATGCCTACGGGCCCTTGCTCATTTCTGCATGAGCCAAAGGACGGTGGTAGCAATGACTCCCTGTCAGATAAAGGTAATGAACTAGGTTCAAACCTTCATGCTTTGATTCTCTGAAATCATAGCTTAAAATTCATAACTGTCCTTGTAACTAGGCTTGTTGTACCAATAAAAATCTTAATGCCTTGATTCTCTAAAATCATGGCTTGTAAATCTAAAAACTGTCCATGTGACTAGGCCTTTACGCTACTTTAATATCCTTAATGTTTTATAACTAGGATAAATTATAATAAAAATGCTAAATAAATGTAACTAACGAATTGACCAATATGGTTTATATTACCATGGTTAATAAATCGTTTAGAACGATGAAACTGTATAAACTTCCGTATAAACCTTGCCTTATTTTCTTGTGTAGCAACTTAAAACTACATGGCTAGGTCGGAAGAATTGAACAGTCATCCTTTGGAAAACCGCGATGATGAAAGGATTAATATAACCAGAGGAGAGCTTCGTTCACTGATCGATGCAGCTGTATCTAAAGCTATAGAAGAACGGTTTACGGAATATAGTGAGTCACATAGTAAAGCCTCATCCGTACCCCACCCTAAATCCATCCCTAAAACTCATTCTGAGCCAAATAACAAGCCGCCCTCTAAGAAAGAGGAACCAAAGAAAGATGATGATCGACATTCTTCTAATGAACACAGTATTCCGTCCCAGAGGATAGTGTTCGATAATGAACCGCATACCAAGTCCTGTACCTATAAATACTTTGTTTCCTGCAAACCCCGGGACTTCACTGGGGAGAAAGGGGCAATAGATTGTATGACCTGGTTGGATGAAATGGACACAATTGTCGATATAAGCGGATGTGCTGAAAGGGATGTAGTGAAGTATGTATCCCAATCGTTCAAGGGAGAGGCACTAGCATGGTGGAAGTCTCTCATTCAAGCTACAGGGAAGATCCCTTTGTACAAGATGACTTGGGATCAGTTCGTTACTCTTATCAAAGAAAATTACTGTCCTCAACATGAAGTTGAGAAGATTGAGACTGAATTCTTGACATTGGTCATGGAGAACTTAGATTGTCAAGCATACCTTACAAACTTCAATACCAAGTCTCGATTGGTTCCTTATTTGGTCACACCAGAACCCAAGAGAATTTCTCGCTTCATTGGGGGTTTAGCCCCAGAAATCAAAGCCAGTGTTAAGGCTTCAAGACCTACTACATTCAGGTCAGTGGCAGATCTGTCGCTATCTCTCACACTCGATGTGGTCAGAAACAAGGCTGCCAAAGTCTCGGAAGATGGAAAGCGAAAAAGGGAGGATGAGAATTCTCATCGCTCCGATAGGAAAAGGAACTCTGAAGATAAGAAGAGTTCCGGGTTTAAGAGGGACAGTCAGCAATCGGGAGAGAAGACCAGGTGCGAAACCTGTAGGAAATACCATCTTGGGAAATGCAGATTTGAGTCTCAGCCTCTACCCTGTGGAATTTGCAAGTCTAGGGAACATAAAACCCTGGATTGCAAGAAGTTGAAAGATGCAACCTGTTATGGTTGCAACGAGAAGGGGCATATCAAGACCAACTGTCCTAGGAATCAGAAGAAGCCCGAAGAGGCCAAGTGAACAAGCGCATGAGTTTTCAGGTTGAACGCCCAAGAAATGGTGCAGAAGGATAATAGTATAGCATGTACCTTTCCTTATCAAGCAAGTTTATGTAGAAACTTATTCGATATTGGCACATATAATTATATCATGAATGATAAAGGTTGAGAACTGTTGTCTCCACCTGATTAAGACTCCGGTCATTTAATGCGCGGCAAAAAGTGACCGATGATACTTTAGGAAATGCTCCAACAAATCTTAGATTAATATTTTTCATTTTTTTTTTCTCTGATATCCTTATGGCAAGCTTTCAAACTATCCAAATTCATCGATATAATAAAGGCAGTTGTGACATTTCGGTTTCCTGTCAAAAAGGTAATGGACTAGGTCCAGACCCTAAATGCCCTCAATGGTCTTTTATGGCCTAGGCTAAGTAAAAATTAATGAGTATACATATCTAAACAATGTTCATTAAGAATGTTTATGTTATATTGTCCTATATGGTTTAATGGTACCATGGATAGTATATGATGAATTGCCAGAATGATGAATACCGATTGTCGGATTGCAATTAAGTAATTGTTTCATCAATGTTAGGAACCAATATCAGGTATGGCAAACTCAGATAAGGCAGCCGTTGATCGTACTATGGATGATGCGACGCATGCCAATGATACTACAATTGTGAGCCTTAGAATTTCCAACGATGTCCTTCAAACTATGATAGACGCAGCTGTTGGAAAAGCTGTGGAGAAGGCCGTGAAAAAGTTCAAGGAGCCCAATGCTATTTGCTCAAAGTCTCATCCAAGACCACACGACCTTACTCACGAGAAGGATCTCGTTCATACCCCTAAGGCAAGGGATGAACTAAAGAGGAAAAGGGAGGAGGATAACTCCCAAGGTTCTAAGAAAAAGGACAAACAAAAGTCCAACCAAAAACCTGTATGCGAGATTTGCAAGAAGCGCCATTATGGGAAGTGCAGGTTCGAACCAAAATCCCGATCGCGGCCGAGGGTTTGTGGGATCTGCAAATCGAAGGATCATAAAACGTTGGACTGCAAGTACATGAAGGATGCAGTCTGCTTCGGCTGTTATGAGAAAGGCCACATCAAGACCACGTGCCCTGAATCTGTCAAAGAAAAGACGGCTGAGGAAGTAAAGCCTAAGATTGAAAGCGCCTAAAATGCCCGAACTAGTTCATAAATAATGGCATCAGGTACCTCCCTTAACACTTATCAACGATTTGAATGCTAAGAGTTCTTATTCGATTCAGATACCAGTAAATCCTTCATAAACTATAAGTATAACAAGTTTTTAAAACTCTTCATAAGGACAATATATATATTAAGTGTAAGGTAAATACTTACAAGTAGAAAATTTACCAGAACTATTTTTCCGTTCCTGTAAGAAGTCGATAAGTCGCAAAAATGGTGGAATCGGCCGTCCCCGGAATCGAACCTGGGTCTAGGCCGCACCCTTTCGCGCGCCTAGCCAACTGAGCTAGGTGCCTAGTTTGTGAAACTTCCATTATTAATTAAATATAAGCACTTGTACAATAAACTTCCTTATCATTTATCAATGATAATTTCTGCTAAGTGTCCTGTTTTTAATACAGGCAATAATAAACCTTCAAGAACCATAAACTTAGCAAGGAAATTTTTATCATCCACAAGGTATAACTACCAAGGAAACCATAGTAATCGATTCTTATAGATCGGCAAGGAATCCTTCCGAAAATCTAAGAGCACTCTTTCTTCGAATAGAGTACGACAAAGTATGTTATTTTGATTATTTTCCTCATTGATTTTATCAACTGCGAATGCCAAACTATGTTTGATAAAAAGTGCCATATGAGGATTGGTGTATCCTAGTGTGTCCCATAGATTGCTTCCATGCCTGATCAGTATGGAGGTTTAATACATGGAACCCCTAAGATATCCCAATGGTCATATTGTACCAAAGACGACTAGTAGTATTCAAGGGAGATATCCAATATAAAATGTCCTTATAAGTATCTCTGCTTAGGACATCCTTCCATTTGTAAGGAGAATGTGTCATTATCTGACACCGACATCAATGGAAGAATTAGAGCCTGAGATTTGGAAAATCTCTGTAATCTCATTATACCTAAGTATCTTTCACTAAGAATATCCTGTTTACCTTCTGAGAAGCTAGTAGAGTTAAGATTAACATTCCGCATAAGGTTGGAGGGTGATAGGAACTCCGTGTTGATCATGGAATAATCGAAACCCTGATTAAGTAAACTTTAAAATAAGAGATTCATATAGTCTAACTAGATATTCCGAGAGTTAAATAAGAAAGACGATTCATTATGCTTATGCATTGATTACCGCAACCCTAATTAGGCAAAAATTACGAATTCCCATCAGCTGCCCAGGATCGTCGATTTGTTCGACTAACGGCAAGGATTAGCTATTCCTTAAGATTAGTTTTAAGTAATGATTGGGATAACCATCCCACCTTAAGATAAGCTTTCTATAATAATTGATATGTAAGTATTAAGGCTGCTCCTTCGGAGACCTTGTATAGATGGAATGTTAAACATCTATTGTAGATAGAGAATTGGTGAGTCCAATTACCAGGATCTGAAAGTTGCCAAGGAAACAACAAATAAGATCATACAAATCCATAATTAGTTGTAAGTTGCCAGTATACGGCAGAAAATCAAGGATTTATGATAGTAGCAACCCTCCTAAGTTCTTGTTAAGGAATAGGGTTCAACAAAAGATATCACCCCAGAAGGGTGAGCCAACTTATTAATTTTTAGAATAATTAAGCTCTGAATATAGAAAATCATTCGAAGGAATCGAATGTACCAAGATCAAGTAGCTTATGAGCTAAAACCTATTTAAGGAGCTTGGTGGAACGCACAATGTGACCCACAATAATGATTTAAGGATATGTTTCTCCAATATGTAGAGAAGCATTATCATGTAAGGATATGCAGATTCGTGATGTGATGAGCATCCTGTATCGATTAAAGATCGACAGGTTAAGAAGCTCCAAAAGGATACATGTGCCTATTATAGAGGTTAAATTGGGAGCTTGGAGAGACTCCGAATATGCTATAGAAGTTAAGTCCGTTATGTGACAAAAAGTACTTCCAGCATTTTAGCAAATCTCGAGGTCGAGATTTCTTTTAAGGGGGTGAGGATGTAACACCTCGAAAATTTACGTCCAATAATGTATTGACACGTGTCATGGACTGTGAATATATGAAAACATACTTTAGAAGGACTAAAGTTGACAAACGGTGAAACTATGTACTTATAAGGGTCCAAAGTGTCAACAATGGATAAATAGATTCTATAATAACCCTACATAATGTTTATAACCTTAAACGGATGGATCATGGATCATACGAAGCGGAAAATGCACGAAAGTGAGGAATTTCAAACTATAGGGACTAAAAGTGTCCACATGTTGAATTTATACCTCTGAGTGAACTTTTGGCAGCCCCGAAGCTTTGTAATGCTAGAATATACTCACTAGAATATGTGGTAAAAATTTCATGAAGTTTCGTTATCGTATGAGAAAGTTATGACCAAAACCGTACTTGAGGGGTTAAAAGCGTCAACGTGAGTTTCGTGACTTTTCGGGTAAGCGCAAAGCGAACCGAGGACCTTGCCAAGTTTATAAAAGTCCCAAGACTTATAAAAGTCAGATATGAGGGTCTAGAGTGCCAAATAAACGAACAAAACACGTTACGAAAGATCAGGGGCTGAAGTGCAACAATTGGAAAACTTGGAAGCTGGTTGGCCACGCCCTCGCGTAGCGCTAGGGGGGTGTCGCGCTACGCGACACCTGCCCTGCGACAGAAAACCCACATGTGCCAGTTACAGGTCTGTTTTGCGAGTGGATTCCAGCTTTCAGCACCTCCCAAGCCCTCCAATCAACTCTCATGCATGCAAGGACACCTGTGACCTTCTCACAACACCTGCATCACCTTAAATTAGATCAAAAGCTCTCATTTTTGAGGCACTTGCATTGTGATCAAGAACACCAAACTTGCAAAACTCTCAAGCAACTTCTGGAGCATTTCTGAACGACAAGGCAGCCTCTAAGTGTTAACTAAGCTTCATTAGGACCTTTGTAAGCTTTCATATCAGTTTATAAATCCGTTCTTGCTTTGATTATTAGTTAAAAGTCAAACCGTTGTTCATATAGTTTGACTTTTCGATTAAACGAGTTTGGCTCTGTCATTTCTCAAATTGAAACCACTGATATGTTGGTATTTTTGTGGGAAACAAACCCTCAAAAGGGTATTCTCTGATTCCCACTCTAAGCATGCTATTTGTCGAGTCAAAGTTGTTCTTAAAAAGTCAACAGGAAGTGTTTTTGCAAAATATAGCGTAAATGGTAATGTAGATGACATGCAATCAGTTTGATCATCATAAATAACTTATAATGAATATAAGAATGTGTTTTATCATAATCAACTCGACAATCTTTAGTATAAACCCGGATTGGAACCGAAAGTCTTATAAAACGACTTTTTCGTTGACTCTCGATTCGGATCCGTGCATGCATGTTTGAGATCTGTATTAGAGTTTATTTTTGACCATTTTTATTTTAGTTTAACTCTCTGGAATTTTTACATCTTGAGTCTATGCTTAACCGATTCATATGCATGTTTCCGATTATGCTTAAAAGTTGACTATTTTGCCCTTTTTGATATAAAACGTGATTTTTGGAAAAGTGAAAGAGTAGAGATCTTTATTACAAATTTATAAACTTGCACCGAAAATTTGAGATCAGTTGGTGGTCCAGATTTTGAGTTATGGCCGATATCGTAAAACTATATCTTTATGTTAAATAAACGGCGCATTTAGCATATAACCTATTTAAGGCCACTTTTTGGTATAAAACTTTTTACCCCCTGATGTTATATAATATTTTGGGATTTTTGATGATTTTTATTTAGTTTTTGGCTGATCGTTTCATAGGTCGCTAAGTTGATTCGGTTAATGCCGGTTTTGACCTTTTAAGCCATAAAATGAGTTTTATAAATCCAATTGACCCCAAATCACTTCCTACTGATTTTATTTATTAAATAAAGTATGTTGAGCCTTCTGGAAGTATAAAAATCTCAGCTTTCCTTTACGAACCCGAAAACGACTCCAAATCGCCTTTCTAGGCATTTTTAACGCATAGTATATCTTATAACCATATTGAACACATAAGACTTATATTTACTGATGTGTTTAACATATTTTTATAAAATAACAGTAAGTACAAGTTTATAAACTCAGATTTCCAAGTTTGACATTTTTAGCCTTTGTTAAATTACCAAAATGCCCCTAAGGCGCATAGTCTTGTTTTAAATGATAAGTTTTGCTTACGGGTCATACCATACTGTTATAACATAATAAGTTAAGTATACTTACTGTATAATTCAGACCCGTAACTCAGATTTGCAAATAAGATCTTTTATAATCATATAAATGACCAAAATGCCCTTATGAGGCATAAGTTGAGTTTAAATCCGTTCCGGGCATAATAGAAATTACTTTGCTGGTATTTTAACATATTTAAAGCATATCAACCCAGGAAACTTGCATATGACTCTTACGGTTACCCGTAACGCTCTTTTCGCGTTCGGTTCGGCTTATGTAACTAGTTTGCATAAGTTGGCCGAGACGGGTTAAACATTATCATTTGTGTCTCAAAATCCAGAATATATTTAGTATACCCATATTATACAAGTCTTCAAACTTGTCGGGTCTAAATCACATTCTATCCGGTCTTCGCCTAATCATGCGTTTGAACCGTATATTACCCTAAGACTAACCGGTCTAAGCTTAGGCTAAATTAAAGACCCGTTAGCATTCTAATTAGTTATTTATACCATCATTCCAGACTAGAGAATTCCGGTAAATGGTACCTACGCTTACTTAAGTGAATACGGCTGAGTTATTAGATTCTTGCTATTTAAGACAGGAGCTAGCTCAGGTAAATACCCTTAACTTATTTTCCCTATACGGGCTTGGAATACGGTATAATAATACCGCTTGGTCGGGTATTGAATATTTAATCTTATTATGGTTAAATTATTGAGGTAACCCGGTTTAATCTGTATTGTTTGAAATAAAAGCCTTTAGGGGTTAATGACCATGTCCCGGATATCCCTGACATCATTGTATTATAAAATGGCCACGTCTTAGGTACGGGGTGTAGGCATACACCTGACAGTTACTAAGTAATAACGGTATCTCACTCTCTTGTGGGCCTATACTTGTGGCGTGTCTGTTAATCTTGACTCGGTTTCTACATCGGGCCCTGAACGTATAACGAACATGTAAATCTGTATACAAGGTTATAACTATAATTGTTCCAAGTTAAAAAGGTTAATTTTGCCTCTGTGCATTTTAATCAAATTATAAAAGATATTTTGTGCCACGTGCATTCAAATCAATTTTCTCAAACTCTTTTCAAATGAGTCAGTTGAGTGTATTTACCAGTGAAAACTGACGTATTTTCCAAAAAGGTTAAGTGACAGGTACTGAACGTAATTGGCTGGAAGCTCAGGGCGCTAATAAGGAATCTTGCAAGTTCTAGGCGTCTAAAGTCTGTTGAACAAGTGATATGTTTTAAGATCCGCCTGTGGATCCTTTACCTTCCGTTGTAGTACTGGATATTACTTTATATTCGGAATGTAATAATATTTATCTTTTGCTTCCGCTGTGCATTTATATATTGTGTTGTTTGACTATGATGTTATCAACTACGTCACGATACTCCCCACCGGGCCCACCGGTGACACGTGGAAATTCGGGGTGTGACAGAAGAATAATCAGGAAACCCAGAAATTAGGCAGTAACCCACCACGGGAAGATGGATTAGACGAAAAATGGATAGATCTCTATATGTTAGCAACTGTAGCAGTAAACGCTAACCTTTAAATATCCTGATCCAGTTTTAGCACCCATATTAGCTACAAGCTAGAAACTTTAAAGAAAATGTTATTCAGTAAATAAATAAATTTACAATAAACCCTAGTATGTTTTATTGTCCTTTGTATTAAATTAGTTTCAAGGTATGAATAATACTTAAATATTTTATAATTTTTTTTTACTTAATCTTTTGTGTGCATTTTGCATATATGCTAAACAGCATGAATGAGTTATCTGAAGCCCTTCAGAATCTCAATCTTTATCCGGTGAAAATAGAAGTTTCCAGAGACTTTACTGGCTACATACCCGATATAGAAGAACCTATGGAATTTTGTGCTCCACCTCCGGAGAAACCAAAGCCTAAGAAAATAAGAAGATTCGTAGGATGGAGATGAGTACGCCGGAGGAAACCAGCAACTAGAAAGATTCCTAAAATAGAGAATCCCATAGACAAAGGAAAAGGAATTGAGATAAGAGAAGAATCTAGGAAAGTAGAGATGGAGATTGGGGAGAGTTCTAAACAAGTCGAGGAGTTGCCATTACAGAAAGAGTTGGATCGCATACTGGTAGGCTGTGATATCATTAGTCCTATCCATACCAACCTTTACCCTTATCCTGCTGAAACCCAGCTTCCCATTAATTTGGAACCAGCAATCCCAGAACCTCTGATCCACACTCAACCTCTAGGAATGGACGAGTGGTGGACAAATGACTGGCAGTTTCAAAACCTTCTCAATAACCCTTATACCTTTTTCCCTCAGTTTGACCCAGAACCTATACCAAACCCACCAATGAGTAATGAAAACTTAACTGAACTCCGCCATTTTGGCGAAGAACTGATAGGTGCAGGGAATAGGATTCGGGAGGTAGGAGAACAAATCTCCTGGAAATACGACGAGAGGGAACGTCGTTACTGAAATGTCAACTGATGAGGGATAGTGGGGTTGTGAAACTGTGATTGTATAATAATAATAGTAGTAACATATAATCTTGCAAAATAACTACAAATAAAACTTTGTAAGATAACGGTGTGTAGTGGTGCATATTACAATATATAAGAATGGGAATCGAGAAATCGATAATTTTGACTATATATATGTATTGTGAAATTATGTGATTACTTGTATATTGCTATTAATTATTTTACGCTAATAATTTATATATATTAATTATCAGATGGAAAATGCTAATAACGAACCAGTTAACGAGGTTAATCAATCTGAGCAACACCCGGAAGATCAATTTATGACTAGGCAAGATATCGAAAATATCGTTGCTCAAGGAATAGCCAATGCTATTCCAGCAATCCTTGCTGCTGCCCAGAAACCTGTTGAACCTCAACAAATCATTCCTAGCAAACGTACTAATGAAGATAACTTCAGTAATAGCGTAAACGGGGGAAGCAATCATACTAACAACGATAATGATCCACGGCAGGCCCCACTCCTTAAGAAAATGAAAGTTGCAACGCCTGGTTGCACTTACAAAGAATTTCTTGCATGTAAACCAGCTGAGTTCGCAGGCAATGAAGGGGAAACTGCAGCACTGCGTTGGTTGGAGAAAACCGAAGCAGTACTCATGATAAGTAAATGTGCCGAGGAAGATAAAGTCATGTATGCGTCGCATCTTTTCAAAGAAGGCGCGCTAGAATGGTGGAATACGGTACTTCAAGCCAAAGGAAGAAATGTGGCTTATGCCATGAATTGGGAAGAATTTAAGCAATTAATGGAAAGAAAATTTTGTCCCGAATATGAAAAGGAACAAATGGCAAATAAATTCCTGAACCATCGAATGGTGGGAATAGATTGTCGAGGGTATACTTCAACATTCTTTGAGTATGCGAGAGTGGTACCAACCCTGGCTTCGCCAGAACCGGTGCTTATTTCCCGCTATATTTGGGGATTGATTGGCGAAATCCGTAATATCATTAAAGCTGCAAGACCTCGCACTATTGACGATGCTGTGGAATTAGCTAACACCCTAACTGACGAGCTGGTACGCACAAGAGAAGAAGATCGGAAAAAGGAAGTAGTCCAAAAGATCACCCAAGGATTTCGTGTGGGTAATAGTAGCAACTTCAGGAAACGAGGGAACAGGCAATTTACCGCTATTTCATTCTGCAATACTTGTAAAAGAAAGCATTCAGGAAAATGCAAAGGGTATTGCAATTTCTGCAAAACTCCAGGGCATCAAGAAGAAGATTGCAGGAGGAAGAAATCCACAATTTGCTACAATTATGGAGAAGCTGGACATTTCAGGCCAGATTGCCCAAAATTAGTTAAACCAGCTGACAACAAAGCCAAAACTACAGAAGGAGCTACCAAGCGAAACGTAAGAGCTTTCCAGTTGACTACTCAGGAAGCAGAACTAATTCCTGATGTGATAGCTGGTACGTTCCTAGTTCACAACGTTTATGCAAAAGTATTATTTGACTCTAGTGCAAACCAAAGTTTTATAAATACTTCATTCTGCCAAGCTCTTAAATTACCTTTAACCAACCTTAAGCAGATTTTCACAGTCGAAACGGCAGATGGAAATTCTGTTAACATAGATAAGGTTTTGCGGGAAGAAAAGATAGAACTCTTAGGTCATAAATTTTCTGCAAATCTGTTACCTATGAATTTAGCCGGATTCGAGGTGGTATTAGGAATGGATTGGTTGGTAACCCACCATGCTCGAATCTTGTGTGATAAGAACTCCATAGAAATTCGCGCACCCACCGGAGAAGTAATTATGGTTACAGGAGATAAGCCACGTAAACCCATGAAGTTCATTTCAGTAATGAAAGTTGCTAATTATGAACGAAAGCAAGGAATAGTGTATATGATTTCAGTAATCACTAAGGGTAAAGAACTTACGGAAATTCCTGTAGTTTCAGAATACCCAGATGTATTCCCAGAAGAACTTCCGGGATTACCACCCGATAGGGAAGTAGAATTTAGGATTCATCTAATTCCTGGAACTATACCGATAGCCAAGGCACCTTATCGGTTAGCACCCACTGAAATGCTAGAATTGAAAAAGCAGTTAGATGAATTACTAAGCCAAGGATTCATACAACCTAGTTCATCCCCTTGGGGAGCACCAGTGTTGTTTGTGAAAAAGAAAGATGGGTCAATGAGAATGTGTATTGATTATAGGGAATTAAATAAGGTTACAATTAAGAATCGATACCCATTACCTAGGATCGACGACCTCTTTGATCAACTTCAAGGCGCTAGATATTTCTCTAAGATCGACTTACACTCCGGATACCATCAATTGAAGGTACAAGAAGAAGACATACCTAAAACTGCTTTCAGAACTAGGTATGGTCATTATGAGTTTACAGTCATGCCCTTCGGACTAACAAATGCACCTGCAGCATTCATGGACATGATGAATCGGATCTGTAAACCATATTTGGATAAATTTGTAATCGTCTTTATCGACGATATACTTATTTATTCCAAAAGTCAGGAGGAACATTGTGAGCATCTGCATGTACTCTTAACTTTGTTAAGAAAGGAGAAGCTTTACGCCAAATTCTCGAAGTGTGAATTTTGGCTACAGGAAGTGCAATTTTTAGGACACATGGTGAATCATGAAGGTATTCACGTAGATCCTGCTAAAATATAAGCAATTACCAAATGGAAGGTTCCACAATCAGCTATGGAAATTAGAAACTTTTTAGGATTAGCTGGATACTATAGGCGCTTTATCAAGGATTTTTCTAAAATAATTGTACCCTTAACTAAGCTAACCTGTAAAGCGGCTAAGTTTGAATGGGAACCTAGACAAGAAGAAGCCTTTAGGATTTTGAAGCAAAAGTTAGCAAACGCCCCAATCCTAGCTTTACCAGAAGGAACCGAAGATTTTGAAGTTTACTGTGATGCTTCGAAACTAGGATTAGGATGTGTGTTAATGCAACGCAAGAAGGTAATTGCGTATGCATCAAGACAATTGAAAAAGCACGAAGAAAACTATACGACTCATGACTTAGAATTAGGAGCAATAATTTTTGCCCTTAAAATTTGGAGACATTATCTGTATGGAAGTAAGTTTACTGTCTATACGGATCATAAAAGTTTAAGGTACATATTTGGGCAAAAAGAATTAAACATGAGGCAAAGAAGATGGATGGAAATCCTAAGTGACTATGACTGTGATATCCAATATCACGAAGGAAAGGCAAATGTAGTTGCAGATGCCTTAAGTCGTAAGTATCATGAAAAGCAAAAGCGAGTCCGTGCTCTTAGATTAAATCTACAATTAGATTTAATGGAACAACTGAAAAATGTCCAGGAAACAGCAATCAAGAATGATGCTGAAGGAATGAAAGGACGAATAAAGGAATTAGAGCAAGGAAATGATGGAATTTGGAGATTCCATAAGAAAAGGATATGGGTACCTAAGCAAGGAGGATTAAGAGATAAAATTCTAGAAGAAGCCCATAAATCTAGGTATACCATGCATCCTGGTAACAATAAGATGTACCAAGATTTAAGAAATAATTTCTGGTGGATAGGAATGAAAAAGGACATAGCTAGATATGTTTCTAAATGTTTTACTTGTTCTCAAGTTAAGGCAGAACACCAGAAACCCGCAGGTCTATTACAACAACTAGAAATGCCTATATGGAAATGGGAACTTATAACTATGGATTTTGTTACTAAGTTACCCAAAACCAGAAAAGGGAATGATGTGATTTGGGTAATTGTGGATCGATTAACCAAATCAGCTCATTTTCTACCCATGAAGGAAACCTTTAGTATGGAAAGGTTAGCCAAATTATATGTAGACGAAGTAGTATCCTTACATGGAGTTCCACTCTCCATTTTATCGGATAGGGATAGTCGTTTCACTTCCCATTTCTAGACAAGTTTCCAGGAAGCAATGGGAACCCGACTAAATTTAAGTACGGCATATCATCCACAAACAGACGGGCAAAGTGAAAGGACGATACAAACTCTGGAAGACATGCTCCGAGCATGTGTAATAGATTTTGGTGGAAACTGGGATGATCACCTATCTTTGATCGAATTCTCCTATAATAATAGTTATCATGCAAGCATTGAAGCTGCCCCATTTGAAGCGCTATATGGACGAAAATGCAGAACTCCAGTTTGCTGGGCAGAAATAGGAGAAAATCAATTATCAGGACTAGAGATTGTGCAAGAAACTACCGACAAGATTACTCAAATCAAAGAAAGATTGAAGACGGCTCAAGATCGCCAGAAAAGTTATGCTGATAATCGACGTAAGCCACTCGAGTTCCAAGTTGGAGACAAGGTACTTTTGAAAGTTTCTCCCTGGAAAGGAGTAGTTCGGTTCGGTAAGAAAGGAAAGCTAAGTCCACGATACGTAGGACCATTTTCAGTGATTCAGCGTATAGGACTAGTTGCCTATCGCTTACAACTACCAGAAGAATTAGCTGGGGTACATGACGTATTCCATGTATCTAATCTCAAGAAATGCCTATCAGACGAATCCCTGGTAGTACCTCTTCAGGATATAGATGTAAATGAAAAGCTGAAATTCGTAGAGAAACCACTTCAAATAGAAGACAGAAAGATCAAGTTTCTCAAACGCAAGCGATTAGTGTTAGTTAAAGTCAAATGGGAGTCGAAAAGAGGACCCGAATACACTTGGGAGCTGGAATCAGAAATGAAGCGAAAATATCCTCACTTATTTCAGTAAATCTCGAGGACGAGATTTTAAATAAGGTGGGGAGGATGTAAGAACCTTCAAAAATGTACCAATTTGACCAGTAAGTACAAACCCGGACCCCGGAAACCCTAAACCATACTTAAAATCAAGAAAAATGGAATTCTGGTTCCCAGGCGGGCCGCGTAAAAGACAAGCCTTGTCTTACGCGGGCCGCGTCAACATGTAGTTTGACCGGATAGGTATCCCTGAGCCACGTATCAGCCATCTGCCGAACCTACTCGTGACCAATCAAGCCTATTCATAGACTAGGCGGCCACGCGGGCCGCGTAAGATATGATGGATGGTTTACGCGGGCCGCGACAGGGTCAATTTTCAGCTATAAATAGCTTGTTGCATGCACAGTCCACTGGTGTCGAAATCTTTTCGTAAAAATGAATTCTCACTACTCTGAAGTCGAAATTTCAATTAAATTAGCGAGGCGCTGCAACGATACAGGGTATTAACTCGATCGCTGCTACGATTCAATTTCCGATCGATTGAAACTATCCAATGAATGTTTAAGTGTTGCTCTAATTAGGGTTTATACTTTGTCATTCGTCGTTAATTCGATGGATGTTTAAGTATTGCACTTTGTCATTTGTTGTGAAGGTTTAATCTCGTGAGTTATCATAAATGTTGTATTAGTTACTAACCTAGTTCGTATGCATTGTTGATTAAATTAGGTTATCAGGCTAATCAGTAGGCTAAACATTGCCCGTATAAATCTGCAATGTGAGTCATTCTCTTTTTATCAAATATTTTACAATACTCCATTTTCAAACGTTATAATTACAGGGATTAAGTCGTGGTTATCTTGAATCACTGGCTAGTGGGGTATTGTGCACATTACTAATTTCTCACGGGTTAGGCTAATAAATCCTCACCGTGATAAACGTCACTACTTGGGGTGGGACCCAATAGTGATATGACCATCGTCACACGGGTGGCAAAGTGCCAGACAAAAATAAGATAAAAGCCATTGTAATCGCTTTTATGCTGTAATTAATAACTATGCATCGTTTTATGCAAAATGAATGATTCACCAGTATTTCCCGCTGACAAAATATTTTTAAAACATGTTTCAGGCGACCTGCTGTAAACCAAGGAAAACGTGCTACGGAGCACTAACAGGTTTGAAGAGGTGGCTCAGTTAAAATGAATAAACATGTTTTAAGAAATCAGGGAATTTCCTAGTCAAATTCCTCTATTGTAAACTACGGGGTTTATCCCAAAATTATGAAATAAAATAATCGGGCATTTTCAAGTTTTAACAGATCCTGTTAAAAGTCTTCCGCTGTCGCATTAAATAAATACCACGGGCTCCTGTCCCGCGGCTCCTGGCCGGGTCAAGCCGGGGCTGGGGCCGTGACAGATGATATGGATGCAGTGACAAGAACCACTTTAGGAAGGATTATCCTAAAGAAAATCAAGCTCGCGGGAGAGCTTTTGTGATTGGAGCAAGAGATGCGTGCCAAGACCCCAATGTGGTCAGTGGTACGTTTCCTATCAACAATCTGTTTGCATCCATATTATTTGATATCGGTGCCGATTTTAGATTTATCTCTATAGAATTTAAAAATATACTTGGCGTAGAATCAAGTAAGCTAGATGTTCTTTATTCAATAGAATTGGCAAATAGTAAACTAGTTGAGTCGGGAGAAGTTATTAAAGGATGTTCATTGGAACTTGGCGAGCAGAAATTCAATATCGATCTCTTACCTGTTCACGAGAAGATTATTCGCATTCCACTACCGAATGAGGAGACACTTATCATCCACAGAGAGAAGCGCGACACACCATTGCGGATTATCAATTGAATGAAGGCCTAGAAGTGCCTACGAAAAGGTTACATAGCTTTTCTAGCTCATGTAGTTAACAAGAAAGCAGAGGAGCCAAAAGTTGAGGATATTCCCGTGGTGAAAGAATTCCCCGAAGTCTTTCCTGAAGACTTGCCGGGATTACCACCGCAACGACAAGTTGAGTTTCACATCAACTTGGTGCGGGGAGCTGCACCCGTAGCTAAGTCTCCATATCGATTAGCATATTCTGAAATGCAAGAGCTATCCACACAAATTCAAGAGTTGTTGGATAAGGGATTCATTAGACCAAGCTTCTCGCCTTGGGGAGCTTCAGTTTTATTTGTGAAGAAGAAAGACGGAACTTTCAGAATGTTCAAACATTACCGAGAGTTGAATAAACTCACCATAAAAAATCGATATCCACTACCGAGGATTGATGACTTATTCGACCAACTACAAGGTTCGAGCTTCTACTCAAAGATAGACTTAAGGTCTGCTTATCATCAGTTGCGGATACAAGAAGAAAGCATACTGAAGACGGCGATTCGAGTTATGGTCATTACGAGTTTATTGTTATGCCTTTTGGTTTAACAAACGTACCGGCGGTCTTTATGGATTTAATGAATCGTGTGTGTAAGTCGTATCTCGACAAATTCATGATAGTATTTATTGATGATCTATTAATTTATTCACGATCAAAAGATGAGCATGAACAACACTTGAGGACCTTCCTAGAACTACCAAAGAAGGAGAAACTTTACGCAAAGTTTACCAAGTGCCAATTTTGGATTCGTGAGGTACAATTTATCGAACATGTAGTGAACAAGAAAGGCATACATGTAGACCCATCAAAGATTGAGGCAATTAAAATTGGGAAGCACCCAAGACTCTAACCGAAGTACGACAATTTTTAGGGTTAGCGGGTTACTATCGGAGATTCGTTGAGAACTTTTCTAAAGTTGCTCAACCGCTAACCTCCCTCACGCAAAAAAGACAAGAAATTCGATTGGAGCGAAAAACAAGAAGGGGCATTTCAACTTCTCAAGGATAAGCTATGCGATACACCAATCTTATCACTCCCCGATGGTACCGATGACTTTGTGCATCACATCAAGGATTAGGCTGCGTGCTATGCAACGGGAAAAAGTCATCGCGTATGCATCACGCCAACTGAAAGTTCACGAGAACTATACCACTCAAGCCCTAGAGTTAGGCCAGTGGTATTCGCTTTGAAGATATGGCGACATTATTTATACGGTACTCAGTGTACTATCTTCACGGATCACAAAAGTATTCAACATATATTTAATCAAAAAGAATTAAATATGTGTCAACGACGTTGGGTGGAATTATTGAACGACTATGATTGTGAAATCAAGTATCATCCGGGCAAGGCGAACGTTGTAGCGGATGCCTTGAGCCGCAAGGAACGGGTTAAGAAATTAAGGGTCCGAGCATTGGAAATGACGATTCAAACGAACGTCACCAGACGAATTCATGACGCGCAACAAGAAGCACTCAAGGAAGAACATATTCAAGCGGAATTTCTTCGAGGAATGGAAAAACAATTAGTTCCGAAAGAGGATGGAACTCTATACCATATGGGGCGCATTTGGGTTCCACTTTTTGGCGGCCTTCAAGATGTTATTTTTGACGAAGCACATAAGTCTAAGTACTCGATCCATCCAGGATCGGAAAAAATGTACCAAGACTTGAAGGAATACTATGGGTGGCCTAACCTTAAGAGCGACATCACGGCTTATGTCAGAAAATGCTTAACTTGCGCAAGATATGCTTTGTGCTTGTGTGATGGATCGGAAAAAAATGTACCAAGATATGCTTTGTGCTTGTGTGATGGATCTAGGCGGCAATTGGGATACTCACCTACCCTTGGTTGAGTTCTCCTACAACAACAGTTATCACACAAGTATATAAGTCACGCCGTTCGAAGCTCTTTATGGTCGAAAGTGTCGCTCTCTGCTATGTTGGGCGGAAGTCGGCGATAAACAATTAATTGGTCCAGCATTAGTCCAAGAGACTATTCATAAAATTTTCCAAATCCGAGATCGTATCAAGGAGGCTCGTGATCGAAAAAAGAGCTACGCAGACAAGAGACGGAAACCCTTATCCTTCGAGGTCGGAGACAAAAGTCTTGCTAAAAGTCTTGCCTTGGAAGGGCATAGCTAGGTTTGGAAAGCATGGGAAGATTAATCCATGATACATTGGACCATTCGATATATTGGAAAAGATTGGTATCGTTGCCTATAAACTGAAACTACCGGATGAGCTCAGTAGCGTACACGACACATTTCAGGTGTCGAATCTCAAAAAGAGTCCAACACAAGAAACGGTCATCATCCATGCGGATGAAATTCATGTCGACTACAAACTCTAATTCACTGAAAAACCTGTTGAGGTTATGGACTGGAAAGTCTAGAAAACACGGAGAAGTCGTATCAAATAAGTCAAAGTCTGTTGGAACTCTCGACACGGACTCGAGTATACTTGGGAACGTGAAGATCAAATCAAAGCTAAATACCCCTACCTATTTGAGAAGACTCCTGCAATGGATAACTCAGCTTGAATTTCGGGACGAAATTCTCTTTAACCGGGGGGGGGGGGTATGTGACAAATGACACTTTTCAGTAATTTTCGTACAATTAAACAGTTATTTATATTCTACAATTATGTGTTTTAAACATCAATAGAGCATGCTTACATGTCATACATTTAGAAATCTCGCAGAATACATTTTGATTATGCCTGTCATTCATTTTAAATAAGTGCACTGAAACAACTAGTAGACTTACCGGTTAGACTAGCTATGTCAGCACAGTTCCGGTACTCAGCTAAACGAACAGATTTAGGACCTAGATTTAAGTCCAACACCAATGTTATACTAAATCCCAAGTGGGAACACAAGGATATACATTAATATCTTCCGAAAAATATACTAGCACTAAAATTGTCCGATTTGGACCATAAATAACAACTTGTCGGCAAAATTCAGCATTTTGGTAACAAAATCAACAAATCAACAGATCAACAAAGTTGGAGCAGAGTGTGGCGTCGACGACGGCAATAAGCCGCGTCGCCGACGCGTCTGGGAAACCAGCGTCGACGCTGGTTCGCGTAGATAGTCATTCTTCGCGTCGGGGATCACGGGTGGCGTCGCCGACGCAATAGGGGTCGTCGCCGACGCCCCTTCTGGCCTACAAACGTTGTTTTAACTTAGTTTAACCCAAAAAATTCGTTCCCGAGCCCCGGTTCAACCTGAAATGGTTCCGTGAAGTCCTGAAACCTCCAGTAACATTCTGTAATGTTCCTACCTAGGTTATTCTAATGAGTTAGCTATAATCCCTTCCCGTTTCCAACTAAAAGCATAAATATCAAAACTCTTAAATTACTTACTTGCATAGCGCTTCGGAACGAACACACCTTCATACGAGCTTCGGTTTGAGTTCGAGTATTTTAACTTTGATACTTGAATCCCTCAAACCTCGGCTCTGATACCAACTTGTAAGGTCTAAAAATTCTTATTAAAATCATAAAAGTTTTAATCACAAAGGAACCAAATGGGTCAAACAATCAACTTATAAAATTTCCATAAACTTCATCATAAACTAACCGAGTTTATTTACTTAAAAGTTTACATCCAAAATTCTTAAACAACCAACATAGACTTAAATCAACAAGAGTTTCCACATCCTTTCAAGTTAAGTTTTTACAAAAGACCCAACATAACGGAGAACCTTCTAACAAAAGTTTTGACCCATTTATCTAGCATCATAGCGGGAGCGTGCGAATCGGTGTGTCCATTCCAATGAAGCGCCGACTATCAAGACGATTTACCTACATTCATAACAAACAATTAGCCACTCTAATATAACCGAACCTTAAGGTTGAATCTTAGTTCGAACTTAATGGAGTTTACTTCGAGCATTCCTTCCAACAACCTTTCTAATGAGATTCATCATCATTCTCTTTGAATTACCTTATACATGGTTTAACATCAAGTTTACAAATTCGACATATGACATGTTCTACTTGTTCGACCCATAACCATGATGTGAACTATAACATAAGCTCATTTGACATAACAATTTACAAATCTAGTTTAATAACATATTCTAGGCATGATACATTACTAAAGTTGTAAGCGTAAGAACTTACCTTTGTCGTTGTTTGTTTGCGATCCGGAACGGCTTGAGCTTTCTTCCTTAATTCCTACAATTCCAAAATCGCTTACTTTAATCTCATGTCATTCTTTTCATTCCGTTCTTAACATAATCGAATTAGCAACTAATAATTCCCAAATTCCAACCATTTAACATTGTAAAATCATTTGATCATTTCATTCAAGCATTTTAACAAACACTTCGCGTGCATACTATTAATTAAGCATAGCGTACAAGTATCATATGCATAATCTAGCCAATTCACTTCAATTAACATCAAGAACATCCATTTCAATCAAAATCTCGTACAACCTTCATCACAAATTGATTTCACTTAACAATATCTAATTATGAACATCATCTTACAAAATCATTATACTAATTTACATAAAAGTTCATCATCATATCTCATAACATCCCTATTTTAAGAGGGTTTTCATTCTAATCACACGGAACATCAAAATTCAATTACAATTCAGCTTTTGCATACTGATTCTATCAAATATTCCTACTTAACTACATTCAGTTTCAGTGTTTGATTACAACCCACGTATGAAATTTCATCAAATCGTAAAATTCAACTTACATCTTATTAGACTAGCTTGGATGAACGATTCTATGTGTTCATGCAGCGATTTAATGCCAAGATTTCCCTTCAATTTCTTGATTTTGTGAAGATGAAGGTTTTCCCCTTCTTTTTTTGTTCCGGCGACACCCACACACACTCTGTGTGTGGTGTGTGTTTTTGTTTATTTTATATAATTATCTTTCACAATTAACCCCTCATGTAACACCCCGTGTTTCGAAAGTCAAAGTCAAAGTCAAAGTCAAGATTGAAGTCAAAGTAAGAAAAGATTGCTAATTGCGATCTGTCACTCCTTGCTCAACTACTATTTTGACTTCTTTGACTTGTAGATAATCTATTTATTTTATCGCATTAGTTGTATTATGTAGAGTACTTATTAATAATCGAGGTTTAATCGCTATTTATCGCCTGTTTTATCGCTTATTCGCTTATCGCATCGCAATCGCATTCGCAACCCGATTTATGCGTTCTGGATATTGTTTTTACGTGTGTGTGCTATTTATGTGTTACTTGTGCATGTTTATTTACTTTATGTTGTGGTGATTAATTGAAACACTATCACAATCGAATCGCAGACGCTAAACGCAAGTTATTTAGGATGATTGTATGTAAGATATAGTAGTTGGGATTAATGGGAAACTCTATCGCATCGCAAAACGCAACGCACGAAGCGAAACGCCGAGACTCAAATTGTCGGAGCCACTCGATCGAGTGACTGCTCGATCAGATGGTCAACCGATCGGATTGCCATCCGATCGGATTGCCACCCGATCGGACAGCCATCCGATCGGTGACCCACTCGACCCATTGCACTTTCCTTTTTTGGGAAACCCTATAAATGCCTTCACTTGTCACATCACTTGATGTCACAGCTCCTCTCACTCGACCCAGCCACTCTCAAGCTTCTTTCTCTCAATTTCTCGCGATTCTTGTAAGTTTTCAACCTAAATCTTGTACTTTCATGATCTACACGCACTCCTTCATCTTTTTCTCTTTTGAATCTTAACTTTTAACCGTGAAATCACTAGATTTAAGGTGTTTTAGGATGATGTCATCATGGGATTCTTATGAACTTCATGTTTTGGCTTCAATCCACCAAGAACAACTTAGATCTGGACGATTTCCACATGAATGAACAAAGATCTTGCATAGATCTGAACATATTCATGGTGAAAAGGATTGAAAGATGGTTTTCTAACTTTCTTTCAACTCTTTTACACTCAATGCACTCAAAACCGATAGAATCAGAGCTAGTTCTGATCTTCTACTCCTTCTTAGTGATGTATTGGTTCAAGATCTGAATTCTATCTACGAGACAACCGACCTCGGGTTAAACACGAACCACCGTCTTGACTAGTTGACTGACCGGACTAGGGTGATTCCTGTCCGATCGAATCACTTGAGTATTGATGAAGTTCTGTTGTTTGGCACGTGGTCATACCGTCTCGAGAAAACCGCAAAAACTATCAAAACGACCAAGTATCAAAGACGATCAGGACAGCCATCCGATCGGCTTACACTTGGTTCCAACACTTAAACTTTTATTTTGATTATTCAAAGTTTTGAACGTCGAACGGACTGCGGTCCGATCAGATTAGCATCCGATCGAACGACCACCCGACAATGTGACGTTTGGGACTTCAACACTTAAACAATTTTCAGCATGTTCAACACATTACCAGTCCTAACGGATTGCCACCCGATCGGTAGACCATCCGATCGAGTGACAACACTGCTGTGAACTTGTTCTCTGAGAAATACCTCGCCGAACGGATCGTCGCCCGATCGAACCGCCGTTCGATCGATTGACCTGAAGGGTAGAGATACTTCTCTGTTTTCAAAATGCTACAACGAAAACTTCAAAAGACAAACCATCATACACCAACACATCAAGGTGTCAATCCAATCGAATGGCCATCACTCTTGCACCGTTTTGCGCGCCGCTTATCGTTATGCTATCGCTAACTGTTCAGAATAATCTCTCTCAACGCTCCCTTCAATCCAAGAGCGTGTTTACTTGTTAAACACAATCTGTGAGTATACTCTATCCCTTTTTGCCTTACGCACTTTTGGGTGTTACATACGTTATCTATATTCAAATCACATCAATCACACAACGCAAACACTATTTATACGCTAACCGCTATTGCATGTTATACGTGACTCGATGAATGCCTGTTTGTTATGTTTACACATTGATTGCTGTCTACCTGCCTTAGCAACGATAGTACTATAGTTTGGACTCAGCACCTGTTCACTCAGGGGTTGTTACGGATATTACTTCACTTGTTCGCAGTGGTGAACATGTGTTGCGCACTCGTTACTCGCAGTTAAATCGCAGTCATTGGTATTGATAGAATCTTTGTCGATAACTTACATGCTTCACATTATAAGTTGTACATGCTGGTTATGCGTAAACTATTTAGAACTCTATTATGCTATATCAAACTTGTATGCTCACATTTACACTATGTATAATGACCTTTATTTTAACGTATGTGACAGGTGTTTAGGATGCTACATGCTAGGATGCTTGCTTTGTGGAATCGAGTTAGGAAGAGTCTAGAAACAAACAAACAATTCATTTTATTTGAAATCTGAGTTGTCGAAACAATTTTATTTGTCCGTGAGATGCTATGTCTGTATTAACTGATTTGCTAAGTATGTTATGGTATCTGACTTAACTTAAATATTTGGTAAAATTAGTTGTTATGGATTTCTCCTGGAAAATCTGTTTCGCTCAATGTCGCGCCCCGATGATTCCGCCATCGGTTGGGGTGTGACAGATTGGTATCAGAGCCATAACTATAGGGAATTAGGCAAGACTCGACCTAGTCCGGTTCGAAGTCTTAGAAACGACCTAGTCTATAGTCTAAGTACCAACGGACCGACTTGTGCATACCCTTAGGGGTTTTGTACGAGCTTACTTGCTATATCTCGCTATTCTCGCTTACACTACACTAGCACTACACGCTAACTTTCGAAAAATGAACAAGCGATTAGGCCGAGATTAGGTGTGAAAATCGCAAACTCTCGACTAAATTGCTTGTTCGACTCGCATTTTTATCCATAAACACGAGAATTTGCGTTGAATCAGGAGTGAAATCCGTACTTTAACGCAGATTTTCTTCTCTATTTTATCAAAATAGGAATGAAGTTGTTAAGTTAGGGGTGAAACCCGAACCTTGACGACCTGTTCCGGTCTCTATTTTTGGTTTTACAAAACTCTCACCAAAGTCTTGACGGACTCCAACGAGTCAAAGTCACACCGTAACTGGAAGGATGCATGCCGTTCGCCCAAAACGAGGCGAGAGCATAGTCCCGAAAGCCAAAGTGTGTACCAAAGGTTCTTGTGAATCACTTTGGGTAGTCGACGTCTATCAGCCTAAGACACTATATTATTCGATTTCAAGCTCGCAATCGTTGATTTTATGTGTTTCGATTCTGAGCCCACAACTGCTGACTCTGATAATTCGTCGCTTTTATGTGGATTTTAGGTGTTTTATGTTGCTTTACCTGTTTATGTGTTTTCGATTTTGCTGATTTATTCATTTTCGCTTCCGCTTTGATCGACATACACGAATCGCACTATACATCTACCTCAAATCACTAACAAATCGTTGCTACTTATGGATGATCGCATGCTATGTTACTCGTTTATACTATACAACTCGCTGTGTACTCGCTAATCGCAATCGCTATTCTCGAACGCGCGAACTTTGAATGATAGTTTCTCTATTCTGACTGCTTCTATGTGCTTCTATGTACCCTATGTGCCTTACGTGTTTATGTGTTCTGTGATTATGTGGTTATGTGCCTATGTGTTTATGTGTTGCATGATTGTGTCCCTGAGCTTTAGTAGTATTAGGCGTGGGAGGTGAGATTCGATTATATTGTGTTTGAGTCCTGTGGCGATGTCTACTGCAGACAATGTCGTCATCTGGATCCCTTCACTCTCGAACTGCTCGCCAAAACCAGAAAGACAAACGCCTTGCTGCTCTCGTCGCTAAGCAGATAGCGAAATTCATTCCTCAGATCGTTAGCGACCTGCACGAGAGTGCCAGCAAGTCTTCTGAAGAGTCCAGGACAGATTCGCCAAAACCTGTTTTTAGCTTCAAGCAGTTCAAAGCGTGCGGTCCGAAAGAATTTACTGGCGAAGAAGGCCCTACGGCCCTATTCCAATGGTTTGATTCGATCGAGGTCACCCTGCGTCAGAGTGGCTATCCTGATAATCTCCGCACTCTAAACGCCACCGGTGTCTTCCAATCCCGAGCTTTGGATTGGTGGACGGCCGAGAGAAACAAACGCGGAAATGATGCAGCTTACGGTTTGACGTGGGATGAGTTGAAAAACGTCATGATATAATAGTTCTGCCCTCCCCATGAGCGCCAAAAGTTGGAGGATGAATTCTGGCATATCAAGCAGAAGGATGGTGACAATGCTGCCTTGACTGCTCGCTTCAAGCAGCTAAGCATAATCTGTCCTGATCAAGTTAAGACCCCCGATGTGACGATCAAGAAGTACATTCGAGCACTTCCGGATTGCGTCGCAGATTTTGTGTAAGCTTCAAAACCAGCAACAATCGAGGAAACTTACCTACTTGCCGCTAAGATCAATGACAAGCGAGTCAAGTCTTGGTACTGGGATAAAGCTTCTAAGAATCTGCATCAAGCTACCACTGCCGCAACCGCTGAAACCGCCGCCGCTCCGCAATCTTCGAAGTCCTCTCGTCGCAAGAGGAAGAACAACAGCAACTCCAGCAACAAGAATTGTCCTGTCACTACCGCTGCTCCACTCCAAGTTGTACCAGCTCAGCCGCAGACCCAACACCGATCAGCTGCAGCACCAGTTACCCAAGCACCGCCTGCAAAGCGTGCTTATACTGGCCCTCACCCTGCCTGCCCAACTTGTACCTCTCACCACCCAGTGGGAATCGCCTGCAGATACTGTGTGCATTGCAACATGTATGGCCACTTCACCACAAACTGCCGTACAGGTCCTCGCCAAGCTACAGCTCCAGCTACTGCTCAACAAGCTCTACTTCCTGCTCCTCAAGGCCAACAAGCGGCTCCTGCGCCCACGATCCGTGCTAGAGCTTGCTTCGCGTGTGGTGATCCCAACCACTTCGCGAACATGTGCCCGAACAGGGTGGTGAAGCAAGAGCCCCAACAGCAGCATCCCCAACAACAACAGCAGCAACAAGCAGCTCGCGCCCGAACTTTTAACATCAATGCGCGCCAGGCTCAGGCTGACAACAATGTGGTTAATGGTATGTTCCTTGTGAATGGTATATATGCTTCATGTTTGTTTGATACTGGAGCTGATAACTGTTTTGTGTCGTTTGAATTCGAAAAGCTCTTTAATCGTAAGCGCGCCCATCTCCCCTCGTCGTTCGATGTCGAAGTTGCCACAGGAAGAACCGTCGCCGTCAATTCTGTTCTTCTTGATTGTACTCTCAAACTCAACAATCATGTCTTTCCTATCGACCTTATTCCGATGCAGCTCGGTAGTTTTAACATCATAGTAGGCATGGACTTTCTTCGTGAAAACCATGCTGAAGTTGTTTGCTTCGATAAGATGATTCGATTCTCGCTCGCTAATGGTGATCAACTTTGTGTGTATGGCGAAACTCCCTCAAAAGGTCTCAAACTCATGTCATGTGGCCAAGCTAGCAAGTATCTCCGCAAGGAATACAGAGCTTTCTTGGCCAACATTGTAGTAGCAGAGAAGGAAAAGAAAGAAAAGGGGGTAGACCAGGTACCTGTTGTTTGTGAATTCCCTAACGTCTTTCCCGATGAACTCCCAGGCTTACCTCCAAGTCGTGATATCGACTTTCGTATCGACCTCATTCCTAGAGCAAATCCAGTTTCCAGAGCTCCTTATCGACTCGCTCCGTCCGAAATGCGTGAACTCTCAAGTCAGCTCCAGGAATTACTTGATAAAGGCTTCATTCGCCCTAGCACCTCTCCATGGGGCGCACCAGTCCTTTTCGTCAAAAAGAAGGATGGGTCGTTTCGGATGTGCATCGACCACAGGGAACTCAATAAGCTGACGATCAAGAACCGCTATCCCCTGCCTCGAATCGATGATTTGTTTGATCAGTTACAAGGTGCTTCATGTTTTTCAAAGATCGATCTACGCTCAGGCTATCACCAGTTACGCATCCAAGAGGAGGATATACCCAAAACCGCTTTTCGCACTCGATACGGCCACTATGCGTTTGTTGTTATACCATTTGGTTTAACCAACGCACCCGCGGTTTTCATGGATCTGATGAATCGTGTTTGTAAACCGTTTCTTGATCGCTTCGTCATCGTGTTCATCGATGATATCCTGATCTATTCCAACTCGAAAGCCGAACACGCGCAACATATACGTTTGGTTCTCGAGCTACTCCAAGGGAATCGACTCTATGCCAAGTTCTCAAAGTGCAAATTTTGGTTAGAGGAGGTTCAATTCCTCGGTCATATTGTCAATAGTCAAGGTATTCACGTCGACCCCGCGAAGATAGAAGCTGTTAAGAGTTGGGTTACACCTAAGAACCCGTCTGAAGTCCATTCTTGTCTCGGACTAGCGGGCTATTATCGCTGATTTATCGAAGGATTCTATAAAATCGCCATGCCGCTTACTTCTCTCACGCATAAAGACAAGCCTTTTGTTTGGGGAACTGAACAAGAGTCTGCCTTTAGAACTCTCAAGCATATGCTTTGCAATGCTCCCGTCCTTGCTTTACCCGACGGAAACGATGACTTCGTTGTCTATTTCGATGCCTCGAACCTTGGTCTCGGTTGTGTTCTCATGCAACGGGACAAGGTTATCGCCTACACATCTCGTCAGCTCAAGATCCACGAGAAGAACTACACAACCCATGACCTCGAGCTAGGCGCAGTTGTTTTTGCGTTGAAGATTTGGCGACACTACCTCTATGGTACTAAGTGTACGGTCTTCACCGACCATAGGAGCCTACAACACATCTTCAGCCAGAAAGAGCTTAATATGCGTCAACGCCGATAGGTCGAACTTCTCAATGATTACGACTGTGAGATTCGTTACCATCCTGGCAAAGCAAATGTCGTTGCCGACGCACTCAGCAGACGAAGCTATTTGCATAGCGTTCGTAATATTCAAGCTCAGCATCATCTCGAAACTCTTATCCACGAAGCCCAACATGCTTGTTTTGCCGAGCGCACTTTGAAGAAGGAAAGGATTCTCAACGATGGAGCACAGCTAGTGAATAAGTCGAATGGGATATTCCATTATCTGGACCGAATTTGGATCCCTAAGCGGACCGATTTACAACAGATTCTAATGGACGAATCCCATAAGTCTCGATATTCTATTCATCCCGGTGCCGATAAGATGTATCAGGACCTTCGCTACAAGTACTGGTGGCTGGGCATGAAGAAAGATATCGCTCTCTATGTTTCGAAGTGCCTTACTTGCTCGAAAGTCAAGGCCGAGCATCAAAGACCCTCTGGCTTACTCGTCCAACCCGAGATCCCTATGTGGAAATGGGAGAGTATTGCCATGGACTTCATAACGAAACTTCCGCGCACGCCATCAGGTCACGACGTCATCTGGGTTGTCGTTGACCGTTTGACCAAATCTACTCATTTTCTGCCGATACGAGAAGACTACAAGGTAGAAAAATTAGCCCGAATCTACACCAATGAGATCATTAGTCGACAAGGGACGCCTCGCGACATCATCTCTGACCGCGATGCTCAGTTTACTTCACGTCTTTGGGAAACGTTTCAATCTGCTCTCGGTACTACGCTTAATCTAAGTACCGCATTCCATCCCCAAACCGACGGTCAGACTGAGAGAATGATTCCTACCCTTGAAGACATGCTCCGTTCGTGTATCACAGATTTCGGTGGTAATTGGGATGCATACTTACCCTTAGTCGAATTCTCGTACAATAACAGTTATCATTCCAGCATTCAAATGGCACCGTTTGAGGCATTATACGGAAGAAAATGTCGATCGCCTATTGTATGGCACGAGATCGGAGACTCGCAAATAACCGGTCCTAAGCTACTGCAAGAAACGACAGACAAAATCCTCCAAATTCGAGACAATCTGCTGAAAGCTCGGAGTCGTCAGAAAAGTTACGCCGATAGATGACGCAAGCCAATTGAATTTGACGTTGGCGACCACGTACTCCTAAAGGTATCACCTTGGAAGGGTGTGGTCAGATTCGGCAAGAAAGGAAAGCTTGCCCCTCGATATGTTGGACCCTTTAAGATCCTGGAAAGGATCGGGAAAGTGGCCTACAGACTCGAACTACCGGAGGAACTTAGCAACGTTCACCTAACTTTCCATGTCTCAAACCTCAGAAAATGCCTGGCTGAGCATGATTTGTACGTACCACTTGAGGATCTTTAAGTGAACGAAACACTACACTTCGTGGAGAAGCCTGTCGAGATCATGGACCGCCAAACCAAGCAGCTCAGATGCTCGCGCATTCCCATTGTGAAGGTTCGATGGGAAGGCAAACGAGGCGCAGAGTTCACTTGGGAACTCGAAAGCGACATGAAGGCGAAGTACCCGTAGTTTTTTATTACAGCTAAGGCCTAATTTCAGGACGAAATTCCCTTAAGTGGGGGAGGCTGTAACACCCCGTGTTTCGAAAGTCAAAGTCAAAATTGAAGTCAAAGGAAGAAAATATTGCTAATTGCGATCTGTCACTCCTTGCTCAACTACTGTTTTGACTTCTTTGACTTGTAGATAATCTATTTTTTTATCGCATTAGTTGTATTATGTGGAGTACTTATTAATAATCGAGGTTTAATTGCTATTTATCGCCTGTTTTATCGCTTATTCGCTTATCACATCGCAATCGCATTCGCAACCCGATTTATGCGTTCTGGATATTGTTTTTACGTGTGTGTGCTATTTATGTGTTACTTGTGCATGTTTATTTACCTTATGTTGTGGTGATTAATCGAAACACAATCGCAACGCTATCGCAATCGAATCGCAGACGCTAAACGCAAGTTATTTAGGATGATTGTACGTTAGATATAGTAGTTGGGATTAATGGGAAACTCTATCACATCATAAAACGCAACGCACGAAGCGAAACGCCGAGACTCAAATTGTCGAAGCCACTCGATCGAGTGACTGCTCGATCGGATGGTCAACCGATCGAATTGCCATCCGATCGGATTGCCACCCGATCGGACAGCCATCCGATCGGTGACCCACTCGACCCATTGCACTTTCCTTTTTGGGAAACCCTATAAATACCTTCACTTGTCACATCACTTGATGTGACAGCTCCTCTCACTCAACCCAGCCGCTCTCAAGCTTCTTTCTTTCGATTTCTCGTGATTCTTGTAAGTTTTCAACCTAAATCTTGTACTTTCATGATCTACAGGCACTCCTTCATCTTTTTCTCTTTTGAATCTTAACTTTTAACCGTGAAATCACTAGATTTAAGGTGTTTTAGGAAGATATCATCATGGGATTCTTATGAACTTCATGTTTTGGCTTCAATCCACCAAGAACAACTTAGATCTGGACGATTTCCACATGAATGAACAAAGATCTTGCGTAGATCTGAACATATTCATGGTGAAAAGGATTGAAAGATGGTTTTCTAACTTTCTTTCAACTCTTTTACACTTAATGCACTCAAAACCGATAGAATCAGAGCTAGTTCTGATCTTCTACTCCTTCTTAGTGATGTATTGGTTCAAGATCTGAATTCTATCTACGAGACAACCGACCTCGGGTTAAACACGAACCACCGTCTCGACCAGTTGACCGACCGGACTAAGGTGATCCCTGTCCGATCGGATCACCTGAGTATTGATGAAGTTCTATTGTTTGGCACGTGGTCATACCGTCTCGAGAAAACCGCAAAACTATCAAAACGACCAAGTATCAAAGACGATCAGGCCACCGGGACGGATTTCCGTCCGATCGGATTGCCATCTGATCGGACAGCGATCCGATCGGCTTACACTTGGTTCCGACACTTAAACTTTTATTTTGATTATTCAAAGTTTTGAACATCGAACGGACTGCCGTCCGATCGGATTGCCATCGGATAGAACGACCACCCGACCATGTGACGTTTGGGACTTCAACACTTAAACAATTTTCAGCATGTTCAATGCATTACCAGTCCTAACGGACTGCCACCCAATCGGTAGACCATCCGATCAAGTGACAACACTACTGTGAACTTGTTCTCTGAGAAATACCTCGCCGAACGGATCGTCGCCCGATCGAACCGCCATTCGATCGATCGACCTGAAGGGTAGAGATACTTCTCTGTTTTCAAAATGCTACAACGAAAACTTTAAAAGACAAACCATCATACACAAACACATCAAGGTGTCAATCCAATCGAATGGCCATCTAATCGGATTGCCATCTGATCGGATTACCATCCGACATTTAACACTCTTGCACCGTTTTACGCGCCGCTTAACGTTATGCTATCGCTAACTGTTCAGGCTAATCTCTCTCAGCACTCCCTTCAATCCAAGAGTGTGTTTACTTGTTAAACACAATCTGTGAGTATACTCGATCCCTTTTTGCCTTACGCACTTTTGGGTGTTACATGTCACACCCAGGCTTTGCGGAAGCGTGGGTAATTTTGGTGTGACTTCTTAATACCATAGCTTAATCATACCAAAGCTATATGAGTTAAAAACATGCAAGATCATCCATTAAGTTTTGAAATTCAAACACAATACCATTGTTTTAACATACCCTGACAACATAATCTTGTTCAACAAACTTTACAAACATAACATAGACATGGTTTAAGGATTGTGTCTTGTCCAGGAAAGAGACACATCCCCTAAACCCCGGATGACCTTGGAAACTAGTGCAGCGGAAAACATGCCATACCGTGCCAGATCTCGTTAATTTCCTGAAATACATGTAAGTTGAAAAATCAACAATAATGTTGAGCGAGTTCATGCGTTTAGTATGTGCGCGCGAATAAACCCTTGTAATCATTGCAAGTATGAATGTTTTGTAAGCGCTGGTATGAAAGCAAATAAGGAAACATATCAGTTATTGTGTATCCACATGGTCCAACCTGCGGGCGCATGGGAGGGGATAGGACAAGGTCACCACATGGTCCAACCTGCGGGCGCATGGGTGGTGTTAAGACAAGGTCACCACATGGTCCAACCTGCGGGCGCATGGGTGGTGTTTGTTATGCACAAATAGGCCTATCACTTGTATCCCTCGATCGTACTACGAGGACTAATGTTCTTAAGGTTTCACCTACCCAATCACATAACCTAACAGTTCCTTCCTTAGCTGACCATACCATGTAAGAACATTCGTAATCATAGTAACATGTATTTCACCCCCGCAGTTAAGAAAAACTGAAAACAGTTAGAGAAAAGGGGGACATGAACTCACAGTCGGTGCGTCTCTACCAAGTGTCTCCAAATCTGAAAGCTGTGCGACGACCTACAAGTGCTAATTCTATTAGACGGACGGCCGTGCCTTAGCTTTATAGTTTAAGTTTTTGGGAAATAGTTAGACAACTATTCCGTGTTTACATTTTGTATACACTTGGTAGTTAATTTCCTTCCCAAGGATGGGGGATATAATACATGTGCGTAAGTTACGTTTTAACAATCGTGTTGTAATGTAATTACTGATGTAACTTATATGTTTGTAGTGAAAGCGTTCGCCAAGTTTTGGGATCATTAACGCTTGTAAATATTATTTTTACTCTAAAATAATATTTATGTATTTTCACAAAATAATCATAAACAGTGTTGTGACAAAATATATTTATCACGTTAATTTTTGTGAAAATCCCACCTCCGAATGTTTAGTAATTAAAGTTCTGGCGAAATTTATATTTCGAGAATATGTCAAAAAATAGTTCTAACACTTGTTGTGCAAATAATTCTAAGTGTTAGGTTTTTGGAAAATTTCGCCAGAGTTTCCTCTGTAACTGGAGGTGGCCACGCTTTCAAGCGTATCATTTTCTTTTAACAAATCAATTCAACAACTTCTTTATTCAATCAAACAATTTCCGACACATCAAACTAGTCGATAAGTATGTAAATCGCATAATCGCATGAACTTGTAGTTTTTCCGCATCTATAATGTAAATCCCATTATATTTTGTAGATCTTTATATAAAGTAACCTTAATCTTATAAACCTCGTGTTTAGAGAAATCCGTCTTTACAACTTCTAGTAACAAGTGACAAAGCTAGTCCTTTGTCGGATCTTTTTGTTTCACAAGTGTTTACACACTTGTGGTTTATAAAAATATCATGTTTGTTAGTGTAGATCCATCTTTTTAGAAAACATGATTTCTTTAACGTGTGGTTCTTTGAAAATACCACTTGCAGATACGTAGATCCGCTAGTTTTAAACACCATTGTACAAGTTAAATCACTTTTACACAAGTAAAATATTTTACACAAGTTCATGTCTCGTGTGTGGTAGAGTTTCACCTTTTAACCCTTGTGTTAACTAAAAACGAGCTTATGTGAAGATCCATGATCTTACAAAGTCGGGTTAAACGATGATCCGAGCTACCACCTCATAGATCGGGTCCCAAAAATCACAAATTCCAAATACTACAACTTTTACACAAGTTAGATGCTATTAACCACCATTTTTAGAGTTTTCACTAGACTTTTAAGCATCAAAATGTATGTTAACGATATTTAACCGACACGAACCCTTTTAACCACCTTAGATAAGCTTAAAAACAAGTTTTAAGTGTTATACCTCTAGCTCAAGGCTAGGGAAGATGCTTGACGAAAAACGGGTGGATAAAAGCAAAGTAACGAGGTCCTTCGCGTTCCGCTTGCTCCAAGACTCCTAATACGTGACCCTTGATGTTTGAATAACCTTGAAATGGCAAGATCTAAAACCGAAAATGGATGGTTGGAAGAGGGATGTTTGGCCGTGAGCTAGAGAGCAAGAAAGAGAGAGTTTTGGTCTTGAGTTGTGAAGTGATAATGATCTTATGTTTAGTGGTTATCTTATAGGCAATTTAAGAGGGTATTAACCAAGGGTTTTTATGTCATGAAGATATCAAACATCCAAGATTTACATATCTTGCAAGGTACAAGTATGTCCCCCTTGCATGGGGACGGTTTTAAGGAGGGGGGGGGGGGGGTTAGTTCGATCACAACTAGATGGTTAGGAGGTTTAGTTATGTTAAATAGGTTAGTTAAGTGTTAAACTCCGTTAGTAATATATAGCGTGTTATGACGGGTGTTAGGGTAATTAGGGACCCTAACTGGCTCAGAAAAATATAAATAGTGAAAATATTAATATTTTCATGTTCCGGGTAAAGTCCGGTTGTTCGGTTAGATAGTAATCCGTTAAAGCGTTACAAAAGCTTTAAAGTGTCGTTATTGTTATTTTTAGTGACACATTTTGTTTCCACACTTTAGAAAGTGTCTAGTAGTATTTTTCTCATGTTCTGGCACTTTACTAGTCAGCTAGAAGCTGGATTATTTATTAAAGTGTGGTGTTTTGTACTTAAAGTACGTTTTAGGCACATCCAATCAGTGTATCTTATTCCTAGAGACGCAGTTCCACAACCCTTGTAACCCTACACTCACTATCAGTGTAGTCAGATATTTGAGGCTCTTAACAGGCCTTAGAGGCAGTGTCTGCCTGATGCTGGTTATATCAGCATGTTCACTGTGTACCCGTTTAGTGCTACTGTGCTTTTTGTGCATCATGTTTGTCACCAAGGTTCAGCATGTAAATAATGTAGTGACAGCAAATGAAGTATGATGCAAGTAAGTTCATGTATCAGTATTCAAGTAGCAGTTCATCAGCTAGTTCACACAAGCACAGTATTTAAGCAGTAATTTATCATTAATTAAGTTGTACGGATACCTGGTTTAGTGCGGGTTGTCACATTCTCCCCCCGTTAAATAAATTTCGTCCCGAAATTTAAGTTCTGCTTGTAGATGCAGAGTTCTTAGGAAATAAGTGGGGGTATTTCTCCTTCATCCGGTCCTCACGTTCCCAGGTGAATTCAGGACCACGTCTGGCATTCCAACGAACTTTGACGAGTTTGACACTGCTCCGGCGGGTCTTGTTAACTTTCCAATCCGTGACCTCGACAGGTTCTTCAACGAAGTGGAGCGTGTCGTCAATATGAATCTCGTCGATGGGAATGGCAACGTCAATTTGAGTTGGACTTTTCTTTAGATTGGATACATGGAATGTATCGTGAACACCATTCAGTTCAGCAGGTAGGTCCAACTTGTATGCTACTGTTCCAATTCTTTCCAGAATTCTGAAAGGACCAATGTAGCGCGGATTTAACTTCCCACGCTTTCCAAAGCGTGCCACCCCCTTCCAGGGTGAAACTTTTAATAACACCATTTCTCCAACTTGGAAATCCACATGCTTCCGGTTTGGATCCGCATAGGCCTTTTGTCTGTGGCGAGCTGCTTCGATGCGTTTAAGTATTTGCGCAATCTTGTCCGTCGTCTCTTGGACGATCTCGGGGCCAGCAAGCTGCCTATCACCTGCGTCAGACCAACATAGAGGTGATCGGCACTTGCGTCCGTATAGGGCTTCGAATGGCGCGACACCAATACTGGTGTGGTAGCTGTTGTTGTATGAAAATTCTACCAAAGGTAAATGTTTATCCCAGCTACCGCCCAAATCCATAACACATGCCCTTAGCATGTCTTCCAAAGTTTGTATCGTTCGCTCGCTCTGGCCGTCAGTTTGCGGATGGAACGCAGTGCTCAGATTCAACTGTGAGCCAAAGGCTTCTTGGAAGGATTGCCATATCCTTGACACAACCCTTCCGTCTCTATCAGAGATGATTGAGAGAGGTACTCCATGGCGTGCGACAATCTCTCTCATGTATATTTCCGCAAGTTTACTAGTACTGTCTTTCTCCTTGATCGGCAGAAAGTGTGCGGACTTTGTTAGGCGGTCAACTATCACCCAAATCCTGTCATGGCCTCTTGGCGTTCTTGGCAATTTAGTAACAAAGTCCATGGAGATTTGTTCCCTTTTCCATTTGGGAATCTCTGGTTGTTGCAGTAGCCCTGAAGGCTTCTGGTATTCCGCCTTAACCTTAGCGCACGTTAAACATTTGCTCACGTAGATAGCAACATCGCCTTTCATCCTAGGCCACCAATAATATTCCTTGAGATCCTGGTACATCTTATCCGATCCAGGGTGGATAGAGTACCGTGACTTGTGCGCTTCGTACCATATAGGTAGTGTCTCCAGATCTTTAAAGCGAAACCACTGCGCCGAGCTCCAAATCGTGTGTGGTATAGTTCTTTTCATGCACTTTCAACTGACGCGATGCGTAAGCAATAGCCTTCTGGCGTTGCATCAACACGCAACCCAATCCTTGACGCGATGCGTCGCAGTATACCACAAAATCATCTGTACCTTCCGGTAGAGCTAAGATAGGCGCGTTACAAAGCTTACTCTTCAATATCTGAAACGCTTCATCCTGTTTGATTCCCCAATCAAACTTCTTATCTTTCTGGTTGAGGAGCGTCAAAGGTTGAGCGATTTTTGAAAAATCCTCAATGAACCTTTGATAGTAGCCAGCCAAACCCAAGAATTGTCGAATCTAGGTTGGCGTCTTTGGCGTTTCCCAATTCTTGATCGCCTCGATCTTTGTGGGAGCAACATGGATTCCATTTACATTTACCACATGTCCAAGAAACTGGGCTTCGCGTAGCCAAAACTCGCACTTAGAGAATTTGGCGTACAGCTGTTCTTTCTTTAGCAGCTCCAAAATAGCTCTTAGATGCGGCTCGTGCTCCGCCGTTGTTCTTGAATAAATCATGATGTCGTCGATAAGCACGATCACGAACTTGTCCCAGTACGGCTTTCAAACTCTATTCATCAAGTCCATAATGACTGCAGGTGCGTTTGTCAAACCAAACGGCATAACAAGGAACTCGTAGTGTCCATAACGAGTTCTGAAGGCTGTCTTTGGGATACTCTCCCCTTATCCTTAACTGATGGTATCCAGATCGAAGGTCGATCTTTGAATAAAAGCTTGAACCTTGCAGTTGGTCGGATAGATCACCAATCCTTGGCAGAGGATATCTATTCTTGATCGTCAGCTTGTTCAGCTCCCGGTAGTTGATGTTTGTTCGAAAATCATCATCCTTCTTTTTGACGGGTGGAAATGGGGTTACCCCAAAAGGGAATTTTGGTCTGTTATCTTCCTTCTCTACCCATTTCTAAACTTCTCTGTCAATCCTTGCATCTCCGAAAATGTAAGTCGCTACGATGCAACGACTACGGGTGCAGTGCCTGGAATTAGATCGACGCGGGATTCGACTAATCGTTGAGGAGACGATTCCGGCAAGTCTTCGAAGAAGACTTCGGGGTATCTTCCAATCACAGGGATATCTTTGAGTTTCGGTTCTTCGGCTTCTTTTTCCACGACACGAGCCAAGAATGCAACACACCCTGTGTGCGAAAATTTTCGTGTCTTCTTTGTCGGATAATCCGTAGGAGCGTATCCTGCTCCATGAATCACAATCATTTCTCCGTTCGTCGTCGGGGCGCGGATGACAATCTCCGCCGGGTTGTTCGACAACCAGTCCATCCCAATTATCATATCGAAGCTTTCGTTAGGCTTGTTCTATCGAGAACTGGGTATCTAGGTTACTTACTACTAAAACAACTATATTTTCTGAAGCTAAAATTTGGCAATACTGTCACATAGAGCATAGCATTGACTATTATGAGACGTACCGATATCCACGTTTGGATTCTATCCCCGCTATTGAGCTTTCATCCACTTGCCTGAGTGTTCTTAGGGCAATACTTCCTGTAATGCCCCACATCACCGCAATTAAAACATGCTTGGCCACAGCCTTGATTGTCACTATCCCTGCCTTGATAGTTGTTGTCGTCGTTACTTCCTCCGCGATTTCCGCTACCATCTTGACCTCTATTTCCATGTTTAGTACCTTGCCGACACGTTTCCTTGACATGTCCCACCTTGCCACAGTTACCACATTTTCCATATCTACACCGCCCATTATGGGGTCGTCGACAGTTGTCGCACTTTGGTAGGATACCCGTGTACTCTTTTCTCTTTTTGGCCTTGTCGTTGCTACTCGACTGGGTACCCTGTTTGAAATTTGCCAACCTCCTCTTGTTGTCCCCAGATGACTCTACATGAGTCTCCTTCTTCTCTTCAGAGGTTGAAAATTTGTTCATCCTGATTGCCTCTTCCGTCAAAGCTATACTTAGATTGATGGCCTCAGTGATTGTCGCAGGCTTGGAGGAGGTTACCATACTTATGATTTGAGGAGCTAAACCCCAAATGAAGCGCTCGATTCGCTTGTATTCTGGTGTAACCATGTAAGGAACGATACGCGATAGAACTTGGAACTTCTCCACATACTCGGCTATTTTTGGACCTTCCATCTTCAAGTTCCAGAACTCCGTTTCTACCTTCTGGCTTTCTGTTCTCGTACAGTACTTTTTATGCATTAGCTCTTTCAGCTCGTCCCATGATAAAGCATACGCAGCAGCCTCGCCCATTATCTGAACCTGAAGTTTCCACCATGATAGAGCCCCATCTCGGAACAGCCCAGAAATGTACGTGACCTGATCTCTTGGGGCGCATTTGCTCGCACGCAAAACAGTGTCCGTCTTCTCAATCCAGCGTACGAAGGTTACGGCACCCCCAGTGCCGTCAAAATGTAGGGGCTGGCAGCCTAAGAACTGCTTGTAAGTGCAGCCGTTGGGTGGATTACTTCCTGAGGTATCTCCGTTGTGCTCGGAGCGATGGGCCTCGTATTGTGCGATGACTGCAGCAATGATTCCCTGAAGTTCCGCCTCGTTGGTGGGTATGCGTACACCCCGTTTTGGAGGCATTTTCTGAAAGATGTTTCACGTAGGTTAGGTCATCGCAAATAAAATGCACGTATGCATTCAACAATATCAACACATAACATCTCGTGCTATCAATAATTCATCCACATAACATCTCATGTTATAAATAAATTAGCCTCTGCAATGGTTGAGGGCTTCGAGGTAGTAACCATACCCCTGATCTGGGGTGCAAGTGTCCAAATGAATCGTTCAATCCTTTTGAACTCCGGTTTGACTAAGTAGGGGGGGCGACCCTAGATAAGTCGTGCGATCGCTGGACAAGTTCAGGAATTTCTGGTTCGTCCACTTTCAAATTCCTGAACTCCACCTCAAGCTTCTAAATTCCAGTCCTAAAACAACATTTCTTCTTAATCGTTTCCTTGAGCTCGTCCCAGCTCAGTGCATAAGCAGCGTCTGTGCCAAGGGTCTGAACCTGGAGGTTCCATTAAGAGAGTGTGCCATCTAGCAATATCCCCGAGATATAGGTAACACTCTGTTGGGGCGATCAGTTACTCATCCTTAGGATGGAGTCGGTCTTTTCGGACCAACGAACAAATGCAACGGTTCCTCCTGTTCCATCAAAGTTCAAAGGCTTGCAGTTCAGGAACTGTTTATAGGTGCAGCCAGTTGGAGGGTTATCTCCAGTAATGCCATCGTTATACTTAGAGTGGAGGGCTTTATGTCGTGCATTTATTGGTGAGATGCGTTCTTGCAGCTCGGCTTCTGTCCTTGGTAACGTACTGGTGTTTGTGTCACGCCTGGGTGACATTCCCTTTTGTCGAAGTGGTGTGAAGCGTGTTAGACAATGTTCCATTTGTCTGTGAGGTGTATATAGCAACATAAGCCATCATGTAATCACCCAATTTCATACGCAAATATACTCACTGAGTGGGGAAGTAAATTTCTGAGCCTTCACATAGGCTTGCCAATTTGGCTTGTGGCTCGTAATAGAATGAACTCGAGGCTACATCGCTTTGGTCATTCGTGTATAAGTTATTTCCTGCTGCATTGGTTATCATTAGCTTGACCCGCAGAGTCCACCAGGATTTCTGTGCACTACAAGTCGTTATTACGTGGGCCCCCGTAATAATAAATTGTCTTGCACAGTTACCCCAAATTTTCTCTCGTCCAAGCAGATGATCAATCAAGGAGTAACAGTAGGTGCATTGGCATGAACAGGGTCATGCTCCAATGCGGGGTCAGGAGCAGCGCCTGGCTCAGGGGCCACGGCCGGCTCCGGATCAAAACTCTATCTCATGTTCAGCTGGATCAACAAACACAGGGGTCGACAGGGACTACAGGATCCCCCAAAGGCTGGTCCAAGTGCATGAACTCAATGTCATGGTCTGGATCAACACCAGGTGGTAAAACAAGATCAACCTCAATATCGTGATCAAACTCAAAGCTGTAGGCGGGATCCGGTGCAGCTGATGGTGCCATATCAAGGTCGGCGTCGTGTGAGTGGTGCTGCATTCCCTGTATGTGCGAAGATGCGGATGTCAGAAACTCAAATGAGTCTGGGATAGGGGAATGGTCATGAGTTTCCCCTACAGGAGCGTCCGCATGCAGTAGTCTAATACCAGCAGTAATAATGCCCTGCCCTCGAATGGGTCCTCCTCCAGTAGATCGTTATCGTCGTCAGAGGCCACGTCGGGAGGGCATATCATCAACAGAATAAGCGGCAAGGGGGCAAACTCCCAACAAGATGGCCATCAGTAGACTCTGCTACGACTTCAGGCGGCGCAAAAGGGCTGAAAGTCGTCATTGTCTGTGCCGGTAGTATCGAAAATGTACACCTCGTGCTTCGATGAAACTATGTCGTCTGATACTATGGCCATGGGATTCGTAGTGTCCATCTTTCTAGTACTTGATGTAACACAAACACATATACGTATAATAATCAGTCATATAATCAGTTAATCACATAGTCACCAAGTAAGCATTTAAATCATTCTCCTAGTTTTACTAGCCAATTTCATCCAGTCTACAAGACTGCTCTATCCTCCACCTTGACCTCTTAGATCGAGCCTATAATAACCCAACGTGCTCAACTACTTCGGTCACCTCGATCCTCCAGACCGATCCTCAGCCCTCCAAGCTGAGCCTATAATTAATAAAATGTGCTCAACATTTGTTTGTAAAAAGTGTTGGATCTGGACTTAAGTGGTATGCAGAAAAATGTTTTCGTGAGAGCCCTAGTGATCATAGTCTAGACTCGAGAAGGAATCCTAGTTCGCTATGATCAGAGCTCTGATACCAAGCTGTCACACCCTGGCTTTGCGGAAGCGTGGGTAATTTTGGTGTGACTTCTTAATACCATAGCTTAATCATACCAAAGCTATATGAGTTAAAAACATGCAAGATCATCCATTAAGTTTTGAAATTCAAACACAATACCATTGTTTTAACATACCCTGACAACATAATCTTGTTCAACAAACTTTACAAACATAACATAGACATGGTTTAAGGATTGTGTCTTGTCCAGGAAAGAGACACATCCCCTAAACCCCGGATGACCTTGGAAACTAGTGCAGCGGAAAACATGCCATACCGTGCCAGATCTCGTTAATTTCCTGAAATACATGTAAGTTGAAAAATCAACAATAATGTTGAGCGAGTTCATGCGTTTAGTATGTGCGCGCGAATAAACCCTTGTAATCATTGCAAGTATGAATGTTTTGTAAGCGCTGGTATGAAAGCAAATAAGGAAACATATCAGTTATTGTGTATCCACATGGTCCAACCTGCGGGCGCATGGGAGGGGATAGGACAAGGTCACCACATGGTCCAACCTGCGGGCGCATGGGTGGTGTTAAGACGGGGTCACCACATGGTCCAACCTGCGGGCGCATGGGTGGTGTTAAGATAAGGTCACCACATGGTCCAACCTGCGGGCGCATGGGTGGTGTTTGTTATGCACAAATAGGCCTATCACTTGTATCCCTCGATCGTACTACGAGGACTAATGTTCTTAAGGTTTCACCTACCCAATCACATAACCTAACAGTTCCTTCCTTAGCTGACCATACCATGTAAGAACATTCGTAATCATAGTAACATGTATTTCACCCCCGCAGTTAAGAAAAACTGAAAACAGTTAGAGAAAAGGGGGACATGAACTCACAGTCGGTGCGTCTCTACCAAGTGTCTCCAAATCTGAAAGCTGTGCGACGACCTACAAGTGCTAATTCTATTAGACGGACGGCCGTGCCTTAGCTTTATAGTTTAAGTTTTTGGGAAATAGTTAGACAACTATTCCGTGTTTACATTTTGTATACACTTGGTAGTTAATTTCCTTCCCAAGGATGGGGGATATAATACATGTGCGTAAGTTACGTTTTAACAATCGTGTTGTAATGTAATTACTGATGTAACTTATATGTTTGTAGTGAAAGCGTTCGCCAAGTTTTGGGATCATTAACGCTTGTAAATATTATTTTTACTCTAAAATAATATTTATGTATTTTCACAAAATAATCATAAACAGTGTTGTGACAAAATATATTTATCACGTTAATTTTTGTGAAAATCCCACCTCCGAATGTTTAGTAATTAAAGTTCTGGCGAAATTTATATTTCGAGAATATGTCAAAAAATAGTTCTAACACTTGTTGTGCAAATAATTCTAAGTGTTAGGTTTTTGGAAAATTTCGCCAGAGTTTCCTCTGTAACTGGAGGTGGCCACGCTTTCAAGCGTATCATTTTCTTTTAACAAATCAATTCAACAACTTCTTTATTCAATCAAACAATTTCCGACACATCAAACTAGTCGATAAGTATGTAAATCGCATAATCGCATGAACTTGTAGTTTTTCCGCATCTATAATGTAAATCCCATTATATTTTGTAGATCTTTATATAAAGTAACCTTAATCTTATAAACCTCGTGTTTAGAGAAATCCGTCTTTACAACTTCTAGTAACAAGTGACAAAGCTAGTCCTTTGTCGGATCTTTTTGTTTCACAAGTGTTTACACACTTGTGGTTTATAAAAATATCATGTTTGTTAGTGTAGATCCATCTTTTTAGAAAACATGATTTCTTTAACGTGTGGTTCTTTGAAAATACCACTTGCAGATACGTAGATCCGCTAGTTTTAAACACCATTGTACAAGTTAAATCACTTTTACACAAGTAAAATATTTTACACAAGTTCATGTCTCGTGTGTGGTAGAGTTTCACCTTTTAACCCTTGTGTTAACTAAAAACGAGCTTATGTGAAGATCCATGATCTTACAAAGTCGGGTTAAACGATGATCCGAGCTACCACCTCATAGATCGGGTCCCAAAAATCACAAATTCCAAATACTACAACTTTTACACAAGTTAGATGCTATTAACCACCATTTTTAGAGTTTTCACTAGACTTTTAAGCATCAAAATGTATGTTAACGATATTTAACCGACACGAACCCTTTTAACCACCTTAGATAAGCTTAAAAACAAGTTTTAAGTGTTATACCTCTAGCTCAAGGCTAGGGAAGATGCTTGACGAAAAACGGGTGGATAAAAGCAAAGTAACGAGGTCCTTCGCGTTCCGCTTGCTCCAAGACTCCTAATACGTGACCCTTGATGTTTGAATAACCTTGAAATGGCAAGATCTAAAACCGAAAATGGATGGTTGGAAGAGGGATGTTTGGCCGTGAGCTAGAGAGCAAGAAAGAGAGAGTTTTGGTCTTGAGTTGTGAAGTGATAATGATCTTATGTTTAGTGGTTATCTTATAGGCAATTTAAGAGGGTATTAACCAAGGGTTTTTATGTCATGAAGATATCAAACATCCAAGATTTACATATCTTGCAAGGTACAAGTATGTCCCCCTTGCATGGGGACGGTTTTAAGGAGGGGGGGGGGGTTAGTTCGATCACAACTAGATGGTTAGGAGGTTTAGTTATGTTAAATAGGTTAGTTAAGTGTTAAACTCCGTTAGTAATATATAGCGTGTTATGACGGGTGTTAGGGTAATTAGGGACCCTAACTGGCTCAGAAAAATATAAATAGTGAAAATATTAATATTTTCATGTTCCGGGTAAAGTCCGGTTGTTCGGTTGGATAGTAATCCGTTAAAGCGTTACAAAAGCTTTAAAGTGTCGTTATTGTTATTTTTAGTGACACATTTTGTTTCCACACTTTAGAAAGTGTCTAGTAGTATTTTTCTCATGTTCTGGCACTTTACTAGTCAGCTAGAAGCTGGATTATTTATTAAAGTGCGGTGTTTTGTACTTAAAGTACGTTTTAGGCACATCCAATCAGTGTATCTTATTCCTAGAGACGCAGTTCCACAACCCTTGTAACCCTACACTCACTATCAGTGTAGTCAGATATTTGAGGCTCTTAACAGGCCTTAGAGGTAGTGTCTGCCTGATGCTGGTTATATCAGCATGTTCACTGTGTACCCGTTTAGTGCTACTGTGCTTTTTGTGCATCATGTTTGTCACCAAGGTTCAGCATGTAAATAATGTAGTGACAGCAAATGAAGTATGATGCAAGTAAGTTCATGTATCAGTATTCAAGTAGCAGTTCATCAGCTAGTTCACACAAGCACAGTATTTAAGCAGTAATTTATCATTAATTAAGTTGTACGGATACCTGGTTTAGTGCGGGTTGTCACATTCTCCCCCCGTTAAATAAATTTCGTCCCGAAATTTAAGTTCTGCTTGTAGATGCAGAGTTCTTAGGAAATAAGTGGGGGTATTTCTCCTTCATCTGGTCCTCACGTTCCCAGGTGAATTCAGGACCACGTCTGGCATTCCAACGAACTTTGACGAGTTTGACACTGCTCCGGCGGGTCTTGTTAACTTTCCAATCCGTGACCTCGACAGGTTCTTCAACGAAGTGGAGCGTGTCGTCAATATGAATCTCGTCGATGGGAATGGCAACGTCAATTTGAGTTGGACTTTTCTTTAGATTGGATACATGGAATGTATCGTGAACACCATTCAGTTCAGCAGGTAGGTCCAACTTGTATGCTACTGTTCCAATTCTTTCCAGAATTCTGAAAGGACCAATGTAGCGCGGATTTAACTTCCCACGCTTTCCAAAGCGTGCCACCCCCTTCCAGGGTGAAACTTTTAATAACACCATTTCTCCAACTTGGAAATCCACATGCTTCCGGTTTGGATCCGCATAGGCCTTTTGTCTGTGGCGAGCTGCTTCGATGCGTTTAAGTATTTGCGCAATCTTGTCCGTCGTCTCTTGGACGATCTCGGGGCCAGCAAGCTGCCTATCACCTGCGTCAGACCAACATAGAGGTGATCGGCACTTGCGTCCGTATAGGGCTTCGAATGGCGCGACACCAATACTGGTGTGGTAGCTGTTGTTGTATGAAAATTCTACCAAAGGTAAATGTTTATCCCAGCTACCGCCCAAATCCATAACACATGCCCTTAGCATGTCTTCCAAAGTTTGTATCGTTCGCTCGCTCTGGCCGTCAGTTTGCGGATGGAACGCAATGCTCAGATTCAACTGTGAGCCAAAGGCTTCTTGGAAGGATTGCCATATCCTTGACACAACCCTTCCGTCTCTATCAGAGATGATTGAGAGAGGTACTCCATGGCGTGCGACAATCTCTCTCATGTATATTTCCGCAAGTTTACTAGTAGTGTCTTTCTCCTTGATCGGCAGAAAGTGTGCGGACTTTGTTAGGCGGTCAACTATCACCCAAATCCTGTCATGGCCTCTTGGCGTTCTTGGCAATTTAGTAACAAAGTCCATGGAGATTTGTTCCCTTTTCCATTTGGGAATCTCTGGTTGTTGCAGTAGCCCTGAAGGCTTCTGGTATTCCGCCTTAACCTTAGCGCACGTTAAACATTTGCTCACGTAGATAGCAACATCGCCTTTCATCCTAGGCCACCAATAATATTCCTTGAGATCCTGGTACATCTTATCCGATCCAGGGTGGATAGAGTACCGTGACTTGTGCGCTTCGTACCATATAGGTAGTGTCTCCAGATCTTTAAAGCGAAACCACTGCGCCGAGCTCCAAATCGTGTGTGGTATAGTTCTTTTCATGCACTTTCAACTGACGCGATGCGTAAGCAATAGCCTTCTGGCGTTGCATCAACACGCAACCCAATCCTTGACGCGATACGTCGCAGTAAACCACAAAATCATCTGTACCTTCCGGTAGAGCTAAGATAGGCGCGTTACAAAGCTTACTCTTCAATATCTGAAACGCTTCATCCTGTTTGATTCCCCAATCAAACTTCTTATCTTTCTGGTTGAGGAGCGTCAAAGGTTGAGCGATTTTTGAAAAATCCTCAATGAACCTTTGATAGTAGCCAGCCAAACCCAAGAATTGTCGAATCTAGGTTGGCGTCTTTGGCGTTTCCCAATTCTTGATCGCCTCGATCTTTGTGGGAGCAACATGGATTCCATTTACATTTACCACATGTCCAAGAAACTGGGCTTCGCGTAGCCAAAACTCGCACTTAGAGAATTTGGCGTACAGCTGTTCTTTCTTTAGCAGCTCCAAAATAGCTCTTAGATGCGGCTCGTGCTCCGCCGTTGTTCTTGAATAAATCATGATGTCGTCGATAAGCACGATCACGAACTTGTCCCAGTACGGCTTTCAAACTCTATTCATCAAGTCCATAATGACTGCAGGTGCGTTTGTCAAACCAAACGGCATAACAAGGAACTCGTAGTGTCCATAACGAGTTCTGAAGGCTGTCTTTGGGATACTCTCCCCTTATCCTTAACTGATGGTATCCAGATCGAAGGTCGATCTTTGAATAAAAGCTTGAACCTTGCAGTTGGTCGGATAGATCACCAATCCTTGGCAGAGGATATCTATTCTTGATCGTCAGCTTGTTCAGCTCCCGGTAGTTGATGTTTGTTCGAAAATCATCATCCTTCTTTTTGACGGGTGGAAATGGGGTTACCCCAAAAGGGAATTTTGGTCTGTTATCTTCCTTCTCTACCCATTTCTAAACTTCTCTGTCAATCCTTGCATCTCCGAAAATGTAAGTCGCTACGATGCAACGACTACGGGTGCAGTGCCTGGAATTAGATCGACGCGGGATTCGACTAATCGTTGAGGAGACGATTCCGGCAAGTCTTCGAAGAAGACTTCGGGGTATCTTCCAATCACAGGGATATCTTTGAGTTTCGGTTCTTCGGCTTCTTTTTCCACGACACGAGCCAAGAATGCAACACACCCTGTGTGCGAAAATTTTCGTGTCTTCTTTGTCGGATAATCCGTAGGAGCGTATCCTGCTCCATGAATCACAATCATTTCTCCGTTCGTCGTCGGGGCGCGGATGACAATCTCCGCCGGGTTGTTCGACAACCAGTCCATCCCAATTATCATATCGAAGCTTTCGTTAGGCTTGTTCTATCGAGAACTGGGTATCTAGGTTACTTACTACTAAAACAACTATATTTTCTGAAGCTAAAATTTGGCAATACTGTCACATAGAGCATAGCATTGACTATTATGAGACGTACCGATATCCACGTTTGGATTCTATCCCCGCTATTGAGCTTTCATCCACTTGCCTGAGTGTTCTTAGGGCAATACTTCCTGTAATGCCCCACATCACCGCAATTAAAACATGCTTGGCCACAGCCTTGATTGTCACTATCCCTGCCTTGATAGTTGTTGTCGTCGTTACTTCCTCCGCGATTTCCGCTACCATCTTGACCTCTATTTCCATGTTTAGTACCTTGCCGACACGTTTCCTTGACATGTCCCACCTTGCCACAGTTACCACATTTTCCATATCTACATCGCCCATTATGGGGTCGTCGACAGTTGTCGCACTTTGGTAGGATACCCGTGTACTCTTTTCTCTTTTTGGCCTTGTCGTTGCTACTCGACTGGGTACCCTGTTTGAAATTTGCCAACCTCCTCTTGTTGTCCCCAGATGACTCTACATGAGTCTCCTTCTTCTCTTCAGAGGTTGAAAATTTGTTCATCCTGATTGCCTCTTCCGTCAAAGCTATACTTAGATTGATGGCCTCAGTGATTGTCGCAGGCTTGGAGGAGGTTACCATACTTATGATTTGAGGAGCTAAACCCCAAATGAAGCGCTCGATTCGCTTGTATTCTGGTGTAACCATGTAAGGAACGATACGCGATAGAACTTGGAACTTCTCCACATACTCGGCTATTTTTGGACCTTCCATCTTCAAGTTCCAGAACTCCGTTTCTACCTTCTGGCTTTCTGTTCTCGTACAGTACTTTTTATGCATTAGCTCTTTCAGCTCGTCCCATGATAAAGCATACGCAGCAGCCTCGCCCATTATCTGAACCTGAAGTTTCCACCATGATAGAGCCCCATCTCGGAACAGCCCAGAAATGTACGTGACCTGATCTCTTGGGGCGCATTTGCTCGCACGCAAAACAGTGTCCGTCTTCTCAATCCAGCGTACGAAGGTTACGGCACCCCCAGTGCCGTCAAAATGTAGGGGCTGGCAGCCTAAGAACTGCTTGTAAGTGCAGCCGTTGGGTGGATTACTTCCTGAGGTATCTCCGTTGTGCTCGGAGCGATGGGCCTCGTATTGTGCGATGACTGCAGCAATGATTCCCTGAAGTTCCGCCTCGTTGGTGGGTATGCGTACACCCCGTTTTGGAGGCATTTTCTGAAAGATGTTTCACGTAGGTTAGGTCATCGCAAATAAAATGCACGTATGCATTCAACAATATCAACACATAACATCTCGTGCTATCAATAATTCATCCACATAACATCTCATGTTATAAATAAATTAGCCTCTGCAATGGTTGAGGGCTTCGAGGTAGTAACCATACCCCTGATCTGGGGTGCAAGTGTCCAAATGAATCGTTCAATCCTTTTGAACTCCGGTTTGACTAAGTAGGGGGGGCGACCCTAGATAAGTCGTGCGATCGCTGGACAAGTTCAGGAATTTCTGGTTCGTCCACTTTCAAATTCCTGAACTCCACCTCAAGCTTCTAAATTCCAGTCCTAAAACAACATTTCTTCTTAATCGTTTCCTTGAGCTCGTCCCAGCTCAGTGCATAAGCAGCGTCTGTGCCAAGGGTCTGAACCTGGAGGTTCCATTAAGAGAGTGTGCCATCTAGCAATATCCCCGAGATATAGGTAACACTCTGTTGGGGCGATCAGTTACTCATCCTTAGGATGGAGTCGGTCTTTTCGGACCAACGAACAAATGCAACGGTTCCTCCTGTTCCATCAAAGTTCAAAGGCTTGCAGTTCAGGAACTGTTTATAGGTGCAGCCAGTTGGAGGGTTATCTCCAGTAATGCCATCGTTATACTTAGAGTGGAGGGCTTTATGTCGTGCATTTATTGGTGAGATGCGTTCTTGCAGCTCGGCTTCTGTCCTTGGCAACGTACTGGTGTTTGTGTCACGCCTGGGTGACATTCCCTTTTGTCGAAGTGGTGTGAAGCGTGTTAGACAATGTTCCATTTGTCTGTGAGGTGTATATAGCAACATAAGCCATCATGTAATCACCCAATTTCATACGCAAATATACTCACTGAGTGGGGAAGTAAATTTCTGAGCCTTCACATAGGCTTGCCAATTTGGCTTGTGGCTCGTAATAGAATGAACTCGAGGCTACATCGCTTTGGTCATTCGTGTATAAGTTATTTCCTGCTGCATTGGTTATCATTAGCTTGACCCGCAGAGTCCACCAGGATTTCTGTGCACTACAAGTCGTTATTACATGGGCCCCCGTAATAATAAATTGTCTTGCACAGTTACCCCAAATTTTCTCTCGTCCAAGCAGATGATCAATCAAGGAGTAACAGTAGGTGCATTGGCATGAACAGGGTCATGCTCCAATGCGGGGTCAGGAGCAGCGCCTGGCTCAGGGGCCACGGCCGGCTCCGGATCAAAACTCTATCTCATGTTCAGCTGGATCAACAAACACAGGGGTCGACAGGGACTACAGGATCCCCCAAAGGCTGGTCCAAGTGCATGAACTCAATGTCATGGTCTGGATCAACACCAGGTGGTAAAACAAGATCAACCTCAATATCGTGATCAAACTCAAAGCTGTAGGCGGGATCCGGTGCAGCTGATGGTGCCATATCAAGGTCGGCGTCGTGTGAGTGGTGCTGCATTCCCTGTATGTGCGAAGATGCGGATGTCAGAAACTCAAATGAGTCTGGGATAGGGGAATGGTCATGAGTTTCCCCTACAGGAGCGTCCGCATGCAGTAGTCTAATACCAGCAGTAATAATGCCCTGCCCTCGAATGGGTCCTCCTCCAGTAGATCGTTATCGTCGTCAGAGGCCACGTCGGGAGGGCATATCATCAACAGAATAAGCGGCAAGGGGGCAAACTCCCAACAAGATGGCCATCAGTAGACTCTGCTACGACTTCAGGCGGCGCAAAAGGGCTGAAAGTCGTCATTGTCTGTGCCGGTAGTATCGAAAATGTACACCTCGTGCTTCGATGAAACTATGTCGTCTGATACTATGGCCATGGGATTCGTAGTGTCCATCTTTCTAGTACTTGATGTAACACAAACACATATACGTATAATAATCAGTCATATAATCAGTTAATCACATAGTCACCAAGTAAGCATTTAAATCATTCTCCTAGTTTTACTAGCCAATTTCATCCAGTCTACAAGACTGCTCTATCCTCCACCTTGACCTCTTAGATCGAGCCTATAATAACCCAACGTGCTCAACTACTTCGGTCACCTCGATCCTCCAGACCGATCCTCAGCCCTCCAAGCTGAGCCTATAATTAATAAAATGTGCTCAACATTTGTTTGTAAAAAGTGTTGGATCTGGACTTAAGTGGTATGCAGAAAAATGTTTTCGTGAGAGCCCTAGTGATCATAGTCTAGACTCGAGAAGGAATCCTAGTTCGCTATGATCAGAGCTCTGATACCAAGCTGTCACACCCTGGCTTTGCGGAAGCGTGGGTAATTTTGGTGTGACTTCTTAATACCATAGCTTAATCATACCAAAGCTATATGAGTTAAAAACATGCAAGATCATCCATTAAGTTTTGAAATTCAAACACAATACCATTGTTTTAACATACCCTGACAACATAATCTTGTTCAACAAACTTTACAAACATAACATAGACATGGTTTAAGGATTGTGTCTTGTCCAGGAAAGAGACACATCCCCTAAACCCCGGATGACCTTGGAAACTAGTGCAGCGGAAAACATGCCATACCGTGCCAGATCTCGTTAATTTCCTGAAATACATGTAAGTTGAAAAATCAACAATAATGTTGAGCGAGTTCATGCGTTTAGTATGTGCGCGCGAATAAACCCTTGTAATCATTGCAAGTATGAATGTTTTGTAAGCGCTGGTATGAAAGCAAATAAGGAAACATATCAGTTATTGTGTATCCACATGGTCCAACCTGCGGGCGCATGGGAGGGGATAGGACAAGGTCACCACATGGTCCAACCTGCGGGCGCATGGGTGGTGTTACGACAAAGTCACCACATGGTCCAACCTGCGGGCGCATGGGTGGTGTTAAGACGGGGTCACCACATGGTCCAACCTGCGGGCGCATGGGTGGTGTTAAGACAAGGTCACCACATGGTCCAACCTGCGGGCGCATGGGTGGTGTTTGTTATGCACAAATAGGCCTATCACTTGTATCCCTCGATCGTACTACGAGGACTAATGTTCTTAAGGTTTCACCTACCCAATCACATAACCTAACAGTTCCTTCCTTAGCTGACCATACCATGTAAGAACATTCGTAATCATAGTAACATGTATTTCACCCCCGCAGTTAAGAAAAACTGAAAACAGTTAGAGAAAAGGGGGACATGAACTCACAGTCGGTGCGTCTCTACCAAGTGTCTCCAAATCTGAAAGTTGTGCGACGACCTACAAGTGCTAATTCTATTAGACGGACGGCCGTGCCTTAGCTTTATAGTTTAAGTTTTTGGGAAATAGTTAGACAACTATTCCGTGTTTACATTTTGTATACACTTGGTAGTTAATTTCCTTCCCAAGGATGGGGGATATAATACATGTGCGTAAGTTACGTTTTAACAATCGTGTTGTAATGTAATTACTGATGTAACTTATATGTTTGTAGTGAAAGCGTTCGCCAAGTTTTGGGATCATTAACGCTTGTAAATATTATTTTTACTCTAAAATAATATTTATGTATTTTCACAAAATAATCATAAACAGTGTTGTGACAAAATATATTTATCACGTTAATTTTTGTGAAAATCCCACCTTCGAATGTTTAGTAATTAAAGTTCTGGCGAAATTTATATTTCGAGAATATGTCAAAAAATAGTTCTAACACTTGTTGTGCAAATAATTCTAAGTGTTAGGTTTTTGGAAAATTTCGCCAGAGTTTCCTCTGTAACTGGAGGTGGCCACGCTTTCAAGCGTATCATTTTCTTTTAACAAATCAATTCAACAACTTCTTTATTCAATCAAACAATTTCCGACACATCAAACTAGTCGATAAGTATGTAAATCGCATAATCGCATGAACTTGTAGTTTTTCCGCATCTATAATGTAAATCCCATTATATTTTGTAGATCTTTATATAAAGTAACCTTAATCTTATAAACCTCGTGTTTAGAGAAATCCGTCTTTACAACTTCTAGTAACAAGTGACAAAGCTAGTCCTTTGTCGGATCTTTTTGTTTCACAAGTGTTTACACACTTGTGGTTTATAAAAATATCATGTTTGTTAGTGTAGATCCATCTTTTTAGAAAACATGATTTCTTTAACGTGTGGTTCTTTGAAAATACCACTTGCAGATACGTAGATCCGCTAGTTTTAAACACCATTGTACAAGTTAAATCACTTTTACACAAGTAAAATATTTTACACAAGTTCATGTCTCGTGTGTGGTAGAGTTTCGACTTTTAACCCTTGTGTTAACTAAAAACGAGCTTATGTGAAGATCCATGATCTTACAAAGTCGGGTTAAACGATGATCTGAGCTACCACCTCATAGATCGGGTCCCAAAAATCACAAATTCCAAATACTACAACTTTTACACAAGTTAGATGCTATTAACCACCATTTTTAGAGTTTTCACTAGACTTTTAAGCATCAAAATGTATGTTAACGATATTTAACCGACACGAACCCTTTTAACCACCTTAGATAAGCTTAAAAACAAGTTTTAAGTGTTATACCTCTAGCTCAAGGCTAGGGAAGATGCTTGACGAAAAACGGGTGGATAAAAGCAAAGTAACGAGGTCCTTCGCGTTCCGCTTGCTCCAAGACTCCTAATACGTGACCCTTGATGTTTGAATAACCTTGAAATGGCAAGATCTAAAACCGAAAATGGATGGTTGGAAGAGGGATGTTTGGCCGTGAGCTAGAGAGCAAGAAAGAGAGAGTTTTGGTCTTGAGTTGTGAAGTGATAATGATCTTATGTTTAGTGGTTATCTTATAGGCAATTTAAGAGGGTATTAACCAAGGGTTTTTATGTCATGAAGATATCAAACATCCAAGATTTACATATCTTGCAAGGTACAAGTATGTCCCCCTTGCATGGGGACGGTTTTAAGGAGGGGGGGGGGGGTTAGTTCGATCACAACTAGATGGTTAGGAGGTTTAGTTATGTTAAATAGGTTAGTTAAGTGTTAAACTCCGTTAGTAATATATAGCGTGTTATGACGGGTGTTAGGGTAATTAGGGACCCTAACTGGCTCAGAAAAATATAAATAGTGAAAATATTAATATTTTCATGTTCCGGGTAAAGTCCGGTTGTTCGGTTGGATAGTAATCCGTTAAAGCGTTACAAAAGCTTTAAAGTGTCGTTATTGTTATTTTTAGTGACACATTTTGTTTCCACACTTTAGAAAGTGTCTAGTAGTATTTTTCTCATGTTCTGGCACTTTACTAGTCAGCTAGAAGCTGGATTATTTATTAAAGTGTGGTGTTTTGTACTTAAAGTACGTTTTAGGCACATCCAATCAGTGTATCTTATTCCTAGAGACGCAGTTCCACAACCCTTGTAACCCTACACTCACTATCAGTGTAGTCAGATATTTGAGGCTCTTAACAGGCCTTAGAGGCAGTGTCTGCCTGATGCTGGTTATATCAGCATGTTCACTGTGTACCCGTTTAGTGCTACTGTGCTTTTTGTGCATCATGTTTGTCACCAAGGTTCAGCATGTAAATAATGTAGTGACAGCAAATGAAGTATGATGCAAGTAAGTTCATGTATCAGTATTCAAGTAGCAGTTCATCAGCTAGTTCACACAAGCACAGTATTTAAGCAGTAATTTATCATTAATTAAGTTGTACGGATACCTGGTTTAGTGCGGGTTGTCACATTACATACGTTATCTATATTCAAATCACATCAATCACACAACGCAAACACTATTTATACGCTAACCGCTATTGCATGTTATACGTGACTCGATGAATGCCTGTTTGTTATGTTTACACATTGATTGCTGTCTACATGCCTTAGCAACGATAGTACTATAGTTTGGACTCAGCACCTGTTCACTCAGGGGTTGTTAAGGATATTACTTCACGTGTTCACAGTGGTGAACATGTGTTGCGCACTCGTTACTCGCAGTCATTGGTATTGATAGAATCTTTGTCGATAACTTACATGCTTCACATTATACGTTGTACATGCTGGTTATGCATAAACTATTTCGAACTCTATTATGCTATATCAAACTTGTATGCTCACCTTTACACTATGTGTATTGACCTTTATTTTAACGTATGTGACAGGTGTTTAGGATGCTACCTGCTAGGATGCTTGCTTTGTGGAATCGAGTTTGGAAGATTCTAGAAACAAACAAACAATTCATTTTATTTGAAATCTGAGTTGTCAAAACAATTTAATTTGTCCGTGAGATGCTATGTCTGTATTAACTTATTTGCTAAGTATGTTATGGTATGGGACTTAACTTAAATATTTGGTAAAATTAGTTGTTATGGATTTCTCATGGACAATCTGTTTCACTCAGTGTCGTGCCCCGATGATTCCGCCATCGGTTGGGGTTTGACACCTCAAGTATGCATGCTTATTTTTAAATGGTCCAACACTTATTCCTTTTTAGATAAAGTTCTAATTTACATTCTAACTAGGTTCCCACTCCTAGTTATTTCTAGTAGCATACAATAGCAATATATATTTAAATGCAAATAATTAAATTTTGGGGCGTTACAAGTCCACCCCCTTAAGAAAGGTTTCGTCCCCAAACCTGATTACGTACCGAATAAAGATGGGTAGAACCTTCTCATTTCATCCTCCGGTTCCCAAGTGAGATCTGATCCCTTCCGGTGTTGCCATTGTACTAACACTTGCTTAATTTCTTTATTGCGAAGGGTCTTCACTTTGGAATCTTTTATAGCTACTGGTCTTTCGATATAATTCATTCTTTCATCCACCTCAAGGTCTTCAAAGGGTATGTGAGTCATTTCATCCGCAAGACACTTCCATAGTTGAGACACATGAAAAGTGTTGTGAATTCTTTCTAACGTTGGGGGTAATTCTAATCGATAAGCTACCTTTCCAACACGAGCTAAAATCTTAAACGGTCCGATATATCGAGGACCCAACTTTCTTCGTTTACGGAATCGGATTATACCTTTCCACGGGGACACTTTCAACAATACTCGGTCCCCCACTTGGAATTCAATAGGACGCCTTCTTTTGTCTGCATAAGACTTCTGTCGATCTTACGCCGCTTTTAATCGAGCCCGTACCAGGTCGACCTTTTAATTCATTATCGCTACTACGTCCTTTTGAGCGAGTTCTCTTTGTCCAACTTCTCCCCAACAAACAGGGGTTCTACATTTTCTTCCATATAACATTTCATACGGTGCCATTTGTATGATACTTTGGTAAATATTTGTGACAACTTTGCTCTGTAAACGATGTACGATGTAAAACAATATCAATTATGAATAAAAATATGTGTTTTGGTGTTAATATATGTGTATTTGTGTATGATGATTTTACGATTTGATTCGAGTTCGGTTTCTAGCTTTAAATCGCTTTCTTGAAAGTTATATGCAAACTGATGCGTAAACGTAATCAGTTTAACGCGACAAATGCTCCGGAATAGTTACATAGGCTTAACATACCTTAAATAACCTTTACATAACTTAGAAATAAGTTTTGGATGGTTTGGTGTGTCGAAAACAAGTTTATTCGATCGCAGGGACTATTTGTGTCAAACTGCGAAACTATGCCGATTTGTACTGTAACGAACATTCCGGAACTTTAACATAAGTTAAACATACCTTAAATATCCTTTACATAGCTTATAAATAGGCTTTGAGGGGTTCGGTATGCGAAAATAAACTTATTTGATCAACGGGGACTAAAAGCGTCAAAAAGTGCATAAGTTTACATTTTCGCGCATATCTTACGTTCTGAACATATCCGGACATCCAAAAAAAATTTAATCATTAAAATATTTTATTTTAGTGATTGGAATTCAAAAATACCATTCGTCGCGCAATTTGGAATCGTTTTTGCGTCCGTTCGAGTTTTCATCGTAATTAACCGAATAACGCAACCGTACGACCAAACGAACCAACATCCGAGATGTTTTTGAGCATATTTTAAGTTCCCTATACTTTAAATTCATTTTAGAGCCTTGAAATGGGGTTAACGAGGCTTAAATGTGCTGAAAATCAAGTTTTAAGCAAGCAGGGTCCTGTTTCGCCAAAAGTTGAAACTTAGAACTGACCTCCCCCGAGCCATGCGCCAGACCAGGTGTTACCTGGCGCGCCACATGACAGGGACCAAAAATCAGCAACTCAGTTTCAGCAACATGCTTGATTTCCAGGGTTAATTATGCAAAATTCTCAATACCTGGAGCTGGTTTTGGATCCCCATTGTATTTAAAAACCATGTCCCCAAATGTAGGGCCAAGATTGATCCTTCTAAACACATGGAATGATCTCATTCATCCTAACTTACTATAAATAGCAATGGGTTTCTCACTTGGTTCTTCACACTTGATCTCAAATCTGCTCTAAGTTGGAGTATTCATACTTCATACCTGAGTAATTTGAATCAAATCTTCGTTGCTTGGACCTTTTGTAAGCTTCTTTCATGCTTTTTATGTATTTCAAGCATGAAAGTCAAACAGTGTTTGACTTTCTGCTTTGACCACGATTTGGTCAACACAAAGTTCGTTCGAACTTTGCAACGTGAGCGTAATCACGATGGTTATAGTCCCTTGTGACTATACCTACTGATACCACGTCGATTAGTCGAAGTGACGAGTCAAAGTTTCGGTCAAAATACGTGTTTATGCGTATTTTGCATCGAAGCTATTTTCGGATAACAAAACACTTTGTTTTGATATCAAACCTGTTTTCTAACTTGGTTAAACATGTTTTAACATGTTTAATTCGTCACTTTTAGTCTAGTGCTTGTATAGGGTCGTAAAGTCAAGCGGTCTAAACCACCGCTTAGACTTTCGAACTCGACCCGTTTGGTCGATCATTAGGATCCGACCAAGCATGTTTAGTGACCATAGTTGTATAGGGAATAACCTTCCGAGGTTATACCTTATAGTCACTTAGTTTAATTAGTTGTATGATAGGTAGTTTATATGCCTTAGGAAAATGACCAAAATGCCCTTTTCATGCATAATTGGGTTTTAAGCATATGTAACTTAATTTTTGTCACCTAAACTGATTATGAAACATATTTAAACATGTTAGGGAATATAATACTTGTCATAGGACTAGCTAGGCGTCTCGAACGCGCTTTTGCGCGAACGACACGTTAAAGTAGCATAAGCTACCTTAATGGGTCGTAACGGGTCGTAAGCACTTAGGATAGGTTCCGATTTAGAATGTAGGCTTCGTTAAACCATATCACATGAGTTCCAATACTCATTTGGTTTACGAGACCTCATTCTATCCGATCTTCCGATTTAGGTGTCGATTTATTAACTAGCAATCTGATTACTAGGTGCTACTTGAATTCCTTGGTTTACTCAAGCTTTGCTAGTTCATAAGATCGAGGATACTTTGCACTTCGATGTGAGTACATAGTTCCCCTATTTTACTGTTTTCGATTGTTTTGGGGTGATTCATATGTGTTAAACGATTTCGATACTTTTAACGACGATTTCAAAAACGAATGCTGTGGTTTATATTAAACAATAACGATTTCGATAATGTAAACGAACTTGTTGGACGTATTTACATAACGAATGACATTCATTAGCTTTGGCCAAGCTGACCAGTATTAGGTTATGGTACCATATGATCTGACAAATCCCGTTATCAGACTGCACCCATGGTTATGTGTGGGGGTTATGTGGGTAACGACTGAACCTGTTGATTGTTAACTTACCCTTTGGTGGTTTGTTAATACGAGTTGAACGATGAACGAGTTACGAAGGTTTGAATGTATTCCACGAGACGACCAAAAGTAGTCTTCCCAATTAAAATGAGAACGATTTGAACGAACAAGAATGATTGGAACGAATTAAATGATTTGAACGATTTAAACGAGTTAAACGAATTGAACGAACGATTGGTTTTTGGTTTGAGATTAGATAACGAGACGGGTTTAATATGACAAAATCATGGTAGATACGCCGCTGGTACTTCTTATATATAAGTGCTTTTATCATATTACATTCCGTAGCGTTATTTAGTTCACTAGGGCGAACGATTTTCAAACGATACACACAACGATGTTTACTAAACGATATAAACCATACGAGTTATTTTACAAGAACGATTTATGATTTGGTTTACATAAACAAATGTTTTGAGTTAAGATTCATGGCATCGAGGCTTTATAAACTATAATCATTATGTTTTGACTTGGTTATTCATTTTATAATACAAACATTTTACAAAACAAGGTTTTCTAATATCGATTAACGAATTGTACGAGTTATTTCAACATATAAACGAGCCATGAATCTGACACTCACACAAAACCTATGTGCTCGTCGGCATTTCTTTGCTGACTTTATTTTTACATATGTTTCTGGTGGTGTCGAATGATGTTGAATGCGACTAGGATGCATGCTCACTTAGGACTGGACAAGGCCTTAGTGACTAAATAACAAATGATAGATAATGTGGTTGTGTATTAACTTAATGTCAAGACAATGTTAATGTTTAATAATCTAATAAAACGAAACTTTTGAATCCATGGTTGTGAAACAATAATTCTGTCGCTCCACTCCCCGACGTTTCCGTCGCGGTTTCGTTGTTTTAACGCGGTCGGGGTGTGACAGAAGAGTTGGTATCAGAGCCAATGGTTATAGGGAATTAGGTTATTAGTAATGCTTTGACCTAGACTATAACTTTACTAGGACCCAAACGCGAGTTTCTTGCATTTAGATTTTAAAAATAATTCCGTCACCTATCTTTAGGTGATAACCACAACGAGAACACAATAACAAATCCGATTTGAAAACCAATCATCTATTCTTGGATGATTTGTTATAAGGTTTTGAACCTCCTAAATTTTCAAAATCTCATCAAAGTTTGGGTCTTATAATGTGAACACGTGCAATCTGGAAGGGTGGATGCCTGTATCCTGAGTTTTCTGTCTAAGGCTAGAGTGTTCGTACAAATCCACATAATCGGACCAGTCACTCTTACCTGGGAACTCTTGGGACGAGTGTCTACTTATAGGCTAAAGCATGTCTTCGCGATGCATTATATTGATCCATTTACTTTGATTAGTCACCGCGTATCGTTTGTTTGTTCGAGGTAACGAACAAATGATCGTCTTCCTTGTGTTTTGTTGATGTTTTCAATACCTCTTTTGTTTATCCAATTGTCGATCTCACTCGTTTCTCATGTTTCCTTGTTCTTTTTAGAATATGCCACCTAGACGTGATCCCGAACAGGATGCTGCAATCGCAGCCCTTGTCGCTAAGCACATCGCAGTTGTGCTTTTGAACCTAGTAACTCAGATTAATCAAGCGAACAACAATAACAATAATGCTCAGTGTAGTTTCAAGAATTTCAATTCGGCTAAACCATTGAAGTTTTCTGGGTCTCAAGGAGCAACTGCGCTCCTACAATGGTTCGAGAGTTTGGAAAGCACCTTCAGACATGTACAATGTCCGAATGAGGGTAAGGTTGAGTTTGCGTCAAGTGTGTTCGAGAAGCGTGCTCTTACATGGTGGAACGGTGTGATGCGTGATAGGGGTGCCGATGTGGAAATGGCACAAACGTGGGAAAAGCTTCGAGCTCTCATGATGAAAGAATTCTGTCCCCGTCACGAGATTAGGGCTTCGAAATGAGAATTTGACGATTTGAAACAAGATGGGGGAGAACACCGTGCATATACGGATCGTTATGAGGAGCTCAGTTTGTTGTGTCCTACTATGGTTACCCTGTTGGAAAAAGCGATTGAGAGGTATATCGATGGTCTACCCGATTCTGTGCAAGACATTGTGACTGGTAGTAATCCTACCACTGTTCGTCAAGCGATTGAATTGGCTGCTACTCTGACTGAGTCACAAGTCAGAAAAGGTAGACTGACCCGCAAGGGTGATAAGAAGCAGTCGACCGATTCCGTTCAAGACAAGGGTAAAGGTAAGGGTAAGAAAGGTGAGTCGTCAAAGAGGTCGAGGAAGCACAAGGCTTCCCAGAACTTTGATGTCACTACACAAAATGCTCAGAACCCACCAGCACAACCTCCTGCGAAGAAACAGTATGCTGGTACCGCACCTCACTGCAATAGGTGCAATGGTCATCATGCGACCCAACAGGCTTGCAAACAGTGTACTACATGTGGTAAACTTGGGTATACAGCTAATATTTGTCGTTTGGGTCAAAATCAAGGTGTTCAGAATCCAGCACAGGTTCAGGGTAATGCTGCTAGATTTCCACTTGGCTCGTGTTACAACTGTGGTGAAATGGGTCATTTCCACAATAACTGCCCAAGATTGGTGAATGTGAATGAAAATGCAAATGCAAATGCAAATGCAAATGTAAATGCCAATGTGAATCCCGCTCGTGGACGAGCATACAACTTGAATGCAAACGAGGCTCGTGCTGACAATGAGGTTGTTAATGGTACGTTCCTTGTTAACCATCAACCTACATCTGTTCTTTTCGATTCTGTTGCTGATAGAAGTTTTGTTTCATTATCATTTGAGCCTTTACTTGCGATACCTAGAACTAAACTGAGGAAACCTTAATCTGTCGAAGTTGCTACTGGTAAACCGATTGTACTCAATTCTGTTATTCGCGATTGTCAATTGAATCTCGATAACCATCTTTTTCCTATTGACCTCACACCGATGCAACTTGGGGGTTTCGATATTATCGTTGGAATGGATTAGTTAACTAAGTTTCATGCTGAGGTGGTTTGTTACATAACCATGATTCTTAACCCAAAACATTTATTTTATTAAATCAAATTATAAAACATCTCGTAAAAACTCGTTAATAAAACTCGTATGGTTTATATTATTAGAAAAACCTTGTAATATAACTTTGTTTTGATAACCTTGCCCAAGTGATCTAGATAACGCAAGGATATATAATGTGTTAAAAGCACTTATATATAGGAAGTACCAGCGGCGTATCCACCATGCTTTTAACACATTACACCCGCCCCGTTACCTAATCACTTCCCTAGCCCAACGGTTCAAACAGATTCAAACGGTTAACATAAATCAAATGGTTACAAATGGTTCACATAAATCAAACGGTTACAAACAGTTCACATAATCAATCAGATTCAAACGGTTCACATAAATCAAACAATTTCAACGGTTCAAACAATTCAAAATGTAAAACAATGTGTCCATATGCTGGATGAACATATGCAACAAAATGTAATATAGGAAAATCAATGTGCTAGCATGCTAAGTGAACATACCTAGCAAAACATAATGAAATCATGTACTATATATACGTACTAATGAACATAGCAAGTATATAATATAAAAGCATGTAAAGCACGAAAGTAACAAGTAGGCACATGTGCATCACCCCGAAACATTTGAAAACAGTAAAAGAGGGGACTGTGTACTCACTTGAGGGTGCTTAGAAGTCTTGACTAACAACCAAGCAAAGCTATAGGGATCACGAAAATCAAACGGCACCTAATATAGGTAACTACATAAATAACCGGACCTAAATCGGAAGATCGGATAGGATGAGGTTTCATAAACCAAATGAGTGTTGGAACTCATATGACATGGTTTAACAAAGCCTACATACTAAAACGAAACCTAACCTAAGTGCTTACGACCCATTACGACCCGTTTAGGTAGCTTACGCTACTTTAACGCGTCGTTCGCGTAAAACACGTTCGGACCGCCTAACTAGTCCTATGACAAGTATTGTATGCCTTAACATGTCTAATAATGTTACCTAATCAGTTTAGATATAAAAATTTAGGTTACATATGTTTAAAATGAATTTATGCGTCAAAAGGGCATTTTGGTCATTTTCCTAAGGCATATAAATTACCTATCATACCACTACTTAAACGAAGGGACCATAAGGTATAACCTCGGAAGGTTATTCCCTATACAACTATGGTCACAATATATGCTTGGTCGGATCCTAAAGATCGACCAAACGGGTCGGGTTCGAAAGTCTAAGCGGTTGTTTAGACCGCTTATCTTACGACTCTATGATGGAGAGTGTGAAACACGTGTGTTTAAGTGATTATTTGACGTGGTTTAGCTTGTTTTACATGATTATATGCTTGGAATTGGTTTATTGCGATTGTTTGTATGTTTGCAGGTTAAACGCACGAATTTGGTGAAGTTAAGGTGCTCGGTGATGAAGCATAACACCCAAAGATGATACGCAAGTAAAACATGTTGATTGGGATGTATTTCGCACTTGCGGTTAATTTGGATTGATAGAAATATGAAGCAATGAAGTTGAGGGGTCTGTTGTGTCATTATCTGGAAGTTGAGTGTAGCGGAAAAACAAAAGAAAGGAAGATTAAAAGTGAGGTGGTTGAAATGGCATTAGTTGAAAGTTGTTTGCGAGTTATAAAGGAGATGGAGTTTCACGATGCGGGCTACGGAATATTAACCGTAACTTACGGCTTTGGTAGAATTATCACACAATAAACAGCAACAAAGAGTTAGGGCTTACGGATCTAAATACGTAATCTACGGTGTCATGCATGGATTTACAAAAAGAAACAGAAATATGTATATGGGGTTTACGCATGGGAACCTTGGTTTACGGCTCACATATTAAAACAACATATGTAAAAAGGGGATGCACGTGATTTTTGTGAGTGGATGGCTTGGAAAACCCTAGTAAAAACATCATCATGACTATCATTATTGGTGGCAATACTCACGAAAGTTTGGCAGCTTCCATTGACTTTTTTGCGGGCTATCATAATCACACAACATCATCCATAATTATCAACTTACTTAAAGGACAAAGTCGGTGGCTACTGCCACCAACCAACTTCTCCATATTTTGTCTTATTCCATACACTAGCCCAAATGAAGATTTCGTTCAAGACTTCAAGTCCAAATGTGAGCCCAAAAGTATGGGCCTATAATAAAAAGAAACTAACAGCACAAATGTTTAAGCCTAAGATTAAATAAAAAAACGAACACTATACAGCATATTATGTAAATTTTGTAAATTCTGAATATTAATAATCTGTGAAATTCTTATATATCAACAATTCAACTATTGATGTTTGGACGTGTATAATAAATGGTTTTTATATATCTCTTGAAAAATCAGAATAAGATTGTGGGGTGTGGGGGCTTAGGTTGGGGGCATCGACAAGTGGCAGGTGTGAGATCCACAAGGTGTGGTGTGACGTGGCGGGTCTTTGGCTTTTCTTATATATATACCTTTTTCACACAATACTTTGAGTAAAATACATTTTGGCCCCTTGCTCTTAGTTTTGTTAAGTTGCGTTTTGAGTGCATTTCGACATTTCCTCTTTTCACCCATACTTTGAGTAAAATACATTTTGACCCCTTGCTTTTAGTTTTGTTAAATTGCGTTTTGAGTCTCTTTCCTTTCCAAGTTAAATTTAATTTTTCACCCATACTTTGAGTAAAATACATTTTGGCCCTTTGCTTTTAGTTTTGTTAAATTGTGTTTTGAGTCCATTTCCTTTCCAAGTTAAACTTCAATTACATTGCAATATTAGACCATTGAGGTTTAATTTCAAAAGTTTATAATGTTTCAACTTTATCGTTGTACCGTATATCTATACATTTTTAGCTTATTGCTTTCTTTAATTATTTTCGTTCGCTAATTTCTTTTTCAAAAAACTAAACGTTTGGATTCAATCATACATTGAATTGAACTAAATACGTCAAGACATGCGCTTTCATATGGCTTGCGCATGACATAGCGCTTGGACTAATCTGTTTGCAACGTACCTACGACGCATCACCCGCGGGTTGTATTATGAATATTAAAATTTATGTGTTGGTATAAATTCGAGTTGGTATACATTTCGATGTAAACTTTTTTGGGGAACAAGTCAGGTCAAATATATTTTGTTTTTTGATTGTTTTATGTACGTTTCCAATTCTACGTTTCGACCCTACCACAACACGCTAAGGGTATATTTTTTTCCGTTGATATGAATATCACTTTTGATTACACGTGTTAGTTTTCCCTTGATACACATTTTATGCTTTTTTGTACGTTTCCTATGTATGATTCGGGTTACATATAAATACGATATACTTTACATTTTTATCCAGCTACAATGCTATTGAGTTAAATTGGACACGTCAAAATGTGCGTTTTCATATGTTTAACGCATTACATAACGCTTCGACTAATCTATTTGATGTTTGCAATGTACTTGCGCCGCAAAGCGCACGGATTTCCCACTGGCTTTGCCTCCCTGCCCCCGTACTTTCACGATGTTGCAATTTTAGTCCCTTGACTTTGGTATCTTCAAAGTTTCATAAAATGACAAATTTAGTCCCTAAACTTTCTACTTTGGATTTCCAAAACCACAACCTCATCTTTCAAACTTTGCCAGCACCAACCCTCTACTTTGGTTTTCCACCATCACCCTCTTAGCTCTTACACAGTTACGCCACTAACCCTCTTCTTTTACATTTCCACCAACACCCCCTCATCTTTTACACATTTCCGTCACCACCCCTATACTTTTACACTTTGTTTTTTTTACCCCTTGCACTATTACTCCATTTTTACACCCGCCAAACTTTAAAAAACTTGCAATTGTAACCCCTAGACTACAACTCCTACTTTTGCAAATGCCAATGCATTGTGTTTTTCGAAATGTCTTTGGCATTGTGTTGTACACTTTGTGTCTACCTTTGTGATTTACACTTTTTATTTGTAATTGTCTTTTACGCACTGCGTTTTACGAATCACCTATAGTGTTTTGTACCCTTTGCTAATGAATGAGATCAAGAGATTATATTCCTATAGTGTTTTGTCTTACTATATGTTTCCCCCCGTCGGCGCCGCCGCAACGCGCGGCGGGCAAAATCCTAGTTAATCATCAATATACACGAAATTTTGGCAGCATCCTTCGTGACCTTTTGGGCTCCCAAATCAGCCCAACAACAAAACACTATCATCATCATCATCTCGAATATGGGCAGCCCAAAGAAAAAACACCTATCATCATCATGACTTTGGAGGGCAGCCCATTATCACCATCAGTTTTTGGCATCGATCATTAGGCAGCCGCACATGATTTTTTTGGGCTCCAACTTCATCCCTCAACATCATCGATTATCATCATTCTGCAATACGGAATCATCATGTCTTCAATCTCATCTCAAGCCTTTGAAGATCGAATGAGTATCATGAGCGGCTAAATCTCTCGTGGACACTTCGGGTGAATGATTCTTGTGAGACACTTTTAATTCTAGTTTTTGTTTTGTATTGAGATTTGGATTTGTAGTCGGGTGACAGCCGACTATTTGCTTGATTATATAATTTGTGTGACAGACAAATCCTGAATGACAGTCAGAGTTATAATTATGTTTTGAATCCAATTATGTTTTTGTTGATTGAATGATTCCTATGTATGTTTGTTTTAATATTTATCTGATCAATTAATATTAAGATTTTGAACTGCATAGGTAATTGGTAGATGTGACAGATTTACTATTCAATCAATAGCATCCAATAAAATCGGAACTAGGTTATTAGTAATTACAGAATCTGAATCCCGGAGTGATCACCTTTTCTCATCATTGTTTATTACAACTCAATTTTTTTCTTAACTGCAACTTGTTTCATGTGTTTTTAATTCCATATCAGTTCTATAATCATCAGTTAGTTTAGTAAAATTTACAAACAAAACGTGTAACACTAACCACATGCTCCTCTGGTTCGATATCCGACTTACTCTAGCTACTAGTTTATTTCGGTTTTTGCATGCCAATAACGACAGACATCACTCTATATAAGCGCTAATCTAAAAGTGACGAGCTAAACATGTTAAAACATGTTTAACGAAGTTTGAAAACAGGTTTGATATCAAAACAAAAGGTTTTGATACCCAAGAATAGTTTGGTTGCAAAATACGCATGAATACGCATTTTGATCGAAACTATGAGTAGTCACTACACCTAATCAACGTGGTAATCAGTAGGTATAGTGACAAGGGACTATAACCATCATGATTACGCTCACGTTGCGAAGTTCAAACGAACTTCGTGTTGACCATAACCTAGTCAAAGCAGAAAGTCAAACACAGTTTGACTTTTATGCTTAAAAACGCATAAAAGCATGAAAGAAACTTACAACGGGTCCAAGCTAGGAAGAACTTGATCTAAATACTCAGGTATGAAGCATAAAGCTTCAACTTAGAGCATAAAATTAGATCAAGGTGTGAGGAAAATGGAATGAGAGCTTGGGTATTTATAGATTTCAAAGAACCGTTAGGATCGTTTCTCGCAAATCGTGCTTTGATCTTGACCTTACAAGTGGGCACATGGTTTTCAAAACCATGGGAACACTAAAAACTATCAAATTCCAGCCCATAGTATCCATAATCAATGGTTAAAAACCATCAAAACCTCAAAATTGGACTAGATACAATGAATCTGGTCATTTGGGCACTTTTTGACGCTTTTAGTCCCTGTTGATCAAATAAGTTTATTTTTGCGCACCAAACACCTCAAAGCCTATTTCTAAACTATGTAAAGGATATTTAGGGCATGCTTAACTTATGATCAAGTTCCGGAATGCTCGTCACAGTACAAATTGGCATACTTTCGCAGTTTGTCGAAATTAGTCCCTGTGATCGAATAAACTTGATTTCGGCATACCAAACCCTCCAAAACTTATTTCTAAGTTATGTAAAGGTTATTTAAGGTATGTTAAGCCTATGTCACTATTCCAGAATGTTTGTTGCATTAAACTGGTTATATTTACGCATCAGTTCGCGTATAACCTTCCAGAAAGCGATTTAAAGCTCGAAATCGAACAAGAATTGATATGTGTACATGATACACATATTTATACAAATCCCAAGTATGAAACACAATATTTCATTGATTTGTTATTTTTTTGATGGTCGCAGAGGCACAGGTGTCACAATCCGAAAACACATCCGGATATTCATTCACAATTCTCGTATCTTCAATCTTTAAAGCATCTTGTTTCGTATCAACTACATAAGCTAAGAACGCCTTACATCCGTTTCTCACATACTTAACCACTTCTACAATGGTGCACAATTTAGCCTTTACCTCCCTTTCCCCATAAATGCTTACCCGCTTTCCTTTGGGAGACATCACATGAATAGTTTTGCTTTCACATAAGATTTCCGCATGATAACGGGATAGCCAATCCATACCCACCACTACTTTGAATTCTCCCAAAACCATGGGAATAAGATCAATATCAAAATCCTCATCCTCTATGGTGATCTTACAATTTCTACATATTTCGTGTAAAAGGTAACTCTTACAATCGGCTATTTCTACTTCTAATGGTATAGGCATTCTTTCTATTGTAAATAGAGGGGAAAGTATAAACTCACTTGAAACAAACGAACTACTTGCTCCAGTGTCAAACAATACATATGTAGGTATAGAGTTTATCATGAATATACCTGACACCACAATCGGGTGAGCCCTCGCTTCTTCTGATGAGATTTGAAACATTCTTCCTTTAGCTTTAGAGGGTTCTTCTTTCTTTCCTTCTTTCTTCGTCCCTTGCTTAAGCTTTGGGCATTCGGCCTTCACATGGCCCGACTCGTTACCGTTGTAACATACCCTTTTTGGATTTGGACAGTTATAATACGGATGTCCTTCTTGTCCGCAATTATAACATCCTTTCTTCCCCATCAAGCACTCTCCCGAATGGAGTTTCCCGCACATCTTGCACCGAGGAAACCCTCCTTTAGTGGTGTCTTTCTTTCCTTGTTCGTGTGTTTTGGGCTTTTTAGGTGTGCCTTATGTCGATCCTTTCTCGACTTGTCTTTTCTCCCCACGTTCTTCTTGTCTTTTCAATTCGATCTCCCTATCCCTTGCCCAATTAATAAGCCCATTCAACGTCTTGCATTTGGAAGGGGTGATGAATTCTCGATACTCCGCTTTTAACATGTCGTGATAGCGGTTAATCTTCATTCTTTCCATTCTTGTAAACTCCTTACAAAACTTCATCTTGTCGAGGAAAATGTTTGAAATTTCATCGATTGTTTCATTCTTTCAGTCAAAGCGGAGAAATTCTTCTTGAATTCGATCTACGGCCGATTGAGGGCAATGATACTTTATAAAGGGTTCCTTGAATTCTTGCCAAGTAAGAGTTTGAAGTTTCTCTTCACCGACTTCTTTACTATACCCATCCCACCAATCTTTAGCTTGTCGTTGTAGTTGCCCCATGGCAAACAAAACTTGGTCTTCCTTTTCGCAATTGCTACAAATGAACACCCTTCTATATTTGAGATCGATCTTTGACACTCATTGGGATCTATTTCCCCATTATAAGATGCAGGCTTACATGCCATAAACTCCTTGTATGTACATCGTCGGGCTTCCTTCTTGCCTTGTATTTCGTATATCATTTCCTTCAATTCATCCATCTTACTCGTCATCAGAGTTTCTACCACGCTTAGTGTCATGACCCCCGACCACACCCTGGACGGAAGCCGCGAGCAGTCAAGTGGTACCGGTGGTTATTTTGAAAATATTGCAGCGGAAAATTTCATCAGGAACGTGAGTTAGGAAAAATATCAGAGTTTTAAAACACCGGATTTAATTTATTAAACAGATGGGAATAAACCCATGTTTTACAAACGTAGCTTTAATACGGGATAAACCCGAATATATAAAACAATGTTTTCTTAATTTAATTTAATTTAATTGATAAAATAAGCCACTTCTTTAAGCCTTTCGGTGTCGTGTCACAACTCCTATTCCAATCTACCGTAATCACCTGAAACGCGTTTTAAAAACATTTGGTCAGCAGGAAATACTGGTGAGTTCATTCATTTTTGTACAAAAACATATTTGTTATAAATTACAGTATTAAAAGCGATTACAATTGCCACTATCTTATAATTATCTGGTCTAGTATCACACCCTGGTGACTATGGTCATACCACCATTGGGTCCTTTCACCCAATAGTGATGATTATCACTGTTTAGGTTCGTCCACCTAAAAGTGAGAAAACAGTAGTAATGTGCACAATACCCCACTTACTACCAGTAATTTAAGATAACAAACACTTAATCCCTGTAACATATAACTGGCAAACATTTGGGTATTGTAAAACACTTTTGATAAAAAGAGAATGACTCGCCTTGTTAGCATGCCATATAGTCTTGATTAAACAAGCATCTTGATTCTAAGTCGTCTGATGATTTACACATCTACTTATAGTTCTGAATCTTCTGGTAATTTAAGCATCTATTTTGATTGTAAGTGTATAGTGCAGAGTTTTTGGTAGTTAAACATTTAGTTTAACAGAGTGGAATACGTATTAGTGTAAAACCACATCAAACCTAACGACGGTCACGAGATCAGAACCTAAACGAAATTCACAAAGTATAGTCTTATTTAGACAGCACTTTGGCATTCGTTAGTTGATTTCCGAATCGATCGGACAGAGTATCGTATCGGTGATTTTTGGTTAGAACACCAATGTATAGAGAGAAGAATAGAAGAAATGAGCAAAGAAAAATGAATCCTAAGCTTCCTATTTATAGGTAGGAAATATGAAATTTCCAGGAAGTTTCCTATATACTTTTCTAGGAAGTTACCTATGCATTTTCTAGGAAGCTTCCTACCCACATATATATCCTCTTACACCTTTCTTGCATCTTCCTCATATATATCTATTTAGGTGTTTACTTTACTTAGTTAATTCTCACTTAGCTGATTAATTAATCTTACTTAACTTAATTAATCTTGCTTAACTGATTAATTAATCTTACTTAACTTAATTAATCTTACTTAACTGATTAATTTTTCCTTAACGGTTTAATCAAGTAATTTACTTAGCCGATTAATTAAATAACGTAATTAGCTGATTAATTAACTTACTTAGCTTGCTTAACTGCTAAGTTTCTTTTCCTGTTAAGTTTCCTTAGCTATTAAGTTTCTTAACTGCTAAGTTTTCTTTACTGCTAAGTTTTCTTAACTATTAAGTTTACTTAGCTATTAAGTTTTCTAGTTTAACAGCTTCCTGGTTATGAATTCTAATTTCTAGATACAATGGAACTCGTATTAGTGTATCATCTCAATTCAACTTTAACGATAATCACGAGATCAAAATCCTCACAACGAATGACAAAGTATAGCCAGATATTGGCAGCACTTAAACATCCATTGGATTGTTTTCAATCGATCGGATAAAGTATCGTACCAGTTATTAGAGTTATTACCCTAATGACGAGCAGAGTTTCGGGGTTTAGAAGTTATGACATTAGAATGACAGAACAATAGAAAGAAAAGAATTGAACGATTTGAAATGAAACTGAAAGCCTCAATATATAGGCTGACATTGGGGCGCGTCGCGGCCCGCGAAGCCCATCGGCTTCTCCTTCACGGCCCGCGAAGGAGTCTGGGTCGGACTGAAGTTTGCTGAGTCATGGCGTGGTCGTGACACGTGGACGACACGTGTCCCTCAAGCTTATCCGGACAATACAGAGCTGTCGCGCCCCGCGAAGGTCTTCCTTAATTCCTTCGCGGCCCGCGACTGAGTCACATAATTTGTTTTTCTTGATTTTTCATAGAAATTAGGGTTTTAGGTGTTCGGGTTTTCACTTACGGAGCGTTTTAGGACATTTTCGTGCAGGTCCTTACACTTAGCACTTGACTTTCTACTTCTTGTGGTATTCATGGAATGTTTGCATTAAGTACCTTTACCACTTCATCCGAGATTAGCTTGTTTAGTTCGTCTTGATTTATTCGTTCAGTTGTATTTGGCTTTCTTTCGTTTGCCATCTACAATTACATACTTGTGTTACTTATCATTCCATTCATTCTCTTTATCATTCTATGCATTATTTGTCTTTAATAGTTCATTCCCGCAGATCATTCTTCATTACAAACATCCTAGACGTCTTAATCAAATCATACATTCATTCATGTACTTAACATCCTTTCCTTTCATGCATTCACTATTGATATTCATGTTAACTAGCTTGTATTTATGATTTCATTGACATTTTGGGGCCTTTCTAAAGTTAAACGAGGGTCTGGAACTGAATTTGGGGCTTGGGCATAACAAAATCAACAAATCAGCAAAGTTGGAGCAGAGTGTGGCGTCGACGACGCCTATAAGCCGCGTCGCCGATGTGTCCTGGAAACCAGCGTCGACGCTGGTTCGCGTAGATAGTCATTCTTCGCGTCGGGGATCACTGGTGGCGTCGCCGATGCCCCTTCTGGCCTGCAAACGTTTTTTTAACTTAATTTAACCCAAAAACTTCATTCCCGAGCCCCGGTTCAACCCGAAATGGTTCCGTGAAGTCCTGAATCCTCCAGTAACATTCCGTAATGTTCCTACCCAGGTTATTCGAATGAGTTAGCTATAATCCCTTCCCGTTTCCAACTAAAAGCATAAATATCGAAATTCTTAAATTATTTACTTGCATAGCGCTTCGGAATGAACACACCTTCATACGAGCTTCGGTTTGAGTTCGAGTATTTTAACTTTGATACTTGAATCCCTCAAACCTCGACTCTGATACCAACTTGTAAGGTCTAAAAGTTCTTATTAAAATCATAAAAGTTTTAATCACAAAGGAACCAAACGGGTCAAACAATCAACTTATAAAATTTCCATAAACTTCATCATAAACTAACCGAGATAATTTACTTAAAAGTTTACATCCAAAATTCTTAAACAACCAACATAGACTTAAATCAACAAGAGTTTCCACATCCTTTCAAGTTAAGTTTTTACAAAAGACCCAGCATAACGGAGAACCTTCTAACAAAAGTTTTGACCCATTTATCTAGCATCATTGCAGGAGCGTGCGAATCGGTGTGTCCATTCCAGTGAAGCGCTGACTATCAAGACGATTTACCTACATTCATAACAAACAATTAGCCACTCTAATATAACCAAACCTTAAGGTTGAATCTTAGTTCGAACTTAATGGAGTTTACTTCGAGCATTCCTTCCAACAACCATTCTAATGAGATTCATCATCATTCTCTTTGAATTACCTTATACATGGTTTAACATCAGGTTTACAAATTTGACATATGACATGTTCTACTTGTTCGACCCATAACCATGATGTGAACTACACCATAAGCTCATTTGACATAACAATTTACAAATCTAGTTTAATAACACATTCTAGGTATTATACATTACTAAAGTTGTAAGCGTAAGAACTTACCTTTGTCATTGTTTGTTTGCGATCCGGAACGGCTTGACCTTTCTTCCATAATTCCTACAATTCCAAAATCGCTTACTTTAATCTCATGTCATTCTTTTCATTCCGTTCTTAACATAATCGAATTAGCAACTAATAATTCCCAAATTCCAACCATTTAACATTGTAAAATCATTTGATCATTTCATTCAAGCATTTTTACAAACACTTGGCGTGCATACTATTAATTAAGCATAGTGTACAAGTATCATATGCATAACCTAGCCAATTCACATCAATTAACATCAAGAACATCCATTTCAATCAAAATCTCATACAACCTTCATCATAAATCGATTTCACTTAACAATGTCTAATTATGAACATCATCATACAAAATCATTATACTAATTTACACAAAAGTTCATCATTATATCTTATAACATCCCTATTTTAAGTGGGTTTTCATTCTAATCACAAGGAACATCAAAATTCAAGTACAATTCAGCTTTTGCATACTGATTCTATTAAATATTCCTACTTAACTACATTCAATTTCAGTGTTTGATTACAACCCACTTATGAAAGTTCATCAAATCGCAAAATTCAACTTACATCTTGTTAGACAAACTTGGATGAACGATTCTATGTGTTCATGTAGCGATTTAATACCATGATTTCCCTTCAATTTCTTGATTTTGTGAAGATGAAGGTTTCCCCCCTTCTTTTCTTGTTCCGGCTGTGTTTTTGTTTATTTTATATAATTATCTTTCATTATTTTCATATTTGACCCCTCAAGTATGCATGCTTATTTTTAAATGGTCAAACACTTATTCCTTTTTAGTTAAAGTTCTAATTTACATTCTAACTAGGTTCCCACTCCTAGTTATTTCTAGTAGCATACAATAGCAATATATATTTAAATGAAAATAATTAAATTTTGGGGCGTTACAAATTGATACAATTTATTGTTGTACTTTAAGCACATCAGTATGAGGTCGATTGAAAATTTGTGTTCGTTGAGGTAAAGAGAACAATATTCATATGAAAATATATATATTTGTATAAAAATATATAAATATGTTGTTATAATCGTGTTAGCCGTCTCGTGAAGTCGTATGTGTATGTAACGAGTATTCATATGAAAATAGTATAGAAAGTTATATTTATTTTATATGGTGTTCGTGTTATAATCGTTTAAAATAAATAGAATGGTTATATTTACTTATAAAAGAATCATCGATCTTTTGACGTTTGAAAATAAATATATAACTATATTTATTTTTTTATAAAATGAATTCATGTTGTTCGATACTTGAAATAAATATATAAACTATATTTATTTTATAGAACGAAATTCGGTTTGTTCGTTGTTGGAAGTAAATATATGAAATTATATTTATGTTATATAAGCGTTTGTGTCATCGGCGTTTGAAACAATATAACAATTATATTGATTTTATAAAAGAATTGTCGAATTTTTGAAGTTTAACCTAACTATACTTATCGTTGTAAATACTTTCCGAATCGTCGTTTTTCGTAAATTGTAAAGTGTCGTCGAAAGTAATTATATGTTTGTATTTGTTTTTCTAAAAGATCATTTGAATCCGATAGTTTGTTTTATAATAAAAAGCGTTTTATTTTAGGGATTTTTTAGAAAAACGGAGTTTCCTCTGTTTTTTGACGCCCCGACAACACAAGTTGTCGTTATATTTTCAAAATTCAATCAAGATTCAATCATCAATATAAATAATTTTAATCATATGCATAAAAATGTAAGCTAATTTTCTATCGAATCAGTTCAAGCTCGATTTCACGTAATATAAACTATAGAAATAACGAAATTATTTAACGCGCTAATATACTGTACCAAAATCTCGTGTCGTTTCGCTGAACAAGTTGACTAAGTTGACTGAGTCAACTGAGATGACCGGTTGAGTTGACCGAGTCAACTGACTGTGTTGACCAGGTTTGACCAAGTCGACCCGAACTTGAATCTGAGTTAACCCGAACTTGAATTTGAGTTGACCAAACTGAACACACCCTGACCCAATTGTGCGCGTTGTTGACCCGAGTTGACTCGGGTGTTGACCGAGTCAACTCGGTTTGCCCTGATGTTGACTGCCTTTGTTTCTTGTAACCTCCAACGAAAATATCCCTGAACTGCTTACATAACTGCCCCCACTGCCGCCACCGTCGTCGGAGCTCCGACTACCGTCAGCCACCACCGACATCACCATCATCAACTCCACAAAAAAAGGCATGAGATGGAGTTTTAAAAGAAAAGAAAGAGTGGTAAGTGTTTACCGGTGAACTCGTCGAAGAGAAATAGAAACACCACCTTCACAACAATCCCGTCATCTCATCAGCCGGCTCCCTTCTATTACTCCCTCCTCTCGTTCTTTCTCTATCTGTCTCTCGGACTTCGTTGCCGCGCCGCCGCCGTATGCGGCGGCTTCCCTTTTTTTCACCGGTTACTCTCTCTCCTCTATCTTTCTCTGATCTGCAACAGGGTGGTGTATCGTAACAAAGGTCCAAGCCGGTTGAACCAGATAGCGAAGGGGTGTGAGGTGGTGAGAGAAGAAGGATCAGGCGGGGTGTGGTGTTGTAACGGAGAAGAAAGGGGACGTCGGAGGTGTTGTGAGTGTGAAAGTGGGAGACGGAGAGTCGGGGTAGGGTGGTTGAGTCGCCGGAAACGCCGGTCGGTGAATTTCTTCGATGACCGGAGTGAGATCGAGAGAGAACAGAGATGGGTTTGGTTGTGTGCATCTGAATGAGATAAGGGGGAATGAGATGGGTGTTGTGGGTAGCGACTGAATCTGTAATTATTAACTTATCCTTTGGTAAGGGTTTGTTAAGAACGAGAGCGAGAGCGAGTTGGAACGAGGAACGCGTCAAGAAGGTTTGAATGTTATTAGAGAATCGATCATAAAGTAGTTCACGATTAAAACAAGAACGATTAGAACGATTAAAACAAGAACGATTTGAACGAATGGGTAACGATTGGGTAAACATTTGTACATGATTTACATTTGATCATGCATTTACACGAAACATAGTATTGGTTTAAACCAAGTTTTACTTCAATACTTTGTTGTTGTGCATATGGTTTAGTTGAGACATTTCACTTGCCATACATGGATATTTGACATAGACATTTGACATGGATATTTGACATAGACATTTTGACATGAATTACATCTTGACATGAATACTTTGACATATTATTCAATACATTTGACAATTGATTTAAACATAGACATTTTACATTGTTTGGTTTGGTTTGATTAAGTGATTAAGTAACAATGCGTATGTAATATGATACAAACATGGTGGATACGCCGCTGGTACTTCCTATATATAAGTGTTTGTATGGTATTACATATTGTTGCGTTATTTGAATCATTTCAGTTTGAGACATAGAACATTTTATACAAGTAACATACTTTTCACAAGACATTTATTTACAAACAACTTATCTTACACAAACTCATTTTTACATGGTTATTCATTTAATCATGCATTATTCTCTTATTTATACTTATCATCCGAACTTATTATTTTTCAAATGATTTACAAAGACAAAGCAAATTACAAGGTTCATGACTAAACATTTTCTCAAACAGAAGTCATGAAACTTATTTTCAACAAAACTAGTGTATTCGCCAGCATTTCTTTGCTGACCTCGTTTTCACATATGTTTCAGGTATTGTTGGATGATATCGATTGATAAGATGCATGCTCACATAGGACTGGACAAGGCCTTAGTGACTCAATAACAATGATAGACTATGTTTAAATAGTGTATTTAGATTTCCAGACGATGTAATTACTCAATGTTTAATAAAACGAAACACTTTTGATATCCATGGTTATGAAACATTAATTCTGTTGCAACACGCCCCGATGTTTCCGCCGCGATTTGTTGTTTTACGCGGTCGGGGTGTGACAGAAAGATGGTATCAGAGCCAATGGTTATAGGGAATTAGGTTATTAGTAATTAGTAATGCTCTGACCTAGTCTATAACCTTCTTAGGACCCTAACGCGAGTTTACTTGCGTTTAGTCATAAAACAATACCGTCACCTATCCTTAGGTGACGACCACAACAAGAACATAAATTTCAAAACCGCTTTGAAAACTAATCATCTGTTCTAGGATGATTAATTTCTAGGTTTTGAACCCTCTATTGTAAGGTTTTGAACCTTGAATTTTCAAAATCTCGTCAAGGTTTTGGGTTTTAAATAATGTGAACACGTGCAAACTGGAAGGGTGAATGCCTGTATTCTGGGTTTTCTGTCTAGGCAAGCACTTCGTATACATCTCATCAGACGCGAGACCAGTTGTGCTTACCTGGGAATTCTTGGGATGAGTGTTCACTTATAGGCGAGCATGTCTTCGCGATACATTATTTTTAACCTATTTACTTTGACTAATCACCAAGGTCGTTTGTTGCTTTGTAGTAACAAACAAATGACCACTATCCTTGCTTTCATCAGATTTGTTTCATCTCATTATTTCGTCTAAATTCTCTCACTCGTTTCCTTTCATGTTTCCTCTTTTAGACAATGCCTCCTCGACGCGAAAGCCAGATAGAGACTGCCGAGCTGGCAGAAATCATTGCGCAGCAAATGGCTGCTCAATTCCCAAACCTCTTTGCTCAATGGAACCAAGCCAACAACAACAACAATGTGCTATGCAAATACAAGGATTTCAACCAGGCTAAACCACTCAAGTTTAGTGGTTCTGAAGGAGCAACTGGGCTTCTTCAGTGGTTCGAAAGCATTGAGAATACTTTTCGCCACGTGCAGTGCCCGGATAATCGCAGGGCCGAGTTCTCCTCGAGCGTGTTTCAGAAGAGGGCTCTTACATGGTGGAATGGGGTAATGAGAGACCGAGGTGCGGAAGTTGCTCTCGCACAGACATGGGCTGAACTTAGGGCTCTGATGATGAGGGAATTCTGTCCTCGTCATGAGCAGCGAGCTTTGGAGAAGGAATTTGATGAGTTGAAGCAAGATAGTGGTGAGCACAGGGCGTATACTGATAGGTTTGAGGAGCTGAGTCTGCTTTGCCCTACAATGGTTACCCCACTTGACATAGCTATCGAAAGGTACATCGACGGCCTACCTGACTCGGTACAAGACATCCTTACTGGTAGTAACCCTGCCACACTCCGTCAGGCGATCGAGTTATCAGCGACATTGACTGAGTCGCAGATTCGGAAGAACAAGTTACACAGGAAGGGTGACAAGGGCAAGAAACAGTCAGCTGACAAGGAGGATAGCAAGAAAGGCCAAAACAAGAAGGGTAAGGAAGGTGAGACGTCAAAGAAATCAAAGAAGCGAAAGGGTGCCCAAAATTTTGCTGTTACAGCACAGACTGCACAGAACCCGCAGAACCAACCAGCTCAGCCACCTGCAAAGAAAGCATATGCCGGTACCGCACCTTATTGTGCACGCTGCAACGGTCATCACGCAGTACAACAAGCTTGCTGGCAATGCACGACGTGTGGTAAACTTGGGCATTTGGCCAAGATTTGTCGTTTGGGACAAAATCAGGCTGCTCAGGTTCAAGCTCCGGTTCAAGGGAATGCTGCGAGATTTCCACTGGGTTCATGTTTCAACTGCGGAGAGATTGGTCACTTCCGCCACAACTGCCCAAGACTGGTAAATGCAAATGCTAACGCAAACCCAAATGCGAATGTCAACGTCAATGTGAATCCAGCACGTGGTCGAGTGTTTAACATCAATGAGGCACTCAATGTTGAAGGAGTGAACAATTAGTATTTTGTTTTTCCTCTGGTTGGTATCTTGTAACATTTAAAGACAATGCGGTTGTTATATAAATAAAAATTTGTGGTTTTATTTTCTAACTAATGCAATTGTATGAATGTTTGATTCAACCTTGTGATGTCAACACAAAGACAAAACTACTCGTGTGGTTCTGTCATTTTTACGATCACGTGAGATCTCCCTAAGAACCTCAAACACTGGTTTCTTTTAAATCTAAAGTATTTTATCGTCTTGCACCGTTCGAGATGCAAGAATTATCAAAACAGCTTCAAGAGTTGTCTGATAAAGGATTCATCCATCCGAACTTTTCACCTTGGAGAAACTCCTGTTCTCCTTGCGAAAAGAAAAAAAAATGGATCTTTTCGAATGTGTATCGATTAACGTAAGCCTAGTAAGCTTACCATCAAGAATCGATATCCCCCTACCTTAAATCAACGATTTCTCCGATCAACTGCATAGCGTTCATGCTTTTCCAAGATCGATTTGCGTTTTGGGTATCATCAACTTTGTATTCTCGAAGAAGATATTCCCAAAACGGTTTTCTGCATGAAGGATGGCCATTACGAGTTTACAGTCATGCCTTTTAGGTTGACAAATACTCTAGCCATCTTCAAGAACTTAATAAATAGAGTCTGCAAGCCTTATTTGGATCAGATCGTCATTGTTATTATTGATGACACCTTGATCTATTCATGTCCTGAGCCGATCACGATCAACACCTTCGTTGACATCGGAGCCCTGATTGAATTCCTTGTACACTTTAAAATGTACAAAACAACTCAATTAGGACAAACCGAATGCCTTTTTAAGATCTTCCTATCTTCATAGTTAGATTCTTGAAAATGTTTAAAGTGCCAAAGGAAATCCACGGATTGGGTTTCTGGTATGCTTTAAATACCCGTGTCCAAAGATAACAAATTATAGGTCAAATTGAACGATTATGCGATTGAACGAGTATACAATTATGTGACTATGTGTTTATTCATCTTATGTTTTCTTTTATGCATTTTTGTGTTTTTAATACTCTGGATATTCGTTATCCAAATCCTCGCAGAATCTTTCATATCGTCATATGAGGGATTCGTAGCAGGATATTCAAAAAGTACTACCTTCAATCCTTAATGGGCTTCTATGTAATAGTTAAGACCCTTGGGTTATATAGTACCATTCCATGATTCGATGAGAGACCCTTTAGTGGTCTAGTAAAAAAGATTGATTCACGATTTGGTTAAAGAACGACATCTAGTGATGTAGCTGGACAGACTCCTTGATAGTCTATTTAGATCATTTATTGATTTAATTAAAAGGATTCTAAGGCGGTCTAGTCACACTCATCACAGGATTGTTCATGTGGTTTTCCCCTACACACTATAAAATAGACTGTGTGAACTGTGCAAGGAATTGTCTGATTATGGACGCGTACATAATTATGAAATTTAGTGCACAGAAACCCAGTAAGATTTATTATGTGTAAGAGCCGATAGTGACAACAATAACGAAATGAGAACGATGTAATGGAGGTACGGTGGACGCACCAATGACGCTTCATATACTTGTATATAAGTATCCCTCTTACATTGTAATCATGATGTTATTAAAGGTTACTAGAAGTTCAGAACCCTAACCAATGTTATTCGATCTTTTCAATTTCATGTTTTCAAGCTCTCACAAGTTTCCTCTAAATAAATTTCGGGACGAAATTTCCTAAAGTAGGGGAGACTGTAACACCTGTGCCTCCACGGCCATCAAACAAATACCAAACCAATGAAATATTGTATTTCATACTTGGGATTTGTAAAAATATGTGTATCATTTGCACATATCAATTTTTGTTCGATTTCAAACTCTAAATCGCTTTCTGGAAGGTTATACGCGCACTGATGCGTAAATATAACCAGTTTAATGCAACAAACACTCCGGAATAGTGACATAGGCTTAACATACCTTAAATAACCTTTACATAACTTAGATATAAGTTTTGGAAGGTTTGGTGTGGTGAAATCAAAGTTTAATCGCTTACAGGGACTAAATTTGACAAACTGCGAAAGTATGCCAATTTGAACTGTAACAGACCTTCCGGAACATGACCATAAGTTAAACATACCATAAATATCCTTTACATAGCTTAGAAATAGGCTTTGAGGGGTTCGGTGTGCTAAAATAAACTTTTGGGTCATTCAGGGACTAAAAGTGTCAAAAAGTGCACAAGTTTGCATTTTCGCGCATAACTTACGTTCTGAATACATCCGGACATCAAAAAAATTATGTTAGCACTAAAATATTTTATTTTAGTGTTCGCCATAAGAAAAATCCATTCGTCACGTCATTTGGATCGTTTTTCGCATTCAGGACCAGATTCGATGTATTAGCCGTTGTTTAATTCACAACCACACATTCTAACTTGCTTAGTCAGCGGATAAGGATGGAATTTAGGCACCATGACATTTCAACACATGTATGGATGGAATTTAAACACCTAAACACCATGACCTTTCAACACATGTATGGATGGAATTTAAACACCTAAACACCATGACATTTCAACACATATATGGATGGAATTTAAACACCTAAACACCATGACATTTCAACACATGTATGGATGGAATTTAAACACCTAAACACCATGACATTTCAACACATGTATGGATGGAATTTAAACACCTAAACACCATGACATTTCAACACATGTATGGATGGAATTTAAACACCTAAACACCATGACATTTCAACACATGTACGGATGGGATTAAGGCACGTTTTCCATGAAACGATCTTAACGGTTCGGGTATTCCTATAAATACCCATCCACCCCCATTGCTAAAATCACTAGAACTTTGATTTGAGAAACTCTAAGTTGAAACTATTGTTTCATACCTGAGATTTTTGAATCGAGGTTAGCATTCGGGGACCCTTCGTAAGTATTCTTTCGTTCTTTTCCTTATTTTATTGCTTTTCGAGTCAGAAAGTCAAACTTTGTTTGACTTTCAGCGTTGACCAGTAATGGTCAATGCGAAGTTCGTTTGAACTTCGCAACGTGAGTGTAATCACGTTGGTCATAGTCCCTTGGGACTATGCCCACTGATTACCACGTTGTCTAGGGTCGTAGGGTAGGCGATCTAATAAATCGCCTATACCTTCGAGCCCGACCCAGTTTGGTCGATCATTAGGATCCGACCAAATACATTAGGTGACCCTAGTATAGGGCATAACCTTCCGAGGTTATACCCTATGGTCACATCGTTTAAGTAGTTGTATGATAGGTAGTTTATATGCCTTAGGTAAATTACCAGAATACCCTTTTCATGTATAATTGGTAATTAAGCATATGTAACCTAAACTTTTGTCACATAACTGATTATGTAACATGTTTAGGCATATAACACTTGTCATAGGACTAGTTAGACGGTCTGAACGCGTTTCACGCACACGACGCGTTAAAGTAGCATAAGTTACCTTAATGGGTCGTGATGGGTCGATAATACTTAGGTTAAGTTTCATTTAGTATGTAGGATTTGTTAAACCATATCATATGAGTTCCTACACTCATTTGGTTTACAAACCCTCCTGCTACCCAGTCTTCCGATTTAGGTCCGGGTTAATTATGTAATTACCTATATTAGGTACCGTTTGATTTCCGGGACTCCTCTAGCTTTCTTGGTAGTTGTTCAAGACTCCTAAGCACTCCCAGGCGAGTACATTATTCCCCTCTTTTACTGTTTTCAACTGTTTTGGGGTGACTCGTATGTGCTAAATGTTTTATCAATGGTTTCAAGAACAATTACAATGTGGTTTCAAGAACAATAACAATTATTTCAAGAACGCTAACAATGATTTCAAGAACGAATACAATGATTTCAAAAACTAATAACAAATTTCAAGAAGTGAACAAACTTGTTGGTTGTAGTTTACATGACCGATGACATTCATTAGCAATGATCAAGCCGACCAGTATTAGGTTATGGTACCATAGGATCTGACAAATCCCGTTATTTACTGCACCCATTGTTATGTGTGGGTGTTGTGGGTAGCGACTGAATCTGTAATTATTAACTTATCCTTTGGTAAGGGTTTGTTAAGAACGAGAGCGAGAGCGAGTTGGAACGAGGAACGCGTCAAGAAGGTTTGAATGTTATTAGAGAATCGATCATAAAGTAGTTCACGATTAAAACAAGAACGATTAGAACGATTAAAACAAGAACGATTTGAACGAATGGGTAACGATTGGGTAAACATTTGTACATGATTTACATTTGATCATGCATTTACACGAAACATAGTATTGGTTTAAACCAAGTTTTACTTCAATACTTTGTTGTTGTGCATATGGTTTAGTTGAGACATTTCACTTGCCATACATGGATATTTGACATAGACATTTGACATGGATATTTGACATAGACATTTTGACATGAATTACATCTTGACATGAATACTTTGACATATTATTCAATACATTTGACAATTGATTTAAACATAGACATTTTACATTGTTTGGTTTGGTTTGATTAAGTGATTAAGTAACGATGCGTGTGTAATATGATACAAACATGGTGGATACGCCGCTGGTACTTCCTATATATAAGTGTTTGTATGGTATTACATATTGTAGCGTTATTTGAATCATTTCAGTTTGAGACATAGAACATTTTATACAAGTAACATACTTTTCACAAGACATTTATTTACAAACAACTTATCTTACACAAACTCATTTTTACATGGTTATTCATTTAATCATGCATTATTCTCTTATTTATACTTATCATCCGAACTTATTATTTTTCAAATGATTTACAAAGACAAAGCAAATTACAAGGTTCATGACTAAACATTTTCTCAAACAGAAGTCATGAAACTTATTTTCAACAAAACTAATGTATTCGCCAGCATTTCTTTGCTGACCTCGTTTTCACATATGTTTCAGGTATTGTTGGATGATATCGATTGATAAGATGCATGCTCACATAGGACTGGACAAGGCCTTAGTGACTCAATAACAATGATAGACTATGTTTAAATAGTGTATTTAGATTTCCAGACGATGTAATTACTCAATGTTTAATAAAACGAAACACTTTTGATATCCATGGTTATGAAACATTAATTCTGTTGCAACACGCCCCGATGTTTCCGCCGCGATTTGTTGTTTTACGCGGTCGGGGTGTGACAGAAAGATGGTATCAGAGCCAATGGTTATAGGGAATTAGGTTATTAGTAATTAGTAATGCTCTGACCTAGTCTATAACCTTCTTAGGACCCTAACGCGAGTTTACTTGCGTTTAGTCATAAAATAATACCGTCACCTATCCTTAGGTGACGACCACAACAAGAACATAAATTTCAAAACCGCTTTGAAAACTAATCATCTGTTCTAGGATGATTAATTTCTAGGTTTTGAACCCTCTATTGTAAGGTTTTGAACCTTGAATTTTCAAAATCTCGTCAAGGTTTTGGGTTTTAAATAATGTGAACACGTGCAAACTGGAAGGGTGAATGCCTGTATTCTGGGTTTTCTGTCTAGGCAAGCACTTCGTATACATCTCATCAGACGCGAGACCAGTTGTGCTTACCTGGGAATTCTTGGGATGAGTGTTCACTTATAGGCGAGCATGTCTTCGCGATACATTATTTTTAACCTATTTACTTTGACTAATCACCAAGGTCGTTTGTTGCTTTGTAGTAACAAACAAATGACCACTATCCTTGCTTTCATCAGATTTGTTTCATCTCATTATTTCGTCTAAATTCTCTCACTCGTTTCCTTTCATGTTTCCTCTTTTAGACAATTCCTCCTCGACGCGAAAGCCAGATAGAGACTGCCGAGCTGGCAGAAATCATTGCGCAGCAAATGGCTGCTCAATTCCCAAACCTCTTTGCTCAATGGAACCAAGCCAACAACAACAACAATGTGCTATGCAAATACAAGGATTTCAACCAGGCTAAACCACTCAAGTTTAGTGGTTCTGAAGGAGCAACTGGGCTTCTTCAGTGGTTCGAAAGCATTGAGAATACTTTTCGCCACGTGCAGTGCCCGGATAATCGCAGGGTCGAGTTCTCCTCGAGCGTGTTTCAGAAGAGGGCTCTTACATGGTGGAATGGGGTAATGAGAGACCGAGGTGCGGAAGTTGCTCTCGCACAGACATGGGCTGAACTTAGGGCTCTGATGATGAGGGAATTCTGTCCTCGTCATGAGCAGCGAGCTTTGGAGAAGGAATTTGATGAGTTGAAGCAAGATAGTGGTGAGCACAGGGCGTATACTGATAGGTTTGAGGAGCTGAGTCTGCTTTGCCCTACAATGGTTACCCCACTTGACATAGCTATCGAAAGGTACATCGACGGCCTACCTGACTCGGTACAAGACATCCTTACTGGTAGTAACCCTGCCACACTCCGTCAGGCGATCGAGTTATCAGCGACATTGACTGAGTCGCAGATTCGGAAGAACAAGTTACACAGGAAGGGTGACAAGGGCAAGAAACAGTCAGCTGACAAGGAGGATAGCAAGAAAGGCCAAAACAAGAAGGGTAAGGAAGGTGAGACGTCAAAGAAATCAAAGAAGCGAAAGGGTGCCCAAAATTTTGCTGTTACAGCACAGACTGCACAGAACCCGCAGAACCAACCAGCTCAGCCACCTGCAAAGAAAGCATATGCCGGTACCGCACCTTATTGTGCACGCTGCAACGGTCATCACGCAGTACAACAAGCTTGCTGGCAATGCACGACGTGTGGTAAACTTGGGCATTTGGCCAAGATTTGTCGTTTGGGACAAAATCAGGCTGCTCAGGTTCAAGCTCCGGTTCAAGGGAATGCTGCGAGATTTCCACTGGGTTCATGTTTCAACTGCGGAGAGATTGGTCACTTCCGCCACAACTGCCCAAGACTGGTAAATGCAAATGCTAACGCAAACCCAAATGCGAATGTCAACGTCAATGTGAATCCAGCACGTGGTCGAGTGTTTAACATCAATGAGGCACTCAATGTTGAAGGAGTGAACAATTAGTATTTTGTTTTTCCTCTGGTTGGTATCTTGTAACATTTAAAGACAATGCGGTTGTTATATAAATAAAAATTTGTGGTTTTATTTTCTAACTAATGCAATTGTATGAATGTTTGATTCAACCTTGTGATGTCAACACAAAGACAAAACTACTCGTGTGGTTCTGTCATTTTTACGATCACTTGAGATCTCCCTAAGAACCTCAAACACTGGTTTCTTTTAAATCTAAAGTATTTTATCGTCTTGCACCGTTCGAGATGCAAGAATTATCAAAACAGCTTCAAGAGTTGTCTGATAAAGGATTCATCCGTCCGAACTTTTCACCTTGGAGAAACTCCTGTTCTCCTTGCGAAAAGAAAAAAATGGATCTTTTCGAATGTGTATCGATTAACGTAAGCCTAGTAAGCTTACCATCAAGAATCGATATCCCCCTACCTTAAATCAACGATTTCTCCGATCAACTGCATAGCGTTCATGCTTTTCCAAGATCGATTTGCGTTTTGGGTATCATCAACTTTGTATTCTCGAAGAAGATATTCCCAAAACGGTTTTCTGCATGAAGGATGGCCATTACAAGTTTACAGTCATGCCGTTTAGGTTGACAAATACTCTAGCCATCTTCAAGAACTTAATAAATAGAGTCTGCAAGCCTTATTTGGATCAGATCGTCATTGTTATTATTGATGACACCTTGATCTATTCATGTCCTGAGCCGATCACGATCAACACCTTCGTTGACATCGGAGCCCTGATTGAATTCCTTGTACACTTTAAAATGTACAAAACAACTCAATTAGGACAAACCGAATGCCTTTTTAAGATCTTCCTATCTTCATAGTTAGATTCTTGAAAATATTTAAAGTGCCAAAGGAAATCCACGGATTGGGTTTCTGGTATGCTTTAAATACCCGTGTCCAAAGATAACAAATTATAGGTCAAATTGAACGATTATGCGATTGAACGAGTATACAATTATGTGACTATGTGTTTATTCATCTTATGTTTTCTTTTATGCATTTTTGTGTTTTTAATACTCTGGATATTCGTTATCCAAATCCTCGCAGAATCTTTCATATCGTCATATGAGGGATTCGTAGCAGGATATTCAAAAAGTACTACCTTCAATCCTTAATGGGCTTCTATGTAATAGTTAAGACCCTTGGGTTATATAGTACCATTCCATGATTCGATGAGAGACCCTTTAGTGGTCTAGTAAAAAAGATTGATTCACGATTTGGTTAAAGAACGACATCTAGTGATGTAGCTGGACAGACTCCTTGATAGTCTATTTAGATCATTTATTGATTTAATTAAAAGGATTCTAAGGCGGTCTAGTCACACTCATCACAGGATTGTTCATGTGGTTTTCCCCTACACACTATAAAATAGACTGTGTGAACTGTGCAAGGAATTGTCTGATTATGGACGCGTACATAATTATGAAATTTAGTGCACAGAAACCCAGTAAGATTTATTATGTGTAAGAGCCGATAGTGACAACAATAACGAAATGAGAACGATGTAATGGAGGTACGGTGGACGCACCAATGACGCTTCATATACTTGTATATAAGTATCCCTCTTACATTGTAATCATGATGTTATTAAAGGTTACTAGAAGTTCAGAACCCTAACCAATGTTATTCGATCTTTTCAATTTCATGTTTTCAAGCTCTCACAAGTTTCCTCTAAATAAATTTCGGGACGAAATTTCCTAAAGTAGGGGAGACTGTAACACCTGTGCCTCCACGGCCATCAAACAAATACCAAACCAATGAAATATTGTATTTCATACTTGGGATTTGTAAAAATATGTGTATCATTTGCACATATCAATTTTTGTTCGATTTCAAACTCTAAATCGCTTTCTGGAAGGTTATACGCGCACTGATGCGTAAATATAACCAGTTTAATGCAACAAACACTCCGGAATAGTGACATAGGCTTAACATACCTTAAATAACCTTTACATAACTTAGATATAAGTTTTGGAAGGTTTGGTGTGGTGAAATCAAAGTTTAATCGCTTACAGGGACTAAATTTGACAAACTGCGAAAGTATGCCAATTTGAACTGTAACAGACCTTCCGGAACATGACCATAAGTTAAACATACCATAAATATCCTTTACATAGCTTAGAAATAGGCTTTGAGGGGTTCGGTGTGCTAAAATAAACTTTTGGGTCATTCAGGGACTAAAAGTGTCAAAAAGTGCACAAGTTTGCATTTTCGCGCATAACTTACGTTCTGAATATATCCGGACATCAAAAAAATTATGTTAGCACTAAAATATTTTATTTTAGTGTTCGCCATAAGAAAAATCCATTCGTCACGTCATTTGGATCGTTTTTCGCATTCAGGACCAGATTCGATGTATTAGCCGTTGTTTAATTCACAACCACACATTCTAACTTGCTTAGTCAGCGGATAAGGATGGAATTTAGGCACCATGACATTTCAACACATGTATGGATGGAATTTAAACACCTAAACACCATGACCTTTCAACACATGTATGGATGGAATTTAAACACCTAAACACCATGACATTTCAACACATGTATGGATGGAATTTAAACACCTAAACACCATGACATTTCAACACATGTATGGATGGAATTTAAACACCTAAACACCATGACATTTCAACACATGTATGGATGGAATTTAAACACCTAAACACCATGACATTTCAACACATGTACGGATGGGATTAAGGCACGTTTTCCATGAAACGATATTAACGGTTCGGGTATTCCTATAAATACCCATCCACCCCCATTGCTAAAATCACTAGAACTTTGATTTGAGAAACTCTAAGTTGAAACTATTGTTTCATACCTGAGATTTTTGAATCGAGGTTAGCATTCGGGGACCCTTCGTAAGTATTCTTTCGTTCTTTTCCTTATTTTATTGCTTTTCGAGTCAGAAAGTCAAACTTTGTTTGACTTTCAGCGTTGACCAGTAATGGTCAATGCGAAGTTCGTTTGAACTTCGCAACGTGAGTGTAATCACGTTGGTCATAGTCCCTTGGGACTATGCCCACTGATTACCACGTTGTCTAGGGTCGTAGGGTAGGCGATCTAATAAATCGCCTATACCTTCGAGCCCGACCCAGTTTGGTCGATCATTAGGATCCGACCAAATACATTAGGTGACCCTAGTATAGGGCATAACCTTCCGAGGTTATACCCTATGGTCACATCGTTTAAGTAGTTGTATGATAGGTAGTTTATATGCCTTAGGTAAATTACCAGAATACCCTTTTCATGTATAATTGGTAATTAAGCATATGTAACCTAAACTTTTGTCACATAACTGTTATGTAACATGTTTAGGCATATAACACTTGTCATAGGACTAGTTAGACGGTCCGAACGCGTTTCACGCACACGACGCGTTAAAGTAGCATAAGTTACCTTAATGGGTCGCGATGGGTCGATAATACTTAGGTTAAGTTTCATTTAGTATGTAGGCTTTGTTAAACCATATCATATGAGTTCCTACACTCATTTGGTTTACAAACCCTCCTGCTACCCAGTCTTCCGATTTAGGTCCGGGTTAATTATGTAATTACCTATATTAGGTACCGTTTGATTTCCGGGACTCCTCTAGCTTTCTTGGTAGTTGTTCAAGACTCCTAAGCACTCCCAGGCGAGTACATTATTCCCCTCTTTTACTGTTTTCAACTGTTTTGGGGTGACTCATATGTGCTAAATGTTTTATCAATGGTTTCAAGAACAATTACAATGTGGTTTCAAGAACAATTACAATGTGGTTTCAAGAACAATAACAATTATTTCAAGAACGCTAACAATGATTTCAAGAACGAATACAATGATTTCAAAAACTAATAACAAATTTCAAGAAGTGAACAAACTTGTTGGTTGTAGTTTACATGACCGATGACATTCATTAGCAATGATCAAGCCGGCCAGTATTAGGTTATGGTACCATAGGATCTGACAAATCCCGTTATTTACTGCACCCATTGTTATGTGTGGGTGTTGTGGGTAGCGACTGAATCTGTAATTATTAACTTATCCTTTGGTAAGGGTTTGTTAAGAACGAGAGCGAGAGCGAGTTGGAACGAGGAACGCGTCAAGAAGGTTTGAATGTTATTAGAGAATCAATCATAAAGTAGTTCACGATTAAAACAAGAACGATTAGAACGATTAAAACAAGAACGATTTGAACGAATGGGTAACGATTGGGTAAACATTTGTACATGATTTACATTTGATCATGCATTTACACGAAACATAGTATTGGTTTAAACCAAGTTTTACTTCAATACTTTGTTGTTGTGCATATGGTTTAGTTGAGACATTTCACTTGCCATACATGGATATTTGACATAGACATTTGACATGGATATTTGACATAGACATTTTGACATGAATTACATCTTGACATGAATACTTTGACATATTATTCAATACATTTGACAATTGATTTAAACATAGACATTTTACATTGTTTGGTTTGGTTTGATTAAGTGATTAAGTAACGATGCGTGTGTAATATGATACAAACATGGTGGATACGCCGCTGGTACTTCCTATATATAAGTGTTTGTATGGTGTTACATATTGTAGCGTTATTTGAATCATTTCAGTTTGAGACATAGAACATTTTATACAAGTAACATACTTTTCACAAGACATTTATTTACAAACAACTTATCTTACACAAACTCATTTTTACATGGTTATTCATTTAATCATGCATTATTCTCTTATATATACTTATCATCCGAACTTATTATTTTTCAAATGATTTACAAAGACAAAGCAAATTACAAGGTTCATGACTAAACATTTTCTCAAACAGAAGTCATGAAACTTATTTTCAACAAAACTAATGTATTCGCCAGCATTTCTTTGCTGACCTCGTTTTCACATATGTTTCAGGTATTGTTGGATGATATCGATTGATAAGATGCATGCTCACATAGGACTGGACAAGGCCTTAGTGACTCAATAACAATGATAGACTATGTTTAAATAGTGTATTTAGATTTCCAGACGATGTAATTACTCAATGTTTAATAAAACGAAACACTTTTGATATCCATGGTTATGAAACATTAATTCTGTTGCAACACGCCCCGATGTTTCCGCCGCGATTTGTTGTTTTACGCGGTCGGGGTGTGACAGATAAACCCTATTTTATTGAAATAAAACATCTTCGTTATTTATGTAACTTTTATAGCCACTTTTCCAAGCCTTCAGTGCTGTCCAGCTGGCTTCTATTTGGCTTTCACATTTTGTTACCTGAAACACGTTTTAAAAACATTTTGTCCGTGGGAAATACTGGTGAGTGAATCCCAATTTAATCAAGAAGAGTTTTATCATTTAACAGTATTGAGGGCGATTACAATGTTTATATCTACACAATTACTCATTCAGTACTGTCAATCCAGACTGGTGGGTCATATTACACATTGGCTATCTCGTTGTCCAATGGTAACGTGTTCCACATTTTGTATACAAAACCCCAACATACCGGCAGTAATTAAAAAATTACAAAGACTCAATCACTGCTAATTATAATTTAAATAAATAAAGGTTTTGTAAAAACAGTTTGCAAAAAGGTTTACAAAAAGGAGATTACTCACATTGCAACTTTAGGGTTTTCCTTTGTGATTTCCTGGTTATTATCTATTAATTACACAATGCTCACGCGTTAGTATAATAACCCAATATTTACATTAGTTATACCCTCCCCGAGACAGAACTCCAACGACTACGTCGGGCAGAGCCTCAACAGCCGTTACGAAGCACTAGATCAACCAGGCAGCGTATCTAATACGTAACCGAGGGTTATGATACTTACAACGAGGCAGAACTTCGTTATTTAGGGGGTATAATGCCCAGGTATTACTTATCTTATCAGAATTTGAGAGAGAGATCTAGGGAATGGGCAACGGAAATTGAAATCCGATCGATCCTATAGGGTCTGATCTTGGTTTCCTCGCGGCCCTCGTAGAACACGCAAGGGGCATTCGCGCCCCGCGACGTAGGCACAGTAGGGCCTAGCTGCGCTGATTCGGACCCATAGACTTGACACGATTATGACACGTGGCACGCTAGGGTTTCGTCTGGAGGGTTGGCTGTCGCGGCCCGCGTAGGCCGAAGAACGAGTCTTCCCGGCCCGCGAGCGATGGTAAGATTTTGTTTTTATTTTAATTTTATCAAATTAAAGGTATTCGGGACCGGTTTTCGTATACGGGGTGTATTTTAAGGCATATAGGGACATTCTAAATATTTTAGGGTGTCGGAAATAATTTTAGGAGGGTTGTTATATCCTCCCCACCTTGTTTTAGAACTCGTCCTCAAGGTCTACTGGAACAGGTGTGGGTATTTCCTTTGCATCTCTGATTCAAGCTCCCAAGTGTATTCTGGTCCTCTCTTGGAATCCAATTTTACTTTGACTAGAACTAGTCTCTTGTGTTTGAGATTCTTGACTTTTCTGTCTTCAATTTGTAGAGGCCTTTCTACAAATTTAAGCTTTTCATTTACCTCTATATCCTTAAGAGGTACCACTAATGATTCATCGGCTAAGCACTTTTTGAGATTACATACATGAAATACATCATGTATTCCTGCCATTTCCTCTGGCAGTTTTAGCTGATAGGCCACTGGTCCTATCCTTCTAATAATCTCAAAAGGTCCAACGTACCCGGGGCTTAGCTTTCCCCTTTTGATGAATCTCACCACTCCTTTCCAAGGAGATACTTTTAACAATACCTTATCTCCTACCTAAAATTCCAATGGCTTTCGTCTATTATCAGCATAACTTTTCTATCGATCACGTGCTGCTTTCATTCTTTCCTTGACTTGAATAATCTTGTCTGTTGTTTCTTGTACTATCTCAGGTCCAGATAGTTGTTTTTCTCCAATTTCTGCCCAACAGACTGGAGTTCGGCACTTTCGTCCATAAAGTGCTTCGAATGGTGCAGCATTGATACTGGTATGATAACTATTATTGTAAGAAAATTCGATTAATGGTAGGTGATCGTCACAATTACCTCCGAAATCAATTACACAAGCTCTAAGCATATCTTCCATGGTCTGAATTGTCCTTTCGCTTTGTCCGTCCGTTTGAGGATGATAAGCGGTGCTTAGATTTAGCTTGGTTCCCATTGCTTTTTGGAAACTTGTCCAAAAATGAGAAGTAAAACGGCTATCTCTATCAGAAACAATTGATAAAGGAATTCCATGTAATGAAACTATTTCATTTACATATAACTTGGCTAACTGTTCTATACTGAAAGTTTCCTTCATTTGTATGAAATGAGCTGACTTAGTTAGCCTGTCTACAATCACCCAGATTGTATCATTACCTTTTCATGTCTTGGGTAATTTGGTAACAAAGTCCATTGTTATTAATTCTCACTTCCACACCGGCATTTCTAACTGTTGCAACAAACCTGAGGGTTTCTGATGTTCAGCTTTAACTTATGAACAGGTTAAACATTTGGCAACATAAGCTGCTATATCCTTTTTCATCCCTATCCACCAAAAATTCTTTCTTAAATCTTGATACATCTTATCACTTCCAGGGTGCATCGTATACTTAGACTTATGGGCTTCCTCTAATATACAGGGACGTAGGTTTCCTAATTTGGGTATCCACATCCTTTTCTTATGGAATCTCCAAATTCCATATGTTCCTTGTTCTAATTCCTTAATCATTCCTTTCAATTTCTCGGTATCATCCTTGATTACTGATTCTTGTGCTTTCCTAATCTGTTCATTTAAATCTACTTGTAGATTTAACTTAAGAGAGCGTACTCTTTTTGGCTTTTCGTGATATTTTTGACTTAAAGCATCGGCAACTACATTTGCCTTTCCTGCATGATACTGTATATTACAATCATAATCACTAAGTATCTCCATCCAGCGTCTTTGTCTCATATTCAATTCCTTTTGTCCGAAGACATATCTTAAACTCTTATGATCAGTAAAAATGGTGAACTTACTATCGTAAAGGTAATGTCTCCAAATCTTAAGGGCAAAAATTATGGCTCCTAATTCCAAATCATGGGTTGTGTAATTCTCTTCATGATTCTTAAGTTGTCTAGAAGCATATGCTATAACCTTTTGGCGTTGCATCAACACACATCCATAACCTAACTTAGAAGCATCACAATAGACTACAAAGTCTTCAGTTCCTTCTGGTAACGCTAGTATGGGTGCGTTGGTTAATCTTTGCTTAAGAATTCTAAAAGCTTCTTCTTGTTTTGGTCCCCATTCAAACTTAACAGATTTACAGGTTAGCTTAGTTAAGGGAATGGCTATTCTAGAAAAATCTTGGATAAATCTCCTATAATAACCGGCCAATCCTAGAAAACTTCTAACCTCGGTTGGTGATTCAGGGGTTTTCCATTTGGTAATTGCCTCAGTCTTTATGGGATTCACATGAATTCCTTCATGATTAACTAAATGCCTAAGAAACTGTACTTCTTCTAACCAAAACTCACACTTCAAAAACTTGGCATAAAGCTTTTCTTTTCTTAATAAACTTAGGAGTGCATGCAGATGCGCTGCATGTTCCTCTTTACTCTTAGAGTAAATGAGAATATCATCTGTAAAGACAATTATGAATTTATCCAAATATGGCTTACATATTTGGTTCATCATGTCCATAAATGCGGCTGGGGCATTGGTTAAACCAAAGGGCATGATAGTAAATTCATAATGGCCATACCTTGTTCTGAAAGTGGTTTTAGGAATGTCCTCTTCCTGTACCTTTAATTGATGATATCCTGAGCGTAAATCGATTTTAGAGAAAAATCGAGCTCCTTGCAACTGATCAAACAAATCATCGATTCTCGGTAATGGGTACCGATTTTTAATCGTGACTTTATTCAATTCACGGTAATCAATGCACATCCGCATTGACCCGTCTTTCTTTTTGACGAATAAGATCGGTGCTCCCCATGGCGATGAGCTTGGCTGTATGAATCCTTTTTTCCAAAAGATCGTCCAGTTGTTTCTTTAACTCTTGCATTTCGGCTGGTGCCAAGCGGTAGGGTGCCTTGGCAATTGGTGCTGTCCCTGGTAGCAGATGAATTCTGAATTCAACTTCCCAGTCTGGCGGTAGTCCTGGTAATTCTTCTGGAAACACATCTGGAAACTGGGATACTACGGAAATATCTTTCAGTTCTTTCCCTTTAGTGTTAATGATTATGTAAATCAAATACACTAATGATCTTTTTCTTACATAACTGACTGTTTTCATTACAGAGATGAATTTTGTGGATTTAGACGGTTTATCTCCTTTAATTGTGATCTTTTCACCTTTTGGTGAATTTACTTGTATTGACTTTTGATCACATAGAATACTGGCTTTATTGGCTATTAACCAATCCATTCCTATTACAACATCAAATCCTGCCAGACTCATTGGGTAAAGGTTTGCAATAAACTTTCGATTTAAAAATTCTATTCTTGCTCCCTGCAAGATTTCGAAAATCTTAATGGGTTCTCCATTTGTTATCTCTACTAGACATTCCTGTGGGAGTTTAGTTAATGGTTAATTGAGAAGTTTGCAAAATGAAGTATTAATAAAACTTTGGTTCGCACCAGAGTCAAATAATACTTTAGCAAAAACATCATTAACTAAATACGTACCGGCAATCACGTCCGGGATCATTTTGGCTTCTTCTGCAGTCAGAACAAATGCTCTAGCATTTTTAGTATTCTTATTGTTCATGGCTAGAGCTAGTTTCGGACAATTCGGCTTGATATAACCTTGTTCCCCACAATTGTAGCATATCCTATTGTTAGGTTTCTTCCTGCAGTCTTCTTCCTTGTGTCCAGATATTTTGAAGAAATTACAGTATATGGAGCATCTTCCAGAATGCTTCCTTTTACAATACTTGCAGTAAGGTGCAGAAGTAGAGCCTACATTTTTCCCATGATTGGAATTTCCATAGCGAAATTCCTGGGGTAAGCTTTTGAGCTAGGTTCCTCCTCTGGTTCTCTTCTTGTGTACGCACTAATTCATCAGTCAAGGTTTTAGCTAGTTCTACAGCTTCTTCTATGGTTTGTGGTCTAGCTGCCTTGACTACATGCCTAATCTCACTGATTAATCCCCAGATGTAACGGGAGATTAATACTGGTTCTGGTGATGCTAGGGTTGGCACTATTCTAGCATATTCAAAGAATGTAGTAGTGTAACCCTTACTATCCACTTCAGTCATTCTAAGGTTTAAGAACTTATTCGCTATCTGTTCCTTTTCATTAGGGGCAGAATTTCCTTTCCACCATGCTCTTGAACTCATTCCATTCCATATTGTAGATCCTGTCACTTCCCCTAGACTGGAGGATAGTGTTCCACCATTCTAAAGCTGAGTTCTTAAATAGATTGGAAGCAAACATTATCTTATCCTCTTTCGCACACTTGCTTATTTTCAAGACTGCCTCAGTCTTTTCTATCCAGCGTAGAGCTGCAATGGCTCCTTCATTGCCCGAGAATTCTATTCGTTTACAGGACCAGAATTCTTTGTAAGAACAACCATAAGACATGGTTCTTCTTCTTTTTGGAATGGGCACTTGAAGTATTGGTCCATTGTTTACGCTGTGTTCTGGTTCAGTAGGGGGTCGTTTACTGCCATTATTACTTTTATTATTATCCGCTTCCTTAACCATTTTGATAATATATGGCATTGCGTTTATAATCCCTTGTGCCACTATGTGTTGGATGGCAATGTTATCTACTTGGTTTCCATTATTATCGTTATTTGGATTTCCTTGATTCACTTCGTTGTCCATCTGGATTTTAAACATTTATCACATATTAATATCACAAAACATTATTTAATGCAAACAATCACACAACAAGCATATTGATCAAAATCGTCGAACATTGCGACCTTTACTCTATTTTATATATATGCGTCTAGTACAAACTAGAACTGAAATCTAAAATTACAATACTAGTATGCATCCGTAGCTATTTATCTATTTTTTTTTCTCAAACATACACACATATATATTTTATTATTATTGTTGTTGTTATTACTATTACTGGTATGGGTTCATCCAGAATTGCATATTACGCTCGTCATATTTCCAGACGAGCCTTTCACATATTTGTCTCATTCTCTCACTTCCTTCTAAAATCTCCTCACCAAAGGTTCGGAGTTCTTGCATATTCTCATTACTCATGGGTGGGGCTGGTGCTGGTATTGGGTCAGGAAACTAGGGCATCGGTTCTTCGTGTGGGTAAGGGCTCTCTAGGATTTCTCGGATATATTGGTCATTATCAAAATATGGGTCCAAAGGGTCCAGGTTGGGATAGGGTGCTATGGGTTCCTCTATTGGGTAAAGTTGTTGGTAATCCCTGTGGTCGTCAAACCATGGATCATAGTCTAGGGGATGTGGTGCTGGTACTCTAGGAATTTCAGTTGGGTCAAAATCAGGCATTGGTATTTGGTCTACGGGGTTTGGCTCAATTTCCATAGGTTGTGTGGGAAATAGTGGTAACGGCTGGGGTGCTATGAGTTGTTCTAGATTCGGGTCTGCAGCTGTAGTTGCTAAGATATGAAAATTTGCTAATCTCCTATTGATCATATCCAGTGTTTGAGCATTCATTTCTCTATTAGCGGCTGCTAAAGCTCGCTGCTGCTGAAGTTTTCTCATCCTTTTTCTATGTTCATGAGCTCCTCTGCTGAACCATCCTCTCTTCTTGGGAGGGAATGGCTCTTCAGATTGTGCTTTGAACACGAAAATCCCTTCTTCAGTGTCAGCCGAATACCCCGAGGGGGTAGGCTGTGAAGAGGTGCCTTCGTCCCTAGGAGAGCTGGACAACTGACGGTAAGCGTCTGAAGGTCCTTGGTCGCTCATACTGTAAACTAACAAACTGTCAAATAACACAAAACAATAATATACAGATATGCACGTATCCATGTAAATTATTTCCTAACATATTGAATATTATTTTGGTGTCAGCAGAACACTTCTGTGGCTGAATCAGTGGCTGTGGCTCTGATACCACCTTCTGTCGCAACCCTCGACCCCTGCCTCGGGAGGCGGGCGGCGGCGGCCTACTCAGAGATGGTGGTATCGGTGTTTATCATTATTTGGCAGCGGAAATTTTATCAGGACCGTAGTTAGAAAATATTTTATCAGAGTAGAACACCACATTTTATAATATCAATTATCTTGGGATAAAACCTAAGTTTTCGTTACAAATATAGATTTATAGGGATAAACCCTATTTTATTAAAATAAAACATCTTCTTTATTTAGGTAACTTTTATAGCCACTTTTCCAAGCCTTCAGTACTGTTCAGCTGGCTTCTATTTGGCTTTCACATTTTGTTACCTGAAACGCGTTTTAAAAACATTTTGTCAGTGAGAAATACTGGTGAGTGAATCCCAATTTAATCAAGAAGAGTTTTATCATTTAACAGTATTGAGAGCGATTGCAATGTTTATATCTACACAATTACTCATTCAGTACTGTCAATCCTGACTGGTGGGTCATATTACACATTGGCTATCTCGTTATCCAATGGTAACGTGTTCCAAATTTTGTATACAAAACCCCAACATACCAGCAGTAATTGAAGAACACAATGACTCAATCACTGCTAATTATAATTTAAATAAATAAAGGTTTTCTAAAAACAGTTTGTAAAAAGGTTTACAAAAAGGAGATTACTCACATTGCAACTTTAGGGTTTTCCTGGTTATTATCTATTAATTACACAATGCATACGCGTTAGTATAATAACCCAATATTTACATTAGTTATACCCTCCCCGAGACAGAACTCCAACGACTACGTCGGGCAGAGCCTCAACAGCCGTTACGGAGCACTAGATCAATCGGCCAACGTATCTAATACGTAACCGGGGGTTATGATACTTACAACGAGGCAGAACTTCGTTATTTAGGGGTTATAATGCCCGTGTATTACTTATATTATCAGAATTTGAGAGAGAGATCGAGGGAATGAGCGACGGAAAATGAAATCCGATCGATCCTATTTATATGGTCTGATCTTGGTTTTCTCGCGGCCCTCGTAGAACACATAAGGGGCCTTCGCGCCCTGCGACGTAGGCACAGTAGGGCCTAGCTGCACTGATTTGGACCCATAGACTTGACACGATCATGACACGTGGCATGCTAGGGTTTCGTCTGGAGTATTGGCTGTCGTGGCCTGCGTAAGCCGAAGAACGAGTCTTCGCGGCCCGCGAGCGATGGTAAGATTTTGTTTTTATTTTAATATTATCAAATTAAAGGTATTCGGGACCGGTTTTCGTATACGGGGTGTATTTTAAGGCATATAGGGACATTCTAAATATTTTAGGGTGTTGGAAATAATTTTAGGAGGGTTGTTATACAATGGTTAAAAGAAATGTGTTTCAGAATTCGATGCCAAAGGAAACGAGACGTACTGATAGAGTCACCAGTGTGACTAAGTTAACAGGGGTCCAACAAAAAGGAATTTCGACCAATTGAATTCCAAACGAACGTTCACAATATGCGAATGAATTCTAGGATCAATAACATTCGATAGATGAAACTTAGAATCAAAATGCCCATTTAAATAGTTTTGCATGAAACGCTCGATCATGATTAGCACAAGCTGCAAGTTATACCGACACCACAAGGTGTCGTGGTGATCAAGATAATTCAATAATAGCGGTGACCGAACAAGTTCACCGTGGTTGAAGTCAAATGAGGGCTCAACAAAGTAAATCTGAATGTTTGTCCCAAACAAACATCTTAGGATTTTCAATTGAAAATGGAACATCAAATAAATATTGTTTTCGATCGAAGATAAAAAAAGCAATGAATATCGTAAAACATTCGATCGATAATGAATGAACTGTTAGTAGGTACGCCAGAATATAAAATGATTTTGTGTACCATTGTCTTAACACACGATTGTGTTAAGACTGCTTTAATATGTTAAATTAAAGCAGATTTAAAACAAATCAACAAATAGATAATAAAATATGTGCATGAGAGTTGTAAACAAGATTAGCGCGAGCTTCAAATTAGTGAAAACACCACCACAAGGTGGTCATGACTAAAGAAACAATTCAAACAAGGTGAAGACTAAACAAGTCTACTAGGTTTCGAAACAAATGAAACGCTTGTTAAAAATTGATTCGAATATGATGATCTCATTACATCATATGGTGCCTTGAACTGAATATGTGTAGTGGACAAGTTCAAACAATTGAACTTGGTTTAGGCGCAACCCGACAATAAATGCATGTATCAACAAGGAAATTTTGGCATGGTTACAAAGAAAAACCATGTATGTAACTCAAAAAGAAAAGAAGTTTCAAGTAATTCGTTGACCCGATGGCAAGGAGTCAACACTTACAATAATGTAGGTCATTCAAATCACAAGGCAATAATTAGGTATAGCGAAATGGTATTTGAACTTTTGATGAAAATGATAATTCAAAGTGAAACCACATGCGTAACGAACCATGCATGTGTGAAATAAGAATTCATCAAGGAATGAAGCAAATGAGTGTTCACTATAATGAAAGAAATTGCCGTGATACATCGACCATTAAGAGGAGTAGAGATGTGAAGATCTACTCATTAGATGCAAAAGTCAGAATTTCAATAAAAGAAATTTAAGGACTTTACCTGGGGTTTCATGTGATGACCGGTTATTAGGTGACATTACCATGGAATCTCAAACATAGCGTATTCGTCATTAATGAGATAGGGGGAATGTGGAGACATACGTCTTCTCCTTGGCGTGATTCGTGCCTTTGCAGGATCACGTGACAAGTTGCCGCATCCTGATAGGTAGTTCTCCGGCTGACAGGATTAGCATCATCCTGATAGGTAGTTCTCCGGCTGACAGGATTAGCATCATCCTGATAGGTAGTTCTCCGGCTGACAGGATTAGCATCGTCGCTGAAATGCTCTATCGTGTCTTCTCAAAGACCTTGCCTCGAAAGTCGTATGAGATGTACTTCCACCTCCGCTAACATGTAGATTGAGTTTCGTGTAATTTGCACGCCTGTGCTTCGTTTTGCGTAGTTTACCTGCTCGGTTAACTAAAATGGCATAAACAACATGTTAATGGTGTTTGCCCGAGTTAATAGACGTAGTTCCTACGTGATGACCTTTAATGAACTTCGACATAAGTTTCCAAAGGTTCTAAACGCATGTTTCCTAAACTCCCAAAGTTTTGTTTACTGTATGTAACTGTTTTTGTGTACCGTGTAGAAAACACAACATTAGCGTATGTTTTAAACAAAATCTTGACTCATTGTTTTTCGGCAACGGCTGGAGACCATATTCGAGTATTAAGCGTTCTGTATGTATTCAAGTCTTAATAAACTAAGTCCCCAGAGGAAAGTGAGGTTAGAGCCTAGGTGTCTCTACAGAAACCTAATTCGCTGAAACCTATAGCTCTGATACCATTATGTCACACCCCGAAATATCAGAGCTGGCGTGACTGGACTGGTATCTTCATTGCACAGCGGAAGCAAATAAGCTAAGACTTCTAGAAATTGAACGCCTGCTAAGTACTCGAATTCCCATGGGTTCTCCTATTCCAACCGTTCCATAGTTTTGAAAATGCAACCTGAGAAAGAACATGCGAAAAATCAACATAAAGTTGAGCGAGTTCATAGTTTGCTTGTAAAAGATTTTAAACAAATCCTTTTGTTCACTGGTTTTAAAGCTGTTGAGAAAACGTAATAAAATCATTTTTCTCGACATGATATATGAAAACGGTGGGTCTAGCCCACGAGAGTCTTTGTGCATTGCATGAGATAGAATGGGCTGAGCCCAAAAGAGTCTTTGTAAGCAGGACCAACACGTCCTCTTACTTGTACATAAGTTGAAAAACGTTACCAAAGTTCGTAAATCCATGTATTTGTGAGTTTTTTTTTCATGTAACTTAAAAACATTTGAAAATCCGAGTATTAAAAGTTGGCATGTAAGCGTCTATGAACAGATCATTAATGTTTTGCAAGGACATTAATATGTGCGGCAACATAGGAAGCACTTAATCCTAGCGAATTTCCTCCGGTCCACCCGGTTGGAACAACAAAAGCACTACATGGGCCATACAAGGACCCAAGATTGGGGCTCGCTACACCTGATAGATCTACCACTCTTGCCCCTCGGTCTTATACAAGATTAATGGCCCTTTAGAGAGATACTATTCGCTCACGTGATCCTACAGTTCATTCCCTAGCTTAACCATACCCTAGTTAACATATAATGTGTGAGTTATTAGGCCTAGCCTATGTCCTTGGGCCTCTGTCCATGTCCTTGGGCCTTTTCCCATGTCATTCGTGTTATTAAAACTCATGCATGTTTCGAAAAACACTTATGTTTTTATAAAACCGGCATGTTTAACATGATCTTTTCGTAAACCATTTGAGTTCGTTGAAATCCTGTCGCGAAATGATTTATAGATATGTGATATTCATTTATCGAAACCCTGTGTGATTTTGCAAAACTTGCATGTCTTTCCACCCCGAAAACATTTATAAAAATGTAAAACTAGAAAAAGTGGGGGTTATGAACTCACCTGGATTTCCTTGTGCAAAGCTAGCTAAACGTGCATCTATAATGTCGTTTCCAAACGTGATTCGCTAGCGTGCATTCTATAATATCCCTAACACGGAATAACTATAAGTTTATAAGTAAAAGCGGTAACTAACTACGTGTCACCGATGTCACGGCCCCCGACCCGGTTTGACCCGATTCAGGAGCCGCGGGACAGAAATCCTGCGGTATTTATTTAATTGTGTTTAACAGCGGAAGTTTATCATCAGGATCATTTAAAGCTAATATTTTCCTGATTTATTTTTATTTCACAATTCGGGATAAAATCCCAATAATTTACAATATTATGAAATCGTGGTATTACAAAACTTATTTCTTTATTTTATAATGAGCCACTATCTTAAGCTTGAAATGCTTCACAGCACTTTTCCTGAATTACAGCAGATCACCTGAAACATGTTTGAAAAAGGTTTTGTCAGCGGGAAATACTGAGTGAATCATTCTATTTACTAAAATGACACATTTGTTATAATTTACAGTATTAAGAGCGATTACAATGTTTCTATTATCAAACCAACTACCCACGGTATTTGTCACTCGACCGAATCTGTGACTATGGTCATATCCCCCAATTGGCTGCCCCAATGGTGACGATTATCAAGTAATGTATACAAAACCCCACATACCGGCTGTAACTTGGTGATTACAAAGACTTAATCCCCGTAATTATAACTTTGAAAATAAACATGATTTGGAAAGTAATTTGATAAAAAGAGAATGACTCACATTGCAGATTTAACACGGATAGAATTTACTCTACGGATTAGCCTTGTTAACCTATTTTAATAATAATGCACACAAAACTGGGTTAGTAATCAATACAGCATTTACGATACTCACGAGATCAAATTCTCACAATGAACGACAAAGTGCGATACTTAAACTCATTCATCGAATTAACGACGAACGACAAAGTATAACCCTAATGTGGGCAGCACTTAAACATTCATTGGATATATTGATCGTCGGAAAACGAATCGTAGCAGCGATCGAGTTATTACCCTGGTTTGCGGCATAATTTCGAGATCAGTGTGTGTTTGTGTAGTAATTCGAACGTAACTTGCAGTGTATAAGGAATTCTTACGTCGTTTTTCTTTCTGAATTCAAGTCCCACTGTCCTCTATTTATAGGTAAATTTTAACCCTTACGCGGCCCGCTTTAGTTTTAGCTTATCCTCACGCGGGCCGCGTGAGACCTATTTTTTAGGTATAGGTTGCCACGGTTGGGACTAGCCTTGCTGACTTGACGGTTTTCGTAAATTCCTTTCTGCCTACGTTTTAAGTGGATAATCGTCAATAGGGTTTAACCCCCCCTGAGTTTTAGGGGCCCTAATCCTGATTCTGAAAATTATGAAAATTTTAGGGTTTGTTCAGAATCAGTTGGGTGTCTCAATTAGGGTTTCCTATTGGACTAATTAATTTAATAATTATGACTTTTGATGAGAGTTGTTACAACCGAGCTCTACCGAATCGTTGACCGAACGATTCGTTTAGTTTCGTTTATTGTCGGTAATAACTAATAAGTCTTGGAAAGACTTAGTTCTCGAGAGATTTGAATATATATATATATATATATATATATTGTTATAATCGTGTTAGCCGTCTCATGAAGTCGTATGTGTATGTAACGAGTATTCATATGAAAATAGTATTTTGCGACTCGTACATTGATATATAGTATGTCGTTTAGGCGTTTGAAATAAATATAGAAAGTTATATTTATTTTATATGGTGTTCGTGTTGTGGTCGTTTAAAATAACTAAAATGGTTATATTTACTTATAAAAGAATCGTCGATCTTTTGACGTTTGAAAATAAATATACAACTATATTTTTTTTTATAAAACAAATTCATGTTGTACGATACTTGAAAAAAATATATAAACTATATTTATTTTATAAAACGAAATCGGTTTGTTTGTTGTTGGAAGTAAATATATGAACTTATATTTATGTTATATAAGCGTTTGTGTCATCGGCGTTTGAAACAATATTACAATTATATTGATTTTAGAGTGAATTGCAAGTTTTGTCCTTTATCTTTAGGTCATTTTGCAAGTTTTGTCCTTTATGTTTAAAGTTGACGAGTTTTGTCCTTTATGTTTGAAATCAAGCATGTTTTACCCTTTGTGCCTTAAAAATCAAGCACGTTTTGTCCTTTATGTTTAAAAATCAAGCACGTTTTGTCCTTTATGTTTAAAGAATCAAGCACGTTTTGTCCTTAAAAATCAGGCACGTTTTGCCCCAAAGGACAAAACGTGCTTGATTTTCAAACATAAAGGACAAAACTCGTCAACTTTAAACATAAAGGACAAAACTTGCAAAATGGCCTAAAGATAAAGGACAAAACTTGCAATTCACTCCTGATTTTATAAAAGAATTGTCGAATTTTTGAAGTTTAACATAACTATACTTATCGTTGTAAATACTTTCCGAATCGTCGTTTTCGTAAATTGTAAAGTGTCGTCGAAAGTAATTATATGTTTGTATTTGTTTTTCTAAAAGATCATTTGAATCCGATAGTTTCTTTTATAATAAAACGCGTTTTATTTTAAGGATTTTCTAGAAAAACGTGCAGAATTTCCTCTGTTTTTGGACGCCCCAACAACACAAGTTGTCGTTATATTTTCAAAATTCAATCAACATTCAATCATCAATATAAATAATTTTCATCATATATATAAAAATGTAAGCTAATTTTCTCATGAATCGGTTCAAGCTCGATTTCACGTAATATAAACTATAGAAATAACGAAATTATTTATCGCGCCGATAGACTTTACCAAAATCTCGTGTCATTTCGCTGAACAACTTGACTGAGTTGACCGAGTCAACTGAGTTGACCAGTTGAGTTGACCGAGTCAACTCATTGTGTTGACCAGGTTTGACCGAGTCGAACCGAACTTGAATCTGAGTTAACCCAAACTTGAATCCGAGTTGACCAAACTGAACACACTCTGACCCGTTGTGCCTGTTGTTGACCCGAGTTGACTCGGTTTACCCTGATGTTGACTGCCTTTGTTTCTTGTAACCTCCAACCAAAAGAAACCTGAACTGCTTACATAACTGCCACCACTGCCGCCACCGTCGTCGGAGCTCCGGCTGCCGTCAGCCACCACCGACATCACCATCATCAACTCCCCCCCCCCCCCCAAAAAAAAGCATGAGATGGAGTATTAAAAGAAAAGAAAGAGTGGTGAGTGTTTACTGGTGAACTCGTCGAAGAGAAATAGAAACACCATTGTCACAACAATCCTGTCATCTCATCAGCTGGCTCCCTTCTGTCTCTCCCTCCTCTCGTTCTTTCTCTATCTGTCTCTCGGACTTCGTCGCCGCGCCGCCGCCGTGTGCGGCGGCTTCCCTTTTTTTCACCGGTTACTCTCTCTCTCTCTCCTCTATCTTTCTCTGATCTGCAACAGGGGGTGTATCAGAACAATGACCGAAATCGGTGTTGTGAGAGAAGAAGGATCAGGCGGGGTGTGGTGTTGTAACGGAGAAGAAAGGGGGCGTCGGAGGTGTTGTGAGTGTGAAAGTGGGAGACAGAGAGTCGGGGTAGGGTGGTTGAGTCGCCGGAAACGCCGGCCGGTGAATTTCTCCGATGACCGGAGTGAGATCGAGAGAGAACAGAGATGGGTTTGGTTGTGTGCGGCTGAATGAGATAAGGGGGAATGAGGGTTTAAACTTTATAAAGAGGTGTATATACTAGGGTTAGTATTGTTTTAAGTGGTCTTTAGGCTTGGGCCCAAGGCCCACAAGCCCAATCCCCGTGTTTAAGTGGCCCGAAATCTTCTACGAGACCCGTTTTCAAAACCCGAACTCTCCGTAACATCATAAATTATAATTTTAGTATTAAAACACGTAAAACATGATCGGTAGTCGTTGTTTGTGCGCTCGATCGCCGATTACGGTATAATTTGCGTAAAATGGTGTTGTTTGCCATTTTGATCTGGTTTCGACTACGGTTAATAAAATTTAATTACGAAGCTAAATATTTCGTAAAATTTAAGTTTTGGAGGTATTACGTGTTTCCAATGCTTCCGTTTTGTTGCCGGTGCGCTCCTACAATCGCGTTTTTCGTTCACGTTTGCGTTTGTGACGTACGGAAGCACAATAAATTCGCAAAACTAAATTTATAAATATAAAATATTCATATAAAATTCGTATTTGTCAGCGTTGTCAGTATTTCATACGGTTTCAGTTCGTTACCGTTTAATATTCCGCCGATCTCCCGCAGACCGTCATACGCGTACTGTAGAGCCGGTTAGACGTTCCTAGACACTCCAAAGGACTAATTAAGTTAATTTGAGTCTTAAACACTATTTATTATCGTCCTAATCCTCGTTTTGCGCATAATTAGGAGACGTAAATCACCGGTTGTCACAGATTCGTGCTTCGATTTTGAAACAAACGAGGTATCAAGTATAAAAATACATTAAAATGGATATAACATAAAAGAGATTCAATGTAAAACTTAGAGTGTCTCGGAATGAAACTAAGACTATTCCAAAGTGGTCAAAAGTTCTTTCGAGTTAGGGAAACACGCTTTGGCCTAATAGGTAGAATACTCTCACCGAGCGGTTAACGACATTCACCCTTCCGGTTACTAAATGTCCCCATTCGATCGAAAATTCGAGACTTTGGCGGGATTGAAAATCGAGGAGTGGGACTAGTTGTCAAGATGCAGGTTTCACTCCTAACTTGGCAACATCGTACCCTATGTGTGGTTAGTACTCCCCGAATGGGTCAAGGAAGTACATTCCGACTCATTGGTAAGGGTCCACAAGATTTAGAATGGGAAGTTTTCAGTCAAGATATGGATATCACTCCTAACTTAATGGTGTAATTTCATGAAAAATCGAATATGCGAATTGAGGGACTTCACCAAAATTGTGGGTTTTCACGCCTATTTATTTTGATGAAAATCGTCTCGTTTGTGACATGCGAGTGTCTTCACGTCTTCATCTGTGTATTGTGTTAGCCTTAGGAAAGGCATGTATAATTTAAGACAAAAGAAGAGATAAGAAGCAAAATAGGGAGAATGCAAGTATTTTAATCATGAGAATTCAAGAATGGTCAAGTTTGGTACTTAAACTATAGACTAGGTCAAATCATGGCAATTTTTCCTAATTCCCTATAGTTATGGCTCCGATACCAATCTGTCACACCCCAACCGATGGCAGAAACATTAGAGTGAGACGAAAACGAGATTGCAAAAGACTTCATAACACTATTTTGGGACAAGTATTTAAAATTCGATATTTCATTTCATCACTAAATTCAAGTACATGATTCAAAGCAAAATACGACAATTTCAACAAAACAAAATACAACATAAGGACTAAATTTAAAATGGGTTTCTAGTTCATCCTACTAGATTCCGTTCATCCTACTAGATTCCGTTCATCATCATCATCATCATCATCAAATTGCTGCAACACGTATTAAAGTATAGATCAATACAAAAAGTATTGGCGAACATACAAGTTTAGTTACTAGCATAGGTATAAAAGTTAAACGAATCCACATGGCATAATAGTTAACTTAAAACTAACATACGATACTAGCATGCAACTATAAATGTCAACCCAAAGATTCCCGCTAGTGTAATCTTATCGTAGCAACGGTAAGACCGTTTTGTTTAACTTAACATGACCTCAAGAATACAGGCGGTGCGTTAATCCTGTAGCGCTATACATGTTAAGGGAGGCTCGTACGAAGTTAATGATAAGTATAAAGCATAAAGAATTATAGCATATATGAGTTCAAGTATAACGTATTAAGCATGTATGTTGGATTGTTCGTTTGTGATTTAAGCATAAAGTATGTGATTGCATGAGTTGAATAGCATATACGTATTGCACCCAAAAGTGTTAAAAGTAAAAAAGGGAGTCATGTATACTCACGGTTTTGCTAGCTTTCCGATTAATCCGTGAGTTTGACGAACGTGAGAGTTGGAACATCGATGTTACCCTACAATGGGAAAACGAAGGGGTGTGAGTATTCGGAATTTGGAGAAGGATTCGGATTTGGAATTCAAGTACAAAATGTATGTATACACGAAAATATATCTCGTCTAAGTACTCCTTTTGACACTAAGTTTTTATGTGATTTCATGGGTCCTAACATGCCCATTAGAATCATATACGAGAAATTTAGAACAAAGATAAAATAACCTAAGTTTATAACACCTAACCATAAACCGGTTAGTATCATGAATTCGGCTAATATATATATATATATATATATATATATATATCTTATATTATATAGTATTATTGTATTTGGTCCATCATGTATTATCATAGATATCATATAAGTCAAGCATGGAGGTATGTATACCTCTTTGTATGAATTCACCAAAGCACAAAGTTTATCAACATAGTTGATAAACTCGGTTGGTCATGAATAAGAATAACAAAAAAACTAACTAATTTTGCCAAGTAGGCAAGTAAGCTCAACCCGGGTGTTCCATACCCATCAAGGTAAATGTTGGAGGTGCGGCGGGGTTGTGTTACTTTGAGTCTTGGAAGCTACTTGGATGAACACAAACAAGGTAACAAGTGAGGTAGTGGGACTAGTTTGGAAAGCCAAGGCTCCCATGGTTCACACTTCTACCAAAACACAAGTTCATCTATATTGAAGATGGTGAATCTTGGATGGTTTCAACACTTGGAACATGTATGAGCAAAAAAAAGAGTTTTTGAACTTGTGTCTTGGTGGAAATCAACCACAACACAAACCCACAACTATGAACTTAGTTGGCAGCTTGGTGGGTACAAGATTTAACCAACTTTAAATCAAGAAATCTACGTTACAAAAGTATAAAAGAAAACAGAATTTTAACTCTACTTTTGTTAGGAAACTTTATTTGTAAGTATTGAAGAAAATCAGATTCAACTTGATCTATGAAGAAGACAACAGTCCTGAAGATCACAACAAGACGAAGAATATCAGATAGGACAACTGAAATGAACAACATCTACTTCAAAGATTCACAAGTTGATCAAGAGCTGAAGAAGATTATCAGAGAAGGTCATTTCTGATGGATCTGATGATATTTCTGATGAAATATCATCAGTTTCTGACAATTCTGATTATCAGATTTTCTGATGATTTGTTCACCAGAATTTCTGATGAAGTGGTTTATCAGAAATTCTGATGAATACCCCACTTGTCTAAAAATCAGCTTTATCCTGCCACAATAACCGAAGCAACTTGACATTATTGGATATCATGATTACAAAGGCAACTTGAATGTTGGATTCAATGAACATGTCAAATTGCTACTTTATGCAGGACTTTTACATGAATAAACAAATGTTTATTCATGTATTCAGCCTTCTATAAATAGAAGGCTCACCAAGCAGTAGACAATGAGTTAAGCTTAGCATTCAATACATACTACAAAACTCCATTGCCCTCTCACCCTCAGAATTCAAGTATTCATTTGTAATAGATAATAATCTTACAATCACCTTGTAAACCATTTTGTTTCAAAGTGATATAAACTTAATAATTCTGTAGGTCTTGTTTCTTGAAAGTCTGATTTCCATTTCCGCACACTTTTTCACATCTACTGAAATCACTTGCCATATTACGTGAAAAGAAGTTTTTAAGTCCAAACTGGGACCAACAACTTTGGACCTCAAATGTGGTGAGGTTTTACCTTAGTTTGCCATGACAAACTTGTGAAAACCTTCCTAGAGGTTGTCCAAGTAGAATGGTAGAAGAAAACATGAAGCAATAAGAGGGGAAGTGAGTTAAAACTCACTTAGAAGGCTTGCAACTTTCTGCCAAGTCTTGTAAATTATATAGAAATTATAAATATTTGGGAGTGATTTAAGTGTTTAGAAAGTGTTAGGAGTGAAAGAGGGCTCTTATTTATAGGATGGGATTAGGGTTTAAGTCATTAATGAAGTAGGAAGTGATTGGGTGTTGTAAAAAGGTGAAAAAGTAGGTAAAACGCGTTTTTTTTGTGTTTTCTTCCCGTAACATGTTGCCAGCTACATTTCGTGCGGATGAGAGGTTCATACGGATGGGTGTTTGGTGCGAACGAGGTCTAGTCCGTAAGAAGGAGGGTTTATTCGTGTGAAGGAAGGCTCATTCGTGCGAAAGAGGGTAGGTCCGCACGTAGGAAGGTAGGTTCGTGCGAGGGTAGGCTGGTTTATGCGAAAGAGGAGTACGACCGCACGAATGAGGGGTTTGATCCGCGCGAAGGGGGGGGGGGGTCTACATTTGTTCGAGTGTTTTGGTTTGCACGAGGGAGTGGTTTCACATATTTTAGTCGGTTTTTAGGATTTTCATGCATAAAAGTGTAATGTATGAGTATAATGCACATATAATTGATATTTCAAGTATTCCAAGTATTGGTTTTCGCGTATAAACATGTATTCAAGATTGTAACGTACACCGAAAGTATGTAACATGTATAGGTATAAATTAATGGTGTTTTATTATAATCAAAGCTTCGGATTACAATGTTGGGAAAGGAAATACGAATACGATACAATTACAAGTTTCCAAAAATAGGAATACGATTACAACTTTCTAAATAAGGAAAGCACAAAATGCGAAGCATTACAATTATTATGTGTGACGTAGTTGTATCCTATGTAAATCCAATATAACTAGCGCGCAATGAGATTGAGATTTCACATAAACATAACCTTACATTCAACCAGTTCACCAGTTTGATCCTGAGTAAAACTTGTCTGATTTGCAAATAATTTATCCAATGGTTAATCCCACCTAGCTTTGGTAATCACCTTAATAAGGTGCTTTGGTAAACCGCAATTCAATAACTTAAACAACCCAGTGCCTCAATAATCTTCCTGAATTGCTGATTTGCATTGAAAACCCTATGTATCTAACTCACCATCTTCATTTCTATACCTACCTACCGTCCACCAGAGACGAAGAAACATGTTGAAAAAGGGTTAAGTAAGAGTGGTGTGATCACTATAATCATCCGTAAGGTCATATGGATTTGCTTATCCGGTTTAGTTCTCTTGTATCGTCACTCAAGAGTATCTCTTTTGGCGTAAAAAACATGGGAATGAAAAAACAAGGGGAAAACTTTACTAGTTAAGGGCAAAGAAGGATGAAGAATAGGGGTTAATTTGGGTTTTTATATATGACTTTTTTATTTAAAGAGTAAAAAGGACAAAAATACCCTTATATGCCTTGGACAAGACTTGATGGTTGCATGTAGTGTCAAACCATCAAGAGGACGGAAAGTGTAATTTACTCTGATACTTATAATGAATTATATATTTATTTTACTAAAAAAATTATTTATCTATAAATAATAGTGTTGATATTACAAGCTTTAAAGTTTAAGCTCATTTATTAATTATTAATTGAGCTCCAATTTGGTTAGAACTCGTTTAAGCTTGCCTCAACTCTTGTTTTTAGCAAGCTAATCTTAAGTAGTTCACAAACGCCTCGACTTGTTCACACGCCTAAGCATTCATGCATTTATAAAGTGGTCGCCTTAGCTTGTTAAAACCTTTATACATTTATGCATTGATAAACTAACTTAATCCACAAAAGCTTTAGGGGCCGTTTGGTTCGTGTAATGATTTGGAATTAGAATTTGTATAGGAATTAGAATTTGAAAGAATTGGATTTGGAATTTAAACATTCTAATTGGAATTGAAAATTGTCGGAATTGGAATCTCAATTCCATTTCTGTTGTGTTTGGTTGTCAAATGAATTGGAATCCATCACCCCGATACCCACAACCACCAGTTCAGGTCGAAACGGTACAGGTGGAAACCGTACGGGTCGAAACGATTCGTGTCGAAACAGTATGGGTCGAAACGGTTCGATTCGAAACGGTACGGGTCAAAACGGTTCACGTCGAAAAGGTACGGGTCGAAACTGTTTGCGTCGAAAAGTTACGGGTGGAAACCGTTCGCGTCGAAACGGTACGGGTCGAAACTGTTCGTGTCGAAACGGTACGGGTCGAAACGGTTTGGATTGAAACCAGTATGGGTCGAAACAGTACGGGTTGAAACGGTGCGGGTCGAAACGGGCGAAGATTCCAATGAAGTTACTTTAATTCCTTCACATATATGAAGGATTTTGAATTCCTTTAGTTAAAGGAATTTGAAGGAATTCATGCTTAATTCTAATTCCATTGTCAACCAAACACATGAAGATTGAAATTGGGATTCCAATTTCATCAAATTCAAATTCTGTGAACCAAACATCTTAAGAGATTGGAATTCAAATTACAATTCTCTTAAATTCCATTGAATTCCTGCGAATCAAACGCCCCCTTAGAATGTTAACTAAGCTCTAAAGAACCTCAAACCCGACAACCACAAGTATAACTTGACCCCACCATCAAAGTATTAATTCAAAATTTTGCATTATGTTTGGGGGATGTTTGGGGGACTTTAGGCCTGAGTCTAAACATCTTATGCGAATATAGTTGGAAAGGGGGGGGGGGGGGGGATGATGATGTGAAAATTTTTCTTACTCCTAAATGTGTTGTGGAACAATTATAACTCTTTTGATAGATGTTGTCCGATGATATTTTGTTACATACGAAACAAGAGAACTCAACCCAAAAGACTAGTTTGGTGGGTAAGAGGACCCATTTGTTATATAAACCACATATTGATTGCTCATACAACTTATGTGAGACAAGTCCCATGTCTTTAATGATTTAAGTCCATAACATTTTTCTTGGGGTTCCAAATTAATTTATTATAAAAAGAAATACTTACATCGAATAAGGTAAATTACCAATCTAGTCTAGTATTAAATTTCGAAATACATTATTCTACTTGTTCATCGACATATGTAAGTAGTTATACATTTTTACTTTTTCATCTTTAGATACAAATGTTTGAGTTTTACAAAACTTTATCATACACAAAGATTAAAGACATTGATATTACTGAGAGTGGAAGACGAAGATGAATTCATCATATAGTCCTTATGGTAGATGGTTTGCATACCATAGCCCCACTAAGATACCTCATCCCACCTCCGATCCCGAAACAACTGGGAATTGTCCCCGCTCTTCCCCGACTTGATTCTCGCTCCCACGGGTCAAGTTTGCTTCTTTGATTCCTCTCCGTTAAGATGGCTATCGGGATGCACTTCCCACTTCGATTTGTTTTAGGTGGTACCTAGGGGTGGGATACGATATTCCCATCAATACCTCATTGCTATCTCACTGTCACCTCAACTCTTTCCCACACATCTACAAAAACTCCAAATAATAAATGTCAAATAATAAATGTTTAGAAAACTCTCTTTAACCTTAAACATGTTAACATCACAAATTATTTTATATATTTCCCCAAAATCTTAAGATTTTCTTTATATTTTGTCGGCACTTTCATCTTCTTACCCCCTTTTCATATCTCTCTACCCACACGAGTGTATACACTCCAAAGTTTTACAAAATCTGTAATCTTTCCGTATTTTTCTCCACTTATTAATAAAAATCAATACTTTAAAAACAAATTTCCATCTACACAAACACCCTTTACACTCTTTCTTTCTTTCTTTCTTTCTTTCTTGTGTGAATATGGTTCTTCACCGATAACAACATTTTCTGAAGCTTTTTGTTCGATTTGAAGTGATGGGTTGTTGTAGTTCTTGCTTTTCTAAAGAACCCAGATCAGAAAACAATAATATTCACCAAAACACTCATCAACACTCTCCATCAAACGGTAAAGGTGCTGCCTTTGCCGGAGATGGTGGCGGTGTGCCGGTGTTTTCTGAGTACTCACTGGCGGATTTGAAGGGTGCAACAAATAACTTTAGTTCTGAGTTCATTGTGTCTGAAAGTGGGGAGAAAGCTCCTAATGTTGTGTATAAGGGTAGGCTGCAGAATCGGAGGTGGATTGCGGTTAAGAAGTTTTCGAAAATGGCGTGGCCCGACCCGAAACAGTTTGCGGTATCGATTGCTTTTCGGTTTTCGTTTTGGTTTTGGTTTGATTTGGGTGTTAGGGTTTTGTTGCTGGTTTTGATGTTTAGGGTTTACTGTTTTGAATGGCATTATGTGGTTGATTAGGTTTGGAAGATTGATTGTTCTTGTTTCGATTAATTGTGCATTTGGGTGATTGTATGATTGTAATTTCTTGTTACTTATAGGGTTTAGGGGTTTTACAGTTGTGGGGTGTTTGGATTTTCTGTTATTATGTGATTATATATGAAATCATCAAAATCTGCTAGAAGTGGTGCAAAAGATAGTGTTTGGACATGTTTTTACTGCTTGAACTTATGATCACTTTTTGTGGTGTTGATTGGTCGTAAGATACGGATTATGTAAGGATTTGATGTGTGAAATAAGTGTGTATGATTATAGAGGATTGATCAATACAGAATCAATTTTAAGTAGTGAACTGCGATTACTGCATACACAGCTGTATCTATTGCATTAACCGTGATTACATAAGGCATAATTGGCTCTCTTTTTCTCTCCCGTTATATCTTACATGCACAAAGTATAAGTGCTTATGCATTGCTCACGGGTCTTTACTCTTTACATAAAATTGGTTCTGTAAAGAATTTACCTCGTTATTATAATTAGGATATATCATGCCCGTACACTAATAGTGATCAGTATAATCACTTATAAAATGCATATCCTGTCGATTCCTTAGTTCGCAACTCAAATTCATTACTTTGTTTTTACATTTTTTATAAAGTAGGAATTGTTATTTGTTCTTCCACTTTAAATTGAAAATTTGTTTGATTTGCGTATCTCTGATTTATTTGAGCATAATGGTTTGTTAGTATATGAATAAGTAGTGAGCTTACTCTTTCTTTATCATAGACCTATTAACGATTTGGACTATTGTACTCGTTTTTCATTTGCATTTACCTTTTTTTGGTAAAATTGCCCAAAAAAACATTGAGAATTAGTGATTTTGAACAAGTCATGTTAATCCAAATGCCAAAAAATCATCATAATATCATGTTTTATTGAATTCATTCTTTTGTGCAAAGTGTAGTGTTGGTTTTTTGGTTTTGAAAATCGATAGCTTTTTTCATGTTAATTAGTAGAGAGTGATAGTTATTGAATGTACGTTGTTTTTGTTTTGCAAGGATGAAGCATGGGGAGTTGGAAAACTGAGGCATAAGAGGGTTGCGAATTTGATCGGATATTGCTGTGATGGGGATGAAAGGCTGCTTGTTGCAGAGTATATGCCTAATGATACTTTAGCCAAACATTTATTTCACTGTATGTCTTCATATCTATTACACTATTATATGTTTCCATTTTCAAAATATTCAGGCTCAAACTTCATTTCATTCTCCTATATTGATTTAGTTAGATCATCGTGCTCCAAAGTTGTTTTATATATTGATTTAGTTTGTTATTGTACTAATATTGGTTCTGTAATCATCATAAACGCAATGAATATTTTGTATTTCACAGGGGAGAATCAAACAATCGAATGGGCAATGCGTTTACGGGTTGCCTTATGTATTGCTGAAGCATTGGATTACTGCAGTACCGAAGGCCGTCCGTTGTATCATGATTTGAATGCATATAGAGTTCTCTTTGATGAGGTGCTGTAGTTTTTCCGGTTCATATATTAACAATGTGTTCGGTAGTAAAATATATTATCTTTAACTCTTTAAGTACTTAACATGGATACCCTTTTGGAGACGAAAAAATAATTCTTTGTTTCTATGGGAATCCAATTGATAATTTGTTGGAATATGTGGCAGAATGGCGATCCACGTCTCTCATGTTTTGGTTTGATGAAAAATAGTAGGGATGGAAAAAGTTACAGCACAAATCTTGCGTACACTCCTCCTGAGTATCTAAGAAACGGTACATGGTTTCAAACTTCCAATTTTTTTTTTACGTTTGTGTGTACATATTCACATGAAAGTTTTAAAAAGTATGGTTCCGTCAATAAATTGTTTCTAAAGTAAATCACCATGCATAGGATCTTTTTGGTAGTTGATGAATCCTGATGGAGGATGGTTCACCATGTAAATTTAGAAAGTAAGAGGGGGGGAGGGGGGGGGGGGGGGGTTGGAGGCTTGAACAATTAGACTAAGATAAGTAGTTAGTAAATAGGGTATAAACGTTAGGGACAGTTTGGTAATTTTACATTTTTTAATACTTAAAGTTGTTATTTGATTAATAATATCAAATATGATCTCCAAAATTATTATTAAACTAATTATCTATTTTTTTTGTTAAATATAGCGGTTTACTTGACTGTAAACACTTGGATGACTTTTAAACCATATGACAGGTTTCTTTCTAACAAAAGCTGTTAAATTTTGTTAGTAAAGTATTACCCAATTTGACATTTTGACATAAATGAGTTGAAATCGCCACCTGTTTTGATGAATTTATCCGAATAACTGTTAAGTGGTGTCATATTATACGCATTGTTGCCTGATAATTGCGTTTTATTTTTTTCTAATAGGGAGAGTTACGCCCGAAAGTGTTAGTTTTAGCTTCGGAACTGTTCTCTTGGATCTTCTGAGTGGAAAACATATTCCTCCGAGTCACGTAAGCAACTCTAATTGTGTCAATTAACTTTTAATAGTTAATTATTTTGACATTTGATGTTTGTTACAGGCGCTTGAAATGATTCGGGGCAAAAACATTCTTTTGTTGATGGATTCACATTTGGAGGGGAACTTTTCAACCGAAGAAGCAACCGTTGTTTTTGATCTCGCTTCGCGTTGCTTGCAGTATGAACCGAGGGAACGACCAAATACCAAAGATCTTGTTGCCACACTTGCTCCGTTGCAGAACAAACCAGATGTCAGTCCCTACTTTTCTTCTCGTGATTATTTTTCTACATTAATTTTAGAGTAAAATGCCATTTTCGTTGAGGTTTGGCTAGTTTTGCGACTTTTGTTCAAAGGTTTGTATTTTCGCATCCGGATCCAAAAGGTGTGAAATCTTGCCGTTTTCATCCGGCTTGTTAAATCTATCCGTTTTCCCCGTTAAGTCAGGGGTATTTCTGTTTTTTTTGTTAACTTAAAGGGCAATTCGGTCTTTTTCACTTTATGTACAAGCATTTAGCATAATGTACAAGTATTCAAAAGACCGAATTGCCCTTTATGTTAACAAAAAAGATGAAATTACCTCTCGAATTAAAGGAGAAAAATGGATGGAGTTAATGAGCTGGATTAAAATGGCATTTTTTAAAACCTTTTGGATCCAGATGCGGAAAAACAAACCTTTGGAGGAAAGTCGCAGAACTAATCAAACCTCTGGGATGAAAATGGCATTTTACTCTTATTTTTATTAATAAAGTATAACCCAAATTAGATTATTGTAATAGTAGTATAGGTTTTGTAATCATGTTTAATATTGTATATACTCTTAAATGGCATGGTCGGTGGGGTTTCTTACCGGCCATGCCACCCCCTTAACTTTCTGGGTTTTACACATTAACCCTTTCAATTTCTAAAAGGTTTGTAAAATGCCGCTTTGATCCCATCATGTTTCTAAAGTTTCGGGATTAACCCCTGTACATTTTTACATCAAAATTTTAATCTTACGTTTTTATGTACTTGGTATAAATTTGCGTTGGTCTATGTTTTGACGTAAACTCTATTCGAAAACGAGCCAGGTCAAATATAATACGTTTTCGTGTTTATTTTTATGTACAAGATTGTTTACGTTGGACGTAATTTTGTTTGGAAACGAGTCAGGTCAAATATAACACGTCTTCGTTCGACGGTATAAATTTGAGTTACGCTGTTTCGTCGTAAATTTTATTTGGAAACGAGTCAGGCCGATTGTGGTCTATACTTAATCACGACGCGTACGGCCCCGGCAGCAACTCGCACCTGGCAATAAAACTAGTTTTAATTACTTAGCAACTAAAAAATGGAACAAAAGAGTATGGTCAACCCTATCTACTCCATTACTTGCTTTTAAAACCAAGATATAATCTCGTTTCCGGCAATTGTTGAAGCCTATAATATGCTGAAAGAAATTATACTTGTAGGTCCCGTCTTATCAAATGCTCGGGATCCCAAAACATGAAGAAGCGCCCGCAACACCGCCACATCCTCTTTCTCCGATGGGTGATGCGTGTTCAAGGATGGATCTGACAGCCATTCATCAGATATTGGTGATGACACATTATAAAGACGATGAAGGCACTAATGAGGTGATCTGATTTGAACATTTGATTTAGTTACGTGTTTTTGTTACATGCGTCTGATGTTTGTGTTTGGATGATGATGTTGTTTCAGCTTTCTTTTCAAGAGTGGACCCAACAAATGAGGGATATGTTGGAGGCGAGGAAGCGCGGGGATCTAGCTTTTCGTGATAAAGATTTTAGAACTGCAATTGATTGTTACTCTCAGGTACTTATTATTGCTCTATTATATTTTTTTTAAACTTGATGTCCTTTAAGATTTGTTACTAGTTTTTCAAAACTAGTCTTTCAATATTTGTCACTAGTCACGAATCATTTTGAGCATGTATGGCGGACTGGCAATTTTGACCTTTTTACTAGGGGATGATCTCGGTACCATACCTGTACCGAAGTCCGAAACGTACCGATCCCGAAAATCGCAAGGAATGGGTACCGGTAGTAGGGGTGTTCAGAATTCGTTTCGAAATCTAAAAATTCGATTCGATTATAAAAAATTCGTTTCGGTTTTCAAGAATTCGAATTCGATTCAATTCGAGTCTAGTAAATCGAAAGCAAATTTATAATTTTAAATTCGATTAGAAAGTCGAATTAAAATTATACATATTTATTTTTTTATTTTTATATATAATCTATGAAGCACGGGGACGGCTAGGACCATTGAGTACCCGTCTCGGGGACGGTTAGGGGACGGGGACGGCATGGGGACGTCCCCCAAACGTTTCCAGGAAATTGGGGACGGCAGCGAGACGTTTCCGGGATTGTGGCGACGGCAGTTCGACGTTAAATTTATTCAAAGTATTAAAATAGCCCATTACCAAACCCATTACAAAACCCATAACTTAAACGAATTTATTACATATTTTAAATTGAATTTGAATCAAAACAAATTTATTCGAATTCGAATTGGCTGGTTCTTAATCGAATTCGAATTAAAGCAAAAAAATAAATTATTCGAAAAATTCGATTCAAGCAATTCAAAAATTATTCGAAAATATAATTCGATAATCGATTCGATGAGCACCCCTAACCGGTACTGGGGCCGGAAATGCTTGGTACGGTATGGTTTTCGAAGGTAAATCAACCTAAAATACTGGTACCGAACCGAAAGTACGTATCCCAAAAATGGCCAAAAGTGGGTACCAAATTGGTACCGAAAATGGCCTGGTACGGTTCGGTACCGGTACCAGGTACCATTTGCTCATCCCTACTTTTACTTGTAAAGTGGTCGATTTGGGTTATATTTAAACTCCAACGGCTCCAATAAAATTCTTTTATCTAAAAGAGGAATAGGTCAAAAGGATTGGAAGTCGCCCAAAGTCAAGTTTTTAAGGCATAAATCATAAGTCATTTTCTATAAAGATCTAGATTATTATTGTAGTAATCTCATTTTTGGTTATTGTAATGAAAACATTATGCATAAAAGAGTTAACAAAATTGTATTTGGTCTCCAACCCAAACCTTGCCCGTTCCGGCCCTTGCTTAAGCTTTAACAAATGGCCAATTTGAACATGAACCCATTTTAGTCCATTACCGGACTCTACCATATTGCTACCCTGATTAGTATAGCAAGTTCTAGGTTTGAGGACGTAAAGTGTAAAAGTAGAAAATGAGCGTAATATCATCATCATCATCCTACTCAGTAAATCCCACCAATAGCAAAGCTAAGGTAGGGTCCGAGGAAGGTAAGATGTAGACAGCCTTACCTCTACCCCGCAGGATTGGAGAGACTGCTTCCAGTGAGACCCCCGGCTCAATAGTAGTTTTGCATCAAGCCTTGGACATAAGGCACATAACGCGTAGCAATTGAGACAAAGGCCTATTAGTGCATGTACCCCCCTTGTCTTTCAGCTATCAACGCCACCACATGATGCATGATTAACCATCCCCGTCTTTTAACGTTATTTTCATGAAATTAGTAAAATAACGTTAAAATTGACGCTGAGCACTCTTAGCTGTTAAACCTCCGTTAAATGTTATTTCGTCCCAAACTTTTAGTTGGTGTTTTCAGATTGATTTTGATTTTGATTGTGCATTTGAATTTCTTTATGGGACAATTTCATTTTTACCCAACCCAAAAAAACTAATATTAAATATACCCACTCAAAACACTGTTCATTTTACCCGTTTAATTTAACACAATGACCATTATACCTTTCTCTTTCTTCTTACACTTTAACATCATCACATAAATTTTTACATAAGAGTAGGAAATAAATGTCAAAAATTAAATGGGTATATATGTTATTATAATTGTTAGTTGGGTAAATATGATAAATTTCGAGGGGTGTATATGAAATTATCTTTTTTTTTTAAATAATTTGGTTTTTTGAAGAAAGTAATGCTATTTTAGTAGTTTGTAGTTCTTTGAATAATAAATGTCTAATAGTTATCTAGGTCAAAGTTTATGTCATTATTGCTCTTATGAAAGTTGATGTTATTTGACATCATGAGACCAAACCAACCATCTTATTGTGACTTCTCCATCTCGATAAACAGTAACATGTTTATATGTTGATCAAAGGGCTTGACCATAGTTGTCAATAGCGGCTATAGCGCGCTATGTAGCGAAGCGACCAAGTGTCGCTATTTGGGTCATAGCTACCAATAGCGTGAATAGCGACAATTAGTTTTTTTTATGTAAATAGCAATTAGATATAGCTATAAAACAGCTGGATTTATAGGTTTTTGTTAAATATACATGTAAAATAGCATATATACAAGGGTATTTTGATGTAATATACATATAAAAATTTTCAATTTTTTTTTTCTAGTGTATCGCTATTTATAAAATAGCGGTCGCTATTTGTCGCTATTCGCTACGTAGCAAATAGGTCCCTTGTCGCTATTCCCTATTAACAACTGTGGGCTTGACGATGATTACATTTGTATACTTTGTTGGTTTTGATAGTTTACCAACTTACTAATATATTTGGGTTTTAACATGCAGTTCATTGATGTTGGCACTATGATATCACCAACCGTGTACGCAAGGCGCAGTCTCTGCCACCTCATGTGCGATCAACCCGACGCAGCTCTTCGAGACGCGATGCAAGCGCAGTGTGTCTACCCAGATTGGTCAACTGCATTTTACATGCAAGCTGTTGCCCTTGCGAAGCTGGACATGCACAAAGATGCAGTTGATATGTTGAATGAAGCTGCAACTCTTGAAGACAAAAAACGCGCTAAATGATCATATTCTCTTCTCTTGTTGTAAGCATATCCTGATTGTTGTGGGGATGAATAACCAGTCTTCTTTTATTTATTTATTTTTATTTCCAATTTTTAATTTTGATTTTCTTGATCTGGAATGTGTGAGATGCAACATGCAAGCAAATATGTACATGGATTTATCCAACTTTTGTTACATAATTAGTGTGGGATTTAGGAGATGTAGAGTGAAGCTTTGCTATCAATGGAAAGGTTCATGAATTCTTCTTCGTCCACTGTTTCTTTCTCGATAAGGAGTTGCACACGCGTTTTCAACATATTGGTGGTGGCTGTGGAATAATCTTTTGGACAACTTATTTTCAAATATATTTGATAGAAACCGGAAAATCTTCAAGAAAAACTAGTATAGGTGATGATTAGTTTATCTCATGTAATATTCCGCTTCGCCAGTCTGACAGATCCAAAAAAAAAATTGGTTAGCGACTTAGGGTGTCAAAAGCTAAGACCCCTTATCGGTCAGTTGTAACCACAGCAACGCTAGTAAGCACCAAAAATGACAGCTCATTTATCACTTACATACCAGTTAGTGGTGACCTTTCTTTCTGGACTTGGCTTGGGCTACCCCTAATGAACCAAATCCGCAATTGTGCCTCACGTCAGCCAGGCGTGTCAGGGTTCGGATTAACCAACAACACATAGGACCTTCCCCTTCCTCCTACATTATTTTCTCTCATAGTAAGTTGACTGTAGAGTTCTGCAGGGCTTGAGCTCTGTGAACCTTATAACGGTTGTTTCATGATGTTCCCAATTGGATTTGTGGCTCGTGAAGATGTAACACTACCAGACATCATCATTAAGGTGTTGTTTGTTTTTCAGAGGTAAAACGTCTGCGGACCACATCTACAGACATCTGTAGCTGAAGAGGTGGACCAAACCCCTGCAGTCTGCAAGAAGAATACTGTTTGTTTTTTAACTTCTGCAAGCATGAATAACAATCAAAAACAACATAATAGGCATGAATAACAATCAAAAATCCTAATAACAAACACAAGACAAAGCCACACGAATTTCATTGTAACAACAATGAAGGTGAAATAAAAAAGCCTAATGTCACAACTTAAAATATGGATAGCGCCAGTACACCTGTCACAATTTTCACTGCCCAATAATAACCATTTTGGTCCTAGGGTAAGGAATAACCAGTTACACAAAAAGATGCAGTCAATATAGCCAGAGAACCACCTGTAACCCAAGTTGACTCACACGGTTTACTAGGAATTGGGAATTCTAGAAAATTCTAGATCGGTGTACAAGACTTAAAGAAAGAACCTAGAATTCTGATGGACCTTAAAAGATTCTTTGAAAGATATACAACTCTTTAGAATTCAGTATACGATAGAAAAATAAAAACTTCAAATATATTTTCATAGAATATCTATAAAGATGCTTAGTATAGAATTTTCTATAACAAGAAGATTCTACATTAAGATTCACTAATATAAACAAGCCAAAACAACACATATTAAGCTACCTTAAAAGTGACTTGTATTGTAATTTGTAAAGCTCTTTTGTAAAATAGTTTCAAGCAATACAAAATGTTATTATGTCTAAAGCATTATTATATTAAAATAAACTTAGGTGATGACAAAGTGTAGGATAAGTGTTATAGGTAAACTTAAAAATATAATTCCCAATCTCCACAAGGGATTCTATATAAGTGAAATATTCCAAGATCTATATTGCTACAAGAAACAAACAAACATGTACATTGTATCAAGCTTTGTTACATAAAAAGTGTGAAATCTAGGAAATGTAGAGTTCAGCTTTGCCATCAATGAAAAGGCTCATGAACTCTTCACCGTCAACCGTTTCTTTCTCCATAAGGAGTTGAGATAACTTGTGTAAGATGTCGATATGTGTTGTGATAATAGTCGTTGCCCTCTCGTATGCGCGTTCAACAAGTTCCCTCACTTCTGCATCTACAATGTCCGCGGTAGCCATTGAATAGTCTTTCTGGGATGACATCTGCAAAACGTTTCCATATTACAAACCAAAATACTTGCAATTCCGACCCATTTTTCTTACAAACGGCTCAAAAAGTAGTACCTGTTGTCCCAAGAACGGGTTACCGCCACCACCGCCTATTGCCACCTGACCGATCTTTTTGCTGAACCCAAACCTCTCAACCATTTGCCTTGCCACACGCGACACTTGCATGAAATCGTTAGATGCTCCGGTTGTAACGTTTTCTTTTCCAAAAATAACCTCCTCGGCCACCCTGCGATGTAGTTGCGTTATTAAATCGCTTTGTGTACATGTTTAAACGAATTAATGAACGGATAAGATAATTTGGACGGTTAGGACCCTAGGCTATGTCGCTAAAGACGGTTTTGCCCCTGAAATGAGTGTTATACCTTCCACCGAGAGCGACTGCCATTTGGTTTTCAAGGTAGCTTCTGCTGTATAAACCAGACTCGAGCCTTTCTTCACTAGGGGCAAAAAAGGTAAGACCGCCTGCTTGACCACGTGGAATGATGGATATCTTTGCTACAGGGTCATACTCTGGCATCAAGGCACCAACTAGTGCATGACCAGCCTCTGCAAAATCAACAAGACATTTTTCATTCTTAGTAAAATGACTAAAATACCCTTGTGCAATGCACGGAAACTATAACATCATTAGTTACAATTATGACATCAAGTAATAGACATCTTCAAAATTTAATGAAAAAAAATGCATATTATCATGATATGCAATAAGCTACATGGCATATGCGTTTTTTAAGTAAAATGTCCAAAATACCCTTTCGTGCATCAAAATCATAAGAACAATTGTTGAGGTGTCAATAGAAACTGACGAATAGATAATATTATCATGAAAAGTTTTCAAAGCAACCAATGCAATATCTCATGACGATTGACGAACACAACGTAAAAGGTAAATCATGTTCGGTTACCATGAAATGCAAGACATATGCAACAAGCTTCTTTTTCTTTTCAAAGCAACCAATGCAATTCTCCTACCCTTTTGTGGAAAAGAGGAAAGGAGAGTGTATGTTTAGTTACCATGATATGCAACAAGCTTCTTTTTCTCTTCCGAGACAACAGCGTTTTTCTTCTCCGGCCCTGCAATGATTCTCTCAAGAGCATCTGCAATCTCGTCTTTGCTTATCTCCTTGAGCTCACGCCTGGCTGCAAGAATGGCGGCTTCATTCATCAGGTTCTGCAAATCAGCTCCGGTGAAACCCGGGGTTCTCCTAGCAATCTTGTCGAAATCCACATCTTTTGCAAGTGCCTTTCCCCTTGAGTGCACCTGTCACATACAACAAAGTTACATTACATAGCTTGATATATGTATTTCATGATATGTGAAATGACAATAATACCCTTAAAAGACAACAGAAACAAGTATCTTTGAACCAAAATCAATGGCATTACTATCTATCTAATCACTAATAAGGGTGACGATTGTTCAAACACACATCCAAACAACCCGTAAGCATGTGTATTCATTCGTGACTACACATCTACATAATCGAAAATCCTAGTAAAGCTAATCAAATTCATGCAACTTCTAGTCAAAACATGTATGATCCGTTCTTAACAGTCAACCAATTCAAGTAACCGGCGTAAAATGACAATAATACCCTTAAAAGATGACAGAAACAAGAATCTTTGAACCAAAATTAATGGCACTACTAACTAATCACTAATAAGGATGAAAAATTTTCAAATTCACATCCAAACACCCTGTAAGTATCTCACCCCGTGTGTATTCACTCGTTACTACGAGTATGCATAATCGAAAATCCTAGTAAAGCTAATCAAATTCATGCGACTTTTAGTCAAAACATCTATGATCCATTCTCCATGCTCAACTAATTTAAGTAATTGGCGTATTCACAACAAAAGCTTATAATAAACGAAAACAAGCTGCAAATAACTAAAGAAATATGAACGAAAGATGGTCAAACCTGCAGGATCCTGACTCTACCAGCAACATCCGGCCGGTCAACAGTCACCTGTCTATCAAACCTCCCTGGTCTCAACAAAGCCGAATCAAGAACATCAGGCCTGTTAGTAGCAGCCAAAACAATAACACCCGAGTTACCCGAAAACCCATCCATTTCCGTCAACAACTGATTAATCGTTTGTTCCCTCTCATCATTCCCACCACCTAAACCCGCACCTCTTTGCCTACCAACCGCATCTATTTCATCAATAAACACAATGCAAGGCGCTTTCGACTTCGCTTTCTCAAACAAATCCCTAACTCTAGAAGCACCAACACCCACAAACAATTCGACAAATTCTGAAGCAGCACATGAGAAAAACGGCACTCCAGCCTCACCCGCAACGGCCCGAGCTAAAAGGGTCTTCCCGGTCCCTGGCGGTCCCACCAGTAAACACCCTTTCGGGATCTTAGCACCTAAAGCTGTATACTTATCAGGGTTTTTTAAAAAATCGACAACTTCTTGCAACTCTAACTTAGCCTGATCCGCACCAGCCACATCAGCGAACGACACTCCGGTTTCGGGCACTTCCTGAAACTTGGATTTCGATCGTCCGAAATCCATGGGGCCGCCGAGCCCACCAGGCCCGCCTGGCCCACCTTGTGACCGCCTAAACAAGAAAAACAAACCACCAAATGCCAACAAAGGAAACAACAAGTTACCAATAAACCCAATCAACCCATTAGTAGCCTCCCCTTCAGAAACCGAAATATCGACACCGTTCATCGCCAAGATATCGATAAGATCCGGATCATTCGGGACCACAACCGAGGCTCTCCGCCCATCAGTAGCGGTAAGCTGCAACACCCCACCATCTTTGCTAAACCTAACCCTCTCAACTTTCCCTTTCTTGACAGCATTCAAGAACTCACTGTACCTCCATTGACTACCCTCTGGAAGATCAGAACTTTGGGGCTTTGGGGCTGTAAGAAGATTGGATTGAGAAAAAGGTGATGAATTTGTTGATGGGTTTTGTTTAACTAACTCAGCTTGAAGTGGGGTTTGTGGGGGTGGGGGTAAATCAGTGTCTGCTAGGGCTTGTGGGGTTGCAATTGAAGAGAATAACAGAGCAGCTAAAGTGGCCTTTGATTGGAGATTGAAATTATTTGATGAATTGGGTTTTTTGTTTAAGATTGATTGGGGGATTATGAACTTGGTTCTTGAGGGTTTGTGGGTTTTGGGTGTTGGGGTTGAAAGCAAGATTCTTGAGCCAAAGAAATTGGAAGAAAGAATGGTATTGGTGGCAGAGGCCATTGATGAAGGTTTGAGGTTTTGTTGAAGATTTGATTGATGAAATTGTATAAATTGTGTGAAAAAGATGAATATAATTTGATTGAATTTTGGGGGGATTATTATGTGAAGGATGGAGGGGTTTCATGCAGCAACCAAAGCCATAGGTTTTTGAGTGATGGATTGGATTGTGTCTACGTGTTCTAATTATCACCCTGTTATCTACATTTTGATTTTTTTTATCCATTTTAAAGTTAAGAGTTTCACACTTTTAGTCGACTTCAAAGTTTTGTAGAAGTTATGGTGCTTAAAAGTTGTTGGTTAATGTTTAAATTCTAAGATTAATTGGTTATGTACATGATTAAGTGACAATCATTATAGTTTTAGTTTAATATACATCAAATCGTCATTATGATTAAAGACATGAAAAATCAATTGGTGACGATATAAACGTTATCTTTTTTGATGAGTTTAACTATATTGTTGACCAGAGGGTTAAATTATAAGGAAACGGACAAACGATGATGTTGGATACCTTATAAATAGAATAAGTGGTCAGTAAATAAAACATCTATTGATCACGAAGAACTCTCTTTTAGTTTCATCCATGATGGGAAATTGACTAAATCAAAAATACATGGGTGAAAAACTTGGCCAAGTCATTTACTCAACAATAAACTAACGTTATCATTAACGACAAGGTGACAGAAGGGCCAAGATTGATGCAATTGGGACTGGACGGGGGTAAGACAACATTTTCTTTGGAAATAGAGGGTAAGGGTGTTAACGCCACCAAACCACAAGAAGTAAAATTGCAGTTTACTCTATAAGTTAGATAAAACTTGTTTATGGGGGGAAGGCTTTGTCATGTGGCATTAATTAGAATACTTTATTAGAATTTAGATTGAAATTCTCAATTTTCGATACTATTAATATAAGTTTTTTAGTGCTTTGTGGCTTTATACCTAATGTTACAGAGTTTTTTTTTTTAAATAATTTTTCACTTCTAACCCTAAACTTTTCAACCTTTTCAATTTAACTCCTTTTATTTTTTTTTACTTTTAACTCTAAATTTTTCATCTTTTTCAATTTCACTCCAACACTTTTTACTTTTAATAATGCCCCCCTATACTTTTCATCTTTTTGAAGTTTTTTTCGTTTTACGTTTCGTTCTTAATTTTGCGAGTTAACTGTAACACCCTGATATTTTTGATCAAATTCTATAGTATCATGTGACTAAAAATCCTCCATTTAATTGACACTGATGAAGGAGGGGTGAAAATATTAAAAAGGGCTAAAAATATAAGTTGAGGGGTTAAATCTGCCTTAAAGACAAAATTCTGATTTTAGAAGGTCCTTACGGACCGTAAGGGGTACGCTGACAGCAGAATTGAGCTGGCCAGCAACCTTCTTATCCTTGTGCCACCTCTCATGAATCTTTGCCACCATTTAACCATATTGTGACACATAACTTGTCACTAATCATCATCTTAGAGCACTTGGAAAAACTTGGCACATTTCTAGCAATCTTGAATTAGTATAAATAGGTCCTTAGTTTCAGAAAATCAACACACCATTCTTTTCTTTTACTCTAAAACACTTTGGAGCTTGCTTCTGCTTATAGAAGCCTCCTTCTCTAAGTCTAAGTGGTCCTTCTAACACTAGTAAGTGTTCTTTCTAGTCTATTTCAATTTATAGGTTAGTTATTAACCGAAAGTCAAGCAAAATGACTTTTGCTTTGAATTTTGGTTTTGACCATTTTGGTCGAGTGAAAGTTCAAAATGAACTTTGAAAAATGAATATAATAATGAAGGTGTTAATTCCTTGTGATTACACCCTCTGAAAATCACGTTAAGTAGGAGAAATGACGAGTTAAACATTTATAAAATAAAAGTAAAAAACATAAATATCCATTTTATGATGAATGACCTTTTAAGCACCAACTCGTCATTTTCAGTTTAGCACTCTATTCCATGTCAAAAGTCAAGCAGTTTGACTTTTGCTTTGACTTTCGATTCTGACCCGTTTGGTCTACCTTAGAACCTGATCAAGCCCATCATTATGACCATAATAATATAAAGTATAACCCTATGTGATTATACCTTCTGGTCATGTCGTTTGATGGGTCAATTGACGAGTCAAAGTTATATATTATAAAAAGGTCGAAAATGCCCTGTTGGCATAATAATCATTTTAAATCCATATGAAACATAATTTGACCTCAAGAATGGTTATATAACATTATAAAATGTGTCTTGACACACTGGACTCGTCATAGACCTATTCGACCACCCGATACCGTAATCACGCATACGACTAGTTTAAATAATATATATAAACTAGTCAAAATCTGGTCAAATGATTTTAAAACCATTCTAAATCAGAATGCTTGGTTAAATAACCCTTATCCAACGAGTTCGTGCACTCGGACGGGTATAACCACGTTCTATACGGTCAACGTTTAATCTAGCGGAACCGAATGTAATTCTAAGTAGTCAGTCAAAGTCCAAAGGATATATAATGACTCGTGAACATTCTATAGGATAATATTTCCATCCATTCTAGACTATAGAGCCTTCCAGTAAATCGCACTTGAGTTAATAAACTTTGAATTCGGTTGTGCTATTAGAAGCAAATACACTGTGAGGATACAAATAGCATAGGTAAATACTCTTAGCCTATTTTATTTAAAAAATTGGGATATGGCAATAAGCCTCTTAGAGCGGGTATTATATAAATGGGCGAATGCTTTCATAAATATAATTATCTGGTTTAATACAAATTGCTTGATAACTTAAACAATTGGGGGTTAACGGTACCGTGTCCGGGCGTCCCGACTCATCAATGAGGTATGACTATATAAAATACGTGTCGGGGTAGGCATACGCCCGTAAGACGTTCTATTAAAGGAGATATGTACCATAATCATTATAGCAATGACCGGCATATGATTCTGGTTCTTGACTGTATTGACAAGTGTGTAAAATTGGTGACAAGAAAAATATCCCAAGAAATATTAAATGATTGCCTGCGGTTTCTCATGATTGTAAGTGCAGCTCCTGTTGGTAACTGTGCTTTATCAGTTCTGTTCAACAAAGTCAAGCCCAAGTCAAGTTATTGAATAAATTCAGACAGGTATGTGGTACATGGGATCCAAATTTATGAGTTTGATTTGTCAGTACTTTTGAGTGACAAATTCGGACAGTATAATATGTTCATAGCTTGTCCCAATTTGTGATTTAAGTTTATCACTACTTATAGTTTGGGTTGTCCGAACTTATGTATATTCGGACTAGGACAAGGTGTCAGGACTTTATGGGTTTGCCCTAGCCTATATATATGGGTGCATAGGTTAGAATGAGGATCCATCTGTGTGAGATCCACCTCTGTGGTGAACAGCTTTGTGCAAATTCTCACAAACTCTAGAAATTCCTCAACAGTGTGTGCACATTCTAGAGAGCGTGTGACTGTGTGTTAGTGAGAGAAAGCTAGGTTTAGATTTTTGTGATGTATACCAGCTTGTAGATGATGTATACTCTTTCGTTTTATGTAATCTGTGATGACTAATTCAATAATAAAGGGTTTCATCTTCTACATCTTTCTATCTTTTATGTTTATGTTGTTTCTTTTTTTTTGGGGTAAAGGGTTACCCCGATGAATTATGTTTATGTTGTTTCACGTCATGAATCAAGTGCAATGTTGATGTTCGTCATCGATCCGGTGCTTTAACAGTGGTATCAGAGCATGAGAGCATGGTTACTGATTTGGAATGGTCTAACCGCCTCCCGAATCACCATTTCTCTTGATTTGATGTTTGTTTCCGCCAAACATCATGGAGACGTGAAGATTCTTCAGAAAACTTGAAGAAATTGAAGTTGTTCATCGACTGAGATGTTTTCTTATTTTCCAAGTTGCTGCAGATCCAAGGTTTGATCTGAATTTACCTTGTCCGAGTTTATGAGTTTTCTTAAAGAAGTCCGAATTTGTTTATTCTGTCAGAATCTAAGTCTTGTCCGAGTTTGTTGAAATCTCTCGTGTCCGAACTTATTAAGTATAAGTTCTTGTCCGAGTTTGTTGAAATCTCTCGTGTCCGAACTTATTAAGTATAAGTTGTTGTCCAAGTTTGTTGAAATCTCTTTTGTCTGAACTTATTAAGTATAAGTTCTTGTCCGAGATTGTAGATTGTCCGTATTTGGAGAGTGTTGATGCAGATTTTGTGTCCGATGCTTGTCGAATAGATTAGATTTATTTTATGTTGAATTTGTAATAATTAGTGAAATGGTCTAACGAACGTGTATAGACCCGCTCGTTTGAAGTGGTCAAACGAGAGGGTTATTTGTTTGACCGTGTGTGTTTGAAAGACAAAGGGGTGTAGCTATAAATAGCAACCCTTTGTCATTTCAAACACTTGGGAAGTTTTAGGAGGTCTCTGACCTCACCAGGGAGAGATCACCACTTGGTCTCTCCCCGGATGTGTACTCCTTTGGTATGGTTCGGTTAGCTTGTTAACCGGGTCGGTTTGCTTTGTTATGTTATCAAATCTATACAAGTAAGTATTTCATCCGTCTCTAATCTTCCCGTCTATGAACATAATCATGATAATCACGGTTTCGCTCCCGAAACACGGTCCTACAATTGGTATCAAAGCCATGGTACCCGATTTAGTAAATCTAACAGTTTGCTAAGTCACATGTGCTCTAGAGCTCTAGATCTGTGATTTTCGTGATTTTTGTTCAAGATCTAAAAATGGTGAAAAACCGAGATCTGGACCGAAATATTCGGGTCTAGATGAAACAGAACATATACAAGAGTTGGGTTTTATGTTTTACACCTAAATAATCAAGTTATCATCATCAAAAATCATATATACAATGTTTTCGTCAAATCTGCAAAAGAAACAGTGGCTGTGTTCTTGAGATGAGTATGGCGGCTGGTAAGAAACACTAGGGTTTCAACGAAATCGGTTCTGGACGAAATCGTTTTTGGACGAAATCAACATTCATGTTTGACGAAATCACCAGGTCTTCGTCATACACATCAGCGACGAAATCACTAATCTCGTCATCATCCTTCAGCGACGAAAACACTGATTCCGTCATCATCCTTCATTGTACACTCCGACGAACTCACCATTGTCAATCACAGAGATACCACTCCTCCATCTTCTGCCCCGCTTTTGTCGCCGCTCCACGAGCAACGACCCGAACCCTCCCTTGCCGCCACGTAGATGAAGTAGAAGGTGAACGGTTGATAAATTGTTGTGGTGGAGTGAAGAATCGTCGGTTAGGGTTTGGATTTGAGATTTGATTGAGGAGAATTTGGGGAAATGAAATTGGGGATTTGGAATTTTTGGTGCTGTGTATCGAAGGAGAAGATACCAGGTTCATCAGCAGCAGCTCAAGCTCTTTGAAACGAAGAGAGAGAGAGAGAATAAAATTGATGTGGGGCGGCTGCTATGAGGTCTGTGTATTGAAGAGATTTTGATTGTTTGAAGGTATCGCATAGAGAGACTTGAAAGTTGTCGGCTACTGCTTGGTGTTTATCGAAGAAAGAAGTGGTTCTGGTTTTGAGGTTGTATCGCAGGAAGTGTGAAGAGAGAAACCTAGAAGATGATGTCTGCGATTTGTAATTGTCGGCTGATAAAATTTTAGGGATATTGACTTTTGGTTTTTATTAAAATGCCATACGATGAAATGGGCATTTTTATTTGGGCCAAAGTTAAACAATACATGTTGATGGGCTGATGATTTGATTTGGATTTATATGTTTGCACAAACATCTCATGGGCTTCTTTAATTATTGCCATATGTTGGGCCACACCTGATCGAAGGTATCAGCCATCAGGTAATAATTATTATTTTTTTTGCCATATTGGTAATTTTTTGGAGCATGATCTCTTAGGCCCACATGATCATAAAAGAAATTGGTGACAACCGTTTTCTAACGGCTGGAATTTATTATGCCATGTGGTCTCAATGTATTTAATTGGTTGGGATGTATTATGTGCAATCTACTTAAATAAGCCCAATGATTCACTGAATTCTCAATATATCTCTCACCATTCGGGCTCGGTAATTCATGATTAAATCATTGACCATAGTCGGCCCATTCTAAAGCAATTAAAGAGGGAAGTGAAGATGGGATGGATCTTAAAAGTTTATTTGTGATGTCTAAAGTGTGGTTCAGTTTTGGGTAGTGAGTTCAAGATTATATTTGAGCCAAGAATTTTAAGTGAGTTGCAGAATGGGGTCGGGTGTTCGCGAAATTTATTTGAACCGAGCTTCTATTTTCAACGCAAAATTCGTACGAGTTCGACGGGGTGCCAGATTAGTTTGGGATGATGAAAACAAATGATGATTTTTGAAAAATGTGGGGTAGTCACGGTTACCGATGCAAACGTCAAATTTTGGTGACTTGACTACTATGAGCCAAAAACCAAGAACGGTATGTTTACTTCCGCACGTCAATGTTTATGATTGTTATCGGTTATTCGTAAATGTTCGAAAGCATTTTGTTTATTGTCATATTCTCGCATTTGAAAACGAACGTATGAACCTGGAATGTCAATACCGGTCCTAACGAGTTCACAAAGTCTTTGGTGGGATACAAGTCGGATCCTACGGGGTACTAGGCGAAATTTCTTTATTAACTAGAATATGCAACGAAGAAATCTTTTTGTTTATTGTCATATTCTCGCATTTGGTAACGAATGAATGAACCTAGGATGTCAATACCGGTCCTAACGAGTTCACAAAGTCTTTGGAGGGATACAAGTCGGATCCTACGGGGTACTAGGGGACGTTCTTATTCAACTAGAATATGCAAAGAGGAAAGTCGTTTTCGTGATTTTTTGGAACCGAGAACATTCAGTGAAGATTGACGACAGTTCCGCTAAGTGAAGGGAATTGGTGAACATTTGAAAGTTGGCGACAGTTCCTTTGAAGTGGAGGGAATCTGTTAAGGTTTAGAGATCTTACCAAAGAAATGGGGGAATAAAAATTTTCGTATGTTGAATTTCTTCGGTAAATTTCTAAACGCAATCACAGGTGGTAGAGTTTGTGATTTTCTGGTGATACTAACGGTTCGGCGTGGAATGTTTTGCACAGACACATATTTGAGGATTTTAATTAATTCTCCAGCCAGCGTGAAGGGTTTTGCACGGAAAAATACAGGTTTCTAAAGTCTACAGTAGTTACAAAAGCGCTGTTCACTGAAGACCTGGGGAATCTTTATGAAAGCTGATAGTTCAAGACTGAAGACCTGCAGGATTCGGTTTTGGGTTTGATGTTTCTTTGGGATTTTACAGGGATCTGGGGGTAACTCAATTCATTGAGTTTGCAAACGATGTACTTGGTCTAGCTGACTTCCTGAGTACTGATGCTGAAGATCTGCAGTGCATTACTTGGTCGATTCCACAAAGACGGTTTACAGAAGACAGTTCACCAGAAACCTCTACCAATGTAGTATGCTTGAAGATCAAGACTTGATGCAGTTTTTAAAGAATGGAACCCATATCAAATGTCGGTTGGAGTATTGGAAGATCAGCGGAAGATCGGTCAATTGAGCCTTTTGAGGAAATTGCACAACACCCAACACAGATACGCATACTTTGAGGGGGAACTATTATACAAGAAGCATCAAGATACTACTTACCTGGATCATCGGTCAAGGGGGAATTTGTTAACACAGAGAAGATGAATACTTGACTGAAGATCGATAGCAGTTGCATTTTCGGCATTCGACAGAAACGGACAAGGGGGAATTTGTTGATGCAGATTTTGTGTCCGATGCTTGTCGAATAGATTAGATTTATTTTATGCTGAATTTGTAATAGTTAGTGAAACGGTCTAACGAACGTGTATAGACCCGCTCGTTTGAAGTGGTCAAACGAGAGGGTTATTTGTTTGACCGTGTGTGTTTGAAAGACAAAGGGGTGTAGCTATAAATAGCAACCCTTTTGTCATTTCAAACACTTGGGAAGTTTTAGGGGGTCTCTGACCTCACCAGGGAGAGATCACCACTTGGTCTCTCCCCGGATGTGTACTCCTTTGGTATGGTTCGGTTAGCTTGTTAATCGGGTCGGTTTGCTTTGTTATGTTATCAAATCTATACAAGTAAGTATTTCATCCGTCTCTAATCTTCCCGTCTATGAACATAATCATGATAATCACGGTTTCGCTCCCGAAACACGGTCCTACAGAGAGTTGTCAGTACTTAGTCTACCTTGTCCGAACTTATAAAGCATCAGTACTTATCTTTCCTCTTGCCCGAATCTAAAAGAATTTGTTTTGTCAGTACTTAAATCTTCCTTCTATCCGCATTTATTCTTTGGTCCGAATTTGAAGTGTCTAAGTGATCGGAACTTACACAAATATGTCCAAATTTAAGTTATCTATATTCCTGTCCGAGATTGTTTGAATATTTGTCAGAATTTGTGAGTTCTTAATTCCTTATTCTTGTCCGAATTTAGGGTGTTAGTACTTACCTTTATCTGTCTGAGTATAAGAAGTTTGGTCAGTACTTAGTGTCCGAATTTAAAGTTCTTATCCCTTTGTCCGTATTTATAAGTACTTACCATTTATTGTTCCAAATTTGTTAAGGATTTAGATTGTCAGTACTTAAAGTTCTTGATCTGCCTGATTTTAGAAGAGGGTAAGAACTTATTCTTTTTGTCAGTACTTAAATATTCTTTAGTGTCCGAATTTATTTGTTAAATTTGTGGAAGTGTCAGTACTTATCAATCTTGTCTAAACTATTCCTTCTTTGTCCGAATTTGTTGAGTTAATTTGTCAGAACCTGTGATTTTTGAATCCGAATTTGTTGGTTTTTACTTGTAAAGTCCTTATTTATGGATTATATTCGGAATTCTCGAGTTATATTCGGTTTCTAGATTCTCAGTGTACGGATTTGGTCCGTTCTAGAGTTTTCGGACAATGTGGGACTCTTATCGGGCATTTGAAGAGATACGAAGGTGATGTGGCCTGGACGTTGATAGTTTACGAAGAAATAAGGGGAGTAAAAATTTCCTATTTTCTTTGTAAATCGAAAGCTTGTGCGTGAAAAGGCTCGTGTGCGATGGAGTTTTATCACATGTGTTTATGTTTGTAATCAAGTATGGACATGATGAAGTTGGATTCTCGGTTGAAGACTAGTTAAAGATTCAACCTTATTAGTTGATGTTTAGAGTAGAGAAGATTGGTTTCTTGGTCTCTCATCCAAGACGGTTGCTAGTCGATTCTCAAAATAATGTGATGCTTCTTGATAAGGGGAAGATCTCGGAGATGAAAGCCATCGGGGATTCAGTGGATTCGTGAAGATAGGAGATTGATTCATGAAGATTCGTGACGAGATGAGATCATGCATGAAGGGTTGCAGATCATGATCAAGATAGTAGATGTACTTTTACAAAGTTCAGTTTGTTATTAACTTATCGAACTGACTTCATGTCTTTGCGGAAGTTGAAGTGTTCATTGTTGAGCATTGGAAATCCAATGTTTCTTCCTTCTGCCGGTTAGGTTTGAAGATTAAGGTTTTGAGCGATATTCTTACATTGGTTGTAGGTTGGTTCGCGTTAACTTATTTCAGGAGTAGTTTGAGGGGGGGGGGGATCTACAGTGTTTATTTTGAACTCTTAGGTTTCACAAAGCGGCCATTTAAGTGATCCTCAACAAGTCTTTAATTAGAAGGGTTGAAGATCGTTGTGCTCTGCCAAAAAGATTAAGTATCAGCTAAAGTAGAAAGCAGGCATGATATCATCAGTCAAGGGGGAGTCTGTAAGCGCAACATCCGGTGACTGAAGATCAACGATGCTAGACATAACTGATAGCAACACTTAAGGGGGAGTCTGCAAGTGCAGCTCCTGTTGGTAACTGTGTGGTATCAGTTCTCTTTAACAAAGTCAAGCCCAAGTCAAGTTATTGAATAAATTCGGACATGTATGTGGTACATGGGATCCGAATTTATGAGTTTGATTTGTCAGTACTTATGAGTGACAAATTCGGACAATATAATATGTTCATAGCTTGTCCGAATTTGTGATTGTAGCTTGTCAGTACTTATAGTTTGGGTTGTCTGAACTTATGTATATTCGGACTAGGACAAGGTGTCAGGACTTATGGGTTTGCCCTATCCTATATATATGGGTGCATAGGTTAGAATGAGGATCCATCTGCATGAGATCCACCTCTATGGTGAACAGCTTTGTGCAAACTCTCACAAACCCTAGAAATTCCTCAACAATGTGTGCTCATTCTAGAGAGAGAGTGACTATGTGTTAGTAAGAGAAAGCTAGGTTTAGATCTTAGTGATCTAAACCAGCTTGTAAATGATGTATACTCTTTCGGTTTATGTAATCTGTGATGATCTGATTCAGTAATAAAGGGTTTCATCTTCTACATCTTTCTATCTTTTATGTTTATGTTGTTTCACGTCATGAATCAAGTGCAATGTTGATGTTCGACATCGATCCGGTGCCTTAACAATAATAAGTATTTCAAATGATTTTATAAAATGATTTTCAAATGAGTCGTTTAATTGTATTTACCAGCGAAAGCTGACGTATTTTTAAATATTAATCTATAGGTGGCAAATAATGAAATAGGTTGGATACTGCTTGGTCATAAACCATGGAATTTGCGACTCCTTGGCTAGAGACCTGAAATAGTCTCAATTCCATTTTATTGAATCCTACCTTTGGGATATCTATCTTCCGCTGCATATTGTGATAGCTGCTATCCAATCGTCACATGACCCTAAGTCTGGGCCCACCGGAAAATCGGGGTGTGACATTAACACGCTGCAACGTGCGTATGGAATTTAACGTTTTTTCATCTATATTTTACCGCTTGACAAGCCCCCCACAATGCGTCTATTTCCCTGTTTGATATGTTCGTCGCAACGCATGGGCTCTAGATCGACTTAGTTATTCTCTTCTATGTTTTAAACTTTGGTCTAATTTTTTCGCACTAAAACGCCACAACGGGCGTGCGTGGTTCAACGACTTTATTTCTGCTTTTCGTTCGGTGTTATTTTTTGTTTTTATTTATTTTGTTTTTACGAGTTTTTCCAGTGTTGGTGTTTGTTGGCAGTGGTGTGGCATTAGTGTTACCTAGCACGTTTTTTACGCCCTCACCGCAACACGGGGGGCTTAAGACTTGTCATATATAAAGATCATTCATAGTGATTAACTGAGGGTAAAAGAAGTGTAAGCAGTAGGAATGACACTCACATTTACTTAAATAAGTGTAGTGGTTATGTGTGTGAAATTAGGGGTGTTCAAAAAAATCCGGATCTGAAACCGAATAAAAAATATCCGAAAATCCGTGTCCAAAATATCCGAAATTTTGGATAATCGGATTATCTGATATCCTAAAACTAAAAAGATATAGTATGTATATATATATATATATATATATATAGGATTAGGTTCAAGAGTGAACACTTGTGTAGCTTGCGAACTGAGTGAACTAATCCTGGCCATACACGTGTGTAAATCAATGGCCAGGATTTGTTCACTCAGGTCGCAAATACACTAGTGTTCACTTTAGAACCCCACCCCCATATATATATATATATATATATATCTAGGGGACCGCTAAAATGAGAACCACCTCCAGTTGTAAGAACCGTGAGAACTACACTGTACGGGGCGAGGTGGACCAAAATTTTTTTTCATAAACGTAGATGCATGTATTATAAACACATTTGTAAAACAAATTCAAAAAAAAAAAAATGTCGGGTGTGTAGTTTTGAGCACCCAAACGGGACCCGTAAATTTTATTTAAAATTTACGGTACCCGTAAACACAAACTTGTGGTGTTCAAAACTACACACGCGACATTTTTTTTTTGATTTTTTTTACAAATGTGTTTATAATACAAGCATCTACGTTTATGAAAAAAAATTTGGTCCACCTCGCCCCGTACAGTGTAATTCTCACGGTTCTTACAACTGGAGGTGGTTCTCATTTTAGCGGTCCCCTATATATATATATATATATATATATATATATATATATATATAGGGAGCCGCTAAAATAGAAACCATCCCCAGTTGTAAGAACCGCGAGAACCACTTTCAACCAATCAGAATAACGGGTAATTTGGTCATTTCCTTCAAATGTCTAATCTCTCTCTCTCCCTCTATTCAGTAAAGTCACTGACTTTATTAATATCTCTCTCCTCTCTCATCTCTCATCTCTCATACTTCTTCACCCTATATTATCTCACTTTCCTCTCTCTCTTCATTTCAACATTTGAAAAATGCTCAGAGCTTCTATCCTTTCTTTCATTTGAACATCTGATGAAGATGAAGACCCCCATCTCTCATTTCAACATCTGATGAAGATGAAGACCCCCATCTCTCATTTCAACATCTGATGAAGATGAAGACCCCCAAACACCATTGTCTCCCACCTCCACCTCCACCCAAACTCTAACATGTCTTCCAGCTACACCCCCTCCTTCTCCGGTGACCCCTTCCTTCTCCGGTGACCCACTCCTTCTCCGGCGACCCCCTCCTTCTTCCTCAAGTAAACGACCGGCCACCACCATCTGGTGGTGGCGTACGGCGGCGAAAACACATTGTAGAGAGAGAGAGATGAACCATGGAGAGAGAGAGTTGAGTGGAGAGGGTGGCTGAGGCGGTGGTGCACGACGACGACCATGGCGGCATGAGGGTGTTTGGCAATCGCATCTGCGGCGTGAGGGTGTTTGGTAGTCGCATGCCGCCGGTTGCTCCTTTGGCCGTGGGGTGTGCTCCGGTGACCAAGTTCGCCACCGGCAGTGTTGCAGCCGGTTGCTCTCCCCCTTTCTGTCTCCATCTCTTGTGATTTTCTTTATTTTTTAAAAAGCTCCATGTTTTCTTGATTTTTGGTTATGGTGTCGGGTCAATCTGATTTTTGTGGTTGTGGTTAATTTTTGTGGTTGATTTTGACAAATTGTTGATTTTTGTGGTTGAAAACTTGATTTTGTAGAAATTGTTGATTTGTGGTGCCGGTGCTGCCCTGTGGTGCCCCATGGGGCCCGCGCGGTGCCGGTGGTCGATTGAAGTGTGGTTTTGGATTTTGTGGCGGTGATGATGAGAAAAAAACGCATATTTTGATGACGATTGGCGCGGCAAGGATGGTGGAGGGTAGGTTTTTGAACGTGCAACCCCACTTTGCAGCCTCTGATTATCGGAAAATCTGAGCCAAACCACGTTTTTTTCAAGAATCCACTCATTGTTTTGATTTTTGTTTGTTGGTTTTTTTATTTTTTTCCCCAATCGATGATGATAACAATCTATCTGAGATACCTACCGAGTTGTGATTTCTGGGTGCGTTCGTTTTGGGTAAAAAAGGTTTTGTAAAAGAAAAAAGTTAAAACCGTAAACTTTTTAACGTAAACCGTAAACTTTTTACGTAAAACGTAAAACGTAAAGTTTTTAACGTAAAACCTAATTTTTTTAACATAAAACGTAAAAAGTTTAACATAAAACGTAAAAAGTTTAACATAAAACGTAAAACGTTAATAGTTTAACATAAAACGCAAAACGAAAAAACGTAAAACGTAAAAAGTTTAACGTAAAACGTACAACGTAAAAATTTTAACGTAAAACGCACAACGTAAAAAGTTTAACGTAAAACGTAAAAAGTTTAACGTAAAACGTAATAAGTTTAACTTAAAACATAAAAAAATTGAACGTAAAACGTAAAAAGTTTAAAAAGTTTAACGTAAAACGTAAAAAGGTTTTCATAAAACCTAAACTTTTTAACGTAAAAACGTAAAAAGTTTAAAACCTAAACTTTTTAACGTAAAACTTAAAAAGTTTAACATAAAACGTTAACTTTTTTCATGTAAAACGTAAACTTTTTCACGTAAAACGTAAAAACCAATATAATAATACAAAAAAGTTTAACGTAAAACCTAAACTTTTTAACGTAAAACGTAAACTTTTTAACGTAAGACGTAAACTTTTATGTAAAAACTTTTTAACGTAAAACGTAAAACTTTTTCTACGTAAATTGTAAAACGTAAAAAACCGTGTGATAAAACGGCGCCTAAACAAGGGGCGTGAATACGGGACGTAAAAAACGCCGCGTTAAAACGGGACGTAAAAAAGGGCGCGTTAAAAAAACGACAATTAAAAAGCCGAGCGTAAAAAACAACGTGCAAAAATGACGCGTTAAAAAACGATGCGTGAAAAAGCCGGGCGTAAAAACGGTGTGCAAAAACCGGCGCGCAAAAATAATTGTTTTGTTAAAAAAATTTGAATTTAAATATGCTTTTAATAAAAAAAATTTGTTTAAAAAATAAAAAGTAATATAATAAAACAAAAAAGTAATAAAAAATAATAAAGACAAAAAAAGAGTAATTTTACTAAACCACCCTTTTGCATTAAAATATTAAAGAAATAATAAGACAAAATGTATTTAATATTAATTTTAGTTACTTTTAATCTCATTCATCCATCTTGTTGATTTAGTGACTACAAAGTGGTTCTCTCGATTCTTACAACTGGATGTGGTTTTTATTTTAGCGGTCCTATATATATATAGGGTAGGGTTCTAGAGTGAACATCCTCCCAAGAGTGAACTGTGTGAACTTATATGGACCGTTGATTTTCATCATCTTGAGATTATAAGAGAATGGCAAGATCGTAATTATTGGGTTAATTTTATATATTTTATTAAATATAAAAAGGTATTATTGTACATTAACAACTAATAAATATGGAAGGTGATAATTGAATGGTTTAATTGTCGTAATATTTGAAATCTCTCCTAAAAAATAGTGTATTCAAATCTTTTTCAAATATCTAACAATATCTCCTCCATTTTTTTTTTTGTGTTTTATCAAATAGAAGAAGACAGAGAGACAATCGAACGGTGATGAAGATTATCAGGGCGTCGACGAAGAACAATCGAACCAAGGTACACCGATGTAACCTTCATTGGCGACGACAAAATAAACGACGAAGAACAACGTCGGACCGTTCAAATCGCCGGAAAAATCATCTTTTCTTCAACCAATAAAGGTACACAATGTAAATCTTAATCTTTATATGTTTGAGAAAGTAGTTGCATGTTGTGTTCCTTTTATTAATGAACTAAGAACATAAAATCAGAATTAGGGATTGAATGTTGTGTTCTGAAAGTTGTTTAGTAACATTTATTTGGTACAATGGTGTGATTTTTAGGAGTAGTTAATCGATTTCGTGTAAGATTCCTTTGAAGGAGAATGTTGATTTAACAATTTAGCTGATGGTAGAAAAATTCTCGCTGTACACCTGTGTACAGCGTGGTTAACAAAGGATGATTTTTGCTCTGTGTTTTTATTTTGTTGAATAATAAGTTTGATTAAACAGAATGAAGTTTGATTACACATGTGTACTGCTTGGCCAAAGGTGTTGTTTTATTGAATGCAAATTTACAAAATGTGTACACATGTGTACAGCGTGGTTAACAAGGCTGATTTTTGCTCTGTTTTTTTATTTGTTGAATAATAAGTTTGATTAAACAGAATGAAGTTTGATTACACATGTGTACAGCTTGCCCAAAAGGGTTAATTTTTTGAATATGAAATTATAAAATGTGTACACATGTGTAATGCGTGTTTAACAAGGCTGATTTATGCTCGATTTTTTTGATTTTGTTGAATAATAAGTTTGATTATTTGTGCGTTCAGGCCGAGTACGAAAATTGAGAATGCTTTGCCACAGAGGTTGGATTTTGAATGGAAGACAGACAACAACACTATGGATTGCGGGGTCGTTGTCATGAGGCATATGGAAACGTGGTTCGGGATAAGTGTCGAGAAGTGGGATAGTGGCTTCCCACTTTGATAATACCACCAAGAAGGCGTGCTTGACACATTTGAGGAAGAAGTACGCAGTACAACTAGTAACTTCAAAGGTCAACAAGCACCATAAGCGCATAATGGCTGAAGCGGTCGAACATGGGAAGGCGAGCGTAATAGGTTGTAATTAGTACGTCTATGTTGGTTGACAATATAAAACGTGTGATGGTATGATGTTTCCGTTTGTTGACAACATTAAACATGTGGTGTTTTGGTGTTTTGTTTTGAAATAGTCGAACACAAATTTAGTTTTTATTTGTATGGTATTTTTGGTTTTTAGACTGTTTTGTGCCACCTTACTGTACGTAATATAGGGTGATGAATAATAAATTTTATACAACACCTACACAATATACCTGTTCAAAGTTTGTAAACAGAGCAAAATCAGTACACATGAATACTTGTTATATAAATATCCAAGTACACCTGTGTACAGACATAGTATGCAGGTAAGTACACATGTGTACATGTAATATGCAGTATACAAAACACATATTTTTGAACGTGTTACACTACTATACGGATTTATGTTTCATATTTTTCGAATAAAAAACAATGTTGTTTCTATGTTTGTGTATTTTGTAACACATTTTACAAAACGTATCGCTGAATCGTAAATATCTCGTCGCCTATTTTTTTTCTTTTTTGAAGTACCCAAGCAGGTTCCAAATCCTGCTAGCTGTGCGTACTCCTCATACATTGAGATTGCTTGTTCAATCGTACTAAATATAGCTTTCACAAACGGTTTGAATCCGAGGGGACAATTGGTGTCCAGTACCTAGTCCCATTAGGGGTTTCATACACATTACTCACAACCGACTCTGCACAATTTTTTTTTACAAAAAGTACGTTTAATAAAATATTACATACATATAGAAAAGAGGATCATTAGTTGTAAGTAGAACGGATAAGTTGTTCATCGACGAAAATTATGGCGGACCATTAGTTGTAAGATTGCAATAAGGAAAACAATGTATGAGGGTCTTCAAAGGCTCATTAACAAAAAATATGCTATTTACATTGTAACACCTCGTAAATTCATGTCCAATATTATATCGACACGTGTCATGAGCTTTAAACGTGTAAAGAATTGCTTTAGAGGGACTAAAGTTGACAAACAAAGGATCTACGTGTGTAAAAGGATTCAAAGTGTCAACAATGGATAAATATACCTTTCAATAACCCTACACAATGTTTATACCCTTAAACGAATGAATTATGGATCATACGAAGCCAATTGTGGAAGAAAGTGAGAGATTACAAACTACAGGGGGTTAAATGTGTCAACATGTTTAAAGTATACCTCTAAGTGACCTTTTAGCAAACCCGAAGCTTTGTAACGATTAATTATGCTCACAAGAATAAGTGATAAAAATTTCACAAGGTTTCGATAAAGTATGAGAAAGTTATGATAACATTCTTATACGAGGGGTTAAAAGCGTCAACGTTGAAATTTAAGGCTTTTTCGGGTGATCACAAAGTTAACCAAGGACTTAACAAAGTTTGGTTATGTTTTAAGGTCCTTAGAAATCAATTTAGAGGGTTAAAAGTGCAAGAAATAAAGTTAAAACCATGTTTAAAAGGACCAGGGGCTGAAATGTAATTTCTGAAACTTGTGTAACCTGACCCCGGGCCTCATACCGGACGCGTAAGACCCTGCTGGTCTTTTACGCGGGCCGTGTGACCCTCTGTAGCGACAAAAACCTGCAGATGCCTGTTTTCAGCAGGTTAACCGGCTTTGAAGGCCTGTTTTACATACCAGGGGCAGCCCCAATGGTATTACATGCAATAGGGACACCTGGGAACATCATGCAACAATTGTAGACTTGCTTGGCATCATCTTGATCAATCTAATTCACTATATAAGAAACCCATTGTTGCAACATTTCACACACACACTAGGAAACTCTCACAACTTCAATTCTGAAGATTTCTGGAGCTCAAGACCACTTCCTAGAAGTCACTAGTCGTGCATAGGACCTCAGTAAGTGTCCTTAACTTTCCTTAATTCAGTTTTACTTAGTTTATTAGCCTAAAGTCAAACCGTCGTAATTAAGGTTTGACTTCGTGATTAATCACAATTTGACCAGTCAAATCTCGAATTGAAAGTACCTATGAGTTGGTAATTATGTGGGTAATAAACCCTTAAAAGGGCACCCTCTAATTCCCACTCTAACTAGGTCAATTGTCGGGTCAAAGTTAATTATAAAAAGTCAACAGAAAGCTAATTTTCGTATAAACACATAATTAACAATGTAGAAGCCATGCAACCTGTTTTATCACTCATATAACTTGGTAATTAATGTAAGAACATGTCTAAACATGTTCAACCCGACAATTTTCAGTTTAAGCTCGGTTCGGAACCGAAAATCGCAAAAGTAGACTTTTGCTTTGACTTTTAGTTCTGAACCATTAGAACATAGTTTAGAAATGCCTTAGAGCTTTATTAGGACTAGGTTACATGTTAGTATAACCCTCTGTGATTATACAACTTGGTTCATTAGTTATCCGATTCATATGCATGTTTCCATTAAATGCTTAAATGTTGACTATTATGCCCATATGACCTTAAAACGTGATTTTTGAAAATGTAAAAGAATAGAAACCTTAGTTACTGATTTATAAACTTGTCCCTAAAATTTGACATCAGTTTGAGATCTAGATTAGGAGTTATGCTCAATAGCGTAATTAGAAAGCTTTTTATTAATTAAACGGCGTATTTAGCATAAAGCCTATCTAAATCCAATTTTTGATACCAAAATTTTTACCTGCTGATATAAAATAATATTTTGGGATTTTTGAAGATTTTTATTTATTTTTAGGCTGAGCATAACATAGGGTTCTAGCTTTAATTCGGTAATTGTCGGTTTTGCCCTTTTGGCCTATAAAATGAGTTTTACAAATCATTTTGATACCAAACCTTTTTCTACTGATCCAATATGATAAATAAAATATTTTGAACCTTCTGGAATAATAAAAATGTCAGCTTTTTTATAAAACCCGGAAATCGCTTAAAACAGCCTTTTACGCGTTTTTAACGCATAGTATGTATTAAAACTATTTTTAACATATATGACTTGATACCTACTGATATTTTAGGTAAAATTTTATACTTTAATAGTAAGCAAAAGTTTTAAACTCAGATTTCCAGATTTGACCTTTAAACCTTATGTGAAATTACCAAAATGCCCCTTCAGTTCATAGTTTGGTTGTAAATGATAAATTTCACATATATGTAATACCCTACTGATATAACTTATTAAATTAAGTATTTTTATTGATTATATCAGACCTGAAACTCATATTTATATTAAATCTCTTTTATAACCTTTTAAATGACCAAAATACCCCTACGGGGTATAATTTGAGTTTAAATTCGTTTTGGGCATAATAGAAGATATCCTACTGATGTCACAACATATTTAAGGCATATTAACTTAGGAAACCAGTATATGACTCCTGTGGTTACCCGTTATGCATTTTTCGCGTTCGGTTCGGTTTATGTAACTAATTTGCATAAATTGACCGAAACGGGTCAAACCTTATCATTTTTATCTCAAAATCCAGAATGTGTTTAGTTTACCCATATTATACAAGTATTCAAACTTGTCGGGTCTAAATCGCATTCTATTCCGGTCTTCGCTTAATCGTGCGCTTGAACCGTGTAACTTCCTTAAAAACTAACCGGTCTAAGTTTAGGCTTAATTAAGAGCCGTTAGGAATCTAATAGGTTATTAAAAACCTTCGTTCCAGATTAGGAGACCCGGTAAAAGCTACTTGCACTTGCTGTTTGTGATTTATACTTGCTCAGGTAAATACTTGTAGGATCGATTTGACCGATCGAATGAGTCAATTTGAATGTGTTTACACTATTTAGATGGCGGAAACATCTAAACAGCTTAGAATCAGACAGAATAGAGTAGAAAACAGAATAGATTCACTTTTAACACTTGTTCTCTGTTATATAATGACTTGAAAATCCGGCAGCACTTCGTTACAACTTCTCGGAATGCGTACCAACTGAGAACTACACAAACCTATTTATAGGCAACAAGATTTCGCTTCAACATGCTTCAAGAGAAATCTTATCACTTGATTTCGCTTGAGACTTTCATGACATACCTTCAAGCGAAATCTTTAAACATAACCTTAACTTTTACATTTAGATCCCTATACTTCACATACTTGACATAAACAGACCCTAGACTTATCTAACAAGACTAAGATGCAGGCTTTAGACATACTGCACCAACAAACTCCCCCTTGGATACAGCCGCAGTCTTTGTCTTGTCTTTGGGTCTTCAAATAACTCTAAACTTCTCTTTCTCTTTCGCAGGCTCCCCCTTTCATCAAGCTTCTTTGTTTTTAGGATTAATGCCTGGTTTATCAGCAACAAACTTCCTTTTTCTTCAAACTTGTCTTCAGACTCCCCCTAAGACTCTGCTATCGGGATCTTAATCTGAAACTATCACCTGCAAATCTCAAACTTTTATAAGAATAGACATTTTAAATGTTCAGAATTGATGATCTGGTTCTATCACAATTCTATAAAGATTATTAAGAATCCAACAACTAAACCTAATACTTTCAAAAATTTGGTTTTTAATACTTTTCGGATTAAACACCGTTACACCCAGTCAACCAAGTCCAAATCAATGACCTTGGCTAACCAAACTATGAAGATACCGGATTTCTTGAAAAAATTAAGTTCAAATTAATGAACTTTTGAATCATTTTGATCTTTCAATCTCATTTTAATCAACAAACACTTGTACCAAACATTGTACTGCATCACAAGCTTACCCAATCCTCATCAATCTCAGACATGATCTGCACAAGACTTTGAACTTTCGATTCCCAATGTCAATTGTCGAAAATAAATTGAGAAACTAAAATCTTTTTGGATTTTAAACTGAATAAGCTGAAACTATGTACACACAATCTTTTTGTGAGCGTGTTAAGAGATCATATCAGCTGCCGACTAGACACAAGCACCGTTAAGCTATTAATTCATTTTAAGCATTAAACAATTCACGTAGATTGCCGATATACTGATCCTCTTAAATTCTCACAAAACTTTCAATCTGCTCGGGATACAGAATTAGTGTTTTAGGACTTAAACATCTACATGTGTCCCACCTCAGTATATACTCCCGTATCCAAACCCCAGTATACAGTCTTACAGGTGAATATACCTAGATGATATCTGTAAGGGGTTAAATGCGAGGGCCGTGAGAGCTCAGGTCGATCTTTCGATACGCAGAGAGATGCCGGCTTCGACTTTTGGTGGGTCCCCTTTGGGGATCTTCTTTACAACAGCACATGATTAACAATTTTGCAATGTGTTATCATTTTTTATGCTGAGGGGAGGCTTATATTTCAAAGCAGCGTAAAGTATTCTCCGGGGACTAGGCCATTGCTTCCGCAAAATCAGAAGTCCCGGGATAATACCCCAGATATCACTAAGCATAAAGACCTAGTATCTCAGAATATGGGACCCTTCAAACAGGATTTCAGGGGTTACCTATATATCCTGGAGGTGTTCCCCACGTAGATGCAAGTAAATTTTAAGTTTATATCCCAAACTAATCTACTGATTTTGTGAAAACCTATCGGCACATCTTTAGTGAGACTGCTTAATTACATTTTATACATTCCAATTCTTTAGCGTACTGCACCTGTCTAGCTGATGTACTATCATTTCCCTTTTATACACAAACTCATTTTTACTTTTTCAAATGTTTTTGGTTTTTATAGATTTTATCATGTTTTTGTATTTTTCTGCAAACTTTCTCCCCCTAAAAAGAAAAACATATTTTTGTGTTTTTGTTTTTATCGAAAAGCAGAAAATAAACTGTACAAACAAAATTGACAACACGACAAAAGTTCACGTCAGATCGCCGTCCAATTCGGCATCACATTCAACAACCCTCCCAGATTGCAGATTTTTCATTCCATTCAATTTTAAAAGATAATAAAACCTCTTTTTGTCAAATGGTTTGGTATAGAAATCCGCTTTCTGTTCATCGGTGTGCACATATTCAATCCGAATTAATTTTTTCTCGTTACAATCACGAATAAAATGGTGACGGATTTCAATGTGTTTTGTTTTTGAATGGTGAACCGGATTTTTAGTAATGTTAATGGCTGCTTCATTGTCCACGAAAATTGGAGTATCTAAGAATTGCAAACCAAAGTCACGCATTTGCTGTTGGATCCAAAGGATCTGCGAACAACAGCTGGAAGCTGAAACGTATTCAGCTTCACAAGTAGAAAGCGCTACAGTGGTTTGTTTCTTACACTGCCAGGTAACAAGTCGAGTTCCTAAGAACTGACACCCAGCAGTGGTGGACTTTGCGTTCTGTTTGCAGCTTCCAAAATCTGAATCAGTGAAACCAGATAAAGTAAAGTCACCCAATCTAGGATACCACAAACCGATGTTTGGGCAGCCTTTCAAATACCATAGTATACGTTTCACGATTGTCAGGTGTGACTGCTTCGGATTCGACTGATATCTGGCACATAAGCATGTCGGATACATGATGTCCGGACGGGAAGCTGTGAGATACATCAGGGAACCAATGATTGATCGGTACAATGTTTCATCCATCTTCGCTCCATTCTCATCTGGACAAATCCCATGATTCTGTGCAAGGGGAGTGGATGCTGGACTGCAATCTGCCATATCAAACTTGTCTAGCACATCTTTCACATACTTTGACTGATGAATGAAAATTCCGTCAGGCATTTGTTCTACCTGCAACCCGAGGAAAAACTTCATTTCGCCCATTGAGCTCATCTCAAACTTTTTCTTCATCACTAGCTCAAACTCTTTGCACATATCGTCGTTGGTGGATCCAAAAATAATATCGTCCACGTAAATCTCTTATGAACCCGTTGTCCAGCAAGTATGTCGAGAGCGTTTCATACCAGGCTCTTGGGGCCTGGTGAAGTCCGTATAACGCCTTGTCAAGTAGAAACACCTTGTTTTTGTGCTGTGGGTCTGTGAAACCCGGCGGTTGCCCCACATACACTTCCTCTTTGATAGTTCCGTAGAGAAAAGCAGATTTCACGTCAAGTTGATATACTTTAAAATTCTTCCATGATGCAAAAGCCAGAAAAATCCGAATTGCCTCTAGCCTTGCAACTGGTGCGTAGACTTCATCGTAATCAATTCCTTCTTGTTGACTGAATCCTTGAACGACCAGTCTTGCTTTGTTTCTCACCACGACTCCTCTATCATCTCTTTTGCATTTAAAAACCCACTTTGTTTTAATCAACTTTTGATTCTCAGGCAAATCTACAAGTCTCCAGACGCCCAGCTTCTCGAATTGTTGTAACTCCTCCTGCATTGCATTAACCCAGCTCTCCTCGGTCAATGCTTCCCTGTACGTCTTGGGCTCTATCTGCGAAATAAAACATTTCAATGAGACTTCTTTTTGCATATCAGCAACAGATGAATAGAAACATATAAGAGCTTGATCTATTTGGTGTCGAGTTTTAACACCACTTTGCAAGTCGCCGATAATTTGTTCTGAAGGATGATAGGATAATGTTCGTGGCATTGCACTGTCAGGCACTACAACTTCCGATTCCAGATTTGAAATGTCAAGATCCACGATTTGATCAACAACCTCTTCTGTTGTCTCATTTGGTTCCTCGTCAAAAGTAGGAGCGGGTTCCTCCTCTGAGTCGTCAGAAACATCAAATGACGGAGCTGGTTCCTCTGGTTCCTCTGGTGGTATATGAACGGTTCCACTTGGTCCGGCTTCATCATCATGAGTACCCACGTTGGGCATAGGAACATCTAGCGGTCTAGATTCCGGCTCTGGCAAATGACTTTGTTGATACAAGTACATGAGAGCAAGTTCCTCCTCACTTGGCTCGGACGGCAGATGAAACGATTCCCAGAGTTTATCGTAGTCAAATAGGAATCTTTGTCCGGGAAGTTGAGGTGACGGAGTATGCTTCTGACAATCCACATGAAGAACCTGAATCACCTTGCTCAGACATGGTACGAACACCCTTTTTAGTGGGCTGGCATATCCTACAAAGAAACCTTCATTTGATTTTGCCCCAAACTTTCCGTCTTCATCAATGAACGTACACGGTGATCTAAAAGGTTCCAAGAACTCAAGATTCGGCTTGTAACGATGCAGCAACTCAAAACATGTCTTTCCATACTTCTTGACAGTAAGAACTCTGTTCAGTGTATAGCACGCTGCAGATACGGCTTCACTCCAAAAGAAAATAGGTAACTTGGAATCTGCTAACATTGTACGCGCTGTCTCGATTAGGGTTCTATTCTTTCTTTCAGCTACGCCGTTTTGCTGTGGAGTATACGACGCACTGAATTCATGAAGAATTCCCTTTTCATTGCAGAACTCGTACATTCTGTTGTTTTTAAATTCAGTTCCATTGTCGCTTCTAATTCTCCGGATAGGCAGTTTGTATACAGTTTCCATCTTCTTGAAAAGTATCATCAAAGACTCAAATGTTTGATCTTTCCGTTCTAAGCACACAACCCAATAAAATCTTGAAAAATCATCTGTAACCACCAAGCAATACAAATCCCGGCTGATGCTCCTAACATTGACAGGCCCGAAGAGATCCATGTGCAATCTCTCAAGAGGTAACCTGATCGAGTTCATGACCTTCAAAGGATGTGACTTTCGAACCTGCTTACCTTTCTTACAAGCAATACAATCATCATTTAAATGAAAATTTTTCAAGTTTACCCCCTCAACTAAATCATTATGAACCAAAAAATTCATTTTGCGAACATGAATGTGGCCCATCTTACGATGCCACATGATTGAATCTTTTTCTGTTGCTTTGTTTTTAGACACAAAACACTGTTTCTGATGAGACGTTGGCGTTGCTGTACTCATATCAAGATAATAAAGATCATACTCCCGTGGAGCACGCAATAACACCATCTCATCAGGGATTTAAACCCTGGTTTCAAAACCACACATTCAGTTTTTGTAAAATGTACGCTGAAATCTTTATCACAAATCTGTGAAATACTGAGTAGATTGTTTGTCAACTCCACTATGTAGTTTACTTTGTCAAAGGATATCACACCATTTGTCAAAATTCCTTGACCAACAATTCTTCCACCTTGACTCCCAGCAAACCCTACATGACCTCCATTGATGGATTTTACATCATAGAGCAAAGCAAGCGTCCCAGTCATGTGCCTTGACGCACCACTATCCATGATCCATTTTGATAGAATTGACTTGGGCAGCCCCTGCAAACATCATAACAAATTTATTCAAACAATGAACTCCATGACTTTTTGACTTCTGAAACACTTCCAAACACTACATCACACTTTTCATCAATCTTAGGAAAATCAAATGTGACGTTCGAAGCAACAGGTTCCACTTTTGATTTTAACATATTTTCTTTGATTGGAGGAAACTCTGCAAGAAACTTATCAAGCTCAGATTCAAATTCTAGTTTATCATTAGCACCCACTTTTGATGCATAAAATTCCTTTGTTCCTTTGACTTTTCTGTCAACCATTTTTCCAAAAATATTTTGAATAGTAGGATTAAAAGCTTTTGAATCAAACTTTAACTCGTTCTCCATTTTCTTTACCTCAACTGATTGTGATTTGATTTCAACAACTTTTGTTTCATTTTTCAAAATGTTTTCCATTTTTTTCTCCTCAACCGATGGTTTTGATTTTACAACCCAGAATTGATTTTCAAAAGTTTTCGTTTTTGGATAAATCTTTGAAGTCATTTGGGACTTTGAAGATTCACCAATCTCAAATGTCGATTTCGACTTATCTTCCAACTTCAAAGATTCTCCTCTTTTCAAAATGCGAATTGGAGAAACCATCGGCTTTTTGCCCTTTGTGTTAACTGGTGACTTAGGTTGAAATTTTTTAACAAATGGTTTAATGACAGATTTTTCAAAAACTTTCTTGCATTGTTTTGCCATGTGTCCGATTTCATTGCAGCGATAGCAAACTCTTTTATCATATTCGACAAAAGTTGATTTGAACGACTCTTCTTTCAGTTTCTTTGCTGCATTGAAATCGTCAACTGCTTTTTGACTAAAAATGTATTCCTTTTCTTCATCAACACTTGGACCAGCAACAAAAACATCATTCATTTTATCTTTAGGCTTGACAACCTTCTTATCCAACTTTTTCTCAAAACCAATTCCTTTGTTTTTAAAATTGTTACCATTTTTCTTGTTACCATTACCTTCCCATTCCTTTTTCCCAAAGTTGTTGACACGTGTTGTAAAAAATGACTTTTTAGATTTTGAAAAGAATTCTTTGTTATTAACCTCATCAATGTTCATTTCAACCAACCTAAAAACTTTCTCAACATTCTCAATTTTCACATTCTGAAGAGGATACTCGAAATCGGAATAAAGTTTGTCTGTTCCAATCATAGTATATACTACCATAATCGAATCATCATTCGCACTCTTGTCCGATTTCGGTATAAACCGTTCCAAGAAATTACTCTCATCTTCAGAATCTGTAACACCTTTCTCAGATTGTGACTTCTCAGAGTTATCAATCTCTTCATCTAACACCTGATCGACAACAGTTTTGATAATCTGTGATTCGTTGTCGGTGTCGGATGCAGAGAATGTAACATCGATGCTTTCAGGCAAATCATCCTCAATTGATCTCAATTTGAGATTCAAAGCAGCTTCCACCCCATCTGGATATTTCTGTGTGTAATGATTCCACATTGGGGGTGGAACACTCTTAAAAACTGGTGTTTCATCAGGTTGTTTTGGGACAATCTGTTCAATCACATATGAAGATGCTATATAACTCATCAACTTCTTATCAATTCTTTCATTTTCAATTTTTGTTAACTCCAATTCCCTTTTCAATGAAGCAATGGTGTCCAAATGAAAATTGACTTCCACTTGTTTATCAAAAAGTGTTGCTTTTGCTAATTTTGTGGCTTTATCATTTTCGACACTTTCTTCTTTAATCATTTTAACTGTTCTAGCTAGAGTATCATATGCTTCTTTGACTTGTCCTAGATCAAATTTTAACATGTCAGCATGTTCTTTCAATTCCTGAAACTTAGTGTCTTTTTCAAGACACTCCATGCACGGTTGTAAACACTTTTGGCATGGTGTTTCAGATATTGAATCTACTATCTCATCACATTCTGCTTCATAAACAGTTTCTACTTCTAGTTTACCGACATTTTTCGACTCTGACTCAGACAGATTTACTGATTCTTTTCCCTGAACTCCAGATTCCTCTCGTTTGACAGACTCATTACTGACAGACTTAGACTCCTCAGATTCTGAGTCTACCTCTCTCAGTTTCGCCATGAGAGCCTTGTCAGCAATTTCTTTCAATGTGTCTTCGGTCATTTCCTTTGTCACATCGATCATTTCTTCAACAAATTCTTTCTTCTCATCATATCTTGGACACAATCCGGTCCTTGGTTCTTCAAAGAAACCTGCAAAAGATTCAAAAATTTTAGGAGGCATGATAGATCTCAAAGAACTAGTTAATACCTCCTGCTCAGATTTAGATTGATGAACTTCAGCAGCTATTTCTTCAAAATTATCTGCTTTTTCAACAGAAACCTCTTCAACAACTACAGAAACATCTTCAGTAACTGTTTCTGGTTCAGACACTATCTCAGAAATTTCCACAACTTCAGCCATCATTGCCTGTCCATCGCTACCGGGAATATATTTATCCCAGTTAAACCCTGCAGCTACCTTCTCATCGTCTTGATTCACGATCATTGCTTTTTCCGGTTTATTCTCAATTTGTGGTTTTTGAACAGTATGCTGTTGAATTGGTCGATGATAGATTGCTTGCTTGTAGTAGTCGTTGGTGAACGGGTTTTGATGATTGTTTACTTCACGATTCGGACATTCTCTCTTAAAATGACCACGTTCTTTACACTTGAAACACGTAACTTTCGATTTGTCGAACCCTAACTTCTGATTAGGACCTGAGAGACTGTTTCTGCCTGTGATCTCCATAAACCGTTGTGCTCTTCTAACCAAACTTGCCATGCCCCATTTTATATCAATCAGTTCAAGTTCCTCCGGGTCAATCTGGTCGTAATCCTCTTTGGTCATATCAGGATTACCAATCCTACCCGCCACTAAGCCTTCATAAGACTCTAGAACGGAAGCAAGTACTGCAATGTGTTGTCTCGCGGCAGTTTCAGTAATTTCATTTCCATTCTTAATATTCACCGCGATGTTGCACTGCACCCCAGAAACATAAGCCTGATTACTTGAATTTGTAGAGCTTTGAGGTGAAAACTGTTCTTGAGCTTTGAAGTTTGGATCACAATTCGCAAATGGTGAAAAATTTCCAGATTGAGGAGTGTTTGAAGAAACACTTGAGGTGTTATCAGCAATGAACCCTGTCTGTATTTTTGGACTTTGATTTGTTGAAGCTGTAGGGTTGTTTTTGTAATACAACGATACATCTTGTTGAACATTAGCTGATTTCATCTTTTTGATCTTCAGCAGCTCTAACTCATGAGCTTCAATCTTTTCTATGAATAGGCTAAGATTGTAATTTGCAAAGTCTGAATTGTTCTTTAGCATCATCAGGTATGTACCCCACTCGTCATAAGGTAACGCATCAGCTAGTTTGTCAATCCATTCTTCATCTGTCTTTTCAATCTTTAATCTATTCATCTCAAGCACCAAATGACAATATCTTTCAATTAGTTGCCTTGTAGTTTCACCCTTCATACTGGTAAAAATATCAAACTCTTTCTTGAACAATGCCTTCTTATTCTTGATCATGGAATCACTACCTTCAAACTTTGCTTTCAATGCAAACCACATAGATTGAGCATTATCTTCATATTGCAACAATACTAGAATGTCTTCTTTGATAGCCTGCTGGAGAATACTAATCATCTTTTTCTCGGCTTTGAAATCATTCTGTTCTGATTCTGTCAGGCTCTGAATATTCTTCTTGTTATTTAAACCATCAACTGGTGGAACATACTTTTTCTCTATTTTCATCCAACATTCAAAATGATTAGCCTGAACCCAGTTCTTAAATCTGCCTGACCATCCTGCATATTCATCTATGTTCATCAGTTTGGGAGGCTTTTGCATTGTTCCCAATTCGTTTTCCATGTTGACGTTTTGTATAACACTACCCGAGGTTTGTCCTGCTACCATACCACTGCCCGAGAAGAAGTTATAAAACTCTTGGTTTTCCATTTTTAGAAATTTACCGAGTAATTTTAAAATTTTTCACACACACACTTTTCACAAAATCAGACTATCGAACAAGTTCACGAACACTATGGACTATCAGTAATCTCAAGCGAAATCACTCAAACTTCAAGCGAAATCACAGAAGATTTCAAGCGAAACTCACAAATCAAACACAGTATGATTTCGCTTCAAACAGCAAGATCTCAAGCGAAATCAATGGTTTCGCTTCAAACCAAATTTTTATCCAAACACAAACTTTTCAAGCGAAATATACGATATCGCTTCAAGCAATCAAAATATTTCAAGCGAAATCCAAAATTTCGCTTCAAAATACCAACAATCAATCTGCCTGCTCAAGCGAAATCTGGTTTTCAAGTCATTTTTGTCAATTTTAGTCCGAGTTTTAATCTGAATTTCTCAAGGCTTTGTTAAAACACACTTTTACACACACTGTGAAAGTCTTAGTCCATTTTGTCCGTGTTTTCGTCCAGAAATCAATTTTTGTGAGTAAAAACCAACTGATTCAAGTGAACACACTCATAACTGGCTCTGATACCAATTGTAGGATCGATTTGACCGATCGAATGAGTCAATTTGAATGTGTTTACACTATTTAGATGGCGGAAACATCTAAACAGCTTAGAATCAGACAGAATAGAGTAGAAAACAGAATAGATTCACTTTTAACACTTGTTCTCTGTTATATAATGACTTGAAAATCCGGCAGCACTTCGTTACAACTTCTCGGAATGCGTACCAACTGAGAACTACACAAACCTATTTATAGGCAACAAGATTTCGCTTCAACATGCTTCAAGCGAAATCTTATCACTTGATTTCGCTTGAGACTTTCATGACATACCTTCAAGCGAAATCTTTAAACATAACCTTAACTTTTACATTTAGATCCCTATACTTCACATACTTGACATAAACAGACCCTAGACTTATCTAACAAGACTAAGACGCAGGCTTTAGACATACTGCACCAACAATACTTTTAACTTATTTTCCCTTATACGGGCTTGGGGTACGGTATATAAAATACCGCTTGGTCGGGCATTGAATTTTTAATCGTGTGAAGGTTAATTTATTGATATGACCCATTTAAATTGTTTTGTTTGCTTAAAGCCTTTGGGGGATTAATGACCATGTCCCGAATATCCTTGGCATCATTCATAGAAATGGCCACAACTTAAGCACGGGGTGTAGGCATACACCCGCCAGTGCATATATATATAAAAAGGTATAACCGCCGGTTTTGAGAATAACTCGCCGCGGGACTATATCATGTGGTGTGTCTATTAATCTTTAACCCGGTGTTCAACCCGGGCTACTGAACGTATAACGAACATGTAATTCTTTTATAAGTTTATATATAAGTAATTGTCCCAAGTTATAAAATATTTTGTGCCTTATGCATTCAAATCAATTTTCTAAACATTTTCAAAATGAGTCAGTTAATTGTATTTACCAGTGTAAACTGACGTATTTTCCCAAAAAGGCTAAGTGCAGGTACTAATCAGAATAGACTGGCCTCTCCTTAGCATAAATAAGAGTCTTGCAAGCTTAGATGCATTTTAAATCTGATGAACAATGTTTCCTGTTTATTTGATCCGCCTGTGGATCCATTACAGTCCATTTTGTGATACTTTAATATTACTATTTTATTCGGTATGCAATGTGATTCATCTTTTGCTTCAGCTGTGCATTTAAAATTGTGTTATTTAACTATGATGATATCAACTACGTCACGATACTCCCCACCGGGCCCACCGGTAATATGTGGAAATATCGGGGTGTGACAGGTTTGTATCAGAGCCAACATTGAGTGAATTAAACACTAGCCTTTTGTGTTTAATCTCAATGACACAGTAGCACATTCCTTGACCTTCTGAGTCTAGACTTAACATAGGAATACTCTCATCTCTATTCGGAGAATTATTGCTTTCAATTCTATATATTTTTAATATGTCGCCAAGCATAGAAGCCGTAATGGAAATTCTCCCCATTCGAAGCCTAGGAATGCCAAGCTTTGTACTGCGACTAGGATAAACGTGCAACCAAGGAGAAAACATTCAGAATTAAAATGAAGAAGAAACTCCTTTTGCTGAAGTTCGTTTCCTTAGTAAGTCCTTAAAAGGGCGTACTTATCTTTCAGTCCCTTCGTGGACAACATTATTTCTTTCAAGCCCCGTTTAGGGCAATTCTGTACCTCTTTTGAAATCATTGGAATGTTTTATCTAAATTTCATTTTTATCATTATATATGAATATAATATATGAAATAAATCAAAAATTTCATTCCTTCTATAAGATCTGCCATTATAATAATACCAAAATCTAAAAAGGGCAAGACCTAGTCCACGTGTCATATTAAGACAGGACCAAGATGGTAGATCCTTATTAAGATGCAGATTCTTGTTAACATCTGAAAACATGTTAACACTCCTGGAAAAATGTGATTCGATAAAATCGCATAAGTCATCCTTATATTGGATTCTTCCAAATCCTTTTAATTAATTAAAGCATCCATTAGGGATGTAATGCCTACGGGCTATACTCATTGTCATATAAGACAAAAGACAGTCGTGGTCTTCGACCCCCTGTTAAGAAGAGGTAATGAATTATAATTAAAACCTCAATACCTTGATCCTGTAAGATCATGAATAAAATTTTAAAATTGTCCATGTGACTTGGCCATTCTGCCATTAATATATTTTAAATTATAACTAGGGATTATTATAATGAAAAATCCTGAATATATATATGCCTAACAAATTAATCAAAATGGTTTCTTAAATACCATGATTAATAAATCATCTAGAATGATAAAACTATTATAGACTTCTGAATAAATTAAAATCATTATTTTATGTTGCAATCAAGCTACATGCCTGGGTCAAACGAAGTCAACAGTCACCCCAGAGATAATCATGACACTCCCAGAGTCAATGTAGCAGGAGCGGAATTGCAAGCATTGATAGACAATGATGTTACACGAGCCTTGGACATGCAGTTCAATGAATCCAGTGGTACTCATGTCAGGACCCAGTCTGTAACAAACTCTAAACCACCCTCTAGAACTCATACCACTCATAAGAATGATTCTCATCACTCATCAAACCAGAGGAGTGTTCCATCTAAAAGAATTGTGCTAAATCAAGAACCACGTACTATGGGTTGCACCTATAAATATTTTGTCTCCTGCAAACCCAGGGATTTCACTTGGGAAAAAGGAGCTGTCGACTGTATGACATGGTTGGATGAAATGGACACCGTGGTCGATATCAGTGGTTGCGCTGATAAGGATGTAGTAAAGTTTGTATCTCAGTCATTCAAAGGTGAGGCACTAGCTTGGTGGAGGTCTTTGATCCAAGCTACTGGGAAGATCCCATTGTACAATCTGACATGGGATCAGTTTGTTGCTCTCATTAAGGAGAACTACTGCCCTCAGCATGAGGTTGAAAAGATTGAAGCTGATTTCTTGTCTTTGGTTATGAAGAACCTGGATTGTCAAGCCTACCTTACGAGCTTCAATACTATGTCAAGATTGGTTCCTTATATTGTGACACCGGAACCCAAGCGGATAGCTCGATTCATTGGGGGTTTAGCCCGAGAGATCAAGACCAGTGTGAAGGCCTCCAGACCAGCTACTTTTAGGTCTACAGCTGATATATCATTGTCTCTCACTTTGGACGCGGTCAGGCAGAGATCGCTGAGAAACACCGATGCTGAAAAGAGGAAGCGTGAGGATGACAACTCACGACGTTCAGACAAGAAGCATAAGGGAAACAATGACCACAAAAAGAGTGCTGGAACGAAAAAGGATGGTCAACAATCGGGTGATAAGCCCAAATGTAAAGTCTGTAAGAAGCACCATTTCGGGAGGTGCAGGTATGAATCGAAATCCCAGTCACAGCCGAGAGCTTGTGGGATTTGTAAATCTTCTGAGCACAAGACACTAGACTGCAAGAAGATAAAGGACGCAATGTGCTACAACTGCAACGAGAAAGGGCACATCAAGTCCAACTGCCCGAAGTTTGCAAAGAAGGCTGGGGATGGGAAAAAGACCAATGCTAGGGTCTTCCAGATGAACGCACAGGAGGCGATCCAGAACGACAATGTGATAACATGTACCTTCCTTATAAATGATGTTTATGCAAGGGTGTTATTTGATTCTGGAGCAGATAAGTCATTTGTTGATGATAAGTTTTGTAAGTTGTTAAATCTGCCTGTTAGAACCCTAAGCATAAAGTATGAGGTTGAATTAGCAGATGGTACCATAGAAACCGCATCAACCGTGTTAGATGGATGTTTCATATCCATTAGGAACCACTCCTTTCCGTTATCGTTGCTTCCTTTGAAATTAGCTGGTTTCGACATAGTAATAGGCGTGGATTGGTTATCTCATAACCAAGCCCAGATTGTTTGGGACAAGAAACAAGTGGTGATCAAGACTCAGTATGGTGAGCCGCTTACCATACAAGGAGATACTCAGTATGGATTGCCTAAGCAAGTGTCTGTGCTTAAGGCATCAAGGTGTATGAAAAAAGGTTGTGTCATTTATATGGCACAAGTGACTATTGATGAGACAAAACCCAAGATTGAAGACATCCCTGTCATTTCTGAATACCCTGATGTATATTTCCTGAAGAACTACCTGGTTTACCCCCAGATAGGCAAGTTGAGTTTAGAATTGACATTATACCTGGAGCAGCACCTGTTGCAAGAGCACCTTACCGGTTAGCCCCAACTGAGATGAAGGAGTTGAGAACTCAGTTGGATGATTTGTTGGCAAAAGGATTTATTAGACCTAGCTCATCTCCCTGGGGAGCGCCTATTCTGTTTGTTAAGAAGAAAGATGGATCAATGCGGTTGTGCATTGATTATCGTGAGCTAAACAAGGTTACAATCAAGAATAGATATCCATTGCCCAGGATCGACGATCTGTTCGATCAGCTCCAAGGAGCAAGTTACTTCTCCGAGATTGACTTGAGGTCGGGATACCATCAGCTGAAGGTTAGAGATGAAGATGTGCACAAGACTACATTTAGAACTCGATATGGTCACTACGAGTTCTTAGTGATGCCTTTCGGACTCACTAACGCACCAGCAGCATTCGTGGACCTCATGAATCGCGTTTGCAAACCCTACTTGGACAAGTTTGTCATTGTCTTCATTGATGACATTCTTATTTACTCGAAAAATCAGGCTGATCATGAGAAGCATCTTCGTTGTATTCTTAAACTTCTTCAACAAGAAAAGCTTTATGCCAAGTTTTCAAAGTGTGAATTTTGGCTTCGTGAAGTCCAATTCCTTGGACATATGGTTAGTGAGCATGGTATCCAGGTGGATCCCGCTAAAATTGAAGCTATCATGAATTGGCAAGAGCCGAAGACGCCCACAGAGATTCGCAGCTTCTTAGGTCTGGCAGGATACTACAGGCGTTTTATTAAGAACTTCTGAAGGATTGCAGCACCCCTAACTTCGTTGACTAGGAAGAATATTAAGTTTGATTGGGGTCCTAAGCAGCAAGAATCCTTCGATATTCTTAAACAGAAGTTAAGCAATGCTCCTGTGTTGACATTGCCTGAAGGGATTGAAGAATTTGTAGTTTACTGCGACGCATCGCACACTGGCATGGGATGTGTGCTAATGCAGAAAGGTAAAGTTATTGCATACGCTTCCCGACAATTAAAAGTGCACGAGAAGAATTACACCACCCACGATTTGGAGTTGGGTTCCGTTGTGTTTGCACTGAAACTTTGGAGGCATTATTTATATGGTACCAAGTGTGTGATCTATTCTGATCACAAGAGCCTTCAACATCTGTTTAATCAGAAGGATCTAAACATGAGGCAGTGACGATGGATGGAGACACTGAAAGATTATGATTGTGAAATCCGATACCATCCAGGTAAGGCGAATGTGGTCACCGATTCTTTGAGCAGAAAGGAAAGGGTTAAGCCCATTAGAATCAATGCCAAGAGCATTGAATTAAAGAACAGTTTGAATGAAAGATTGTTAGCCGCTCAGAAGGAAGCCGTATTAGAAGCTAACTATCCTAATGAAAAATTGGGAGTAACTGCTGAGCAGTTATCTTATGGCAAGGATGGAATCCTAAGATTAAATGGACGAATATGGGTTCCAATCTATGGAGGACTACGAGATGTTATCCTCCAAGAAGCCCACAGTTCTAAGTATTCCGTTCATCCTGGAAGTGACAAGATGTACCAGGATTTGAAGGCAAATTATTGGTGGATAGGCTTGAAGAAGTCTATAGCTACTTATGTAGCCAAATGTTTGACGTGTGTTCAAGTTAAAGCTGAACACCAAAAGCCGCCAGGTCTGCTACAACAGCCTGAACTTCCCACCTGGAAGTGGGAAATGGTGACTATGGATTTTATCACCAAGTTGCCAAAGACGAAGAGAGGAAATGATACTATTTGGGTTATAGTGGATAGACTGACTAAGTCAGCCCACTTCTTACCTATTAAGGAAACGCACAACTCAGATAAGTTAGCTCAACTGTACGTGGATGAGATTGTAACTCTCCACGGAGTGCCAGTGTCTATCATCTCGGATAGGGATACGAGGTATACATCGCACTTCTGGAAAAGCTTCCAGCAACCCTTAGGCACTCGATTGAACTTCAGCACAGCGTATCATCCTCAGACGGATGGTCAGAGCGAGTGTACTATTCAAACACTCAAAGATATGATACGAGCCTGTGTTATTGACTTAGGAGGAAGTTGGGATGATCATCTTCCATTAATTGAATTTTCGTACAATAATAGTTATCATTCCAGTATTCAAGCTGCACCTTTTGAAGCTTTGTATGGAAGAAAGTGCAGAACGCCCGTTTGTTGGGCAGATGTTGGAGATGTCCAACTAACAGGACCTGATATAGTCCTGGAGACGACAGATAAGATTGTATAGATACGCGATCGTCTCAAAGCTGCCAGGGATAGGCAGAAAAGTTACGCAGATAAAAGGCGTAAACCTCTAAAGTTTGAGGTTGGTGACAAAGTGTTACTTAAAGTATCACCCTGGAAGGGAGTGATGCGATTTGGTAAGAAAGGTAAGTTAAGCCCAAGGTATAGGTCCATTCGAGATCATCGAATGTGTCGGATCACTGGCTTATAAGTTAAACTTTCCTAAAGAGCTCAGTGGTGTTCATAACGTATTCCACATCTGCAATCTGAAGAAATGTCTAGCTGATGAATCACTAGTCATGTCGCATAAGGATGTGCACATAGATGAGAGCTTAAAGTTTGTGGAAAAACCTTTGTCGATCGAGGATCGACAGGTTAAGAAGCTTCGAAGGAAGCAAGTGCTGATTGTAAAGGTCAAATGGGATGCCCGTAGAGGTCCCGAATACACGTGGGAGGTAGAGTCCACAATGAAAGAAAAGTACCCTCATTTGTTTCAGTAAATCTCGAGGTCAAGATTTCTTTTAAGGGGGTGAGGATGTAACACCTCGTAAATTCATGTCCAATATTATATCGACACGTGTCATGAGCTTTAAACGTGTAAAGAATTGCTTTAGAGGGACTAAAGTTGACAAACGAAGGATCTACGTGTGTAAACGGATTCAAAGTGTCAACAATGGATAAATATACCTTTCAATAACCCTACATGATGTTTATACCCTTAAACGAATGAATTATGGATCATACGAAGCCAATTGTGGAAGAAAGTGAGAGATTACAAACTACAGGGGTTAAATGTGTCAACATGTTTAAAGTATACCTCTAAGTGACCTTTTAGCAAACCTGAAGCTTTGTAACGATTAATTATGCTCACAAGAATAAGTGATAAAAATTTCACAAGGTTTCGATAAAGTATGAGAAAGTTATGATAACATTCGTATACGAGGGGTTAAAAGCGTCAACGTTGAAATTTAAGGCTTTTTCGGGTGATCACAAAGTTAACCAAGGACTTAACAAAGTTTGGTTATGTTTTAAGGTCCTTAGAAATCAATTTAGAAGGTTAAAAGTGCAAGAAATAAAGTTAAAACCATGTTTAAAAGGACCAGGGGCTGAAATGTAATTTCTGAAACTTGTGTAACCTGACCCCGGGCCTCATACCGGCCGCGTAAGACCCTGCTGGTCTTTTACGCGGGCCGCGTGACCCTCTGCAATGACAAAAACCTGCAGATGCCTATTTTCAGCAGGTTAACCGACTTTGAAGGCCTGTTTTACATACCAGGGGCTGCCCCAATGGTGTTACATGCAATAGGGACACCTGGGAACATCATGCAACAATTGTAGACTTGCTTGGCATCATCTTGATCAATCTAATTCACTATATAAGAAACCCATTGTTGCAACATTTCACACACACACTTGAAAAGTCTCACAACTTCAATTCTGAAGATTTCTGGAGCTCAAGACCACTTCCTAGAAGTCACTAGTCGTGCATAGGACCTCAGTAAGTGTCCTTAACTTTCCTTAATTCAGTTTTACTTAGTTTATTAGCCTAAAGTCAAACCTTCGTAATTAAGGTTTGACTTCGTGATTAATCACAATTTGACCAGTCAAATCTCGAATTGAAAGTACCTATGAGTTGGTATTTATGTGAGTAATAAACCCTTAAAAGGGCACCCTCTGATTCCCACTCTAACTAGGTCAATTGTCGGGTCAAAGTTAATTATAAAAAGTCAACAGAAAGCTAATTTTCGCATAAACACATAATTAACAATGTAGAAGCCATGCAACCTGTTTTATCACTCATATAACTTGGTAATTTGTAAGACCCTTAATCCATTTTAATCGGTTAACCAATAAATTTCAACTATAATAGTGTATTAAGATTTAATATACACTTAAAAATACGAGTTTGTTTAAACATTTTATTAAATAAAATCATTCCAACATTTTGTAATTAAATTCGCCATTTTAAAAAGTGACGACGAAACTATTCGCGGAAGCTTTAATCTCGACCGTGTTCGGTTCCTCATCGGGCTCGGTCGTCATCCGGTACTACTAGGCAACCTACATTCCATAAACATGAAATGATTTTAGTCATACGTGGTTTAAAACGTGTTTAACGGATTCGCGAAACAAAACTTAACAAAAATAACTGGGTTCCACCGTAACTTACGGCATCCACCGTAAGTTACGATGGCCACTGGGATTTCAGGGGCTACCGTAAGGCAATAGAATACCACCGTAACAACTTTCGTTGCTACCGTATGTTACGGTAGCTACCGTAACTTACGGTAGCTACTGCATGTTCTCCACATTTGCAGTTTTGACCCGTTCATGTATAAATCAAACAAAAACAGGTTTGTATGCTCCCTATACTCATGAAATTCATAATTTTAATAACTCCTATCATATTAGGTTCAAGTCACGAGTTTCTTACGTAATTAGAACTCGTTTACACTCAAGTGCTTATTTTGACCCGTTAAGGGCATTTAAGCACTTTCTAGCTTAAAATCGTTTTCGAATGGTTCTAGCATTACATTACCACATTTCTTACCGTAAAATTTTCCCATGACAACTGTATTTATTGTAACACCTGTGCCTCCACGGCCATCTAACAAATACCAAACCAATGAAATATTATATTTCATACTTGGGATTTGTAAAATTATGTGTATCATTTTGCACATATCAATTCTTGTTCGATTTCAAACTCTAAATCGCTTTCTGGAAGGTTATACGCGCACTAATGCGTAAATATAACCAGTTTAATGCAACAAACACTCTGGAATAGTGAAATAGGTTTAACATACCTAAAATAACCTTTACATAACTTAGATATAAGTTTTGGAAGGTTTGGTGTGGTGAAATCGAAGTTAATTCGCTTACAGGGACTAAACTTGACAAACTGCGAAAGTATGCCAATTTGAACTGTAACAGACATTCCGGAACATGACCATAAGTTAAACATACCATAAATATCCTTTACATAGCTTAGAAATAGGCTTTGAGGGGTTCGGTGTGCTAAAATAAACTTTTGTGTCATTCAGGGACTAAAAGTGTCAAAAAGTGCACAAGTTTGCATTTTCGCGCATAACTTACGTTCTGAATACATCTGGACATCCAAAAATTTATGTAAGCATGACTACATTATATTTTAGTGTTCGCCTTAAGAAAAATCCATTCGTCGCATCATTTGGATCGTTTTTCGCGCTTATGCGCATTCCGTCGTAATTAAGCGAACATCGCGTTCGTACGACCAAACGAACCAACGTCCGACATATTTTTGAGCATGTTTCATGTCCACAATGTTTAGGCATCATTTTAGGGCCTTAAAGTTGGCTTGACGGGCCTTAGAAGTGCCGGAAATGGGCTGAATACACAACAGGGACCAAAACTGCACATCTGCCAAACTTGAAGGCTTACGGACCGTAAGCCTTACCTTACGGTCCGTAAGGTATCTCCAGCAGATCAGAACCTTCTTAAACAGCTGTTAACAGCTGCAAACCACTCATAATCCCAATGCCAAGTGTTGATCTCTTATGGTAAGTGACCAAATGAGCCACCATAAGCTTCCGACACTTGTACGGGTGAGATCAAGGCACGTTTCCCGATAAACGATCCTAACGGTGGTGCATTTACTATAAATACCCATCCATACTCAACCCCAAAACCCACAAATCTGATTAAGAAAGCTCTAAGTTGGAACCTTCGTTTCATACCTGAGCTATTTTTATCTGGGTTAGCATTCGGGGACCCTTCGTAAGTATTCTTTCGTTCTTTTCCTTATTTTTACTGCTTTTCGAGTCAGAAAGTCAAACTTTGTTTGACTTTCAGCGTTGACCAGTAATGGTCAATGCGAAGTTCGTTAGAACTTCGCAACGTGATTGTAATCACGATGGTCATAGTCCCTTGGGACTATGCCTACTGATTACCACATTGTCTAGGGTCGTAGGGTAGGCGATCTAATAAATCGCCTATACCTTCGAACCCGACCCAGTTTGGTCGATCATTAGGATCCGACCAAATACATTAGGTGACCATAGTGTAGGGAATAACCTTCCGAGGTTATACCTTATGGTCACGACGTTTAAGTAGTTGTATGATAGGTAGTTTATATGCCTTAGGTAAATTACCAGAATACCCTTTTCATACATAATTGGTAATTTAGCATATGTAACCTAAACTTTTGTCACGTAACTGATTTTGTAACATGTTTAGGCATATAATACTTGTCATAGGACTAGTTAGGCGGTCCGAACGCGTTTCACGCGCACGACACGTTAAAGTAGCATAAGCTTCCTAAACGGGTCGTAATGGGTCGTAAACAATTATGTTAAGTTTCATTTAGCATGTAGGCTTTGTTAAACCATATCACGTGAGTTCCGACACTCATTTGGTTTACAAACCCTAATGCTACCCAGTCTTCCGAGATAGGTCCGGTTTATTAACATAGTTACCTATATTAGGTGCCGTTTGATTTCCGTGATCTCTAGCATTGCTTGGTGGTTATCTTAAGACTTCTGAGCAATCTCAAGTGAGTACATAGACCCCTCTTTTACTGTTTTCCAAACTGTTTTGGGGTGAAACACATGTGCCTACTTGTTACTTTCATGTTTTCCTGTTTTCACATCATATACTGCTATGTTATTAGTACATTTTAGTACATGATTTCATTACTTTTCTGCTATGTATGTTGACTGATAACATGCTAAGCACATTGATTTACATTACTTTTCTGCTATGTATGTTGACTGATAACATGCTAAGCACATTGATTTACATTACTTTTCTGCTATGTATGTTGACTGATAACATGCTAAGCACATTGATTTACATTACTTTCCTGCTATGAATGTTGACTGATAACATGCTAAGCACATTGATTTACATGACTTTTCTGCTATGTATGTTGACTGATAACATGCTAAGCACATTGATTTACATGACTTTTCTGCTATGTATGTTGACTGATAACATGCTAAGCACATTGATTTACATGACTTTTCTACTTTGTATGTTAACTTAGCATACTTAGTACATCATTTTACATTGTATCTCTGTTGCATATGTTCCAGTAACATATGGACACATTGTTTTACAGCTCTACCTTGTATGTTTACTCTAGCATACTAGGTACATTATCTTCATCACATGCTTACATTTTGGTATGACATTTGGTTTGTTTAACGGGTCTATATAACATTCATTAACATTTGCTACGCCGCTCGGGAGTAAGTAGTGGTACCATAGGAATTGACAAATCCCATTCCTGACATCCCGGGTTTGTTTGGATGTAAGGAATGACTGAATCCGAATACAATTCTTTTGATAACCTTGACTGAAAGGGTTATCCGACTGTCTCAAGGCTTGAATGTTTGCGTTTAACATACTGCATAAGTGTTTGTATCGGTAAAGCATGCATTATTCTACAAAACATAACTTTGATTTAAACCAAGTTTTACTTCAATACTTTGTTTTGTACATTTTTAATTATGGTTTAAGTAGTCTTAATTTTTACTTACCATACATATCATTTTGGTTATACATTACTTGACTACTTTTAGATTATAAACATTTGACATGGATATTTGACATAGACATTTTGACATGATTTACATCTTGACATGAACATTTTACATTGTTTGGTTTGGTTTGATTAAGTGATTAAGTAACAATGCGTGTGTAATATGATACAAGCATGGTGGATACGCCGCTGGTACTTCCTATATATAAGTGTTTGTATGGTATTACATGTCGTAACGTTATTTGAATCATTTCAGTTTGAGACATAGAACATTTCATACAAATAACATACTTTTCACAAGACATTGATTTATAAAACTTATCTTATGCAAACACATTTTACTTGGTTATTCATTTAACCTTACATTTATTTATACTTATCATCTGATCTTATCGTTTTTCAAATGATTTAAAAGACAAAGCAAATAACAAGGTTCATGACTAAACATTTTCTCAAACATAAGTCATGAATCTTATTTTCACAAAACCTATGTATCTCACAGGCATTTTTATGCTGACGTACCTATTTTCACATGTGTTTTTCAGGAACTGTTGCATAAGATGGTCAAGATATACATAGACAGACTTGGGCTTTAGTGACAATAAAAGATGCAAGACTAGTTAATTATGTTGTATTTCTTTGTTTGTTAAGACATTGTAACACTTTTAATCAATAAAACGAAACTTCTATTGCCATGGATTTGAAACAATTAATTCTGTTACAACACTCCCCGATATTTCCGCCACGTTTTGTATGTTCTACGTGGTCGGGGTGTGACAGAAAAGATGGTATCAGAGCCAATGGTTATAGGGAATTAGGTTATTAGTAATTAGTAATGCTTTGACCTAGTCTATAACCTTCTTAGGACCCTAACGCGAGTTTACTTGCGTTTAGTCATAAAACAATACTGTCGCCTATCCTTAGGCGACAACCGCAACAAGAACGTGAATTTCAAAACCGCTTTGAAAACTAATCATCTGTTCTAGGATGATTGATTACTAGGTTTTGAACCCTCTATTGTAAGGTTTTGAACTCTCTGTTATATGGTTTTGAACCCCTTTGAGTTTTCAAAATCTCGTCAAGGTTTTGGGTTTTAAATAATGTGAACACGTGCAAACTGGAAGGGTGAATGCCTGTATTCTGGGTTTTCTGGCTAGGCAAGCACTTCGTATACATCTCATCAGACGCGAGACCAGTTGTGCTTACCTGGGAATTCTTGGGATGAGTGTTCACTTATAGGCGAGCATGTCTTCGCGATACATTATTTTTGACCCATTTACTTTGAATTGTCACCATCTCATTTGTTTGCCTTAGGTAACAAACAAATGATCACAATTTTCATTCGTTACCATTCTGTATTGATTATCCGATAACCTTTCACTCGTTTCTTCCTCTGTCTTTCATTTCCTTCTAGAATGTCTATTCCTCTCAGCACTGGTCAAATGCCCGAACGAACAGCCAAATTTGTTCAGCAAATAGGCGAAGTGATTCAGAAGACTGTGGATTTAGGCATTGCCATGGCTCGTCTCCAGGATGAAGCCACTCAAGAGTCACCAAGACAGGCAGGACCTAGTCAGGCGACAACACCATCAGCCAAGAAACCAATCGAGGAATCAAAGACCATGGATGAACGATCCCCTAAGAAGTCAAAGAAGCGAAAGGCTTCTCAGAACTTCGCCGTGGTCGCTAACAATGGTCAAGTCGTCCCCAACCAACTAGCTCAACCCCCTGCTAGGAAGCCATACAACGGAACTGCACCCTTGTGCAACCAATGTAGCCTCCATCATCACCCTAGTGTGAGGTGCCGCAAATGCCATATTTGTGGACTTATAGGTCATACGGCAAGGGTTTGCCCAACTGCAGCTGTACCAAATCAAGCTGGCGACACTCCTGCTCAAGCTCGTTTTTCACGAGGGTCTTGCTACAACTGTGGCGAGATGGGCCATTTCCAAAGAGATTGCCCAAAGCTTGCTAATGCAAATTTGACCCACGGATGAGCAGTTGACTGAGTAGAAGATGTTGCTGTCTTATGCTTTTGTTCTTTTGTTTCCTTGTAATGTGAAACAATATGTCTTGTTCATAAATAAAAGTTGTTGTTCACAATTCTGCTATACAAGTATCATTACATGTGTTTATGGCTTTTCCCTATAATACCTGCACTAAGGAACTATGTTCCTTACAAACTACTCTTGTGATTTCTCTCTTTCAAATGATTGCTCATGATTCCCTCAAAAATTTTAAGTACTCGTTTCATTCTAAGAAACAAAGTACAGAGAATAAAGTGACATTATGAGTGATCATGCTTCTGCACATCTGTGCTTTTGAATCCTTGGTTAGATAACTAAGGATATTTTCAAATCTCATTCCCATTACGTTTTGATTTTTCAACATACACAGTACCAGTATTTCAAAACAATCTTCATGATCTCAAAACATTTCATATAGTTTGAAAACAATTTTTCTAGATGCATGGTCTATGTTATTTCAAAAAAAAAAAAAAAAAAACATTGGCCATGTTATCAAAACCAACCTTTCTAATTTCAAAATATTTCATATAGTCTGAAGACAATATTAACACAATACACTTTCTGATCAAGTGCATGATTTCGAAAAGCATCATTCATGTCTTTCAAAAACCTTATACATAATTTCAAAATTCATCTCGCATGATTTTTAAAACATTTTTGTAAATATATCTACCTAATACACCTACTTTATGATTTCAAAAAAATATTATATATAAGGTTTCAAAAACGGTAAACACATTTTCTTAAAAGAACCCCATGCATAGTTTTCAAAAATATTTTCCTCATACATTGACTTAACCTTCAAATTCCGCTTCATATGTCGCCTTGACATATCTAGCATCTCAACTTCATAAGCATTTTTACTTCATGTTTTGACATAAGCACGTCCAGTGCATGGTATCAAAACATCTTCAACTTCTAAAGTCCATATGGGATCTTTTTATCTCCACAATTAGACCCTTGTGGATAATCATCATTCAAATCAGAGTCCTTAATTGGATTCCTTATGTACCTTAATTCGAACACTTCGGTTCCTAATAATCGAAATCGAATTTTCTTTTTGAATCTTTCTATCTTTATAGTTGGATTCTTGATAACGTTTAAAGTACCAAATGAAATCCACGGAATGGATTTCCTAGTGTGCTTTAAATGCATATACGCAATTTACAAGACAAATTAACAAACAATTTTGTGGTTATGTGACTATGTGTTTACTCATCTTATGTTTTCTTTTATGCATTTTTGGTGTTTTTAAAACTCTGGATATTCTTTATCCAAATCCTCGCAGAATCTTTCATATCTTCATATGAGAGATTCGTAGCAGGGTATTCAAAAGGTACTACCTTAAATCCTTAATGGGCTTCTATGTAATAGTTAAGACCCTTGGATTGATATAGTACTACTCCGTGATTCATTATAGTCCCTTTAGGGGTCTAATCAAAAAGATTGATTCACAATTTGGTTAAAGAACGACATCTAGTGATGTAGCTGGACAGACTCCTTGATAGTCTATTTAAATCATTTATTGATTTATTCTAAAGGACTCTATGGCGGTCTAGTCACACTCATCACAGGATTGTTCATTTGGTTTCACACTACACATTATAAAATAGACTGTGTTAACTGGGCAAGGAATTGTCTAATTATGGACGCGTACATAATTATGAAATTTAGTGCACAGAAACCCAGTAAGATTTATTATGTGTAAGAGCCGATAGTGACAACAATAACGAAATGAGAACGATGTAATGGAGGTACGGTGGACGCACCAATGACGCTTCATATACTTGTATATAAGTATCCCTCTTACATTGCAATCATGATGTTATTAAAGGTTACTAGAAGTTCAGAACCCTAATCAGTATTGTTCGATCTTTTCAACTTCATGTTTTCAAGCTCTCTTAAGTTTCCTCTAAATAAATTTCGGGACGAAATTTCCTAAAGTAGGGGAGACTGTAACACCTGTGCCTCCACGGCCATCTAACAAATACCAAACCAATGAAATATTATATTTCATACTTGGGATTTGTAAAATTATGTGTATCATTTTGCACATATCAATTCTTGTTCGATTTCAAACTCTAAATCGCTTTCTGGAAGGTTATACGCGCACTAATGCGTAAATATAACCAGTTTAATGCAACAAACACTCCGGAATAGTGAAATAGGTTTAACATACCTAAAATAACCTTTACATAACTTAGATATAAGTTTTGGAAGGTTTGGTGTGGTGAAATCGAAGTTAATTCGCTTACAGGGACTAAACTTGACAAACTGCGAAAGTATGCCAATTTGAACTGTAACAGACATTCCGGAACATGACCATAAGTTAAACATACCATAAATATCCTTTACATAGCTTAGAAATAGGCTTTGAGGGGTTCGGTGTGCTAAAATAAACTTTTGTGTCATTCAGGGACTAAAAGTGTCAAAAAGTGCACAAGTTTGCATTTTCGCGCATAACTTACGTTCTGAATACATCTGGACATCCAAAAATTTATGTAAGCATGACTACATTATATTTTAGTGTTCGCCTTAAGAAAAATCCATTCGTCGCATCATTTGGATCGTTTTTCGCGCTTATGCGCATTTCGTCGTAATTAAGCGAACATCGCGTTCGTACGACCAAACGAACCAACGTCCGACATATTTTTGAGCATGTTTCATGTCCACAATGTTTAGGCATCATTTTAGGGCCTTAAAGTTGGCTTGACGGGCCTTAGAAGTGCCGGAAATGGGCTGAATACACAACAGGGACCAAAACTGCACATCTGCCAAACTTGAAGGCTTACGGACCGTAAGCCTTACCTTACGGTCCGTAAGGTATCTCCAGCAGATCAGAACCTTCTTAAACAGCTGTTAACAGCTGCAAACCACTCATAATCCCAATGCCAAGTGTTGATCTCTTATGGTAAGTGACCAAATGAGCCACCATAAGCTTCCGACACTTGTACGGGTGAGATCAAGGCACGTTTCCCGATAAACGATCCTAACGGTGGTGCATTTACTATAAATACCCATCCATACTCAACCCCAAAACCCACAAATCTGATTAAGAAAGCTCTAAGTTGGAACCTTCGTTTCATACCTGAGCTATTTTTATCTGGGTTAGCATTCGGGGACCCTTCGTAAGTATTCTTTCGTTCTTTTCCTTATTTTTACTGCTTTTCGAGTCAGAAAGTCAAACTTTGTTTGACTTTCAGCGTTGACCAGTAATGGTCAATGCGAAGTTCGTTAGAACTTCGCAACGTGATTGTAATCACGATGGTCATAGTCCCTTGGGACTATGCCTACTGATTACCACGTTGTCTAGGGTCGTAGGGTAGGCGATCTAATAAATCGCCTATACCTTCGAACCCGACCCAGTTTGGTCGATCATTAGGATCCGACCAAATACATTAGGTGACCATAGTGTAGGGAATAACCTTCCGAGGTTATACCTTATGGTCACGACGTTTAAGTAGTTGTATGATAGGTAGTTTATATGCCTTAGGTAAATTACCAGAATACCCTTTTCATACATAATTGGTAATTTAGCATATGTAACCTAAACTTTTGTCACGTAACTGATTTTGTAACATGTTTAGGCATATAATACTTGTCATAGGACTAGTTAGGCGGTCCGAACGCGTTTCACGCGCACGACACGTTAAAGTAGCATAAGCTTCCTAAACGGGTCGTAATGGGTCGTAAACAATTATGTTAAGTTTCATTTAGCATGTAGGCTTTGTTAAACCATATCACGTGAGTTCCGACACTCATTTGGTTTACAAACCCTAATGCTACCCAGTCTTCCGAGATAGGTCCGGTTTATTAACATAGTTACCTATATTAGGTGCCGTTTGATTTCCGTGATCTCTAGCATTGCTTGGTGGTTATCTTAAGACTTCTGAGCAATCTCAAGTGAGTACATAGACCCCTCTTTTACTGTTTTCCAAACTGTTTTGGGGTGAAACACATGTGCCTACTTGTTACTTTCATGTTTTCCTGTTTTCACATCATATACTGCTATGTTATTAGTACATTTTAGTACATGATTTCATTACTTTTCTGCTATGTATGTTGACTGATAACATGCTAAGCACATTGATTTACATTACTTTTCTGCTATGTATGTTGACTGATAACATGCTAAGCACATTGATTTACATTACTTTTCTGCTATGTATGTTGACTGATAACATGCTAAGCACATTGATTTACATTACTTTCCTGCTATGAATGTTGACTGATAACATGCTAAGCACATTGATTTACATGACTTTTCTGCTATGTATGTTGACTGATAACATGCTAAGCACATTGATTTACATGACTTTTCTGCTATGTATGTTGACTGATAACATGCTAAGCACATTGATTTACATGACTTTTCTACTTTGTATGTTAACTTAGCATACTTAGTACATCATTTTACATTGTATCTCTGTTGCATATGTTCCAGTAACATATGGACACATTGTTTTACAGCTCTACCTTGTATGTTTACTCTAGCATACTAGGTACATTATCTTCATCACATGCTTACATTTTGGTATGACATTTGGTTTGTTTAACGGGTCTATATAACATTCATTAACATTTGCTACGCCGCTCGGGAGTAAGTAGTGGTACCATAGGACTTGACAAATCCCATTCCTGACATCCCGGGTTTGTTTGGATGTAAGGAATGACTGAATCCGAATACAATTCTTTTGATAACCTTGACTGAAAGGGTTATCCGACTGTCTCAAGGCTTGAATGTTTGCGTTTAACATACTGCATAAGTGTTTGTATCGGTAAAGCATGCATTATTCTACAAAACATAACTTTGATTTAAACCAAGTTTTACTTCAATACTTTGTTTTGTACATTTTTAATTATGGTTTAAGTAGTCTTAATTTTTACTTACCATACATATCATTTTGGTTATACATTACTTGACTACTTTTAGATTATAAACATTTGACATGGATATTTGACATAGACATTTTGACATGATTTACATCTTGACATGAACATTTTACATTGTTTGGTTTGGTTTGATTAAGTGATTAAGTAACAATGCGTGTGTAATATGATACAAGCATGGTGGATACGCCGCTGGTACTTCCTATATATAAGTGTTTGTATGGTATTACATGTCGTAACGTTATTTGAATCATTTCAGTTTGAGACATAGAACATTTCATACAAATAACATACTTTTCACAAGACATTGATTTATAAAACTTATCTTATGCAAACACATTTTACTTGGTTATTCATTTAACCTTACATTTATTTATACTTATCATCTGATCTTATCGTTTTTCAAATGATTTAAAAGACAAAGCAAATAACAAGGTTCATGACTAAACATTTTCTCAAACATAAGTCATGAATCTTATTTTCACAAAACCTATGTATCTCACAGGCATTTTTATGCTGACGTACCTATTTTCACATGTGTTTTTCAGGAACTGTTGCATAAGATGGTCAAGATATACATAGACAGACTTGGGCTTTAGTGACAATAAAAGATGCAAGACTAGTTAATTATGTTGTATTTCTTTGTTTGTTAAGACATTGTAACACTTTTAATCAATAAAACGAAACTTCTATTGCCATGGATTTGAAACAATTAATTCTGTTACAACACTCCCCGATATTTCCGCCACGTTTTGTATGTTCTACGTGGTCGGGGTGTGACATTTATGGTGGGTTTACTAAGGTAATCTATATAAACTGGTTTTTACCCCTCAACTCATTAATTTACGGCAAAGGCTCAAATGGAGCCTTTGTATTACCTCTTTCAACTTCTATACTTGTCCTAAGTATTTATCTAATCATATAACTCGTTTCCAAACAACCTTTAAGGGTTGTTTGCTCAGTTTAACTTATAAGGACATTTTGGTCCATTTTGGCCCTTCATTGATGATGAGAGATTTTTGTAAAAATGTTTGACCCATAAGTCCTCTTTTAACTAAGATTTTGTTTGAGAAGTCATTAGGCCTTTCAAACGTAATGACCATCATTTGTAACTTTCGGTTTACCTATTAAAGTAACCAAAAATCTATTTTAGACTCCGATTAACTCTCATTATGTAGGATCGATTTCGGATCCGAACGAGTCGGTTAGAAGAGTTTTTCACCAAAACAAGAGGCGGAAACAAGTGTTTCGGCGTAATTCAACAAGTATTCACCTTTAACCGTTGTTGTATTGAAAACTGATGCGATTACACGTTCAGACAACACTTCGGCAGCACTTCGTGGCTCACCGGAAGACAACACCTAGAACTATGCTTGTGGTTTCGCTCATACCCCTATATATAGGCAACATGATTTCACTCCAAGGTACATGACACATGAGCGAAATCATTCATGATCACATAAGAGAAAACACCTGATTGTCACATAAACGAAATCAGGTCTTTGACATATGAGCGAAATCACCTCTTAACACATTACACTTCCTATTTTGTCTTCTAGTGATAATTCTAATATAAGAATCTGATTCGGATATGCATGCTATTTCATGTGATGATATCACTTGTGATGTCACTTGGATGATGTCATCATCAAGAATGATGACATCATTCTTGTTCCGAACCGCAACGTATTCGAGACTCGACATAAGACGAAGACGACAGATGAATGCACCAACAGACTCCCCCTCAGATGTTGACGAGTCTTAAGTGTCGAGTCTTTGCATCTTCAGTCTTTATCAGTCTTCGATCTTCCTCTGAAGTATTTGTCATTGCAAGAATCCTCGTTCTCTATCTTTATCTTCAACAAACTCATCTCTCTCAAATGTTGAATATCATGGTGTCTTCAGACTCCCCCTCTCAATCTGCTGGGATCGTAGTCTGGAATTCACAAGATCATAACCTGGCTTTCATCCTGCTCTGGATCGAAACCTGGCCAACCTGCAAAAACTCTACCCAAAAATAAATTTTCTGATAACAATTTGTGGATAAGATTTTCAAATCTAATTTACCACTTGCAGAAATAACGTTTTTATTGCAAAAACTTTTCTCATTTCATTTCAACATTTCTCAAACACATTCACCCAAACCATTTGTTCATCATGTTTAGCACTTGGAATTTTGAAAATCAGCTTTCCAAAATCAGTTGTCGAAAATCTTTTTGGATTTTTCAAAATTTATGCTAAAACATACTAAAATCTTTTTGGATTTTCTGAAAGAAAATAACTGACATCACTTGTAGAATCAAGAAAATGCAGAAATGAAATGCAGTAAAGAAATATTTACAGACAATATTTTTGTGAGTTCGTGCAAGAGGATCATATCAGTTTATGAGACAAATCACCAACACCGTTAAGCTTCATTTCATTTTAAGTTTTAAACGATTCACTTAGATTGTCAGTATATTGGTCCACTTAAATTTTCACACAAAGTTGAAACTGATCCGAGATATGATATTAATGTCTTAAGAACTTAAACTCAATCGCGTGTCCCACCTCAGAATATACTCCCGTATCCAGATCCCAATATTCAGTCTTACAGGTAATTATGCCACAAATGATATCTGTACATAAATTAGGTAATGCGAGGGCCGAGGGATCTCAGGTCGATACTTCCGTATACGCAGAGAGATATCATCTTCGACTTTTCGGTATGTCCCCTTTAGAGGATCTTTTAGCTACAACAGCAGCGACTATCAATTTTATTGTTTCATCTGCATGCTGAGGGTTTATGTTATGTTTCAAGCATTTGCGGAAAGTATTATCCAAGGACTAGGTCAGAACCATCGTTCAGCAGAAGTCCCGGAATAATACCCCAGACATCATTGAGTATAAAAACCTAGTATATCAAATTATGAGACCTTTCAAACGAGATTTCGGGGGTTACCCATATATCCAAGAGATGTTTCCCCACGATATAAGCAAGTTTGAAATTTATGTTTATATCTCGTCACAATCTACTAAATGTGTAAAAATCTACTGGCACATCATCAGTGAGACCGTTTATCACTTTTTAACTTTCCATTTCTTTAGCATGTTGTGATAGTCCACTGATGTACTATCATTTCCTCTTTTATGCAACAAAAACTCATTTTTCATTGTATCATGTTTTTGGCTTTTTCAAATTTTCAAATGTTTTTGGATTTTCTAAAATTTCTTACTCCCCCTAAAATGCAAACAAATTTTAGGAAATTTGAAAACAAACTATACAAGAACTTGACAACTGATATCGAATTGCCTCAATTCTCCATCCACTTGGCATAAACAATCAGAACTCCCCCTCATAACAAACTATTTTCTCATTATGATCTCAAAACACTTAAGTTTGTTTTAATCAAAATGATTTTTCCGGAAAATTAGTTTTGTTGATTGATTTTAACCATTTGTAGGTTAGGGGATAAACTCATCATTTTGTTTCTCAATCACTTGTAGAAAATCAGATACAACTTAATGTCCCTGATTTACCACTTGTAAGATCAATCCAATTCAAATTCTGAACCACTTGTAAAAATCACAAAAATACAAATCAAACCTGTTTTTCAACCAATTTACCATCTTTTGGTTGAATTCTCAAGGTGTCGATTCCTACTCCACACTTACCAACCTGGGAGTTCCGGCAAGTCCTGCTTTTTTTAAAAAAAAAAACACATTATTCAAACATGATAAAAAAAATGATGCCGATTCATGATCCACGATTACCAACTTGGGATCTCCGGCAAGTCAGGTTTTTATTCTTTGAAAAATATATCCACCCAAGCCTGACCTTCCTTGGGTGTAACAACATTTTCTTCTTCATCTTTTCTTTCAGCGAACCTGTGAACTCCTCTTTTGGTAGCGTAAAATTCTTTAACCCCTTTGGCCTTACTATTGACCATTTTGCCAAAAATGTGTTTCACAGTTCCGTTGAAAGCCTTATCAACATCAAATTTTTTCTTGTCAGAATAAAATTGATTTGAAATTTCAACATTTCCAACTTTCTTCATAAAATTTTCAGCACGCAAAGGTGGAAAATTTTCATCATTCATAGTTGGAACTGATTTTTCAACCTTTTTCTCAACACTTGGTTCCTCTGATTTTGTGGAATCAGATTCATCACCAGAATTATTACCTGAACCCTTAACAACCCATTTTTGATTTTTCAGATTTTCTTTTCTTTTTTTCACATTCTTTGAACATTCACCAATCTCAAAGGTCGAATTTTCAAAGCCCGTAAATGGTTTGGTTGTAAGTTCAATTTTCTCCACAACTTTCTCTTTCAATTTACCAGATACTTCCTGTTTTGGTTTGAATGTTTTCGGACAATTCCTAGCAACATGACCAGCAATCTTGCACTGAAAACAGGTTCTGGTTTCTATCTTCTTTGTAACAGCATTTTTCTTTAACTCTTCTTGCTTTTTGGGCAAGGAATTCCTGATTCGTCTGCTTTCTGAATGCTTGCTCTTTCTCATCATCTAAAGATTTTCCTAAAACAAACACAGTTTTTGGTTTAGAAAATTTTTCATTTTTATAATTTTTCGGTTGATTAAATCCTAATCCTTTCTTTTTGAAATTACAGTTATGGTTTGGTTTCTTTTGGAAACTATAACCACAATTGTAACCCATTTTCTTGTTAATTCTTTGTTGTTCTCTTGAAGTGTATTGCTTAGGTTTTCCAGAAAGATTTAAACCTTTTATTTCAGAAATATTAATTTCTGTGATTTTGAAAATCTTTTGAATCATTTCAAATCTGACACTTCTTATTGGAAAAGCTTCATCAGAATATAATTTGTCAGAATCTTTCAAAGTATATGCCACTTTGAATGATTCATCATTCAAATTAGATTTTGATATCAAAAACTTTTTATCATAAACCCGTTTGTCCTTTTTGACTGTTGACTTTGACGCATCGGACTCAGATTTTGACTTGGATTTGGACTCCGGTTTTGACTCCTCACATTCATCTTTATCTAACACCTGATCGACCACACTTTTTATCAACTTTGACTCATGATCAGTATCAGATGATGTGTATGTGACATCAATATTTTCTGGCAAGTTATCCAACGGCCCAGACTCCCATTGTAAGTTTATTGCCTTATTGACTCTTTCGGAATTTGGATTTCGAGGTGAAAATCCATTTTCGACCGGGGGCGGACATCTATTGTAGACCACACTTGGTTTCTTACCAGAAATCTTCACTTTATCTTCATCTTTTGTCACAAATTTCTTTTCTTCGGACATCTTCTCATCTTCAAATGTCTTCAAATTCTCCACAACTGGATAAATCCTGTCAACAACAAAAGTAGAACATGAGTAACTTTCTAATAACTTGTTGACTCTTTCGGTTTCGATTCTTTGTGTTTCTAGCTTTAATTCCAGATCAGCACATTTCTTTATGTGAAAGTTGACATCATCCAGCTGTCTCAGGTATGCTCTCTTCAGCGTATTCATTGCCACAACTTGTTCACCGTTTGAATCAGTATACTTGTTGATTTCTCTGTTCATTGTATCATAGGCTTCTTTCAATCTGTTTATGTTATGCAGCAACTCATTGTTTTGCTTGATTAAAGAATCACAGTTCATGCACTTTTCAGGAGCTTTGACAGGTTCTGTATCAACTTTGACTTCAAATTCAGGAACCTCTTTGACTGTTCGGTTTGATTGTAAAAATTCAGCTCTTCTCTTTTTCTCAGCTTTAGCTTCAGCTTTTAATCTCTCTTCCTCTTCTTCCTCTTCTTCAAGCTTTCTCCTTCTTGCTTCAGCAGCTTCCATTACTTTTCTGCACTTTTCAGCACATTTCAAATCATGAGCATTTGCAATTAAAGCTTTAACTTTTGAAGTGTCTTGATCTGGGCAAAAATCGTCCCAACTGAAACCTTCAGCCAGTTTTTCATCATCTTGTTCTGCCAAACACACTTTGCTGTTTGTTGGAACATATTTATCCCAGCTAAAATTATCATATTTGCCCGGATTGACTAGACATGCTCTTTTTGAACCTTCAATCACATCTCTTCCGTGTGCAGTTTGTGCCTGATGCGGTACTGATGGTGTGACTTGATGATAAATTGCCTTTTTGTGATAATCGTTGTTTTCGAAAGGATTCTGTGCTCCAGTAGCTTCACGATTTTTGCACTCTCTCTTGAAATGCCCCTTTTCCCTGCAACGAAAACATGTAACTTTAGATTTATCAAAGCCTAAATTTAAAACATTTGCATCACGGAAATCATCTCTTCCCGTAATTTGTTTAAACTTCTCAGCTCTTCGCATCACACTATCCATGCACCATTTAATATCCATTAATTCCATTTCCTCAGCATCGATTTGATCGTAATCCTCTTTTGTGAGCATTGGATTACCGATCTTTCCGGCCACAAAACTACTATATGATTCTAAAATCATTCCCAACAAAGACATTTGATTTTTAGCAACCTCTTCAGTATAATCTTGATCATTTTCAAGACTTAGAACAATATTGCACTGAAGTTTTCTTCCGTTCTTTGTTGCTGAAATGTTTGGATAGAATGATGAAAATCTTGTACTGCTTGATCCCTGGGATGATTTCTTTTCAGAAGAATCTTTAACACTGTAAGCAGTTTCGACTTTTGGAGAAAAATTTGACTTTTCGTTGACACCACCTTTGTAATACAAGCTGATATCTTGTTCTCCATCGTAATTCTTCATCCTGGCAATCTTTCTCTGCTCCATCTCTTGAGCTTCCAGGTGTTTGATGAAGTCTCCCAGTGTCATGTTTTTATAATCTTTTCTGTTGGATCTCAGCATCATCAGAAATGTTCCCCAAGTTTCATGAGGTAGCGCATCTGCAAGTTTTTCAATCAATTCATCAGTATCCTTTTTAATACCAAGTTTAGTCATATTTCTCACCAAGTTACAATATCTATCAATTATTAGCTTGGTATTTTCAGATTTCAAACCACGGAATAAATCGAATTCTTTCTTCATGAGCGACATTTTGTTTTTAAGCATATCATCACTTCCAACAAATTTCGCTTCCAATTCTGTCCAGATTGAGTAAGCAGTTCCATCATGTTGAAGCAGTATCAAGATATCTTCTTTTATTGCTTGCTGAAGCAGACTCACCATCAATTTCTCATCTCGATATTTCTTTTTATCTTCCGTACTCATTTCTCGAATTGTTAACTGCACATTATTTGTTGTGGGTCTAACATATGGTTCCTCAGTGTGTTCCCACGCATCCAAATGATACGCCTCAACCCAATTTCCAAACCGTTCGGACCATCCATTGTAATCATCAATATCCATGAGTTTAGGCGGTTTCTGAGACGTCCCCGTTTCATTCTCAAGCAATGTACTCTGAGTAATTGATATCGGACTAGCAAAAGCGTTATAAAACTCGTTCTCCATGTTTCGAATTTTCAAATGAGCTGTACTACCTTGTAAAATACCTGAATCACCTGACAACAAACAAACAAACAATCAGTTTAAATGGATTGAATACGTGAAAAAATGTTGATGAAAACAATCTAAGACTCGTGTCAAAGACTCGTGGGCTGACTAAACTCCAAATCGTGCAAACTGAGTGAATGAACTAGATCAAATAGGCCACGAAATATGGGCTTCCAATGGATAGCAAACAATAATGAATCACATGGGCCGAACTATTTACTTTCAAACAATAATGAAATATGGGCCAAAATATGTTGACACTTTAAACTTGGGCTAATAAAAATCTTGGGCCGATCTTTGCAGTCACATGGATTCTGTCAACTTGATTTATGTGTTCACGTGATTTGTAGGTTCGAGACAACCACTTCACTAAGTCAATATATTTCAACTTTAAATGCTGACAACTGTTGATGACAATTGATGTTTGCTGACACCCTAAGTTTCACCACTCCAAGTAATGATAACCTCTTTCCTATGCAAAAATCGACAATTTCTTCACATGCATATGAACCGATAAATTGCTTTGACCACACTTTGTAGTTTTTATCCAAAGCTTGGGCCGGCAGTTTACTTATTTAATTCAGTTTGGGCCACTATGTGTAACACATAGACCTGATTAACTCTTGATGACACAAACTCACATGCACAACCTTGAATTACTTATCCAACCGATGCAATTGAGACCAACTGACACACTAAAGCTGTCAACACCACATTTAATGATCACATGCAACCTGAAATAATTCTGATCACCTAAACACTTTGGAGCTGAATTCCTAAGTGTCACTAAGAGCGGAATCTCAAAGTTGTCACAAAAGCGGAACCTCAAGATTGTCACAAAAGCGAAACCAACTTGTACAAATGAGCGAAATCAGCTTGTTCAGATGAGCGAAAACAACTTGTCAAAAGAGCGAAATTATGATTTACTTGTACCAATAAGCGAAATCAAGACAAAATTGTTGCTGACATCATCAAATGCACGAGGTCATAAAAGCGAACCCTCAAAAATCCTAGATTTTAGATCGATTTTAGTTGTGAAACTTTCAAGGGTTTATTAATACATGATTACGAGTGTTATGTGTGAATTTGAGCTAGTTTTACCGTGAAAAATTTTAAAAATTTGAAGAAAGTGTAGAAAATCAGAATAAATGCAGCTGAAATGGCAAGAACTCTTCCTCCTGAGCTCTGATACCACTTGTAGGATCGATTTCGGATCCGAACGAGTCGGTTAGAAGAGTTTTTCACCAAAACAAGAGGCGGAAACAAGTGTTTCGGTGTAATTCAGCAAGTATTCACCTTTAACTGTTGTTGTATTGAAAACTGATGCGATTACACGTTCAGACAACACTTCGGCAGCACTTCGTGGCTCACCATAAGACAACACCTAGAACTATGCTTGTGGTTTCGCTCATACCCCTATATATAGGCAACATGATTTCGCTCCAAGGTACATGACACATGAGCGAAATCAGTCATGATCACATAAGCGAAATCACCTGATTGTCACATAAACGAAATCAGGTCTTTGACATATGAGCGAAATCACCTCTTAACACATTACACTTCCTATTTTGTCTTCTAGTGATAATTCTAATATAAGAATCTGATTCGGATATGCATGCTATTTCATGTGATGATATCACTTGTGATGTCACTTGGATGATGTCATCATCAAGAATGATGACATCATTCTTGTTCCGAACCGCAACGTATTCGAGACTCGACATAAGACGAAGACGACTGATCTAATTGAGTCAATCAGAAGAGCTAATACTGATTTGAGCGGCGGAAACAAACAAATCAGATTCAATTCAGCAAGTATTCACCTTTAAACTGTTGATTCTATTGATACTGATAACTTTTACAATCAAGTCAACAGTTCGGCAGCACTTCGTGGCTCACCGGAAGACAACACCTAGAACTATCTATGTGGTTTCCCTCATACTACCTATTTATAGATGACATGAGTGAAACCTATCTAGTTGACACATGAGCGAAACCCTATCTTGACACATGAGCGAAATCTCTAACTATAATCATAAGCGAAATCAGGAGATACATTTTGACCGAACTCATCATCTAACTTAACATAAATGCTTTTGTCTTTTGTGTAGAGATGTCATGATGACTTCACCATTATGATGTCATCAAGAGAGATGATGACATCATCCTCTTTCAGATCCGCAACGAGACTGAGACACGATATAAGACGAAGACGACAGATGTGTGCACCAACAGACTCCCCCTCAGATGTTGACGAGTCTTAAGTGTCGAGTCTTCGCATCTTCAGTCTTTATCAGTCCTCTTGAACTCTTTGAAGTGTCTGACGCTGTAAGAATCCTCAAATCTTCTCTCTTTCTCTTTTCAACATCAACAGACTCCTCACGATCAATCTCTACTCAGATGTCTTCAGACTCCCCCTTTCGATATGCTGGGATCGCAATCTGGCTTGTTGAAATCACAAAGTCTTCAGGTATCGGAACCTGACTCTTTATCATTCAAATAACCTGCACATTCTCTACCCAAAAATAAATTTTCTGATGATAACTTTAACACACTCAGACACCATTTGTAAATATCACAAAAATGATCTAACATTTAGTCTCTGATGAACCTCTTGAAAGAATATCATTTTCAAAACTTCTGATGACCACTTGTAACAAGACTTTAAAATCTTTCACATACAACACTCCCAAACCAGTTCGTCAAGTTTAGCACTTGGAATTTTGAAAATCAGCTCTTCAACACCAGTTGTCGGAAATCTTTTTGACTTTTTCAAAATTTAAGCTAAAACACACTGAAAATCTTTTTGGGATTTTTGAATAGAATGAAAAGCAGTAAAGAAATATTTACACACAATATTTTTGTGAGTTTGTGTAAGAGGATCATATCAGTTTATAAAACGAATCACCAACACCGTTAAGCTTCATTTCATTTTAAGTTCTAAACGATTCACTTAGATTGTCAGTATACTGGTCCACTTAAATTTTCACACAAAGTTCAACTGCTTCGAGATATGATATTAATGTTTTAAGTACTTAAACTCAATCGCGTGTCCCACCTCAGAATATACTCCCGTATCCAGATCCCAATATTCAGTCTTACAAGTAATTATGACACAAATGATATCTGTAGGGGTTAATAAATTATGAAGAATCATGAGAGCTCAGGTCAGAACTACCGTTCAGCAGAGAGATCATGACTAAACTTTTGGGTGTGTCCCCTTTAGAGGATCTTTTTTACAACAACATTGCTAAGAAATTTTATTGTCTTATCATATATGCTGAGGGTGATGCTATGTTTCAAGCATTGCAGAAAGTATTATTCGAGGACTAGGTCAGAACTTCCATTCAGCAAAAGTCCAGGAATAATACCCCAGATATCACTGAGTATAAAGACCTAATATATCAGATTATGAGACCTTTCAAACGAGATTTCGGGGGTTACCCATATACCCGAGAGATGTTTCCCCACGATATAAGCAAGTTTGAAATTTAGGTTTATATCTCGTCACAATCTACTAAATGTGCAAAAACCTACTGGCAGATCATCAGTGAGACCGTTTATCACTTTTTATCTTACCAATTCTTTAGCATGCCGTGATTGTCCACTGATGTACTATCATTTCCTCTTTTTTGACACAAAAACTCATTATCAATTTTATCATGTTTTTGGCTTTTTCAAATTTTCAAATGTTTTTGAATTTTCTAAAAAATTTCTTACTCCCCTTAAAATGCAAACACATTTTAGGAAATTTGAAAACTAACTGTACAAACAACGTGACAACTGATATCAAATCGCATCAAATCGCCATTCACTTGGCAAAAACAATCAGAACTCCCCCTTTCAACAAACTATTTTCTCATTTAGATTTCAAAACACTTAAGTTTGTTTTAATCAAAATGATTTTTCCGGAAAATAAGTTTGTTTTTACCACTTGTAGGGGCATGGTTCATCATATTGTCTTTCAACCACTTGTATGAAGATTACATCAATTTCAAATTAATGACCTTGAGTAATCACTATATCAGAACAAACCTCTGTAACACTTGTACGATGAACTTATCAAAGTAAATTTCAAGATAAATGCCGATACCTACTCCACACTTACCAACCTGGGAGTTCCAGCAAGTCACACTTAACCTGTAAAAATTTAAACTTTATAAGATTCATTCACAAACATCAATTTTCAAGAAAGATGCCGATTCCTGATCCACGATTACAAACTTGGGATCTCCGACAAGTCCACAGACTTATTGTTCATAGTATGAGCCATCCCAGTCACAAACCAGGGATGGTTCAACTTTATCTTTCTTCGTCTTCTTCTCATAGAACTCTTTAACCCCTTTGACTTTTCGATCAATCATTTTACCAAAAATATGTTTCACAGTGGGGTTAAAGGCCTTTTCAACGTCAAAAACCTTTTTTATCATCATAAAATTGGTTTGAAATCTCAACTTTACCAATTTTCTTTTTATAATTTTCAGTCCGGAGTGATGGAAAATTTTCATCATCCACAGTCAGAACTAATTTTTCTCCTTTTACCTCAACCTGTGGCTCATCTGATTTTGTGGAATCAGATTCATCGCCAGAAGATAGCTCCTCTGATTTTGACCTATCAGAATCATCGCTAGAGCTATCAACAGACTTCTTAACAACCCATTTCTGGTTGTCAGATTTAGCTCTTTTGTTGTAAAACTTGTTTGAACATTCACCAATTTCAAATTTTGAGTTTTTGAATAATTTGGTTCGGTCAATTGGTGGTTCAAACTCAATCATTTTCTCTTTCTGTTTACGAGAAACTCCCTGTTTTGATGATATTGCCTTAGAACAATCTCTGGCAATATGTCCAACTGTGTTGCATTGGAAACAGGTTCTCGTATCTTTCCTCTGATCAGCCATCTTCTTCATGTCATCTTGCTTCTTTGCAAGAAACTCACTGTTCGACTGTCTCCAGAATTCTTTCTTTTCTTCTTCTTCTTCTGCTGATGTACCTGAAACAAATGTCATCTTTGCTTTAAAATTATGAACATATTTTTCATTTTTCTGTTTTTCTGTTGGAATAAATCCAAGACCTTTCTTTTTGAAATTACGGTTAGGGTTTGGTTTCTTGTGAAAACCAGAACCAAAACTGTAACCTTTTTTCTTGTTTAATCTTTGTTGTACTCTTGAGGTGTAAGTTTTAGGTTTACCATTAAGATTTAAATCTTTTATTTCAGAAATGTTAATTTCTGTAAGTTTGAAAACCTTTTTGATCAATTCAGTTTTGACACCTCTTATTGGAAATTCCTCATCAGAATATAATTTGTCAGAATCATTCAATGTATAAGCAACTTTGAATGTTTCGTCACTCAAATTAGATTTTGATAACAGGAATTCTTTATTATAAACCCTTTTAACTGAAGGCTTTTGACTGTTGACTGTCGAACTCGAACTTTCAGAACCAGACTTTGACTCTGACTCTGACTTTGACTCTGAGTTTTACTCCAACTTTGACTCCTCAGTTTCATCTCTATCTAACACATGATCGACAACTTTCTTTATTAACTCGGACTCATGATCAGTGTCAGATGATGTAAAAGTCACATCAATATTTTCTGGCAAATTGACTGATGACTCTGACTCCCATTGTAAATTTGTTGCTTTTTCGACTCTTTCCTGATTTGGATTCCTGGGCAAATATCCATTTTCTAGCGGGGGTGGACACTTGTTATAACTGACATCTTGTTTCTTACCAGAATCTTTCTTGTCAGTCTTTTTCTTTGAGTCACTCTTCTTCTTGTTCTTTTTTTCTGAAGTCTTTTCTTCAGTCACTTTTCCATCATCCTTCTTTTCTTCAGTTACTTCATCCTCTTCAAATGCCTTCATGCCTTCAACAGTCGGATAAATCCTATCAATGACATAAGAAGTACATGAGTAACTTTTCAACAAATGATTAACTCTTTCAGTTTCAATTCTTTGTAACTCTAGCTTCTGTTCAAGAACTGCACACTTCTCGATGTAGTTGTTCACCACTTTTTGTTTCGTCATAAAAGCTCCTTGAAGTGTTTTCATCGCTGTTGCTTGTTCTTCACTTGTTTGATTGTATTGGTTCATTGCTTTGTTCAGTACATCATAAGATTCCTTCAAACTATTCAAGTTATAGATCAGTGTACTGTTCTGCTTCTTCACAGCTTCACAGTTTTCACACTTCACTGGAATCTTTTTAGCATCAACTTCTTGATCAACTTTGAACTTTGGAACTTCAACCTTTACTTTCCTTTTGATCACTGGAACAGTCTCATCATCACTGCTCACTGGTGTCTTTATCTTTTTCTTTTTCTTCTTGACTTTTTCATCTTCACTATCACTCTCAGCAATTAATTTCATATCAGCATCAAATTTTCTCGCCCAATACTCACGATCATCATCACTATCTTCTTCAACTCGGGCTACATAAGCTTTGTTAGCTATAGCTTGATCAGGAACATAATTATCCCATGTGAAATTTTCCCAACTAAACCCTTCAGGTAACTTTTCATCATTTTGATCTATTATCAATGCACTACCATCAGCTCTCTTTGAAGAATCTTGATTAACCGCACAAGCTCTCTTTCTAGAGTCTTCAATAATGTGTCTTCCATGTGCAGTTTGTGCTTGATGTTGATGTTGTTGAGATGGTTGTTGAGCAACTTGATGGTAGATGGCTTTTCGGTAGTAATCATTGTTGTTGTTGAAAGGATTCTGAGCTCCACTTGCTTCGCAGTTTTTGCACTCCCTCTTGAAGTGTCCTTTTTCCCTGCAACGAAAACAAGTGACTTTAGATTTATCGAAACCTAAAGTAGAAACATTAGCTTCACGTAGATCATCTCTTCCAGTGATTTGCTTGAATTTCTCAGCTCTCCTCAAAACGCTGGCCAAGCACCATTTTATGTCCATCAGCTCCATCTCTTCAGCATCTATCTGGTCGTAATCTTCCTTGGTTAGCATTGGATTCCCGATACGACCTGCAACGAAACTACCATAAGATTCAAGAACAGTTCCCAATAAAGACATATGGCTTTTTGCTAACTCTTCAGAATATTCCTGATCATTTTCAATGTTCAACACAATGTTGCATTGAAGCTTTTTGCCATTTCTTGTTGTTGACACATTTGGATCAAATGATGGAAACGATGTAAAAGTTGTTTTGCTGTTTGATCCTGATGATGAACTTCCAGAAGAATTCTTGACGTTGTAAGCAGTTTCTATTTTTGGAGATAGATTTGTAGATTTCTCATTCACTTTTGCTTTGTAATACAACCCAATATCCTGTTCACCATCAAAACATTCATTCGAATAATCTTTCGTTGCTCCATCTCTTGAGCTTCCAACTTCTCAATAAAGTTGCTGAGTGTCAAACTGCTAAAACCTTTCTTGTTTCTAAGCATCATGAGATATGTGCCCCAAGTCTCGTGTGGCAATGCATCAGCAAGCTTTTCTATCAACTCTTCATTGTCTTTCTCGATGCTCAATCTCTTCATGTTTGCTAGCAGATTGCAATATCTTTCAATGGCGGAAACAAACAAATCAGATTCAATTAAGCAAGTATTCACCTTTAAACTGTTGATTCTATTGATACTGATAACTTTTACAATCAAGTCAACACTTCGGCAGCACTTGTGGCTCACCGGAAGACAACACCTAGAACTATCTATGTGGTTTCGCTCATACTACCTATTTATAGATGACATGATTTCGCTTATACATACATGACCATAAGAGAGAAACCCTCATCTGACACATAAGCGAAACCTATCTAGTTGACACATGAGCGAAACCCTATCTTAACACATGAGCGAAATCTCTAACTATAATCATAAGCGAAATCAGGAGATACATTTTGAGTTCGGTCAAAATGTATCTCCTGATTTCGCTTATGATTATAGTTAGAGATTTCGCTCATGTGTCAAGATAGGGTTTCGCTCATGTGTCAACTAGATAGGTTTCGCTTATGTGTCAGATGAGGGTTTTGCCCTTATGGTCATGTATGTATAAGCGAAATCATGTCATCTATAAATAGGTAGTATGAGCGAAACCACATAGATAGTTCTACGTGTTGTCTTCCGGTGAGCCACGAAGTGCTGCCGAAGTGTTGACTTGATTGTAAAAGTTATCAGTATCAATAGAATCAACAGTTTAAAGGTGAATACTTGATGAATTGAATCTGATTTGTTTGTTTCCGCCGCTCAAATCAGTATTAGCTCTAATGATTTGGTGCGATTTCAGCTAGATTCACTATTAAATGCTGTTGTATTGATCATTGAAACGATTACAAGCTCTTACAACACTTCGGCAGCACTTCGTGGCTCACCGGAAGACAACACCTAGAACTATGCTTGTGGTTTCGCTCATACCCCTATATATAGGCAACATGATTTCGCTCCAAGGTACATGACACATGAGCGAAATCAGTCATGATCACATAAGCGAAATCACCTGATTGTCACATAAACGAAATCACGTCTTTGACATATGAGCGAAATCACCTCTTAACACATTACACTTCCTATTTTGTCTTCTAGTGATAATTCTAATATAAGAATCTGATTCGGATATGCATGCTATTTCATGTGATGATATCACTTGTGATGTCACTTGGATGATGTCATCATCAAGAATGATGACATCATTCTTGTTCCGAACCGCAACGTATTCAAGACTCGACATAAAACGAAGACGACAGATGAATGCACCAACACATTAAACCTTACGTTTAAATGAGAGTTATTCTATTATGCGTACCTGGCTCGGACCATTATATTGACCCGTTTAAATACCTTGCCTCAATAGCCGCTAAGTAATAGCGATGTAAATATCCACTCGATAATTATCTCTGAAATCATACAACTCAACAAACCATTAGTCGATATTGTCAAAGAGTGATATTTTCACCTTTTGACCCGTTTGGTCTAAATGACCGATTATATTAGCGAGATGAAGCTTATTACCATCTTGTCTACACGACTCGCTCCGGTTTACACCGCACGGTCGCTTTAATTATAAATCACCTCTTAACGCTTTTTGGCCTATTAAGGATTACAAAATAAGTATCTTTCAAAACTAACAATTATTGTCAACGAGTGACCAAATTACAATTTTACCCTTATTGGTTATCATGATTTACCTGATATGGTAACCTTTAAAAAAATACATGTTTCATTCGTCATAATATGATCGAATTACCGATTTAACTCATTTTTAACCATCAATATGGTTTCTTGTCCTATTTGGTTATCTCGTTCCGTATGGCTACACTCCGGAACATAATATCTCAATTAGGCATTTGTCTTATTCGTAATCAATACGACAAAAGAACATTCTAAAATATATGACTAGTGTAAGCTATACTTACCTTGCATCCGGTTATGCTCTTTTCCGCGTACCCGATCCGTTTGACCCGCTTCCTCCCAAGCCTCCATCTAGCTTGTCATGAGTCAAACTATCATAATAATCCGTGAGACGGTTAGTTTAGTCATTATTAGCTACGACTATTCCGTCTTACAAATTTTATGTCGAATCTACCATTCGACTTCATCATTGGTTAGTTTAACTTTCTAAAAGTTAACTACCGTTATTCATATGACAAGTACCATTTAAATTAAATCAACATCATGATTAGAATTCATATTACCCCATATCATACGGGATAAATCGAGTTTGGCAATCACGCATTTCCTTTACAATTTCAGCACCTTAGTTTTCATTTAGGCATTTTAACAAACACCTAGTGTGCATAATTTTACATATTTACTAACTAGTTCATAACTAGTTATTTTTACCAAGGTTAACATTAATTTGGCAATTTCACATCAATTTTAACATCAACAAACCTGAAATTGCTTTATAGAATTCAAATTACACTAGTACAACTATGATAATCCTAGTGTCTTCATACTTCTACATCACCCACTTAACACCTTCAATGGTGATTATGGAATTCTCAAGTATTGAGCATAATTTCAACAATCTAATGGCTAGGGTTTATTCCTAGACACTATTTTATTTTAATTTCATCCAAACAACATTCATGCAAGCCAAATTTTCGATTTCATATGTTCATCAAAATTTCAAGATGTAACTAGGAGATGAAATTTGACATACCTTGTGATCCTTTCACTGAGGTGATCACTAATCTAAACTTAGATTTCGATTTGGAGTCGATTTGACTTCTCAATTTGATCAATTTGTTGAATTTAGGGTTTGAGCTCCCATGGAGCTTTCTCCTGGTCGACCTCCACGCACGCACACACCTTTCATGTGTGTGTTTTGTGTTAAGTTTTATTTTTTATAAAACCATTTTCAAGTTATCCAACTTTGGTCCCTCATGTTAGGTTAGTTATTAAGTAGGCCACAACCTACTTATTTTAAATCCACATTCCCCTTTATTAACTAGGCTAAACATTCCTAGTTAACTTAGCGGGTTCGGGGATATTTACGACTAAGTTTATTTTAGGTCCCGTTAACTCGGGCCTTTTATAAACTTTATTTACTCATAGTCCTTTATTTGACTTTTTATTAGATATTAGGTTTATTTATTTAAAAATCCTAATTACTCACCGGGTAGATTTTACCACTAACGGTACTTTACCCGTCTTTTAGTATTAAACCCGTTTTTGGGGTGTTACAAGTCTACCCCCCTTAAAGAGGTTTCGTCCCCGAAACCTTTCTTACGTACTTTACTAGATTAGATCATCTGAACCTTAGCTTCGGTGATCGCTTGAGCATTGCTTGCACATAATACTCTTACCAGGGAAGTATGGTAATGTGCCTTTGGTTTCAAAACGTATACGCCTTTTATGTGTATGGCCTCGCAGGCCGATACTTTCGTTTTGTATTTCTCATTCTGGTCATTTATTTGACCGTGTTGTCATCTGATCGCTCGGTTGTATTTATTTTCATTATGTTTACTTCAAGTTAGTCTTATTTCAACAGGCGCTTTATATAAGTCGTAACACTAATTCGACTTGAAGGGTTTTACCGGCCAGACTAATTTGTCACCGTCATTTTACTCCCCGTCATTAGGGTATATCTTATTGTCAACCCTGCCTTTTACAATCCTTTCGCTTTTAACCCATTTAATTAACTAAGCGAAACCCATCGCTTTTATACGAACTTTTTCTCCCGGTATTGTTTTACGCAGGAAGTTACAATCAGTTTCCTTGTTTTATACCATTGACCCATAGGTTCTTTCACTTAGCCTCGTAGGCTATTACTTTAGATTTTCACCTTTTTGACCTTATTAAGGTGAGACCCCAACAATTCGTTTCTTTCTATTTGTGACCCGAAGGTCTTTTTGGTTCCGTAGACTTTAACACTATTTATAATCCTGAAGATCGTCTTTTATCCATGTCTATATTCAAATGTATCTATACATATATAGCGCCAAAGCATCTTTTATTATGTTTGGAATCGTTTATTTTTCGCTTTTGAACTTTAGTTGGCCTTGACCGTAGTCTAAAGCTTCGTTCGTTTACTCTTGGACTAATCCTCCGACTTTATGACTCTTTATGTCATTTACACGTAGGTTCGTTCTACGCTTACCGTTACCCGGTTCCTACCTATACTTCTTTACGACCCATTACCCGGGTTCTTTATCTTAGTGTTTTTAACATTTTTGTTTCGCTAGTTTGCGTTTTTCCTATATATATTCCTTTATGACCCATCACGTAGGTTCATTAATGTTTCGCGCTTCCATTATTCAGTTTGCGCTTACTTTCACTACCAAGTTTTTATACCTTATTTATCTCGTTTTACTTGTTCGTGTGAAATTTCATCACTTGTGAACGTCAAACTCCATTCTTTATTCGGCCCGTTCAGCTTTAAAATAGTTGAGCGTAGTTATTAACATTTCTGTTTGCATATTCTCATTGTCTTTTAGTCATGACTCATATTCCAAGTCTTTTGACTTTCTATTTCGCGTTCCCGTCTCTTGGTTTACGCATTCTTTCCCAATCCTACCCATTCATCGGGTATCTTTACCGTAATCATTTTCAAGTAACCATTCTTATATGATTTTAGACGTTATTTTAATTTATTTGGTCGTCTTAGTGAGATCCATCGCTTTTATTCAATCAAGTCCTTTATTCTTTATTCAATTCGTTTGACTTGTCCATGTGAATTTCATCACTTGTGACAGTCAAACTTTTATCCCTATGCCTTAGCATTCCTATTGGTCGGTCTGTATTTTCTTTTTACTTGATCCTTGTCCCTTCTCTCGGGCTCGTTATTCTTACATAATACGCTTCCGTCATCCGACTTACGTTTACGTTTACTATCAAACATCTTACTTATTTGATTCATTTGGGTACCATTTAAGTTAGTCCCATTCACCCCACCCTTACTACATCGGACATAAATATGTCCATCATAAGAAGTTCATGGTACCACGTGTTCTCTACTTACTTGGCCAGAGTAAGCGACCAACACCTAGTATACATGACCTTTTTATAATTTTCACATTACACCCCATGTAAGTAATGCCTCTATTTGTTTTTCTTGGAAACAATATCCCGGATAGGTTTTCTATTCAGGTTTTTTTTCCAAGTTTTCAATCTACATATTCAACTTTCAATCTCTACGTATTTGTTGCATGTTACTATTTATGCAATATTTTAAAACGTGCACCTGATAATGCTTGCTCTAACAGGCTCTCCTTGCCATTAACTTATTCGCAATCGTTGCGCGATTTAGGTCCTTGGTGAGCGTGCTCTATTTGTCGTACTTTGGACCGTTCCTCTATCAAATCCACGATTTGTTAAACTCTCGCTATCTTCATACGCGAGTGTTCTTCAATCTAAAACGTTTACAATAGTTAGTAATTTCGACATTAATGGGTGCCCGTATTATAATACGAGGCTTTTCTACTATACGCATCAACGCGTGTAATTTCGGTGACTATATCTATTTTATATCGATTTTATTGGTGTAACGTGTATTACACGATAACAATATGTGTTGTTCTCCACACTTTAATCATTCTAAACCATTGATATACATGTACTTACCGGATTTGCGATAAGCCTCGAACCGAACACATTTGTCAACAACCTTGAGCTCTGATTACCAACTTGTAAGACCCTTAATCCATTTTAATCGGTTAACCAATAAATTTCAACTATAATAGTGTATTAAGATTTAATATACACTTAAAAATACGAGTTTGTTTAAACATTTTATTAAATAAAATCATTCCAACATTTTGTAATTAAATTCGCCGTTTTAAAAAGTGACGAAGAAACTATTCGCGGAAGCTTTAATCTCGATCGTGTTCGGTTCCTCATCGGGCTCGGTCGTCATCCGGTACTACTAGGCAACCTACATTCCATAAACATGAAATGATTTTAATCATACGTGGTTTAAAACGTGTTTAACGGATTCGCGAAACAAAACTTAACAAAAATAACTGGGCGCCACCGTAACTTACGGTATCCACCGTAAGTTACGGTAGCCACTGGGATTTCAGGGGCTGCCGTAAGGCAGTAGAATACCACCGTAACAACTTTCGTTGCTACCGTAAGTTACGGTAGCTACCGTAACTTACGGTAGCTACTGCATGTTCTCCACATTTGTTGTTTTGACCCGTTCATGTATAAATCAAACAAAAACAGGTTTGTATGCTCACTCATGAAACTCATAATTTCAATAACTCCTATCATATTAGGTTCAAGTCACGAGTTTCTTACGTAATTAGAACTCGTTTACACTCAAGTGCTTATTTTCACCCGTTAAGGGCATTTAAGCACTTTCTAGCTTAAAATCGTTTTCGAATGGTTCTAGCATTACATTACCATATTTCTTACCGTAAAATTTTCCCATCACAACTGTATTTATGGTGGGTTTACTAAGGTAATCTATATAAACTAGTTTTTACCCCTCAACTCATTAATTTACGGCGAAGGCTCAAATGGAGCCATTTGTATTACATCTTTCAACTTCTATACTTGTCCTAAGTATTTATCTAATCATATAACTCGTTTCCAAACAACCTTTAAGGGTTGTTTGCTCAGTTTAACTTATAAGGATATTTTGGTCCATTTTGGCCCTTCATTGACGATGACAGATTTTTGTAAACATGTTTGACCCATAAGTCCTCTTTTAACTAAGATTTTGTTTGAGAAGTCATAAGGCCTTTCAAACGTAATGACCATCGTTTGTAACTTTCGGTTTACCTATTAAAGTAACCAAAAATCTATTTTAGACTCCGATTAACTCTCATTAAACCTTACGTTTAAATGAGAGTTATTCTATTATGCGTACCTGGCTCGGACCATTTTATTGACCCGTTTAAATACCTTGCCTCAATAGCCGCTAAGTAATAGCGATGTAAATATCCACTCGATAATTATCTCTGAAATCATACAACTCAACAAACCATTAGTCCATATTGTCAAAGAGTGATATTTTCACCTTTTGACCCGTTTGGTCTAAATGACCGATTATATTAGCGAGATGAAGCTTATTGCCATCTTGTCTACACGACTCGCTCCGGTTTCACCGCACGGTCGCTTTAATTATAAATCACCTCTTAACGCTTTTTGGCCTATTAAGGCTTACAAAATAAGTATCTTTCAAAACTAACAATTATTGTCAACGAGTGAACAAATTACAATTTTACCCTTATTGGTTATCATGATTTACCTGATATGGTAACCTTTAAAACAATACATGTTTCATTTGTCATAATATGATCGAATTACCGATTTAACTCATTTTTAACCATCAATATGGTTTCTTATCCTATTTGGTTATCTCGTTCCGTATGGCTACACTCCGGAACATAATATCTCAATTAGGCATTTGTCTTATTCGTAATCAATACGACAAAAGAACATTCTAAAATATATGACTAGTGTAAGCTATACTTACCTTGCATCCGGTTATGCTCTTTTCCGCGTACCCGATCCGTTTGACCCGCTTCCTCCCAAGCCTCCATCTAGCTTGTCATGAGTCAAACTATCATCATAATCCGTGAGACGGTTAGTTTAGTCATTATTAGCTACGACTATTCCGTCTTACAAATTTTATGTCGAATCTACCATTCGACTTCATCATTGGTTAGTTTAACTTTCTAAAAGTTAACTACCGTTATTCATATGACAAGTACCATTTAAATTAAATCAACATCATGATTAGAATTCATATTACCCCATATCATACGGGATAAATCGAGTTTGGCAATCACGCATTTCCTTTACAATTTCAGCACCTTAGTTTTCATTTAGGCATTTTAACAAACACCTAGTGTGCATAATTTTACATATTTACTAACTAGTTCATAACTAGTTATTTTTACCAAGGTTAACATTAATTTGGCAATTTCACATCAATTTTAACATCAACAAACCTGAAATTGCTTTATAGAATTCAAATTACACTAGTACAACTATGATAATCCTAGTGTCTTCATACTTCTACATCACCCACTTAACACCTTCAATGGTGATTATGGAATTCTCAAGTATTGAGCATAATTTCAACAATCTAATGGCTAGGGTTTATTCCTAGACACTATTTTATTTTAATTTCATCCAAACAACATTCATGCAAGCCAAATTTTCGATTTCATATGTTCATCAAAATTTCAAGATGTAACTAGGAGCTGAAATTTGATATACCTTGTGATCCTTTCACTGAGGTGATCACTAATCTAAACTTAGATTTCGATTTGGAGTCGATTTGGCTTCTCAATTTGATCAATTTGTTGAATTTAGGGTTTGAGCTCCCATGGAGCTTTCTCCTGGTCGACCTCCACGCACGCACACACCTTTCATGTGTGTGTTTTGTGTTAAGTTTTATTTTTTATAAAACCATTTTCAAGTTATCCAACTTTGGTCCCTCATGTTAGGTTAGTTATTAAGTAGGGCACAACCTACTTATTTTAAATCCACATTCCCCTTTATTAACTAGGCTAAACATTCCTAGTTAACTTAGCGGGTTCGGGGATATTTACGACTAAGTTTATTTTAGGTCCCGTTAACTCGGGCCTTTTATAAACTTTATTTATTCATAGGCCTTTATTTGACTTTTTATTAGATATTAGGTTTATTTATTTAAAAATCCTAATTACTCACCGGGTAGATTTTACCACTAACGGTACTTTACCCGTCTTTTAGTATTAACGGGGTTTGATTACCAAACCCGTTTTCGGGGTGTTACATAATTAATGTAAGAACATGTCTAAACATGTTCAACCCGACAATTTTCAGTTTAAGCTCGGTTCGGAACCGAAAATCGCAATAGTAGACTTTTGCTTTGACTTTTAGTTCTGAACCGAGCATAGTTTAAAAATGCCTTAGAGCTTTATTAGGACCAGGTTACATGTTAGTATAACCCTCTGTGATTATACAACTTGGTTCATTAGTTATCCGATTCATATGCATGTTTCCGTTAAATGCTTAAATGTTGACTATTATGCCCATATGACCTTAAAACGTGATTTTTGAAAATGTAAAAGAATAGAAACCTTAGTTACTGATTTATAAACTTGTCCCTAAAGTTTGACATCAATTTGAGGTCTAGATTAGGAGTTATGCTCAATAGCGTAATTAGAAAGCTTTTTATTAATTAAACGGCGTATTTAGCATAAAGCCTATCTAAATCCATTTTTTGATACCAAACTTTTTACCTACTGATATAAAATAATATTTTGAGATTTTTGAAGATTTTTATTTATTTTTAGGCTGAGCATAACATAGGGTTCTAGCTTTAATTCGGTAATTGTCGGTTTTGCCCTTTTGGCCTATAAAATGAGTTTTACAAATCATTTTGATACCAAACCTTTTTCTACTGATCCAATATGATAAATAAAATATTTTGAACCTTCTGGAACAATAAAAATGTTAGCTTTTCTTATAAAACCTGGAAATCGCTTAAAACCGCCTTTTACGCGTTTTTAACGCATAGTATGTATTAAAACTATTTTTAACATATAAGACTTGATACCTACTGATATTTTAAGTAAAATTTTATACTTTAACAGTAAGCAAAAGTTTTAAACTTAGATTTCCATATTTGACCTTTAAACCTTATGTGAAATTACCAAAATGCCCCTTCGATGCATAGTTTGGTTATAAATGATAATTTTCACATATATGTAATACCCTACTGATATAAATTATTAAATTAAGTATTTTTACTGATTATATCAGACCTGAAACTCAGATTTGTATTAAATCTCTTTTATAACCTTTTAAATGACCAAAATACCCCTACGGGGCATAATTTGAGTTTAAATCTCTTTTATAATAGAAGATATCCTACTGATGTCACAACACATTTAAGGCATATTAACTTAGGAAACCTGTATATGACTCCTGTGGTTACCCGTTATGCATTTTCCGCGTTCGGTTCGGTTTATGAAACTAGTTTGCATAAATTGACCGAAACGGGTCAAACCTTATCATTTTTATCTCAAAATCCAGAATGTGTTTAGTTTACCCATATTATACAAGTCTTTAAACTTGTCGGGTCTAAATCACATTCTATTCCGATCTTCGCTTAATCGTGCGCTTGAACCGTGTAACTTCCTTAAAAACTAATCGGTCTAAGTTTAGGCTTAATTAAGACCCGTTAGGAATCTAATAGGTTATTAAAAACCTTCGTTCCAGATTAGGAGACCCGGTAAAAGCTACTTGCACTTGCTGTTTGTGATTTATACTTGCTCAGTTAAATACTTTTAACTTATTTTCCCTTATACGGGCTTGGGGTACGGTATATAAAATACCGCTTGGTCGGGCATTGAATTTTTAATCGTATGAAGGTTAATTTATTGATATGACCCGTTTAAATTGTTTTGTTTGCTTAAAGCCTTTGGGGGGTTAACGACCATGTCCCGGATATCCTTGGCATCATTCATAGAAATGGCCACGACCTAAGCACGGGGTGTAGGCATACACCCGCCAGTGCATATATATATAAAAAGGTATAACCGTCGGTTTCGAGAATAACTCTCCGCGGGACTATATCATGTGGTGTGTCTATTAATCTTTAACCCGGTGTTCAACCCGGGCTACTGAACGTATAACGAACATGTAATTCTTTTACAAGTTTATATATAAGTAATTGTCCCAAGTTATAAAATATTTTGTGCCTTGTGCATTCAAATCAATTTTCTAAACATTTTCAAAATAAGTCAGTTAATTGTATTTACCAGTGTAAACTGACGTATTTTCCCAAAAAGGCTAAGTGCAGGTACTAATCGGAATATGCTGGCCTCTCCTTAGCATCAATAAGAGTCTTGCAACCTTAGATGCATTTTAAATCTGATGAACAATGTTTCCTTTTATTTGATCCGCCTGTGGATCCATTACAGTCCGTTTTGTGATACTTTGATATTACTATTTTATTCGGTATGCAATGTGATTCATCTTTTTCTTCCGCTGTGCATTTAAAATTGTGTTGTTTGACTATGATGATATCAACTACGTCACGATACTCCCCATCGGGCCCACCGGTAATACGTGTAAATATCGGGGTGTGATATACATGCAACTACTGTGCATTATACACATGTGTACTCTCATGTTGGCATGTATAGATCACGTGGTACCCATGTGTACCATCTGTATGTACAAATACGTGTTACATCAAACTACCTGCAACTCCTGCAATTTTTTTTTTATCTTTTCTATCAATTTTGTGATTCACGATCACATTCTAATTCTATCTAAATCACTGGATCAACATGAATATCAAATCCAATCAACTCAGATCCAATTTGAACAACAACAACAACTCAGACTTTGAACTTTGAACAATCTGCAACTGGTTTTTCCGATTTAATGTTCACCGGAATCCAATCCGTCTCCGATTAATGTTCATCGGAATACAAATACAATACCCAAAACACTAACGATACACACCTGGGTTCAACAAAATCAACTGCCTTTTCCGATTAATGTTCGTTGGAATCCAAGTCGTTAATGATTAAGAGCCGCCGGATACAACTGCGATACCCAACGCAACTGCTGGCGACGATAGAACTGCCGGCGAAGATCGAATGAATTATGGGTATTTCGAAATTCTAGGTATTATGGAAGAAGTGTGTGAATGAATTATGGGTTTATGAAGATAAATATGAACGTCATGAACTGGGTTTATGAAGATAAATATGGTTGAATTCGATAAATCTGGTGAATGGATTCGATAAATCTGATGAACTGGGTTTATGAAGAAGAACCTCTAATATACTGATGAAGATATGAAATTAATCTTTGAGATAATCTATGGAGATCTACTAATTGATCTTCGTAAGTTAGCAAAAAAAAAAAAAGATGAGGATGATAACAAAATTAAGAAAATACTGGATTGATCAATGATTGTAAAAAATCTCCTAAAAAATTCCGAAAATTAAGGATCTGGTAACTGCAAATCATTAAAGAAATATAATTAAAGATAAAAGATTAAAAGTATAATTACAATCTTAACCTTTTCATCATCTAATCAAACGAACGGATGAGATTGGTTCACACAGTTCACAACCAAGGATGTTGTTCACTCATGAACCTCATCCCTATATATATATATATATATAGGGGACCACTAAAATGAAAACCACCTCTAGTTGTAAGAACCGTGAGAACTACACTGTACGGGGCGAGGTGGACCAAAATTTTTTTCATAAACGTAGATGCGTATATTATAAACACATTTGTAAAAAAATAAATTCAAAAAAAATGTCGTGTGTGTAGTTTTGAGCACCACAAGTTTGCGTTTACGGGTACCGTAAATTCGGTTTAAAATTTACGGTACCCGTAAACACAAACAAAACTACACACACGACATTTTTTTTTGAATTTTTTTTGTAGGATCGATATTCGATCTAAACGAGTCTATCAGAAGAGTTCTAATCCATATCAAAGGCGAAATTCAATGATTGATTCACTCTTTAATTGTCTTGTTTATTGATTTGAAAGCGTTACAGGTCAAACGACACTTCAGCAGAACTTCGGCTCTAGAATCCGGAACTCTTACAAATGAACTGGCAGCTCAGGTATATATAGGAATGGCATTTCGCACTAAATGACCAAGATCCATTTCGTGCGAAAGATTCGATCTAAACGAGTCTATCAGAAGAGTTCTAATCTATATTAAAGGCGGAATTCAATGATACAGACTTGATTACAGCTTGATTCACTCTTTAATTGTCTTGTTTATTGATTTGAAAGCGTTACAGGTCAAACGACACTTCAGCAGCACTTCGGCTCTGGAATCCGGAACTCTTACAAATGAACTGGCAGCTCAGGTATATATAGGAATGGCATTTCGCACGAAATGACCAAGATCCATTTCGTGCGAAATGGCTCTTGCCATTTCGTGCGGAATGGTCCTGTACATCCAATTCCCTCTAAACTAACCTACCGAGCTCCATTATATCCAATCTAGATACAAGACTCGATACAAGATGAAGTCGACAGACATATGCACCAACAGACTACCCCTTGGATGTCGACGAGTCTTCAGTGCGACAAAACTTCGGTATGTCACATCTTCAGTCTTTATCAGTCTTCGTACTCTTCCCAAAGTATCTGATAGTGTAAGCATCCTTCAATCTCTTTCTCTTTCTCTTTTTGAATCTCAATCTGGCTCTTTACCATTCATACTCCCCCTTGAATGATGATCTAATAATCTTCAATAAACTTTCAGGATCAGAAACTAGCTCTTGAGCTTTCTAATTCTCTAGACCAGATCTCTTGATTCCTTAAGTTCTTCAGCATCAGCAGCTTGCTTGATCATCAGGATTCAAAACTGACACTTTCGAATGTTATCCCAAGATCTGTAGCTGGCTCTTACGTTTTCAGACTCCCCCTTAAATTGTTCCGGGATTGCAATCTGACATAGCATTTCCACAGGTTCAAATCGTCTCCTGGCTCTCCGTAGCAACAGGATCAAGAACCTGGCTTAAATCTGCATATCTTCAGGAGTCGAAACCTGGCTAACCTGCACAGTCTCTACCTCAAAATAAATTTCACAAATTTAACCATTTGACAAATTTATAATCGCATGCAGGTATCGTTCAAAATGATTTAACATTTATAATATCTGATGATCACATGTAGGAATTCAATTCAAATTTTTAACAAACTTTCCCAAACCTGTTCATCATGTTTAGCACTTGGAATTTTGAAAATCAGCTCTCCAACATCAGTTGTCGAAAATCTTTTTAAATTTTCAAAATTTTATGCTAAAACACACTTAAACTCTTTTTGGATTTTGTTTTTACTGGAAGCAGTAAAGAAATATTTACAGACAATATTTTTGTGAGTTTGTGTAAGAGGATCATATCAGTTTATGAGACAAATCACTAACACCGTTAAGCTTTAAACATTTTATGTTCTAAACGATTCACTTAAATTGTCAGTATACTGATCCACTTAAATTTTCACACAAAGTTCAATTGATTTGAGATACAAGATTAATGTTTTAGAGACTTAAACTTATTCGCGTGTCCCACCTCAGAATATACTCTCGTATCCAGACTCCTATATTCAGTCTTACAGGTGAATGTACACTAATGATATCTGTAAAGGGTTAAATGCGAGACCATGAGAGCTCAGGCTATTGCTTCCGCAAAATCAGAGAGATGAGGGTTCGACTTTCGGTGTGTTCCCTTTAGAGAATCTTTTATTCAACAGCACATGATTAGCATTTTTCAATGTTTCATCATTTTTTATGATGAGGGCGAGCTTTAAGATTAAAGCAATGTAAAGTATTATACGAAGACTAGGCTATTGCTCCCACAAAATCAGAAGTCCAGGTATAATACCCCATATATCACCACACACAAAGACCTAGTATGTCAGAAATAGAAAGCCCTTCAAACAAGATTTCAGGGGTTACCTATATATCCGAGAGATGTTCCCCACGAAATAAGCAAGTTTGATATTTAGGTTTATATCTCGAACACAATCTACTAAGCGTGTAAAAACCTACTGGCATATCATCAGTGAGACCGTTTATCACATTTGACTTTCCAATTCTTTAGCGTGCTATGAATGTCCACTGATGTACTGTCATTTCCTCTTTTTCACAACAAAACTCATTTTGAATTTTTCAATGTTTTTGACTTTTTAGATTTTATCATGTTTTTGGAATTTTCAAATTTCCGAAATTTCTAAAATTTTTACTCCCCCTAAAATCAAAAATATGTTTCAATTTTTTATTTTCAAGGAAAATTTGAAAACAAACTGTACAAGTAAAGTGACAACTGTTGTGAAATGCTTCAAATCGCCATCCAATTGGCATAAACAATCAGAACTCCCCCTGACAACAAACTATTTTCCCATTATGATTTCAAAACACTTAAGTTTGTTTTAATCAAATGGTTTTTTCGGAAAATTAGTTTTGTTGTTTTTTCTTGTAAAATCGGGGATATATTCATCACTTTGTTTTTTCAATCGTTTGAATGAAAGTTAAATCAAGTTCAACTTAATGACCTTGATTAACCACATGTAAATACATACACTTGTATGTTCTCATCAATCAAAACCACTTATAAGATGAAATATGACAATTTTAAATTTTCAAGAAAGATGTCGATTCATGCTCCACGATTACCAACTTGGGAGCTACGGCAAGTCAGGATTTTAAGTAGAGAATGCTGTCACCCAAGCCTGCCCAGTCTTGGGTGATTGCGAATCATCTTTAACTTCCCATCTTTTTTATTTATAAAACTCTTTTGCACCTTCCCGTCAACCATCTTCCCAAAAATATATTTCACTTTTTCATTAAATGCCTTTTGAGCATCAAATTCTTCCTTACCAGAGAAGAATTGATCTGAAATTTCAACCTTACCAACTTTCAACTTCAAGTTTTCTTTTGACAATGACGGAAAGTTTTCTTCGTTCATTTCTAGAACGAAATTCTCATCATTTTTCTCAACAAATGACTCCTCTGACTTTGACGAGTCAGATTCATTGTCAGAAATACTCTCTGAACTTTTAACAACCCATTTTTGTTTGTTCAAATCGACTTTTCTTTTGTAAAAACGTTTTGAACTTTCACCAATTTCGAAAGTCAAATTTTTGAACTTTTTAAAACTTTCTGTTGGTTGTTTCTTTTCATCAACACATTTCTTTTTCAACTGAGTTAGAAGTAACTCCCTGTTTTGTATAAGTGGACTTGGGGCAATTCCAAGCAATATGTCCAACTTCTTGGCATTTGAAACAGGTTCTACGTTCAACTCTCTTCTCAGATTCATTCACCATATTCTTTTTCCTTTCAGCAAGAAACTCTTTGTTTGTCTGTCTCCAGAATTGTTTCTTCTCTTCTTCTACTGAACTTGTACCTGAAACAAATTTAGTTTTTGGTTTATAAGTTTTCTCATTTTTATAATTTTCTGGGGGAATGAAACCTAATCCCTGCTTTTTGAAATTACCGTTATGATTTGGTTTCTTTCGATAACCTGAACCAGAACTGTAACCCTTTTTCTTGTTTAATCTTTGTTGAACTCTTGAGGTGTAAGGTTTAGGTTTTTCAACAAGATTTACATCTTTTATTTCAGAAATATTAATTTCTATTAATTTGAAAACCTTTTTAATCATTTTAGTTTTAACACCTCTTATTGGAAATTCTTCATCAGAAAATAATTTGTCAGAATCATTCAAAGTATATGCTACTTTGAATGTGTCGTCATTCAAATTATTCTTTGATAACAAAAAAATCTTTATTGTAAACCCGTTTGACTGGTGAACTCGGACTCTTGTCTGATGAACTCGAACTTTCAGATTTAAACTCCGACTTTGACTCTTCATCCATATCCAACACCTGATCGACCACTTTCTTTAATAACTCAGACTCATGATCAGTGTCAGACGCTGTGAATGTGATGTCAATGTTGTCTGGTAACTCATCAATGGTTTCAGACTTTAACTTTATGTTGACTGCCTTTTTTAATCGTTCCTCATTTGGCTTTCTGGGAGAATAACTTTCCCAGATCGGAGGCGGACATTTGTTATACTTGACACCTTGTTTCTTACCAGTATCCGTATCTTCTGTCTTTTTATCTTGAAAAGCTTCAAGACCTGCAACAGTAGGATAAACTCTGTCAATCAAATAATCACAAGTTGTATAACTCAGTAGCAATCGTTTGATTCTCTCATTTTCAATTTTTTGAGTTCCAAATCCTGCTTCAGTTTAGCACAATCTTCAATATACTCATTGATGACCTTCTGCTTCGTCATTAATGTTGAACTCATCATCGTCTAAGCAGCTCCCATTTCTAAGTTCGTTTTGTTCAAATTATCAACCGCTCTGTTCAGCACATCATATGATTCTTTTACATACTTCACATCAAACAACAATTTTTCTTTCAACTCTTCTAGTTCATGATACTTCTCGTCTTTTTCCTCACAATCTTTGCATGGTTTTAAGCATTTCAGACAAGGTTTCGTGACTTCAACAATCTTTACAACTTCAATAATCTTTTCAACTTCAACAATCTTCTCAACTTCGACGATTTTTTCAACTTCGATGATTTTCTCAACTTCGACGATTTTCTCCACCACCTTCTCAATCATTGGTTCTTCATCGAATTCTACTTTTACCTCACACTCTCCATCTTTGACCTTTTCTGTCAAATTTTCTTCAACTTTTACTTTTTCAGCTTCCATTTTTGCCTTTTCTTCAGCAATTCTTCTTGCTTCCAACTCTCTTTTCATTCTAGCAGCCTTCTTCTCATTCAACATCTCGATTTTATCTGCAAAAAACAAATTAAACCTATAAGTATCCAGACCTTTTCTAGCTTTATTGATATACTCTTCTTCGTCATCGGTGTCTGCATCACATCCTAATTCCTTAAAAATCGGTGTTCTTTTCAGCTTAGATTTGACTGACTCTTCTTCCAAGATTTGAGCAACAAAAGCTGATTTTTCTAAGTATTCTTTATCTGGAAAGTATTTATCCTAGCTAAATCCTCCTGCCAATCTTTCATCATCTTGATTTACAAGATAAGCTTTCTTATTTCCATCTTCAATAGCATGGGATGATGACGATTGTTGAGCAATCTGATGATAAATTGATTTTCGATGATAATCGTTGTTTCCAAACGGATCTTGTCTTTCGGTTGCTTCTTTATTTGTACACTCTCGTTTAAAATGTCCCTTTTCTCGGCAACGAAAACAAGTAACCATAGATTTATCAAACCCTAACGGAGATGTAGCAACATCACGAAGATCATCTCTACCGGTGATTTGTGTAAATTTTTCCGTTCTTCTTACAGCACTGGCTAAACACCACTTGATGTCCATCAACTCAAGTTCTTCAGCATCAATCTGGTCATAATCCTCTTTGGTGAGCATCGGATTTCCAATTCGTCCAGCAACTAAGCTTTCATACGACTCTAACATAGTAACAAGTGATGCCATGTGTTGCTTAGCTATTTCTGGAGAGAGATTTTGACCATTTTGTATATTCAATGTAACATTGCATTGCAGATTTGTTGAATTCTGTTGTCGAGAACTTGGTGTTGAAAAATTTGGATTAAAACTTGAATAAGATGAAGAAAATCCACCACTCTGAGTTGTAGTGCTAACATTTGTTCCAGAAGAACCATCAGCACTGAAAGCAGTCTTAATCTTCGGACTCGGAGTAGTCTCAAATTTGTTTCCTCTGTAGTATAAACTAATATCTTGTTGAGCATTTGGATTATTCATGATAGCAGTTTTCTGAACATCCAATTCATGTTCTTCAATCTTCTGAATGAACTTACTCAAATTCATACTTTCAGATTTTCTCATATGTTTCAAAATCAACAAATATGTTCCCCATTTGTTCTGTGGTAGCGCATCAGCTAGCTTATCAACCCATTCATCGTCATCTTTCTTGATTTCCAATCTTCTCATTTCCTGAACAAGATGACAATATCTATCGATAGTCGTTTTTGTTGTTTCACCTTCAAAAGCTGTAAACATATCAAATGATTTCTTTAGTAATGCACAGTTATTTTTAATCATATCAGCACTTCCTTTAAACTTGTTAAGCAACGCCAACCAAATTGATCTAGCAGTTTCCTCATGTTGAAGCAAAACAAAAATATCTTCTTTTACCGCTTGTTGGAGAATGCTAATCATCATTTTTTCACTGGTGTACTTTAATCTCTCATCCGCTGAATAGTTACTGAAATATTTTTCATTTCCACATTCATCTTTCGGTTTTTCGTAATCTTTGTCTAATGCACACCGTGCATCAAACTTATAAGCTTGCACCCAGTTTTCAAAATGATTTTGCCATCCTTTAAAATCTTCAATGTACATAAGCTTTGGCGGTTTTTGGTAAGTTCCTGTCTCATTCTCACTATAAACAGTTTCAGCAATTGTTGCTGGAGTAACTGGATCAGTAGCAAAAGCATTGTAAAACTCTTCTTCCATGTTTCGGTAAAATGTTTCACAAAATCACAAGGTTTAAACGAAATGGGTTTTCAAACGAAATGAACCATTTTGATGCGAAATGACTTTGATGCGAATTGACCCTGGTACGAAATGGCTTTTGGTGCGAAATGAACTTGAAGCGAAATGACCTTTTGATGCGAAATGACCCTTTCCAAAAAAATAGCACTTTTCAAGCGAAACGGGATACCAATTCGTGCGAAATGAAGATTCTTGGTGGACCTTTCAAGCGAAATGGAGTTTTCAAGCGAAATGAAGTTCCAATTTGTACGAAATGGAATACAATCTGATCAATCCGTGCGAAATGGAAGTCTTGTTTCACACGAAATGGACTATTTCGTACGAAATGATGCTGATGTCACACAATCGAGTGGATTTTTGACAAATTGATCATGTTTTAAGCTGAATTAAGGTCTAATTCTTTCAAGGATTGTTCAAAACAGTGTTTCGTTTGTTATATGTGAAATTCAATCCATTTTAACCATAAAATCTTGTTAATTTTGAAAAAGAAGGTGTAGAAGTCAGAAATTTGGTGAAATCAGGCTGATTTGGTAAGAACTCTTCCTCCTGTGCTCTGATACCACTTGTAGGATCGAGATTCGATCAAAACGAGTCTATCAGAAGAGTTCTAATCCATATCAAAGACGGAATTCAATGATACAGACTTGATTACAGCTTGATTCACTCTTTAATTGTCTTGTTTATTGATTTGAAAGCATTACAGGTCAAACGACACTTCAGCAGCACTTCGGCTCTGGAATCCGGAACTCTTACAAATGAACTGGCAGCTCAGGTATATATAGGAATGGCATTTCGCACGAAATGACCAAGATCCATTTCGTGCGAAATGGACAATGTCCATTTCGTGCGAAATGGCTCTGGCCATTTCGTGCGGAATGGTCCTGTACATCCAATTCCCTCTAAACTAACCTACCGAGCTCCATTCTATCCAATCTAGACACAAGACTCGATACAAGACGAAGTCGACAGACATATGCACCAACATATTTTTTACAAATGTGTTTATAATACACGCATCTATGTTTATAAAAAAAAAATTTGGTCCAACTCGCCCCGTACGGTGTAGTTCCCACGGTTCTTACAACTGGAGGTGGTTTTCATTTTAGCGGACCCCTATATATATATGTGTGTGTGTGTGTGGTTAGGTTAAAATGAGAACCACCTCAATTTTGAGAACCATGAGAAGAACTGGACCATCCAAAAGGTTTTTCCCAAAAAAAAATTCTCAAAAATCTTAAAAACTCATTTGTTTAGCAAAAAAAAAAAATAATGCCACATACACAAATTTAGATGAGGTGTAAAAAAATATTGATCGTTGTAACAAAATCTACATCATCAGCGCGTAAACAAAACTTATATCAGGCAAAACTACCGACTCTACAATTTTTTTGATTTTTTTCAGATGTGTTTATAATATTTTCATCTACGTTTGTAAATTTTTTTTTTTGTTGTTTAACCCAGTCCCACACTAATCCAGTTATGCATGTCATTACCAATCATACACGTCACCATCATCCCTACTAGACTCATATAGGGCCAGTCCAAGCAATTTGAAAGCCTAAAGCAAATACTAAAATTAAGGCTCTTTACATAAACACTTTTTATGATTACCGTCTTAATAATGACTTACCATTTAGACTAAGCGGTATGGGGGCCGGCTGAGGCCCGGCTTGGCCTGGCGCCGGTCCCCCACACCGCCCCCTGGTTCCGGCACGGCAACTTCGGCTCCCCACAGACGGAGAGGACGGGCCTTGATCTCTCACAATAACCTATACATACATACATATATATACATAAAGGGGCTCATCCCCCACCCCCTAGGTCCATCCCCTTGAAGCCTTTCCTACGTGACGGCCCATCCCCTTGGGGATGGGGCTCTCCATACCCTCTAGTCCAATATTACTAGATTTACCTGTTAGTGAGTGGAATTGGTAAAAAAAAGGTCATATCATTGTCATATGTTCTTAAAAAAACATAGTAATCAAGTGCAACATCTGATTTGAAAAGAACTCTGCCCCGTATGATCCTACTCCTTTCACACATGTTCATAAGAAAATAAAATAACTTTAGGCTATGCGGTATGGGGGACGTCCTCATACCGTCGAGGACCGTCGCCGGCATGTACACCATCTCCCCCTCTCCCCTCCCCGTCCTCTCTGGCAAGCACTAGACGTTGGCGACGGGCACTAAATGCCAAAAAATTGTGGGGACCAATGTAAAGTGTTACCGTTTAAAAAAAAATCAAATTCACAATTTTCATTTATTAAAAAAAAGGCTATATTTCAAATTTATACCTAATTCACTCCCACTTTTATAAATACTCAACTCTTTTATACCATTTTTCACAACTTTTCACCCACTACAATCTCATATCACTCTCACATTTTATAACCCCTCTTCCTTTTTTATAAAAACTCATCAATTTTTATACCATTTTTTACCCACTACCACCCCATCTCACTCTCAAAAATTACCATGGCTTCACCTTCTTCCATTTCTTCATCTTTTTCGTCTACGTGGTATTCATCATCGTCGGAAGAGGATGCAATTATGCACAACATGATTATGAACGCGGCTCAGGTCTTCATGGCGGGTGATGAAGCGTCGTCCCAACGGCTAACTAGACGAGCAAAATTAAACCGCGACCAAGAAGGTACTTTACTATTTTTTCCTTATGTTTTATATAGATTTGAAAATGAATTTTATAATTAATTTCATTTATGTTTCGTTTTAAATTTATAGCCGCCCACGATAAACTAGTAGCCGATTATTTTGCCGACGAACCCGTGTACCCAGCCGAGATTTTTCGGCGTCGGTTCCGCATGAGTCGTCCACTTTATTTACGTATCGCAGGCGACATGGCCCAGTCTGATCCGTTTTTTACACTGCGAAACGACGCTAGAGGGCAAAGGGGTTTCAGTAATTTACAAAAATGTACGTCGGCCATTCGCCAACTTGCATACGGTTACGCACCCGATGCATTAGACGAGTATATAAGGATGTCTGAAAGAACCGCACGTCTATGTTTGCACAAGTTTTGCGAATGGGTTGTCAAATTGTATAGCAAGGGATACCTGCGGAAACCGAACGCAAACGACGTTCAAAAATTATATCAAGCACACGAACAGAGACATGGTTTCCCAGGAATGCTCGGGAGCATTGATTGCATGCACTGGCCGTGGCAGAACTGTCCAGTTGCCTGGCAAGGTCAGTATACTAGGGGAGATCATGGACATCCGACTATTATTCTAAAGGCTGTTGTGTCACAGGATCTTTGGATTTGGCATGCTTTTTTTGGTCTACCTGGTTCGCTCAATGACCTTAACATCATATACCAGTCACAGATATTTGAGGATGTAGTGGCGGGTACAGGTCCAGACACAAGTTTTACGGTTTCGGGGGTGGAATACAGGCGAGGTTACTACCTAGCCGATGGAATATACCCAACGTACTCGACAATCGATAAAACTATTCCGCACCCGACAGACGAAAAAAGAAAAAAAATTGCGAAGTATCAAGAGGGTGCGAGAAAAGATATTGAACGGGCTTTTGGTGTTCTACAAAAAAAATGGCAAATCATTGAACATCCAGCACGTTCGGCTACACCAAAGAGGTTATTATGTACGCTTGTATCATCCTTCATAACATGATCATTGAAGACGAAGGTAGAGCGATATGCGAGTACGACGAAAACGCATCTATTGGAAATTTTGTTCCAGTTAGTGGGGAACAACAAGATTTGAACATGTTCGCTCTACGTAACGAGTACACACATCATAACCTACAAGCGGACTTGGTGGAGTACATTTGGAACAACGCTCAAAACGAACCCGACGACGACATGGAAGACGAAGACTAGTAGCTTATTTTAATATATTAGGATTTTTTTTTAAGTTTATGTATTTTTTAAGTTTATGTAATGTTTTTTTATATTAATGAAAATATTTTGTTAGTTTATTTGTTAAATGTTAAAAAAAAAGTAGAAGATTAAAAAAAACATAAAAGTGGTGGGGTAGGATCATCTAGGACCATCCCCCATGCCCTCTAGTTTTGTGGGTGGACCATCCTTGGGAGGACTATGACGTGGCGCCTACGTGGCGGATCATCCTCCCTTGGAGGACCATCACCATACCCTCTGGCCTTAGCGATGTTACTTTCCATCCTCAATGTCATGAACCTAGTATTCGGCATCTAGAATGCTAAAATTGGTAGGTATATATATTAATACTACAAGTAGAAAATAATAAAATTGATCAAAAGTTACAAACTTAGAGGCATATAGATGTATAAAATCATAGAGTGTGCAATATAATGAAGTATTCAAAGCAACAAACTCCACTAATGGGATTAAAAGTGTTGGAATTCAAACTAAATTACAAAAAAAAAAAAAAAAAAAACAGTGATACAAAAAAAAAAAAGCAATAAAAAATTAACATGGAGGTGAGTTATTTTATGGCAGTCACTCAAATGCTTACAACATTCAGATAAGAATCTTAGCTAGTAATCCATCAATGATTCAAAGATTTTGAGGCCCTTCCAAGGTGGGGGCCCTAAGAAATTGCCTCACCTTGGTAGAGGGTGATGTCGGGCAAGGACTCATACCACATATTAACCTATTTACAATAGTCGCTATCATAAACCCCATCAAAATCATATTCATGTAACACCCCCTCTTTAAAATCCTCAAAAACATCCCAAAAATATTAGTTTAAGACAACAATTTGGTTAATGGAAGGTATGATCCGTTGTGCCGCAAATTATGTCCATCTTTCTCTAATCAAACTTCTTGGAGAGATTTGTTGTTGTATATTGGAGACAGATTATCAATTGTGTATGGTGATCATGTTAAGTTCACATGGCGGGAGACTCATCAATGATGTGTGAAACTTACTTCTTCGATTGTTTCTCGGTTTCGAATTTCTTGTGGAGACGTTTTAAGTTTTTTATGAACTTATGTTGGTTTTAATGATTGATTTTACTGATTGAGTTGTGAATTGTTGTTGATGACGGGGGTAGCCCAAGACCAAATAAAATGACTTAGACACATCAAAGCCCAAAAGGTTAAAAGGTTCGAAGGTTGGAAACCCTGGAGACTAGATAAAATAGTACGTGAACAGTAGGCAGTCACATCTCTGATTGCTTCACCAAACTCTCCAGCCGCAAAAGTGACACAGGCCCACAGAGCACAGCCTTTTATCCGCAGGTCAAAGGCTTCAACCCCCCAAAAAGGGCAAAACCCCCACTGCAAGCATGTTCACTAGTCAAATAGCTTCCTCTTTGAGTGATGACTTTCCCTATAAATGTGACACTTCATTAAGTGTGAAAAACATTCCGATCAGCTCTGATTCCTGGAGGATCTCTGGTCATTGTTCTTGAGTACTTGCTTCATGCAAGTCACTTTCTTTCACATTCAACACACACATTCCCTTTGCTCCTACATCCAAAACTGAATACATTTCAGTGGAGGATCTCGAGCAAACAACAAAAACAAACTAGTGAACCTATCTCCACGTCTTGCAAATGTGGGGGGACCCTACGACCTGCGTTAGACAAAGTTAAACCCTTCAACCCTTTTGCCTAACCAGCCCAGCTACCATCCTTGGTCTATTATTTGTTGCATCAACAAGTTGGCGCCCACCGTGGGGCTACGCCACTATTTTTCTTCAAAAGACCTAGTAGTGTAGCTCCATTCTCTCGAAATTACCATGTCAGAAAGTGGATCCCCGGGAGAGGTGAACCAAGTTCCAAATACCTCTGCCCCAAGCACTAGTCAAGCCCATGTGGCTATACCAACGTCCTTCTCGACACTGGGGAGCACTCCCAAGTTTCTCACTTTCAACACTCCAACCCCATCCAGATCAGGGGTCCATTCCCCTAATGTCGGTGTCTCTGGCACCCCATCACATGTTGAACTTACCCCTGAGGGGGTTGCCAACAATTTCCTTGAGTTGAGGTCTCTCCTCAACCAATATGTGAGTAGGGAGAGAGACAAGGGAGTGAGGATTCGTTTAGACTATGACGAACCGGAGCCAACGCTATCTCCTGGACCCCCCCATCCCTCCTTTTGCTAACTCACAACCTTTTGTGTCAAGGGATGAGGCTGGTCCCAGTAATCCTCGTCCAAACCCTAACCCATATCTGTTCACAAGGCCAAATCCTACAACAATTCCTCTCTTTTCATCCCAACCAGCTACAAGCGGTGCTCCTCTAGGGCACGAGCTGACTTTGGACCAACTCCTACAATCTCCAGTAGCAAGCCTTCCACCCTCAACAACAACTACATCGGAACAAGCTCTGTCTGTACTCCCCTTGGCACGAAGTGCTGTTATGAGTACTCCCTTGGGAGTTAGTTGCCCAGTTACACCTGGAAGCCTTCAAGGCTTCAACCTTATGCCCCAGATGATGGCCAGCTTCCCGTGGCAGCACTTTATTAATCAGGTGCTGGCCACTCAAGGGAACAACAACAACAGCAATAACACGGGTGCAAGGGTTGAAGAAGATTTGGCCAAGCCTTACAAGCCGAGTAACCTCTCGTGATTCTCACAGCAAATAGCCCATTATCATTTTCAGACTAAGAATAAAATGCCGTCCCACATCAAGACGTATGATGGGACTGAAGATCCTGAAGACCATCTGTAGATCTTTACTGGTGCTGCTAGAATCGAGAAATGGTCAAATGCTGTATGTTGCTTAATGTTCATGCAAACTCTTGTCGGATCAGCCAGAATCTGGTTCAATGATTTACCTGCTCGAAGTGTTCGAAGCTTTGACGACCTCAGCAAGGGGTTCTTGGCCAATTTCTCCCAGCAGAGGAGATACGTTAAAGATGCAACAGTAATCTTTTAGATAAAACAAAGGGATGATGAAAGCCTTCGGGAGTTCATAGAAAGATACAAGAAGGAAGGTCTAACATATGTAGGGGCAGACGAAAAAATGAGAGTGGCCGGTTTTATGAACGCCATTACATCCAAATATCTCACAAGAGATTTCAACAAATCCCTGCCCAAGACCTTGGAAGAAGCTCTCGAAAGGGCCGAAGCCCACATCCGAGGAGAGGAGGCGATCGACACTAAAGAGCAAAGAAAAAGGGGATCCAGCTGGCGAGGCCACAACCCAACTAGAAAAAGGGGGAACTTTAACTCCTATGACAGACGCCAAAAGGGTTCAGAGCAGCGAAGGCCTGAAGGCCGGAACCCTTCCAGCAGAGAAAAAGGCATGAGTTTCACCCCACTTACCAAGAACCCCCCAAGAAATCCTTGCAACAGAAGAAGTTAAACAAAACTTTCGGCCTCCTGGACCTCTCCCCAAAAGCAGGAAGAACGAGAATTCCACCCAATACTGTGAATTTCATGAAGAAAATGGGCTCCACACCAATGATTGCTTCCAACTAAAGAAGAGGATCGAAGAAGCCGTTAAGTCCGGGGAACTTACTCACTTGGTGAAGGGAGTAAGGGACAAGATGGCCGAAGGAAAGGGCAAGGAAGTTAACATGGTGGATTTTGACGAAAGGGTTCCACACAAAAGGCAGCGGTTGGAAGCTTGGGAGCTTCAGTATGTTTGTTTTCCTCCAACAGAAAAAGACTCTCTTTCAAACCCTCTTGTGGTTGAGGCTACTGTGGGAACATTACAAACAAGCAGAGCATACATTGACACTGGGGCTGCCACTGAAATCATATTTGAAAAGTTCTTCAACCGTTTGAGCAATGAAGAGCGTTCAAGGCTTCAACCCTCCGGGACCTCCATAAAAGGTATCGCCGACATACCCCTTAAGCCTTTAGGGCAACTGACCCTTAATGTTCGTTTCAGCGAAGGACAGAAGGAGAGAGTCCAACCTCTCACCTTCGTGGTTATCAATATACCTTCGAACTATGATGTGATCATTGGAAGACAAGAGCAGTGTGCATTCTACATGACTGTGTCTGTTGGCCATGGCACTGTCAAATTTCCTACCGAGAGGGGAATCACAACCCTTCAACCTACTCAGGAGGCCTACATGGTTGAGGGTGAAAGTTCTAAAAGTGAAGAAGACAAGCAAAGGCTAATTATAAACCCTAAGTATCCTGAGCAAAGGATAAGGGTCAATCCAAGCCTTTCACAAGAGACTCTCTCATATCTTGAAAAGTTGTTAACACATTATAGTGATGTCTTTGCTAGGTGCCCGGAGGATATGACAGGCATCCCTCGAAGCATTGCTGAACATGAGTTGAAAATACCACCCAATGTCAAGCTTGTTGTCCAAAAGAAACGAAGTTTAGCACCTGAAAGAAGCTTGGCTGCATACCAAGAGGTTGAAAAGCTTGTGTCAGCCGACATTCTCCGAGAAGTCAAGTATCAATTGTGGGTTGCAAACCCGGTCATGGTTCAAAAGTCGGACAACTCTTGGAGAATGTGCATAGACTTCAAGGATCTTAACAAGGCTTATCCCAAAGATTGTTACCCGTTGCCAGAAATTGATCTCAAGGTTGACTCCCTCACCGGTTACCCGTTCAAGTGTTTCCTTGATGCTTACAAGGGTTATCACCAAATCCTCATGAAGGAAGAAGATGAAGAGAAGACCGCCTTTCACACGGATAAAGGAATCTTTTGCTACCAAAAGATGTCTTTCGGTCTCAAAAACGCGGGTGCAACCTACCAACGCCTAGTTGACAAGGCTTTTGCCAGTCAAATTGGCAGGAACATGGAAGCATATGTTAATGATTTGGTCATCAAAAGCAAAACGGAATACCAAATGCTTGATGACATCCAAGAAACCTTCAAGAACCTAAGGAAGGTCAACATGAAGCTCAACCCTAAAAAAATGTTCATTTGGGTTCGAGGAAGGAAAGTTTTTGGGACACATTGTGGGAAAACAAAGCATTAAGTCTAATCCAAGCAAGGTAAAAGTTGTTCTTGAAACCAAACCACCACAAAATAAAAAGGAGGTTGAAAGCTTAAACGGGAAGCTCGCAGCCTTGAAGCGTTTTACCTCAAAATTGGTTGAAAGCTCTTTACCCTTTTTCAAAACGCTAAAGGGTTGCTCCGACAGGAAGGACTTCAAATGGATTGAGGAGGCTGAAGAAGCCTTCAACCAGATGAAGCAACACCTAGCTTCCCTACCTGACATTGCAGCCCTAGAAACGGGAGAATTGATCTCGGTTTACCTTTCAGTTGCTGAAGAAGCAATAAGTGCGGTCCTCACCATCGAACGAGACAAAGTTCAGGTACCCATTTATTTCTTCAGCAAAACTTTAAAATTAGCTGAAATCAAATATCCTCCCCTGGAAAAACTTGCTCTAGCGCTAGTCCAAACGGCTAGAAGGCTTCGAAGGTATTTCCAAGCACACCCCATACAAGTGGTCACCGACCAACCAATAAAAAGTGTGCTTGAAAAACCAGAGAATTCAGGACGATTAGCCAAGTGGGCTGTTGAACTCGGTGAACATTACATCACCTATGTTCCCAGAAAAGCCATCAAAGCCCAGGTCTTGGCTGATTTCATTGTAGAAGTCACAAAACAAACAACTACTGAAGTAAACACAACTGCCACTGAACCTTCAGACCTTGAAGCCTGTAAGCTTTTTACCGATGGGGCTTCAAGCATTGAAGGGTCAGGGGCTGGGCTCATTCTGATCAACCCAGAAGGGTTAGAATTCACATATGCTCTTCGCTTTGACTTTCAGACCACCAACAACGAAACTGAATATGAAGCGTTGATAGCCGGCTTGAGGTTGGCTAAAGAAATGAAAGTCCAAAAGCTTGAAGTATTCACAGACTCGTTGCTGTTGTCAAGCAAAGTGAATGACAGCTACATTGCAAAGGAGCCAAACATGAAGAGGTACAAAGAAAAGTCCAAAGAATTGATGAATACCTTCCAAACATGCACCATCAAGCAAATTCCCAGGTCTCAAAACAAGAAAGCGGATGCCTTGAGTAAACTAGCATCTCTCACTTTTGCCCACCTTACCAAAAGGGTATTGGTAGAAGTGTTAAAGGCTCCGTCAATTGATGAGTTGTAAGTTCAAGACGTGATCACCGAAGAAGATCCAAATTGGATAACTCCAATCAAGAAATTCCTTAAAAATGGTAAACTGCCTGCTGATCAAACAGAGGCTGAAAGGGTTAAGATCAAGGCAAGACAGTACGTATTGCAAGGTGAAATCCTCTACAAAAAAGGTTACCTTGCACCCTTGCTAAGATGTGTTGGTCCCGAGCAAAGCCAGTATTTGGTCAAAGAGGTTCACGAAGGTATATGTGGAGCTCATTTTGGAGCTAGATCGGTGGTTGCTAAACTTATGAACCTTGGGTATTTTTGGCCCTCCATGCGCTGAGATACCGCCGAGCAATTAAGAAAGTGTGATGCCTGCCAAATTCATGCACCAGTCCCGAAGAATCCTAAGCATGACCTTGTCCCAATAACCTCAGCATGGCCATTTTATAAATGGGGAATGGATATCGTTGGTCCATTCCCACCAGCCAAAGGAGGAGTAAAATTCTTGTTGGTGGCCATAGATTATTTCACCAAGTGGCCTGAGGTTAAACCACTTGCTAAAATCATGGGCAAACATGTCATTGACTTCGTTTGGGAAAACATTATTTGACGTTATGGACTACCGGGAGTACTTGTCACCGACAATAGAAATCAATTTGCCGAGAAGCCTTTCAGCGTTTGGTGCAAAGAATTCGGAATCGCTCAGGTGTTCAGCTCAGTGGCATACCCACAGTCAAACGGTCAAGTTGAGAGGATGAATCGAAGCATAGTTGAAGGAATAAAGGCCAGATTAGGAAGGTATGAAAGCAATTGGCTTGAAGAATTGACAAGTGTTCTATGGGCCATAAGAACAACCGAAAAACAAGCCACAAAAGAACACCCTATAGCTTGGTATTTGGGTCTGAAGCCGTGATTCCAGCTGAAGTAGGAGTTGTAACACAACGAACTGTCAACATGGATCCCGAAACAAACCAAAAATAGACCATGTTGAACTTACAACTCCTAGAGGAAGCACGAGACCAAGCTGCAATTCAAGAAGCCAAGTACAAACAAAGGATGGAAGCTTACTACAACAAAAGAGTCAAGAATGAACGTTTCAAACTAGGAGACCTGGTGCTTAGAACAATGAAGCTAGCAAAAAAGAGAACCAAGGAAAGCTGGGCCCAAAATGGGAAGGCCCGTATACCATCCTTGAAGCACATAAGGGTGGATCTTACAAGCTAGCAGACTCAGAGGGTAAAAAGCTTCCAAGACACTCGAATGGGAAAACCTTAAAGAGGTTCCAAGTCTAATTAAGAAAGATTGATTTGTATTTCACAAAGTTGTATCTCAAGAGTTGAACTATGAACACCTTTTGTAAAAACAATATCTCATGAATGATTGAAGTTGTTTTATCAAAATTTGTCTTTCTATCCTAAAATCAGGTTGAGAACCTAGCAAAAAACTCCATGGCAAGGGCCATGTAAGGGGATGAGCTCCCAGGCCACATCGCTCAATAGGTTCAAGGGTTGAATGGACCTATATAAGGGGTGAGTTCCTAAATCAATACAACTCCATGAGACTTGTTATTGAAAACAAAGCTGTCTCATAGACGGGTTTGGACAGTCTACACCAAATGTTCCTTAAGCCTTAGAAAGATAATAAACAAACAGGCTTACGAAATCAGATAAAGAAAAAATATAATAAGAATGAATAGGATAGGTGCTATGCCCTCTTGTTAAAAATACCAAGGCTAAGTAACTGCAGCACTGAACCCTTTAAGGTGTAAAAAACATGAAGGCAACACAAACCCAACAAAGACAAAGGTACAAGGAAAAGAAATAACCTGAGGAACAATACGCCAACATTCAAAAATACAAACCAAGTCACGAAACTATAGCCAAGTCATGAAACTGAGAAGCCTTGAAGGCTTCAAGCTACATATGTGATAACCTGAAGCCTCAAAGGCTTCAACCTACATGCATGATAGCAAGAAAGCTTGAAGGTTTGATGCCAATCAAGCTGCCTTAACGAAATAGGCACAAGCATAAAAAACACAACATAAGACAAATAGTTAAACATAATAGCATAGCAAAGAAAGTCTTAACAGGCTTCCAAATATCCAAACAGAGTTAAAGCAAGCCTTAACGAGTTGCAAGCTGAGAAATTGTTCAAACGGCCATACAGGCCTAACCACACCCACATAACAAGAACCTTAAGGGTTCCTGTGAAACCTAATATTGTTTAAGTTAACATTACAAACCATAAATTGTTTTCAAGGATGCTAAGAAAGCTACGAATGTCCATCAAGCATCAGCAAGAGGCTTGGAGGCCCCAGAACCATCACCTTTAACCTTCTTAGCTTTCATGCCACCATCACCACCTACTGCTGAAGCCTCCAAGCTTGCATCCTTCGAAGCAGCAGGTCCTCCTGAAAGAGTGTCATCACTATCTCCCGAATAAGATCGCTTTCTTGAAAGGGAACCTAGGACTTCAGCACTGACTTTTTCATTAAGCCCCTCTGGTTTTAGCTCCTGTAAAACAGTAAGAGGCTTACCAAAACAAGTAGAAACTTGATTAACATACGGGTAGGTCAGCCTCTCCATCTGTTCAACAGAAATCTTGAAAACCTCATAAGCTTCGGGACGATATAGGGGAGACTTTTCTAAGGAATGGCCAGACTCATGAAGCTTGAAACCAGCAATGAGACCTTGATGTTTCCCCAAGTTGAGCAATTTAGTGTAAACTTCACCAAGAGCAGAATTGAACTCCTTGGAGTGAAGAAGGTAAGTAACAACTTGCTGGAAACCTTGCTCAATTAACCATTGGTTATCACTGGTGGTCTGAGCAACCAAAGCCTTCAGGCCTTCCTTCTCTTCATCAAAGGCTTTCTGTTGAACAGACAAAGCCTCCCTATCAGCCTTTAGCTTTAACCGATAGGCCTCGAAGCTTTTCCTAAGATCACCCATCTCAACTTCATGCCTTCTAGTCAATTCACCAACCTTTTTGACCCAGGCTTCTTCTTTCTCAGCAAACCCACTAATCTCTTTCTTCATCACAGCCATCGAAGATTTCAATTTCTCCTTCTTCCTAGAAAATTCTTCGTACTCATGCATTCTCTTACGAAAACGAGCAACTCCTTGAGGAAGCATGGCAGCAAGGTTGCAAGTACTTAGAATCATTCGAGATAGCATCATGTCATCATCCATTTCAGCAATGGTACTATGAACCGAAGGAGGAGCAATATGGCTTAACACATCTTCACAAACAGTAACATCCTTAAAACTATCATCAACCTTCACAGACCAATCAGGCACATAAACCTCACCTCATTTAACCCTTCAACGTCCCTGCTCGAAGAACCCTGAATAGGAGTAGCCATAACCTTCTTGGCTGGAGTCTTCTTGCCATGAACAACCAACTTCTTTTCCTTCTCAACATCCACTTCAACACCTTGATCTTCAGAAGCCTCAATATCATCACTCAAATCCACTGGTTCAGAAGAAGTGGATTGAGGAGCACCCTTCAACAAACGGCGAGTAGATCGACGGGTTGAAGCCTTGGTAGCATGAGGCTTAGAAAAACCTTTGACGTTGGAAACACTAACATAACTGTCACACCCCGATTTTCCACGTGTCACCGGTGGGCCCGGTGGGGGAGTATCGTGACGTGGTTGGCAACATCATGGTCAAACAACACAATATAATAATGCACAGCGGAAGCAAAAGATAAATATATTACATTCCGAATATAAGTAATGTTAAAGTATTACAACGGAAGATAAAGGATCCACAGGCGGATAAATAAAAGAAAACTGTTCAACAGACTTTAGGCATCTAGAACTTGCAAGATTCCCTAGTGACGCCCTGAGCTCCCAGCCAATTACGCATAGTACCTGTCACTTAACCTTTTTGGAAAATACGTCAGTTTACACTGGTAAATACAATTAACTGACTCATTTTTGGAAAAAGAGTTTGAAAAGTGATTCGAGTGCAAACGGCACAAAATATCTTGACACATTGATTAAAATGCACAGAGGCAAAATTAATCTTTTATACTTGGGACAATTTTTATTAATAAAAATCTTGTATCCGATTTACATGGTTGTCCAACATTTAGGGCCGGTGATTATACAATACAAGCCGGACAAGATTAATCGACACACCACAAATATAATCTCACAAGAAGATACCCTTACGAGTGAGTATACGTTATACATATGCAACAGGAGGTGTTATGTCTACACCTTGTGCTTACGTCGTGGCCATTCACTTTTTAAAATGAGCCAAGGATATCCAGGACACGGTCATTAACCCCCAATGTTATTTGTTATCAATCAATACAGATTAAAACGGGATTATGCAATTTAATCATCTTCGATTAAAAGGTTTCTACACCCGACCAAGCGGTATTTTTATAATACCGTATCCCAAGCCCGTATAAGGGAAAATAAGTTAAAAGTATTTACCTGAGCTAGCAATGCAATTTATACTCAGCCGTATATTCTAATCAGCAAGCACGAGTACTTCTACTGGGGCTCGCAATCTGGAACGAAGGTTTTATTAACCTATTAAATTCCTAACGGGTCTTATTTAAGTCGTAACTTAGACCGGTTAGTTTTAAGGAAAGGTTTACGGTTCAAAACGCATGATTAAGCGAAGACCGGAATAGGATGTGATTTAGACCCGACAAGTCTGGAGACTTGTATAATATGGGTAAACTAAACACATTCTGGATTTTGAGATAAAACCGATAAGGTTTGACCCGTTTCGGCTAATTTATGTAAACTTGTTACATAAACCGAACCGAACGCGTAATAAGCATAACGGGTATCCGTAAGAGCCATATACATGTTTCCTAAGTTAATATGCTTCAAATATGTTGTGACATCAGTAGGATGTCTTTCATTATGCCCCGAACTAATTTAAACGCAAACTATGCCCCGTAGGGGTAGTTTGGTCATTTTAAAGTTTGTAAAAGCGTTTAGATGTTTAACTGAGTTACAGGTCTGATGTAAACAATAAACATACTCAATTTTATGAGTTATAACAGTAGGCTAAAACATATATGTGAAATTTATCATGTTTAACCAAACTATGCCCCGTAGGGGTATTTTGGTAATTTCACATAAGCCGAAGAAGCTCAAAAACGAAGTCTGAGTTAATCAACCTTTGCTTACTGTTAAGATATCATAATTTGCCTCATATATCAGTAGGTATCAACCCGGGTATGTTCAATATGATTTTAAAACATACTATGCGTTAAAACGCTAAATAAGGCGACTAAAGGCCATTTCCGGGTTCGATACTTAAATCTGATATTTTTATATTTCCAGAAGGCTTAAAATAATTTATTTATCATATGTGATCAATAGAAAAAGGTTTGGAGTCGTTTAGATATGTAAAACTCATTTTATGGCCCGTAAGGGCAAAACCGACAATTACCGGATTAAGCCTACGACTACTAGTTATGTTCAGCCTAAAATTAATTAAAAATCTTTAAAAATCCCAAGATAATATATCATATCAGTGGGTATTAAGTTTGATACCAAAAAGTAGGTTTAATTAGGCTATACGCTAATTACGCCATTTTATTAACATAAAGCACCGTAATTACGCTAATGAGCATAACTCTTATTCTACAATTCAAACTGATGTCAAACTTTGCATACATGTCTATATATCAGTAATTAAGGTTTCTACACTTTTACTTTTCCAAAAATCCCGTTTTAAGGTAATAAGGGCATAACGGTCAACATACGAGCAATTAACGGAAACATGCATATTAATTGGATAATCAACGAAACAAGTACAGAGGCTTATACTCTCATGTAACTCATCCCTAATGGGACTTTAAGGCATGTCTAATTCAAACTATAACGGGTCAGAACCGAAGTCAACGCAAAAGTCAAAGTTTTGCGTCTTTCGGTTCCGAACCGGGTTTAAATAGGAATTTGTCGAGTCGAACAAGCGTAGACAAGTTTTTATACTTATTACCAAGTTATATTAAGGTTAAAACAGGTTACACGCCTCTCGGATTTCTAATAGTGCATTAAATCATATTTGACGTTTCTGTTGACTTTTTCGGTCAACATTTGACTCGACAAACGACCTAGGTAGGTCTGGAATCAGAACTTGTCATTTTAAGGGTTTAATACCCATATTATTACCTATCTAACGGTACTTTTAATTTGACATAATACTGAGCTATCGTTAATTAATCACGAAGTCAAACCGTTGTTACGTCGGTTTGACTTTTAGCTAAAATACTAGGCTACAATTAATTTAGAAAGGTTAGGCAACTTACAAGGTGTATAATGATGATTAGGGATGCCTTGTAATCAGCTTGAAAGCTCCCCAAATGATCAGAATTGAATTGAGAATGGAATGATCATGGAGTTGCAACTTATGTGGGTTATATAGTGCTCATGGCACCATGAATTGATGACAACAAAGTCTACAACACTCCACAATTGTTCAACACATGTTTCTAGTATATAGGGGGTGCCTAGGGGTCGTTTATAAGTGAGAAATATGAGCAAGGGTCGCGCACAAAACACTTGGCAGACAACAGCCCACGTTTTGCTGTTCTGGGAACCCCTCGCGTGGCGCGAGCACCGGCAGTTCAGAAATATTGTTTTCATTTTGCGATTCGGTCCTTGGCTTTTCAAAACTCGAATAGGTACTTGTTTCTTGCATGGTAAACCCTTATAATTGATCTAGTAAGGCCTTAAAACATATACCCACTTTGCCAAGTCCCCGGGTAACTTTATTTTCACCCGAATAGTCCTATCTTTCAACGTTTACGCTTTAACACTTCGCACACGAATTTGATCATAACTTTCTCATACGATAACGAAACCTTATGAAATTTTTATGGTGCATTCTCATGAGCATAATTTATATTTACAAAGCTTCGGGTTTGTCAAAAGGTCACTCAGAGGTATATCTTTAAACATGTTGACACATTTAACCCCTGTAGTTTGTAATCTCTCACTTTTAGCTTCGTATGATCCGTGATTTATTCGTTTGATGTTATAAACATCATGTAGGGTTATTATAAAGTATGTTTATCCATTGTTGACATTTTGAACCCTTATTTTCACATACTTTCTATGTTTGTCAACTTTAGTCCCTCTAAAGTATACTTTCTCACGTTCAAGCTGACGACACGTGTCAATACATTATAGGACGTGAATTTTCGAGGTGTTACATCCTCACCCCCTTAAAAGAAATATCGGCCCGAGATTTACCGAAATAAAGGAAGTATTCTCTGCCTAAAAATGGCAACTTACAGATGATTAGGAATTTGTATGATCTTATCTGTTGTTTCTAATGCAACTTTCAGATCCTTAATATTGGACTTACCAATCTATTGTCCTAACAACAGATGTTTAACATTTCACCTATACAAGGTCTCCAAAGGAGTGGCCTTAATACTTACATATCCATTATTAAAGAAAAGCTTATCTTAAGGTGGTTATTCCAACCATTACTTAACTAATATTAAGGAATAGCTAACCCTTGTCGTTAGTCGAACAATTCGACGATCCTGGGTAGCTGATGGCAAATTCTTAATCGTTGCCTATTTAGGGTTGCGGCATGCATGCATAAGCAATATGAACCGTCTTTCTTATTTAATAATATAATACCCTCAGAATATTGAGTCTGGCTATATGAGCCTATGTCTTAAAACTTACTTAATCAAGGTTTCATTTATTCCGTAATTAATATGGAGTTTTCACAATACTCCAGCCCACGGCAGGCTACCTATCTTAATTCTACCTGCCTTCCAGGAGGTAAGCAGGGACATCTTTTGAGAAGATAGTTAAGATACAAGGAGGCTACAGAGATTTTCCATATTTCAGGCTCCAGTTAATCCATCATTGTTCGTGTCAAATGAGTGACACTTTTATGTTATAAGTCCTCGAATTCCTTAATCGAGAACATTTTCTTGGAAAAAAAATTTCCATTTTTTTTTTTTGGATATCTTCCTTGAATACTACTAGTCGACTTTAGTACAATATGATCATTGGGATATCTTAGGGGTTCCATGTATTAAACCTCCATGCTGATCAGACATGGAAATAATCTATGGGACACACTAGGATACGCCAATCCTCATATGACACTTTTATCAAACATAGTTTGGCATTCGCAGGCGATAGAAAACAATGAGAAAAGAAAAATAATTAAAATAACATATGTTGTCGTACTCTATGCCAAGAAAGAGTGCTCTTAGATTTTCGGAAGGATTCCTTGCCGATACGAGAAGAATCGGTTACTAAGGTTTCCTTGGTAATTATACTTTGTGGGTATACTAAAAATTTTGCTAAGTTTATGGTTCCTGAAGATTTATTATTGCCCGTATTAAAACAGGACACTTAGCAGAAATTATCATTTATAAATGATAAGGAAGTTTATTGTACAAGTGCTTATATTTAATCAATAATGGAAGTTTCACAAACTAGGCACCTAGCTCAGTTGGCTAGGCGCGCGAAAGGGTGCGGCCTAGACCCGGGTTCGATTCCGGGGACGACCATTTCCACCATTTTTTGTTTAATATTTATTAATCGTACGGACACGTGTAATTACGAGGGTTGTCTCATAAGGAGTCTTGATAATTAATTGCTTCTTATCACTCACAATATGGACTTGATTTGTAAGGCAACCAATCGATTTTTATCACTATATTGAGTCCTTAAGTATGCAACCAAAAGTTTGCTATAAGGATATTAGAAAAATGATTTCTAATAGATATTAATATCAATATAGGATTTATTGGAGCATTCTCGACGTAACATCGTCACTTTCTACCGGGCATTAAAGGACCGGAGTCTTAATCAGGTGGAGACAATAGTTCTCAACCTTTATCATTCATAGTATATTTATACGTGCCAGTATTAAATAAGTTTCTACATAAACTGCTTGATAACGAAAGGTACATATTTTACTATTATTATTCTGCCCCATCTCTTGGGCGTTCATCCTGACAACTCGTGCGTTTGTTATCTTGGCCTACTCGGGCTTCTTCTGTTTCCTAGGGCAGTTGGTCTTGATATGCCCCTTCTCGTTGCAACCATAACAGGTTGCATCCTTCAACTTCTTGCAATCCATGGTTTTATGTCCCTTAGACTTGCAGATCCCACAAGCCCTGGGCTGTGATTTGGATTTTGGTTCGAACCTGCATTTCCCATAATGGCGCTTCTTGCAGGTCTCACATACTGGTTTCTGGTCGGACTTTTGTTTGTTCTTTTCCTTAGAACCCTGGGAGTTATCTACTTCCCTTTTCCTTTTTAGTTCATCCTTTGCATCAGAGGCATGAACGAGATCCTTCTTACAAGTGAGGAAATGTGGTCCTAGATAAAATTTGGACCGAGCAACATGGGGCTCCTTGAACTTTTCACAGCCTTCTTCACAGCTTTTCCAACGGCTGCGTCTATCATAGTTTGAAGAACATCTTTGGAAATTCTAAGGTTTACAATTTCAGCATCATTAGCATGCGTCGCGTCATCAATGGCGCGATCGACTGTTGTCTTATCCGAGTTTGCCATTACTTTCTATTGGTTCCTAACACCAATAAAACAATTTCTCAGTTGAAATCCAACAACTACTATATTTTTATTCTGATGGCCTTAATATATACAAACCATGGTGTCAATAACCTATACAGGCTATCATAGCACTAACATTCTTAATGAACGTTATTAAAATATATTAATATTACTTAGCCTAGGTCGCAAAAGACCATCAATGGCATTAAAGATTTGGACCTAGTCCATCACTTCTCTGACAGAGGATCAAAACGTCACATCTGTCTTTATTATATTAAAGAATTTAGGTAGCTTGAAAGATTGCCATAGGAATATCAGAAAAGAGCGATTCCTATTAGGTATAAAATATCCATCTTAGGTTTGTTGGATCACTTTCTAAAGTATCATCGGCCAATTTATATCTCGTATTAAATGACCGAAGTCCTACTAAGACGGAGACAACAGTTCCCAACAGTGATCGTTCATTATTGAATCACATGTGTCAGCATCAAATGAATTTCTGCATAAACTGATTGATAAGGAAAAGTACCTGCTATATAGTTATCCTTCTGCACCACCTCCTGGCATTCATCCGGAAGACTTATGCGTTTGTTTTCCTGGCCTCTCCAGGCTTCTTTATAAGCTTTGGGCAGTTGGTTTTGATGTGCCCTTCTTCGTTACAATTGTAGCATGTGGCGTTCTTTAACCCCTTGCAATCTAAGGTTTTGTGACCCTTGGTCTTGCAGATTCCACACAATTTAGCACGTGGGTCTATTGTACATTTTCCATAATGTTGCTTTTTGCAGTTACTGCATTTGGGTCTGTTATCAGATTGACTCGAGTTCTTCCTAAACTCGGAATCCTTTCCGCGCTCCGAGCTTCCCTTCTTCTTCTTGTTAGTTTGATGAGAGTTTTCCTCCTCTCTTTCACTTCTTCTCTCGCCAGAAGCCTTAACAGACTTAATTCTGATTGCGTCTAAGGTGAGAGATAAGGATAAGTCCACCACGGACCTATATGTGGTTGGCCTAGATGCTTTAACATTCCCTTTTATCTCTGGTGCTAGGCCTCCAATGAAACGCGCTATGTGTTTAGGTTCAGGGGTGACTAGATAAGGAACCAGGCGGGACATAGTGTTGAAACTTGTCACATATGCCTGACAATCCAAATTCTCCATGACCAGAGTCAAGAAGTCTGATTCTATCTTTTCTACTTCATGCTGGGGGCAATAGTTTTCCTTGACTAATGCAACAAATTGCTCCCAAGATAAGTTGTAGAGTAGAACCTTTCCCGTGGCTTGGAGCAATGATCTCCACCATGCCAACGCTTCTCCTTTGAATGATTGTGAAACAAATTTCACAACATCTTGCTCCGCACAACCGCTGACGTCAACAACAGCGTCCATCTCATCGAGCCATGTCATGCAATCAATGGCTCCTTTTTCTCCTGTAAAGTCTCTGGGCTTGCAGGAGACAAAATATTTATATGAACAGGTCTTAACTGGTGCCTCTTGATGAAACACAACTTGTCTAGACAGAATACTCCTTTGATTTGACAAGTCATGAACATCGTCCTCCTTTGACTCATGTGTTTTAAGAGGGGGCTTACAACTAGCCGCAGATAGAGTCTTAGAGTGGGTATCATTTGACTCATCATACTGCCGATCAAGTGCTCGAGCAACAGCATAATCTATTATTGCCTGTAGTTCTGCTCCAGTTACATTAATTCTGGTAGTATCATTGCTCTCCTTCAAGTGACTGTTAACTTCATCTAATCCAGCCATGTAGCTTGATTGCTACATAAATATTAACAATGATTTATTCAGAGATTATTATGGAATCATCATCTTTGAAGATTTGTCAACCATGGTAGTATAAACCATATTGGTTAACTTGTTAGTTATCTTTAATTAGTATTTTCCATTATAATTTATCCTAGTTATGAAACATTAAGGATATTAAAGTGGCGCAAAAAGGCCTAGTCACAAGGACAGTTCTAAATTTTATAAGCCATGATTTCAGAGAATCGAGGCATTAAGGTTTGAATCACGTTCATTACCTTGACAGGGAGTTGTAGACTTCAACTGTCTTTTGTCTTTTAGGACAATAGATATAGCCCGTGGGCATTTCCCTTCTGAGGGATGGTTATAATATGATCATCTTCTCAGATGCTATTAGTCGAGATCGTATGGATCCTACCGACTATTATGCTTGGACCTGGTCCAACATTTTTGGACAGGAGGTCAAAGACCACCACTGTCGTTGCCTTTTCGGACAACTAGTTTAGCCCGTAGGCACTTCATCACTACTGGATGTTTATAATGTGATCATCTTATAGGATGACACAAGCCATGATTTCTAAATCAATAGACTAGATAAGGAAATTGGAAGACTCTAATATAAGGATGACTGTTGTGATTTTATCGAATCACATTTGTCAGGAGTGCTAACACGTTCTTAGGTGTTAACAAGGATTTGAATCTCTTGGGTAGGTTTCACCATCTTGGCCGCATAGGCTAGATTTCACCCTTAAGATTCTTTTTAAAATGCCTACTGGCAGGGAAGTAAGGATATTTATTTTATTCAGGATTTTTATCATAAATCCTAATTTATAATTTAATGATAGCACAAATGGCCTAGTCGCGTAGACAAGTTTAATTTATAAGCCAAGATTTCAGAGAATCAGGGCAATTTATGAATTTGTAATGGCACAAAAGGCCTAGTCACGTGGACAAGTTTAATTTATAAGCCATGATCGTCTGGGATCGAGGCATTTAGTAATAGCACAAAAGGCTTAGTCACGTGGACAAGTTTAATTTATAAGCCATGATCGTCTGGGATCGAGGCATTTAGGTGTGAATCAAAGTTCATTACCTTTCCTTGACAGGGAGCGGTAGGCTACCACCGTCTTTAGTCTCAGAGGACTTTAATTATAGCCCGTAGGCACTTCCCTTCTAAGGGATGTTATTTTCCATTCATATCCTATTTCATGTTTAGACTGAAAACTTAATTTAATCAATCCATTATATGAAAATAGAAGTACAGAGTTGCCCTAAGCGGGTCTTTGAAAGGATAATGTGTCCTTTAAAGGGACTGAAAGATAAATATGTCCTTATAAGGACTAATAAGGAAACGATCTTCAGTAAAAGGAGTTTCTTCTTCATTTTATTTTCTGAATGCTTTTTCCTTGGATGCTCGTTTCATTCTAGCCGCGGTACGAAGCTCAGCATCTCATGGCTCCGGGTGTGGAGAACTCCTATTACGGCTTCTTCGCTTGGCGACGTATCCAATAAAAATTTGGAAGTAAAATTTTCCAGATTAGGATTGAGAATATTCCTATGTTAAGTCTAGACTCAGAAGATTTAGGAATGTGCAATTGTGTCATTGAGATTAAACACAAAAAGCTAGTGTTTAATTCACTCAATGTTGGCTCTGATACCAACTTGTCACACCCCGATTTTCCACGTGTCACCGGTGGGCCCGGTGGGGGAGTATCGTGACGTGGTTGGCAACATCATGGTCAAACAACACAATATAATAATGCACAGCGGAAGCAAAAGATAAATATATTACATTCCGAATATAAGTAATGTTAAAGTATTACAACGGAAGATAAAGGATCCACAGGCGGATAAATAAAAGAAAACTGTTCAACAGACTTTAGGCATCTAGAACTTGCAAGATTCCCTAGTGACGCCCTGAGCTCCCAGCCAATTACGCATAGTACCTGTCACTTAACCTTTTTGGAAAATACGTCAGTTTACACTGGTAAATACAATTAACTGACTCATTTTTGGAAAAAGAGTTTGAAAAGTGATTCGAGTGCAAACGGCACAAAATATCTTGACACATTGATTAAAATGCACAGAGGCAAAATTAATCTTTTATACTTGGGACAATTTTTATTAATAAAAATCTTGTATCCGATTTACATGGTTGTCCAACATTTAGGGCCGGTGATTATACAATACAAGCCGGACAAGATTAATCGACACACCACAAATATAATCTCACAAGAAGATACCCTTACGAGTGAGTATACGTTATACATATGCAACAGGAGGTGTTATGTCTACACCTTGTGCTTACGTCGTGGCCATTCACTTTTTAAAATGAGCCAAGGATATCCAGGACACGGTCATTAACCCCCAATGTTATTTGTTATCAATCAATACAGATTAAAACGGGATTATGCAATTTAATCATCTTCGATTAAAAGGTTTCTACACCCGACCAAGCGGTATTTTTATAATACCGTATCCCAAGCCCGTATAAGGGAAAATAAGTTAAAAGTATTTACCTGAGCTAGCAATGCAATTTATACTCAGCCGTATATTCTAATCAGCAAGCACGAGTACTTCTACTGGGGCTCGCAATCTGGAACGAAGGTTTTATTAACCTATTAAATTCCTAACGAGTCTTATTTAAGTCGTAACTTAGACCGGTTAGTTTTAAGGAAAGGTTTACGGTTCAAAACGCATGATTAAGCGAAGACCGGAATAGGATGTGATTTAGACCCGACAAGTCTGGAGACTTGTATAATATGGGTAAACTAAACACATTCTGGATTTTGAGATAAAACCGATAAGGTTTGACCCGTTTCGGCTAATTTATGTAAACTTGTTACATAAACCGAACCGAACGCGTAATAAGCATAACGGGTATCCGTAAGAGCCATATACATGTTTCCTAAGTTAATATGCTTCAAATATGTTGTGACATCAGTAGGATGTCTTTCATTATGCCCCGAACTAATTTAAACGCAAACTATGCCCCGTAGGGGTAGTTTGGTCATTTTAAAGTTTGTAAAAGCGTTTAGATGTTTAACTGAGTTACAGGTCTGATGTAAACAATAAACATACTCAATTTGATGAGTTATAACAGTAGGCTAAAACATATATGTGAAATTTATCATGTTTAACCAAACTATGCCCCGTAGGGGTATTTTGGTAATTTCACATAAGCCGAAGAAGCTCAAAAACGAAGTCTGAGTTAATCAACCTTTGCTTACTGTTAAGATATCATAATTTGCCTCATATATCAGTAGGTATCAACCCGGGTATGTTCAATATGATTTTAAAACATACTATGCGTTAAAACGCTAAATAAGGCGACTAAAGGCCATTTCCGGGTTCGATACTTAAATCTGATATTTTTATATTTCCAGAAGGCTTAAAATAATTTATTTATCATATGTGATCAATAGAAAAAGGTTTGGAGTCGTTTAGATATGTAAAACTCATTTTATGGCCCGTAAGGGCAAAACCGACAATTACCGGATTAAGCCTACGACTACTAGTTATGCTCAGCCTAAAATTAATTAAAAATCTTTAAAAATCCCAAGATAATATATCATATCAGTGGGTATTAAGTTTGATACCAAAAAGTAGGTTTAATTAGGCTATACGCTAATTACGCCATTTTATTAACATAAAGCACCGTAATTACGCTAATGAGCATAACTCTTATTCTACAATTCAAACTGATGTCAAACTTTGCATACATGTCTATATATCAGTAATTAAGGTTTCTACACTTTTACTTTTCCAAAAATCCCGTTTTAAGGTAATAAGGGCATAACGGTCAACATACGAGCAATTAACGGAAACATGCATATTAATTGGATAATCAACGAAACAAGTACAGAGGCTTATACTCTCATGTAACTCATCCCTAATGGGACTTTAAGGCATGTCTAATTCAAACTATAACGGGTCAGAACCGAAGTCAACGCAAAAGTCAAAGTTTTGCGTCTTTCGGTTCCGAACCGGGTTTAAATAGGAATTTGTCGAGTCGAACAAGCGTAGACAAGTTTTTATACTTATTACCAAGTTATATTAAGGTTAAAACAGGTTACACGCCTCTTGGATTTCTAATAGTGCATTAAATCATATTTGACGTTTCTGTTGACTTTTTCGGTCAACATTTGACTCGACAAACGACCTAGGTAGGTCTGGAATCAGAACTTGTCATTTTAAGGGTTTAATACCCATATTATTACCTATCTAACGGTACTTTTAATTTGACATAATACTGAGCTATCGTTAATTAATCACGAAGTCAAACCGTTGTTACGTCGGTTTGACTTTTAGCTAAAATACTAGGCTACAATTAATTTAGAAAGGTTAGGCAACTTACAAGGTGTATAATGATGATTAGGGATGCCTTGTAATCAGCTTGAAAGCTCCCCAAATGATCAGAATTGAATTGAGAATGGAATGATCATGGAGTTGCAACTTATGTGGGTTATATAGTGCTCATGGCACCATGAATTGATGACAACAAAGTCTACAACACTCCACAATTGTTCAACACATGTTTCTAGTATATAGGGGGTGCCTAGGGGTCGTTTATAAGTGAGAAATATGAGCAAGGGTCGCGCACAAAACACTTGGCAGACAACAGCCCACGTTTTGCTGTTCTGGGAACCCCTCGCGTGGCGCGAGCACCGGCAGTTCAGAAATATTGTTTTCATTTTGCGATTCGGTCCTTGGCTTTTCAAAACTCGAATAGGTACTTGTTTCTTGCATGGTAAACCCTTATAATTGATCTAGTAAGGCCTTAAAACATATACCCACTTTGCCAAGTCCCCGGGTAACTTTATTTTCACCCGAATAGTCCTATCTTTCAACGTTTACGCTTTAACACTTCGCACACGAATTTGATCATAACTTTCTCATACGATAACGAAACCTTATGAAATTTTTATGGTGCATTCTCATGAGCATAATTTATATTTACAAAGCTTCGGGTTTGTCAAAAGGTCACTCAGAGGTATATCTTTAAACATGTTGACACATTTAACCCCTGTAGTTTGTAATCTCTCACTTTTAGCTTCGTATGATCCGTGATTTATTCGTTTGATGTTATAAACATCATGTAGGGTTATTATAAAGTATGTTTATCCATTGTTGACATTTTGAACCCTTATTTTCACATACTTTCTATGTTTGTCAACTTTAGTCCCTCTAAAGTATACTTTCTCACGTTCAAGCTGACGACACGTGTCAATACATTATAGGACGTGAATTTTCGAGGTGTTACAATAACCCGAACCCTCGAACCTTTGCTCAGCACTCCTAACTACAACATTTTCATCAGGGACAGCTGGGACATCCTCAAACGCAACAACAGAAGTATCGTCACTTTTGATGAAATCAAGTGCAGACATGACAGCAAATAACCATAAAACAAAAAGTACATAAGGCATAAATTAAGAAAACACAAAAGGAGTAAAAAAGAAAAATGCATACCCGTGCCATTCTTCATTAGAACCGGATCCCGATTGGCCTTTTCCCACAATTTACTAACCCCTAACAGAACTAGCAAATGTTCAGGGAAAGGACGAACCCTTGAAGGGCACTCTCGGATGGCTTTAAGGAAAACTTCATTCAAATCAGATTCAGAAGGTTCCGGTTCATTGAGAACGGCATACGGGTGCCTCCACACCATTTTAAAGGGGATAATAGAATCGGAGACCCAGAAAAACGATCTTTCCAAGTACCAAGTATGGTAACCATGGAAGAGATCAGGCAAGTATCAACCTTGGATGTTTCAAAGGTGAGCCAATCACCGTTTTTGGCCAAACGAAAAAACCGACGGAATAACAACAACGAAGGATCATAACCACAAGCACGACATAAAACCTCGAAGTGCAAAACCCTAGCCATGCCCTTCAGATGAATTTGCCCAAAGGAGACTCGGTAATACTCCAACAGATTTAAAACAAAGAGGGAAAATGGATGACGGAGGTTCGAAAACTCAAAATGACGACAATAAAGAGCAGTCGAACCGGCCAGACATTTATCAATCGGAACGTCACAAGCAGGAGCAGTTGGTTTAAACTTCTTCCCAATACCATATTCCATGCAAAACAGTTCTACCTCTTCTTGGGTTAATAGAGAAAAGGATTTTCCCAAATCCTTACGAGCACCCATTTTACAGAAAAATAAGAAGAAAATAAGGAAACAGAGGAAACCGGAACTAACCTGAAGGATGGAAAGGAAATGCAGAGAAAACTTGAAGAGAAAATGAAAAATTGTTGTTTGTCTTCAATAATAAAAGAAGATAACGCCCAAATAGAAGTTATGATAACACAATAGTCATTAACCTACTCCCTGCAAAAACCGCCGACCTATAAACTGCCACACATCAATCAAATCAGTTGTCAGTTTTTAAAATTCAAAAATTCTCAACTGACTCCAAGCCTTCAAGCTTTCAAGCCTTTAAGCAATAAAAGCAAATGTGTAAAAGTCAGAAGTCTTTGAGCTCACTCCCAAAAACCTCTGACTTGGGGGGCTGATGACGGGGGTAGCCCAAGACCAAATAAAATGACTTAGACACATCAAAGCCCAAAAGGTTAAAAGGTTCGAAGGTTGGAAACCCGGGAGACTAGATAAAATAGTACGTGAACAGTAGGCAGTCACATCTCTGATTGCTTCACCAAACTCTCCAGCCGCAAAAGTGACACAGACCCACAGAGCACAACCTTTTATCCGCAGGTCAAAGGCTTCAACCCCCAAAAAGGGCAAAACCCCCCACTGCAAGCATGCTCACTAGTCAAATAGCTTCCTCTTTGAGTGATGGCTTTCCCTATAAATGTGACACTTCATTAAGTGTGAAAAACATTCCGATCAGCTCTGATTCCTGGAGGATCTCTGGTCATTATTCTTGAGTACTTGCTTCATGCAAGTCACTTTCTTTCACATTCAACACACACATTCCCTTTGCTCCTACATCCAAAACTGAACACATTTCAGTGGAGGATCTCGAGCAAACAACAAAAACAAACTAGTGAACCTCTCTCCACGTCTTGCAAACGTGGGGGGACCCCACGACCTGCGTTAGGCAAAGTTGAACCCTTCAACCCTTTTGCCTAACCAGCCCAGCTACCATCCTTGGTCTATTATTTGTTGCATCAACAGTTGTTGATTGATTTGGGTTTTTGATCAGGTAATGCTTGATTAACGTATTTTGATGATCGATTTATCAGCAAGTTAATCCAACATTTGCCCCTTCTCTGTGTTTCAGACATACATTTTGACTTTCTAAAGTTAAAAAATTTACAATTTCTTGATTATTTGAAAGATAAGTTGTTGTTTGGGGTCTATTTCCATCGCTACAAACAAATATTCGAAGATAACTCAAAAACTATATCAATATGAGAACCCCTAGGGGTGTTCAAAAAAGTCCAGATCCAAAAACCGAATCCAAAATTCAGTATCAGAAAAATCTAAATTTTTGGATATCCGAAAATTCGGATATCCGAATACCGCGTAATCCAAATTTTCGGATTCATATTTCTAAAAGTTTCGGATAATCGGATTATCCGATATCCGAAAACTAAAAGAAATAGTAAATACATACATTATATGAGTACTCCTTTTTGTTTAGATATAGGAAATAATAGTAAATAATTGGATTCAAATGTGGATTTATGAATATTTTTTTTTGTTTTCAATCACGAGAATTCAGATAATCGAATACATGTTGAGTTTTAACCTATGCACGAATAGCTTTTTTGAATTCTTTTATAAATTCGGATATCGGTTTTAATATCCGAATCATTATCCGAAATTTTGGATATCCGAAAACGGATACGGGTTCAGATATTAATATTAACTATCTGAATTTTTCAAATATCCGGTTTTCAGACCGGATATCCGAAAACCGGATAATCCGGTCTTGAACACCCCAAGGTGAAATGAGGCTTGTTGTTCGGCCAATGTTCACATTTTGTACATCTCTCTCCGTGTTCACACTCATGCCACAATTTCCACGCTTCATCAATACCCTAAGTGGGGGGATGTGTGACGCCCAAAAGGGTTGACTTGTAGGGTCGGTCCTATAGACTTAGCAGACTAGGCAAAGGCTTAGGTCCATTGAAAAATAATGGCCCCAATTTTTAACTTTTTAATATATATTACATGTACTAGCTTACAAACCCATGTATTATACGGATTGAATATAAAAAAATATCAAAATCTATATTGAATATTATTTTAAGTTAGAGGTGTTACAAACCCGTATATTATACGATGTAAGTCATACATTTGTATATAATATTTATCACACGGTTAATAAATATGATAATATTATAATCTTATATATTCATAATTCATAAATTTTATCACACGGTTTGAGGAAATATAAACTCTAACTTTAAAAACTATGTAATACGGTTAAAATCATATCATACGGTTGAATATCGTGTATTGTTGATCGGTATATCAATTACTTCATAAATTATAATATTATTTAAATATTCTTTGTGATAAATTCTATCGTTTTTTTTTATAAGATTTTTATTTTATTTGATTTGATTATCCATTAATTTAGTTTATCACTAATATTTTTTTATTTGTAACTTTAGTATAGGAAGATTATTATTATTATTATTATTATTATTATTATATTAATGTATTAATTATTACTAATATTAATTAATATTGTTACTAAACTAATGAAGAGAAAGAATGCCACATGGTATTAGTTGGAGGGGTTGTTTCCGGTACAAACCATATTTATCCTACAAACCGTAAGAACAGATCCTAGCACTTAAAAAAAGTTAAATTAGCACATACCAAAACAATACATACATAAAAGTAACACTTTTGAATTATATTAGCACATGAAAATTAATCAAGATAGTTGATTTTAGCACATATTTGAAAGATATCAACACTTTTCTTAATCAACACATTAAAAACAAAAGGAAGATCCAAGTAAAGAATTAATTGCTTGTTAGCATATTTATAGGGAATTCAATATAATTGATATTATTTTATCATTTCTATATAATTGGTTGGATGTCACATGACACTTTTTAAATGATTCTTACAGTTTGTATGAGAAATGTGTTTTGTATTTGATCCTACTCCTAATGAACTCTTTATTAGAATTAGATATTAGATATTTGGCCCAAATGAATAAACAAATAAGTAAAGACTTAATAAATAAGTAAAGACATAAACAAGTAATACATCTAGGCCCAAAACTTGAAGAATTAATAGCCTAGATCCCTTTTTTTCTTGAACACCCTCCTTTACCTTCAATGGTTCAACGCATCCTCTTCTCCCATCCACATTCCTCACAATCTCATTCCTCATGACCTCATTAAACAATTCGCATCAATAAATTTGATATAAACATATATTATATTTATATACACACAAAATATAACTTAAAAAAATAATTCTGGCAACTATAATTTTTTTACTTTATAGATGTCGGTCATAAGCCTGGGTAAAATAGAAGGGGTTTATATTGGAATGCTTTTTAAAGGAGCCTGACTTTATAATTCGCTTAAAGTCTCTAAAAACGTTAGGCCGACCTTGTTGACTTGGCACACCTCATACCCCCAAAGGCCTTCCACTACACATGTGTTATGAGTCTGCTAATAACTATGTTATCGTTGATTTACAAGTGCCAGATTTCAAATCTTTAACAATATATTCAAAAGAAAACAATGCCTAGATAGTCCATGTGGTTTGCTCCATTTTCACCTATTGTCCTTAACTTAAATTACAGCTATAGTCCCCAATGTTTATCCTCACGTTTCTCGGATAGTCCTTGGGCAGAACTTCAGTTTGTTTACAACGTTAAGTCACCCCACATGCTTATCACGTTAGGGTATTTTCTTCCGATTTTGTATTTCTATCCCATAAAAGCATGCCTGCAACCCTACTCCGTCATTGTAAGTTGTATTCCCTCCTTTCAAACACTAATTCAAGTTCATCAAAACCTCATCGCTATACATGCTAAACCCTAACTCCGATCATCGGAATCTGTTAACGGAAATGCAAGACAACGATCCATAAACATCCAAAAAATAACCATCATTGGAAAATACGGTCCAAGTCTCAGTATGCCAAGCCCTTTGTACCAGATATTGTATATAATGTGTGTGGTTAAATCCCTAATTTGATTTTGTACAAGAACTGTATATGTGCAAGAACATGCAACCAACAACAATATATCGAATTTGAAACCCCAATGTGAGTCTTATGTGTGTGCATTTGTTTATGAGAACTTCTTCATTTTAAGACTTCGTTATGGTGGTATACTTACACAGGTACCAGAAAGAAGATATTCTCTTAGAAAGTGTCTTATGTTGACTATTACAACATTGACGAATTTTCTGTGCATGAAATCGACTGGATGGTGAGAGACCATGAACTATATGTTCCTGATGTTAGCTTGTAGTACCATTTTCAAATTCCAGAGTTAGATTTAGACCTTGGCTTGTTCCCTTTAGGAAATGATGGTGATGTTAGGCTTTTGGGCAAATATGTGTTAAAAATTACTTAACTCCTATACAATCGTCTAAAGTTGTTATTGAAGAATTAGAAATTGAAGGGGGACTGTTAATAATATTCAAAGGCCAAGAAGAAAGAAACTGAGGGTATCTAAAAAAACTACTACTTCAATGGAAAGAAGATGGTGAGGGATCTAGTAAGGGAACAAATAAGGTTGTAGATGTTATTGAAAACGCAGATGGTCTAGAGGCTAGTAATGAATCTAATGAGGTTGTAGAGGGTAATGTAAATAGTCTAGAGGCTGGTAAGGTAACTAATGAAATTGTAGAGGGTAATGTGGATGTGAATGAGGTTATAGAGGGTAATAAGGATGCTGGTAAGGTAACTAATGAAGCTGCAGAGGGTAATGAGGGGACTAGTAAGCAGGTTGATAATAAGGGTAAACATCCTGAGGTTGAGGTTACATCATTCACTAACAGTTTTAACTATTATTTTGATAATGCTGATTTCTCAAATGATTTTCCTATACAAGGACATGATCATCAAGATAATGCGGTTGATAAACAAAATGAAGAGGGTGGTGAGGCTGAGAATGCTGACGGTGGTGAGGCTGAGAATGCTTAGGTTGATGAGGCCGAGAATGCTGAGAGTGGTGAGGCTGAGTATGATGAAGATAGTGAGGCTGAGTCTGATGAATAATCTTAGGATGATGATTAAGATGACAGTGACTTCAGAGAAGGGTTAGATTATATGGATGAATTTAGTATCACATGATGGACTACAATGCAAATGTTGACAGGGGTGAGGAATTTGTAGGATCTCAATTAGAGTATGTGGGCAACCATGATGGGGATGTTAGTGATGAGTTATTAGATTGTGAACATATCAGCTTTGAGTCTTTTGACAGATTGATAGATGAGTCAATGGATAATTTTGAAAGTAGGAGAAGTATGAAACTTAGAAAACTAAAGAGGAAAAAGAAGTTTGGACATTCTACATCCTAAGTGACCTTTTATGTTGGTCAACTGTTTCCAACATCTAAAGTGGTAAAAACCAAGATATACAAACATGCTATTGAACCTAGGTGGACACTTTCTTTTATAAGAAATATAAAACACGGATAAGAATGGTTTGTGAGGGTAAATGTCCTGTGTTCACATGTGGGCCGAATCTAACTGGGCCTAACCAAAGTGGGCCAGGTATTCAGAAAGATTCTGCAAGTGGGCTAAAAAAAAGGAATCTGTAGGTTGTAGTGGGACAAAAAAGGGTCCAAAAGTGAGTGGAGACATGCAATGACAAAAGGAAGGGTAGATTAAATAGTGTGGATTGTCCTTGGGTTCTTTACTTGACAAGATTTAACAACGAAGATGAGACTTGGGGGGTGAAGATTTACAAACCAGATCACAAGTGTTTGCAATCCAGAAAAATCTAGCCCTTCGCTTCTACCTTTTTGGCTAAAGAAGAGTTTGCAATGAATTAGATTGCAGCAAACCCTAATATTTTAGTATAGGCTACAATAAAATCTTGGAGGAAGTATGAGCTTTCTTTGACAAAATGAAGGTACAAAACATAATTTCTGCATGTTTCGTTTATGTTGATAAACAAACCTTAAATTATGTACAACTGATTGCAGGCTTATAGGGCAAAGCTCAAGGCTACAAAGCAACTTCAAGGAGACTTAAAGAACAGGATACTAGTCTAAGGGATTATGTTAATGAACTGTACAGGACCAATCTAAGTACAACTGTAAAAAATTTTGTTGAGCCTGAATGTAACCCAACTGCACCCACAAGGATCTTCAAAAGGGTTTATGTTTGTTTGGGACCATTGAAAGAAGGGTTTAATGAATTTAGGAGGGGATTTTTGAGGTTAAATTGGGAATTTATGAAAGGCCCCTACCCTAGTTAGATGTTAACTATAGTTGGGTTAGATCCAAACAATGGAATTTATCCATTAGCTTATTGAATTATTGAGACTGAGAACAAAGACTTCTGGACCTGGTTCTGGGAGTGTATTAAAGATGATTTGGATCTTCCTTTGAATGCAAATTCCACCTTCATTTCTAACAGGAAAAAGGTATAGTATATTATTCGCCAATCATCAAAAGTCTTTTATTTATTGTTTAATGCTTGTCATCTGATGAAACAGGGAATTATACCAGCCATAAATTAGGTATTTCCAACAACTAAGCATAGATTCTGCTTAAGGCACATATGGCAGAACATGAAATTTCAATGGAGAGGAGATGCCTTCAAGGATTGCCTTTGGAATGTTGCAAATGCTTATACAGTTCTAGATTTTGAAATGAAAATGGAGGAGTTGAGGTTGTACAACATTGAAGCATATAATAGGTTGGCAAGGATTCCACCTATTCACTAGGGCAAGTTTCATTTTACAAGTATAGTTACTATATACTCATATCAAAATTGCGTTAGATTCTGTAGTTTAGCGTTCAATTATACAATTTAGTTTTTGATGTGTTAATCATTTGGTTTGGCAATTTTATATACAGGTAGGGCCCTGTGGTGTTGAACAATATGTGTGAAGTTTTGAATGCAAGACAGTCAATGGTAGAGACAAGCTTATAATTTCTGCTTTAGAGTTAGTGAGGGATTATTTAATGCAGAGGATTGTGAATGTTATTGGGGTGATTCGGCAGTGTAATGGTCCACTAACCCCTAGAGTTGCAAAGATTTTTGATGAACAACGACCCTAGCTACAAATTATACTATTAAGTGGGGTGGTGGGTCAAAATATCGGGTTAGTGGTAAGGTCACACAGGATGGTGTTGCAACATATAAACAATATGTAGTGGATGTTGTGGATAGGGTTTGCAGTTGCAGGGAATGGGAACTTTCAGAAATCCCTTGCAGGCATGTTGTGGCTATCAACTTGGACATGGTAATGAATGGTCAACAGGTTGGGACCCAGAATCATGGGTGAATGAGTGTTACTATCTTGAAACATGGAAGAAGGTTACAAGCACACCATTGGTCCCATAAATGGCAGAGAGTTATGGCCAAAATCACAATGTCCTACCACCTTGACATCACATTTACACCACACACCTTTTGGCAGACCTAATAAGAAAAGAAGGAAGGATGGGGTAGAGTTGCAGGATGACATTGAAAGGGCTTCCCAATTAAGAAACAAGAGAAAGAGGGGTGTTGAAGCTGATAAGGACCAAGTTGAAGTTGGTGGGAAGTTAACAAGAAAATGGAAGTCTGTCACGTGCAAAAAGTGTTGTGGTATGGGCCACAACCAAAGAACATATGGAAGGACCAAAAAAGTCAAACAACCAAGGATATGGAAGAAAGGTAAGAAGACCAAAGATGGTAATTAGGCTACTGAGGCTGCTTAGGCTGGTCCAAGTGTTTAAGGGTTGTGATTTTATGGTTTTTGGCTTGTGATCAAACAATGGTGCTGTCTTTTGTAGTTATTATGTCTATTCATCTTATGTACACTCTTATGACAATTATCATCATCATTTGGGCTTGTTATTTTGATAATATGAATGTAGGTTTAAAAATCATGACAATTTATGGTTTAATGTTTATTGGTTAATGGTTCTTGTTTAATGTTTATTGTTTGATTATATTTGAATGTGTGTTAGGACTGGTTTAAGACAGGCTTTAGGATGTGTTTAGGACATGGTTGGGCATTGGTTTAAGGTTTGTACAGGATTGTTGCATATGGGTCAGTTGGGCGGGTTTGTACACCGTCGGACAATTTTGGGGTTGGTACAGGTTTGGCAAAAGTTGGACAGATTTGGGGTTGGTACACTTTGCACATTGGTTTGTAATTCACTTTGCACATTTTGCATAAATTTGCTGCACCTTGGTGCCTATTTACACACTTTGCACATTGGTTTGTATTACACATTGGTGCTTATTTACCCTTTGCACAGTTTGCACATTGGTTTGTGTTACACCTACACATTTTGACTTGTATCAGTCTAAAGGTCCATGTAAAATTGCTTTGCACATTGGTAAGTTTGACTATTGGGACTTCACATTCGTGCATATTTATTTACTTCAATCCACTTTTCAACTATGTTTGAACATTAAAGTCCCCCATTTGCATACATATTTACTTCAATCCACCCGCCAACTATTTGAACCTTCTAAGATTTAACTCTCCCATCTGCATACACATTTCATGGTATCCACATTTCACATAATCAATGACAAATTTTCATAACAGAACATAGGGAATATCCATTGCATTAAAGACATTACATACATCCATCACATTTTCAAAACTAAACATAGGAACTATCCATTGCATTCAAGCGATTACATAAATCCATTACAAAATAAGAATCAATCATAAATTATTCCAAAACACACAAACCCTAAAACTATCAACAGCACCAAGATAATCTTGTTCTTCAGCCGGTTCTTTTCACGCATCTTGGCTAACTCACCTTTACTTGGTTTCTGTGTCTTAGAAGCCCAGGAATGATTGACACTGCAAGATTGCACACTAGGGGTCCACCCACCCTATGAATCTTCCACATTTGGGATTCTGAGAGAAGAAAGAATGAAACTTCGTCAAACAAACATATTCAAATCAGTAATAGTATTCATTACCATGATTGGACAAGAGTATTGATGTGTGTAAAATGCAACATATAAATTACATCAAATGAGGCATAAAACTAACCCTTTTTTAGTACTAATATTGGAAAAAGAGTGTTTTTGTCTTCCTTTTGTATTTTCAGGATTAAATGAGCTCAAAAACGCAAAAGAAGCAAAAAGACAGCTAAATCCAACATAAATACAAGAAAAGGAACATTAGTGGATTGCCCGAACCCTCAACGGCACCTTCCAAAGCAAAATAGAGAAAACAGAAGGCTGAACACGCCCCGTGCTCAGCCAGCACGGGGCCGTGCCCAAGAAGCAGCAGAAAAGACAAACCTATAGAAGCTTCTATTGCCCACCACGGGCCGTGCTCAGCGGACACGGGGGCGTGTCGAAAGTACAGCAGGCGCATTAATTGTAATTGCGAATTACAATTAATGAAGAGAGAGAGTGTCAGACGGGCACGGGGCCGTGCCCAGCGAACACGGGGCCGTGCCCAGGCTTCTGTTCAGCCTATAAATATGAGTGCTTGGTTTCATTGCAACTCATCCCTTGGCACACCACCTCTCTCACACTTCATCCACCACCCACCACCATCACAACACCATCATCCACCACCATCATCCATTGTCCATCATAGAGTGTGTGGGTCGTCTCGGGATCCAAGATTGATCGTAAGAGTTCTTGACAATCAAGGCCATGTTTGCCTAAGTCTCTTACATCACTTGGTGAAGACAAAGTGTCTAGTATAATACTTTTTATTTCTAATCTTTTGCACTTTTTATTTGGTTTTGTATTAATGACTTTAATAACTAGTTACTTATGTTGAAGGTGATCTTTCCTTATCGTTTGTCCGTGGTGTCTTGGCATTATTTTACTGTCTATATAAAATAAAGGATTTTCACCATTCATATCTCCACGGTCTATATGGAGGTATGTTGGCTACCTGGTAGGGGGTTAAGGGAATGGTTTGGTAAAGGTCTTGCCATTGTTCAGCGTTTAGAGGTCCTGCAATGGACCTGGGTCAAATTTAGTAGGACCTCCTTCAATACTTCACGGTATTGGATGGCGGGGGTCCAAACTCTTTGATCCCCTCATAAGTTAACTACTATTAATACTATAACCCGGCTATTTAGGACTGTATCCCTGCTGACTCAGACTACTTAGTCGAGGGTAACGTCACCGCCAAAAGCGGGGCCTACCACAATACTGCATTAATAACTTAATTCATTATCTTCCAATAATCCACCCCTTTAGGATTGTATCCCTGCTGACTCAAACTACTGGGGTGAGGGTAACGTCACCTTCAAAAGAGGGGCCTACTACAATAACTAAGATAATCTCTTAATTATGTGCAAAAGTGCGGAAATAATCAAAGGTTATACTAGATACGAGTCGGAACCAAGTGATTCATCTTGTCTATCTGTTTTTATTTTATTTTTATTTTCAGCATTTTAGTTAGTTTTTATTTTTCTTAGTTTAAAACATTTTTCTAAACTTTTATTTTGATTAGACGTTGAGGATAAACCGGTATTAAAAGCTCTTGTGTCCTTGGACGACCTCGGTATCTTACCAACGCTATACTACACTCAACGATGGGTGCACTTGCCCATATGTGTGTTTAGTGTTAGTGAAATATCGTGTTTTATAAATTTAAAACTTGGCTAAAATAAGTGTTAAAAAGGGCTTAAAATATACACCTAAAATATACGACACTTCACACGCATCAAGTTTTTGGCGCCGTTGCCGGGGACACAAGGATTTTAAGAAAGTTAGGAATCAACGGCCTAATCATCTTTTATTTTTCTTTTTTATTTTTTTAGGATTTTCTTAGTTTTTCAGCTTCTGCAGAGCTCAGCACGGGCCGTGCCCGCTGAACACGCCCACGTGCTCAATCATTGGAACTGGCAATCCTGTTTTACATCAGACAGTAAGCTGAACACGGGGACGTGTCCACTCAACACGCCCCCGTGCCCAAGTTTCAGTTACTGAAAACAGAACCGTTAGATCCCGACGGTTGGTAATTTCTGACATAAACATGAGTGATAGTAATTATTTTTACTTTCGGCACTCTTATGGTACGTGGTGTCAATTATGTGGCGGCGAACATGAAGAAGTAAAATGCTACTTCCTAAATTATAAGCCCCACTACATGGACCCACGATCTTCTCACAACCTTAAGAGGGGCGAAAGTAAAAATAAGCACTATTTCTCCCTCGAATGCGCCCAGCCAGATATTCTAGGGGAAATGTTCCTTAGCGAATTATTTCAACTAGAAGAGCTAATTCTGAAATGGATAGAAGAGCTTAGGAAGGATTTTATTAATCCGCCCCAAGCCGATACCCATGAAGAAATGTTGGAACCGCATTCCGACAACCTCGTTGCTCCCGAAAATACCTTCGTACCTAGCAAAGACTTGGACGATAGTCGTCCCTGTGTCGATTGTGCCGTGAAGGACTCTCCATCGACTTCGTTCGGTGCATACATAGACCTGAGCGATTCGGCATATACCTTCTTTAACAAGAGCCCGGAAAAGGGTTGGACTTGTCCACCTAGAATGAAAATAGGAATTACCCTCACCGACAACCTCTTGCGTTCTCGCCTTAGTCTAGGACAATTAAGGTATATTAGGCACTTTGGGGTTGTTCCAACCAGTCAGGAACCACCCGATACAAACAAGTTCCTTAAAAAAACTAGACAACTTCATAAAACAGTCCGTAGACACGGGGCCGTGCCCAGCCAACACGCCCCCGTGTCCATCGAAAGATTCCTTTCTGATCAGTACGTCAGAATACGGACAAACTGTATCAGAACTCCACCTGCACACGGGGCCGTGTCCACTGAACACGGGGCCGTGTCCAGGTTGCTGTCATTTTCTATAAATGCAGCCAAGAATTCTGCACATTTGGACCAACTTGGGGCAGAGATTTGCAGGAATCTTCTCTTAAACTATCCTAGGTAAGTCTAAAAGAAGGTTCCAACAACCCATCTTGTCCCTTCCTCTTTTAGTAATTTCCTTCTTCTTCATCTTTCTCCAAGAACTACCATTGAAAGTTTGGAGTTCCTCCAACTCTATGGTAGGGATAAATGAGTTTTGTTCAAAGAATCTTGGTAAAAACATGTTATGAAACATGGTTTTAAGTTATTAGTAGCCAAAAAGGGCCTACAACATTCAGAAAATAACTTAAAAATACAAGTTTCCTTGTTCCAAAACTCTGCAGAAAGATGGACACGGGGCCGTGCTCAGTGAGCACGGGGCCGTGTCCGGTTACTGTTTCATTAAATAAGCTATTTTTAGTTTATTTTTCGTAGGATGTCGAGTGAAAACAGCGATACATCTTCTGTGCATTCATCAAACAACCGAAGAGGAAGAAGACCCTCCATTGAAGCTACACTTGTTCACTATGTGATAGCATTAAGGGAGGCTCTCGACGAAATGACTTCAGTAGAGGAGGTCCTTATCGACCGTATTAACGATCTTACGATGGGACTTGAAAGCAGCTTCCAAGAAATTAACCTCTTGCATCAGAGGTTAAATATTCTTGTAGCACCTCCAATGGAACCAGTCCTTCCTCAGCAGGATTGGAACCTGGCTCTCGGAATCAACAACCCTACCGGGTGGGAAAACTTTCCCGCGGAACCTCCCATGGAACACCAACAAGAGATCCCGGTGGAAGTTGAAACTCCTCAAACTAATGCCAACGAGCCTTCTTTTCTCCTTCCAAGGGAGATAGAAGAATGGCTCGCCGACATTTGAGGAGAACCGCACTCGGAAGAAGGAGTTCACTAAAGCCTTGTTTAACCAAGATTTAGTATTTCTTGGAAATTTTGCTAAATTAAAATAAAGTAAAGGCTAGGACTCCATGGTTTGTTATTTCTTTTAATTTTAGTTTAATTTAGGATTATGTAAGTTCTCTCTATGATGAAATGAAATGATGGTTTTAATGTTTGGATGGTTTGTAATGAATAAAACACACTCATGGTGGTAAAGGATGAAAAGGGGAACGAGAAAAATGATCCCATGCACAAGAACGAGGCAACCCGACAATTTTCTCCATTCCAGAAGGTTCAACACGGGCCGTGCCCAACCAACACGGCCCCGTGTCGAACCACCTGCAGAAAACGCCCAGTACAGGTAACTGGACACGGGCCGTGTTCACCCAACACGCCCCCGTGCCCAGACTTCTGTTTCTCTTATTTCAATTTTGTTACTGGCACTTGAACACGGGGCCGTGCCCGGATAACACGGGGCCATGTTCAGTGCCCAGTAACACAAGTTTTTGCTTTTTAAACACTATTTTACACATCTAATCAACCTAAAAATTTATTTTTTGGGACACATTGAGGACAATGTGTAATTTAAGTGTGAGGGGGATGCTAAAACCTTGAATTTTACAAGTCCTAAATACAAGCCTTACACAAAACTCTATTGGAACCGCTAATCACCCCAAATTTTTTCAAAAATTTCAAATTTTTTTCACTTGTTTAGGTTTAACTCGGGAAATTCAAGCTCTCAAAAAGGTTATATTTTTACAAATTTACAACCGATAGCGTAGTGATAAAAAGAACCAACATAAGAAAATTATGAAAAGGCATGACAAACTTATTTAAAATTTGATTATATATACTTGATCACATAAAAACCCATTCCCACAAAAGTGAGTTTTGAGCCTTTATTGAGCACTCAATTTCATATCATTTGACTAAATGCTCATTTTTCGTTTCTTGTGTGAATAGCCGCTTGGTTCTTACGACTCTAGAACTTGCCATGACAATACATTCCCGGTCCTTATCAACTTAAACCCGAGTAAGTACATGATGGAGGCATCAGGACTAACCCTTTTTCATTTTCTACACCATTATTTTTCTTTTTTTTCTTTTTTTTTTTTTTTTTTACCACCTACCCAAAAATCCCCCTAGTTAGCCCCTTTGAGCCTAAACCTTTTCGTTTCATCACCCAAAACAAAAACCCTTTCACCCATCAAAACCTTTTTCATTTTTAACCCTTTATTTTAGTAACAAGTTCGGTTCTTCGAAAAAAAAAAAAATGAAAAATGAAGCAAAAAGAAAATAAACAAACAAAGTAATCAAAAATAACTTTGTTTGAATAAAAGCTTCATCGAAAATAAAAAGTTGCAAAAATACGAAAACCGACACTTGTTACGCTTTTTAGCCCTTTTTCTACTAACCACTAACCCAACCACCTACCTTTAACCCTAGCCAACCCTTAACCCACAAAGTCCTCTTGATATCTACAAAGGTATAAAAGTTAAAAAGGAGGAGGATTGATTTCTTGGCAAGCCTATGGTAGGAATAAGTTCCGTGCCGCTCTCGAGTGATTCACTAAAAATACACCTTCGGCCGAGTGTGAGTGATTTCCCCGCGAGGTATGTGAACTTGTATATAAATAGAATTTTAAAAAGGCATGTTATGCCCAAATAAGTAATTTCTTTTATGAACAGTTCTAAATAAATCATTACGAATAGGAGTGTAAATAAATAAAAATAAAACCCCAAAAAGATATTGGAAATCCAGACACTCTATGACAAGCCCAAAACCTTCTCTTCTACCTATTCCATTTGGGAGTGTAAGCCACATATTAAAGAGTTTTGCTTGAGGACAAGCAAAAGTTCAAGTGTGGGGGTATTTGATGTGTGTAAAATGCAACATATAAATTACATCAAATGAGGCATAAAACTAACCCTTTTTTAGTACTAATATTGGAAAAATAGTGTTTTTGTCTTCCTTTTGTATTTTCAGGATTAAATGAGCTCAAAAACGCAAAAGAAGCAAAAAGACAGCTAAATCCAACATAAATACAAGAAAAGGAACATTAGTGGATTGCCCGAACCCTCAACGGCACCTTCCAAAGCAAAATAGAGAAAACAGAAGGCTGAACACGCCCCGTGCTCAGCCAGCACGGGGCCGTGCCCAAGAAGCAGCAGAAAAGACAAACCTATAGAAGCTTCTATTGCCCACCACGGGCCGTGCTCAGCGGACACGGGGGCGTGTCGAAAGTACAGCAGGCGCATTAATTGTAATTGCGAATTACAATTAATGAAGAGAGAGAGTGTCAGACGGGCACGGGGCCGTGCCCAGCGAACACGGGGCCGTGCCCAGGCTTCTGTTCAGCCTATAAATAGGAGTGCTTGGTTTCATTGCAACTCATCCCTTGGCACACCACCTCTCTCACACTTCATCCACCACCCACCACCATCACAACACCATCATCCACCACCATCATCCATTGTCCATCATAGAGTGTGTGGGTCGTCTCGGGATCCAAGATTGATCGTAAGAGTTCTTGACAATCAAGGCCATGTTTGCCTAAGTCTCTTACATCACTTGGTGAAGACAAAGTGTCTAGTATAATACTTTTTATTTCTAATCTTTTGCACTTTTTATTTGGTTTTGTATTAATGACTTTAATAACTAGTTACTTATGTTGAAGGTGATCTTTCCTTATCGTTTGTCCGTGGTGTCTTGGCATTATTTTACTGTCTATATAAAATAAAGGATTTTCACCATTCATATCTCCACGGTCTATATGGAGGTATGTTGGCTACCTGGTAGGGGGTTAAGGGAATGGTTTGGTAAAGGTCTTGCCATTGTTCAGCGTTTAGAGGTCCTGCAATGGACCTGGGTCAAATTTAGTAGGACCTCCTTCAATACTTCACGGTATTGGATGGCGGGGGTCCAAACTCTTTGATCCCCTCATAAGTTAACTACTATTAATACTATAACCCGGCTATTTAGGACTGTATCCCTGCTGACTCAGACTACTTAGTCGAGGGTAACGTCACCGCCAAAAGCGGGGCCTACCACAATACTGCATTAATAACTTAATTCATTATCTTCCAATAATCCACCCCTTTAGGATTGTATCCCTGCTGACTCAAACTACTGGGGTGAGGGTAACGTCACCTTCAAAAGAGGGGCCTACTACAATAACTAAGATAATCTCTTAATTATGTGCAAAAGTGCGGAAATAATCAAAGGTTATACTAGATACGAGTCGGAACCAAGTGATTCATCTTGTCTATCTGTTTTTATTTTATTTTTATTTTCAGCATTTTAGTTAGTTTTTATTTTTCTTAGTTTAAAACATTTTTCTAAACTTTTATTTTGATTAGACGTTGAGGATAAACCGGTATTAAAAGCTCTTGTGTCCTTGGACGACCTCGGTATCTTACCAACGCTATACTACACTCAACGATGGGTGCACTTGCCCATATGTGTGTTTAGTGTTAGTGAAATATCGTGTTTTATAAATTTAAAACTTGGCTAAAATAAGTGTTAAAAAGGGCTTAAAATATACACCTAAAATATACGACACTTCACACGCATCAAGTATAAACGTCGATCAAGGTTGAGATCAGTCCATGATGTAACTATGATTGCATCTTGCCCACAATTGTAGAGAACCATTATCGAACAACGAGGAAGACGATGCACAGATGAGTAAGATAATGAACAGTTTATGCAGAGAAGTGTTGGTGGTTAGGTTTGTGGGGAAAATTGGTTATTTTATAAGCATAACAAAATAACTAAAGAATCAGACGAAAATGCCCTCACGTGATAAGCACGTGGGGTGACTTAACAAACTGAAGTTAAGCCTAAGGACTATCTGAGAAACGGAAGGACAAACGCTGATAACTATAGCTGTAATTTTAGAATGTTAGGGATTATAGATGAAAATAAAGCAAACTACAGGTACTGCCCGGACATTTTTCTCACTTTAAAACATTATTTATAATATTTTTTTATATTTTATAAAACATACCCTCCCAAAAGGCCAAAACTGGACGACCCACGTAGACTTTGTTTGTTTGTACGGCTCTTAAGATTACAAAAAATGGCGACTTCTATAAGACTAATGGGTATGGTTTGGCCCATCCCCACCGGGATGAGCCTCCACGTAGGCGCCACGTGGGCGGCTCGTGGGGGATGGGCCTCCATGAAATTTGAGGGGGATGGAGGCTCGTGTGGGATGGGGCCCCACCTCATTATTTTATAATTTTCTAAGTTTTAATTTATTAACTTAATTAAAACTTTATAAAAATTAAAAAATACAACATAAAACAACATAAATAATTTCATTTCATAACATAAAAAAAAATTACATTTCATAACATAAAAAAAAATTACATTTCCTAAAAAAAAAAATTACCGAAAAATAAAAATAAAAAAATTACATTTCCTAAAAATAAAAAAACAACCTACGACGACCATTTTTTCATCACTTCTTCCTTCATCCTCCGATAAACCGCTCGTTCCTCCTCCGGAACCGAGTCGAGATCCAACCTCATAATCCTAAAATCCTCCGCTCGAGCTTGGTCGGCCGACACGGTTTTCTTGTGAGTGTATTTTTCGGCCGCGAACTGTTTGAACGAACGGAATTCGTCTATCAACTCGTCCATTTTCGCCGATGCCTTCGACCCGCCCCCTCCACCCGAGCCGGCCCCTCCACTCGACCCGGCCCCTTTGCGCTTTCCGGCCGCCTCTTTTTTTGCTTTGTCCCTCCCGGGGGGACGTTCCGCCTCGTGAATGAGCAACACGTCCTCGTCATCTTCCGGGTCGTCGTTTATGTTGATTTGACAACGACTGGTGGAGCCTCCCGCACTATAACTTCCGGACTCGGAAGTTTTAGTCCGTTTGGCGGTTGCTACCTCATTTGGAATCGGCGCCCATTTTTGTTGATTCTTTACTACGTTCCATGCTCGGAAGTGCAGGAAAGGCTTTGCATTTTGAGAGTCCCACTTAGCGATAGCAAGGTTAAGAATGTCCGTCTCGTTACTCCCGCTAGGAGGATTCATGATAATTTGGTTATAAATTGCGTTAAAGTTATTGATGACCTTGCTCATTTTACGCCACTTGCCCGAGACGGCTTCTAAATCACGATCCGAGCTATGCTCCATAATCTCATAAAATTTAGCCGTTGCCTTCTTCCAAAAACTATCACCCGTTTGATTGTTTCCTAAATTTTAAAAAATAATGCATTAGTAAAAAAAAATTTAAAACTTTTAAAATTTAAATTAAATATTTAAACTTTGGTTCATACCGATTATCGGGTTAGTAGAGGACTTAGTAACCGTCATTGCTAGCGCTTCCTCCTCTACTTTCGTCCAAGGTCTCCCCGGTTTTCTCGAACCGCTTTTTGACGCGGTTTCGGGTACGTTTTCAACCTTCTTCTCCTTCCCCTTGTTTTTTTTTCGCTTGAGCTCTTGCGGTGGCGATTCGGGGACGACTTCATCATCATCATCATCGTCAAGGTTAACTGGTTGGGAAATTGGCGGTTGCGATTGGAGTTGTTCAAACGAGTTGCGTTGCATGATTTGTTGTAGCGCTTGGTATTGTTGGAGTTGTTGAACTTGAGACATTTGTGAGAATGCGTTGGGTGTTTGTTGGAAACCCGAAAAAGGAAATTGCGGAGCCCCCCACGATTGATCCATACTCGGAGTGTAAGCGGGGGTCGAAAAAAAGTTAGGTTGGTTCGGGTTGGGGTTGTTCGGGTTGTAATTATTCGGGTTGGGGTTGTTCGGGTTGGGGTTGTTCGGGTTGAAAGGATTCATGATTTAGAGAAAAAGGTATAAAAAATATGGAGTGTTTTTATAAAAAAAGGAAGAGAATTGGAGAAGAATGGGAGTAGAAAGGATAGAAATGTATAAAAATGGTTGAGATATTGGGTATATAAATTGAAAAATGAATTTTTTTTTTTAAAAAAAAAATAGCCGTTTGCAACGGATAGTTTTTTGAAAGTGGGTCCGGCGCCACCGGCGCATGTGGGACGATTGAGCCGAGCCGGGGCTAAGGGGGGCGGTGTGGGGGACCGGCGCCGGTCCTAGCCGGCCCCCATACCCTTTAGTCTAACTTCCAAATTCAGATCGTTAATATTTTCAATTCCAAGAACACGAGTTGAACTCTACAGTCGATGCAAACACGGATTCATCAAAAACCTCCCGTAAACAACAATTAACAACCAATGTTTGTCAAGCTTCAGCAATTGGACACAAACTGCATCCCAATTCTCCACCCACTCAACACCTCAAAAACCACCAACACCAATGGCAAAGCTTCAATTCCTCTTCCACTCCAACGTACCCAAAGAGAATTCGAACAACAACTCATCCAGAAACACCAAATCCCACCTCATAACCCATCTGATTTTCGCAAAAGAATTGTTTTTGTTAACGCAAAACCGAACCCAGATGGTTCGGTGAAAACCCCTGTGAAAGAGAAAGTTGCAGTTGAAAAGTGTAGAGGATTTGATGGGAGAATGTGGTTAAGGAAGGAGAATTTGCACACCAAGTGTTCGACGAATGTTCTTAGTGGGGATGAGGTGGTTAAAAAGATGCACACCAGGTGTTCGACGAAAGTTCTGAGTGGGAATGTGGTGAAAAAAGTGCACGCCAGGTGTTCGACGAATGTTCTGAGTGAGAACGAGGTGAAAAAAGAGCATACCAGGTGTTCGACGAATGTTCTGAATGGAAACGTGGTGGTAAAAGAGGTGCACACCAGGTGTTCGATGAAAGTACTGAGTGAAAACGAGGTGAAAAAAGTGCATACTAGGTGTTCGACGAATGTTTTGAGTGGGAATGAAGTGGTGAAAAAAATGCACACCAAGTGTTCGACGAAATGGGCGAGGTACGGAGGGTGTATTCCCGCTATATTAGAAGCTTTGGAACGAGTCGATGATTTGGACGAAGCTTTTAAACCGTGGGAACTTAGTCTAAGTAACAAGGAAAGAACAATAATCTTGAAGGAGCAAAAGGTTTGGCAAAGGGCTATGGAGATTTTCGAGTGGTTTAAGAGGAAAGGATGTTACGAATTGAACGTAATTCATTACAACATAATGATTAGAATTCTTGGTAAAGCTCGAAAATGGGATGAACTCGAGATGTTGCGTGACGAAATGGAGAAAATTGGGATCGAATCGATCAATTCTACGTATGGAACTTTGATTGATGTTTATAGTAAAGGTGGGATTCGGGAAAAAGCGATGTATTGGTTAGATGTGATGAACACGAAAGGAATGGAACCCGATGAGGTGACTATGGGGATCGTTGTTCAAATGTATAAAACCGCAGGACAGTTTGAAAAGGCCGAGGAGTTTTTTAAAAAATGGTCGGTGGATAAACGCACACCAACAAAAACCGAAGCTTTAACAGATCATGTTGGTTTAAGCTCGTATACGTATAATACTTTAATCGATACTTACGGGAAAGCAGGAAGAGTTAATGATGCGTCTGAGAGGTTCGAGCAGATGCTTAAAGAAGGTATTGTTCCAAATACGGTGACACTCAATACGATGATTCATATGTTCGGTAATCATGGTCAGTTAGATGAAGTTGCATCGTTGATGCAGAAAATGGAGCAATTTCATTGCGTACCGGATACAAGAACGTATAATATACTCATTTCACTTCATGTTAAGCATGACAATATCGTTGCGGCAAAAGGGTATTTTGAAAAGATACAAGAGGCTTCACTTGAGCCGGATTCCGTGACTTACCGAACACTTTTATATGCTTTTTCAATACGGCATATGGTTTCTGAAGCAGAAGAACTTGTAAACGAGATGGATAAAAGAGATCTCGAGGTAGATGAATTCACACAATCTTCACTTATGAGAATGTACATCGAGGCTGGTATGGTTGAAAGGTCATGGTTATGGTTTAATCGGTTTCATATTCAAGGGAAAATGAGCCCCGAGTGTTACTCCGCGAGTATTGATGCGTTTGGAGAACGTGGATATATTTCGGAAGCCGAAAAGGTTTTCAAATGCTGTCAAGAACGAAGAAATCCAACTGTACTCGAGTTTAACGTCATGATCAAAGCTTACGGCCTTAACAAGAAATACGATGATGCGTGTCGATTAATCGATAGTATGAATGAACACGGTGTGTTCCCAGATAAATGCAGCTATAATTCACTCATCCAAATGTTAGCAAGTGCCGATCTCCCACAAAAAGCTAGTTTTTATTTACGAAAAATGCGGGAATCGCAGTTCGTGAGTGACTGCGTACCGTATAGTGCGGTCATCTCAAGTTTTGTGAAACTGAGTCAGTTGGAAATGGCGGTTCGTTTGTTTGAAGAAATGATCGAGTTTAACGTAAAACCGGATGTGGTGGTTTATGGCGTGTTGATCAATGCGTATGCTGACGCTGGAGATGTTGAAGAAGCTTTACGTTATGTGAATGAAATGAAAGACATGGGTTTGGTTATGAATGATATAATATGTAACTCGTTGATTAAACTCTACACGAGAGTCGGGTGTTTGAAAGACGCAGAAGAAGCATACTATATGCTTCAAAAGTTAGACGCGGGTACGGATGTTTATTCTTCTAACTGTATGATTGATCTATACACCGAACGATCAATGGTGAAACCCGCAGAAGAAATTTTTGAAAAACTGAGAAGAAATGGGAACGCAAACGAGTTTTCTTACGCGATGATGTTGTGTATGTACAAGAAAATCGGGAGTTTTGATGAAGCTTTAGAGATGGCGAAACAGATGAGAGAGTCGGGGCTGTTGACTGATTTATTAAGTTATAATCATGTTCTTAGATTGTATGCATCTGATGGTAGGTTCAAAGATGCGGTGACAGTATTTAACGAGATGGTTGAATCGGGTGTCCAACCAAACGATTCAACTTTTAAATCGCTTGGAGTTGTTCTTATGAAACGTGGTGTTCCGAAGAAAGCAGTCAAGAATCTTGAAATTATGTGGAGAGATGATCATCAAAGTGGTGTGAAAGCATGGTTAGATACTCTCAATTCAGTTGTGGGTATGGTTTATTTTGACATTAATGATTAGTGATGATTTACTTGTATTAGAAGTTCATAATTTAGAATCTTGGGTTATGTTGTATGTTCATAGATGTATTTTAATCTTAGGAAAATATTTGTATCATTATAAGACTGTTGTTTTTAGGGTTAGGTTCATTTGTGAACAACCTCTTGATTGTGAACACTAGTGAACTAATCCTAGCCCTTGGTTATCAAAACACAAGTGTAAATCAATGGTCAGGATTTGATGATGAAAATACACTAGTGTATTTTACGATTTAATGATGTAAATCAATAGCCAGGATTTGTTCACTCAGTTCACAAATACAGTAGTGTTCACACTAGAACCTCACCCGTTGTTTTTAACTATAACATTATATTATCGCACACATTTTCTTTTAGTATCATAAATCTTTTATGAGAGGTTATCTGTACATGGTCATACCGCCATCATATTTGATGTATATGACCATTTTAAACTTTACAACAGTGAGTTTACGACTCTTTTAGCAGTGAGTTTTTGACAGTGTGGCTAAAAGAGTTGTGTCACCTCCTTGTAAACTTGTACATGAGCCAAGTCGAGCACAAGCTTGATTCCTTTAAATCAAGAGAGTTTGATGTGTCGTGTCAAATGTTTTGATGATCAAATCAGCTCAATTGTGCTGAAACACTACACCATATTAAGGAGAGCATCAACAATTAAGGTAAGTCATGCAACACAAGTGCTTGCATTTCTGTCGTATAGTTGGTCGGAGGTGTGATCGCTCCCCTAATGAGTCCATGACATGATAAAACCAGTGACTGGTATATTAAAAGATATAAGTTGAATACACATTTAATATATAGACGATTGTTTGATATCATTACATAAGGTCTCTAATGAATCTAATATGAGTCCATGACATGATAAAACCAGTGACTGATATTAAAAGATATAAGATGACACACATTAGACTTAGAGACCACCTATCAGGGTTTGATGTGTTACGCAAATGAATCTATTATTGTGCACATATAAAAAACATTACAAATATTGATCATATGAATGGACACTAAAACTAAATAGATACATTGACTTATTGAAACGATATTTTGTTATTTTATTTATTTATTAATTTTTTTTTGGTAGTTTATCAGTTAAATCATTTTAGTGATAGTGATTTCTCCAACGATATTATGACATGCATTAAAAACATTACATATTGTTAATATAACAAATTAGAAATAAATGTATAATTAACTGATGATGCTGTTTGATAAGTTAATTTTACAGACTTTTATTAAAAATAAATTATATTTATTATCTTAAGATTTTAATTTTATTAACCATATATGATTAATTAAAAAAGTCCTTCCAACTTTAGCTGGGTTGTAAAAGCTTTTGGGAAGAAGGCAAGGGTTTAAACTCTGAGATAGAGTAAATTAGAGTAAAATTGCACATAGCGTCCTTTAAGTTTAACCAATTTTGCTGGTTTCAGCCTTAATCTTTAAAAGTTGCCAAAACCAGCCTTTAAGATTAATTTTGTTGCAGGTTTCATCCTTTATCACTAACCCAGTTACTAATCCATGTTAAATGACCTCAAATGCATAGCATGTGAGGGTAAAACCGTCTTTTCATCTCTCTCTCTCCACTTTCTTCATCTTCAACATCCAAAACCACCGTAGCTTCAACCCTCCAAATTTTTTCTGTTTTCTAATTACCCCAATCCAGCAGTTTGCACACCTGATTGTTTAGAACGAGTTCGTGTGTAACGAGAAATACCTCTAACTGCATCTGCTTCCTGCTAGAGCTTCTTATCATGGGCAATGTTAGCAGCCTGAATAGCATCCAAATCAGGGTCCCCAAAACTCAAACTCTGGCCTTTACCTCTACGAAATTTCCCACTTTTCTTTAGGGATACCGATTTGGGTTTGTTTCAATTACAATTCCTTGTAGGAGTGTCCCTAGACTTGTGAATCGTATCTGGAATTGGGGAATTGGGGAATTGGGCATCGATTCAAGCTCTGTAGGAGCCTGGTTGACCTTAGACGATCCTGCATCTAGGGGTGTGGGTATCGCTGCAAACGGAGACCCATTTTGGGGATCAAACGTACTTGGAGTGGATTGATTACACTCCAAAACGGAGTGCTGGGGTACCGATTTCTCAAGATTTAGAGCCCCATCAGGTTCATGGGTTTTCTTCAGAACGACACTCTCCAATGGCGCAATAGGGTCTGGGGTTTCAGATGGCGGCTGGAGAAAAAGGTCTCCTTTGAGCACCTGATTAGCACACGAGGCATCAATTGAAGTTGGGGAATGATCAGGGGGCGATCAGAAGGTAATGGAGGGATTTGCAGTGGTGATTGACCACCACAAGAAGAGATTTCGGGCATAAGAGAGGAGGAACCGTAGAGAGCAGATTCTAGAGAGAGAAAGAAGAGAGAGAAAAAAGTGAGCAAATGAAAAATCCTAAGCTATGGTGGTTTTGGAGGTTGAAGATGAAGAAAGTGGAGAGAGAGATGAAAAGACGGTTTTACCCTCACATCCATTTAACATGGATTAGTAACTGGGTTAGTGATAAAAGATGAAACCTACAACAAAATTAATTTTAAAGGCTGCTTTTGGTAACTTTTAAAGATTAAGGCTGAAATCAGCAAGATTGGTGAAACTTAAAGGACGTTTTGTGCAATTTACTCAGTAAATTAGAATTAATTTGATGTAATTCATAAATATGGTTAGGCTCAAACTATCTACACACTTGGTGTGTAGATTAGATAGCCACCTCAAAAAGTGTTTTTTTGTCCTATATGCACACCCTACAGTGTCGAGCTGTGGCAAAAGCATGACATTTTGGTCCTATCAACCAAGCAAAGACTGACGGGTCTGTTGACCGGACCAAAACGCCGAGCTTGGCCGCGTTTTGGTCCTGTCAACCAGACAAGATACTGACACCCTGTCAGTCTTTTGTCTGGTTGACAGGACCAAAACGCGGCCAAAGCTCGGCTTTTTGGTCTTGTCAACAGACCCGTCAGACACCCGTCAGTCTTTGTCTGGTTGACCGGACCAAAACGCTGCGCTTTGGCCACAGCTCGATACTGCAGGGTGTGCATATAAGACAAAAAACACTTTTTAGTGTGCATATAGACACATTGGTGTGTCAATAGGTACACTCTATGGTTATTGTTAAAAAAATTAATAAAAAAAAAACAATTACTTACATGTATTCAAGAAAGTCGAATACTTTTCATTCAACTATCGGGCATGTTTGGCTAACAACTTATTGACTTATTGGCTTTTTGAAAAGTCATAAGCTCCAAAATGATGTTTGGCAATAAGGGTGTATGTGAAAGGAATAAGCCAATAAGTCACTCGACTTTTCTAAAAAGCCATTGTTCCAAAAAGCTTAGCCAAACATGCCACCATCTTGCCAGCTTCATCTTCTTGATCGTTGCAAGTAATCTAATGATCAACTGTGATGAAAATCACCTTCAAGACCAAACCCCTCCCTTCATTTCTCACCTTCTCAACCCTAAAACAATCCCCAAGACACCACTCCACTTCACCCCTTCAACAACCCCACATCCCCACAAACACAACTTACGAACACTACCTCATTGCAGCCCTAAAATCCTCATCATCCCACCCCACTCCCCTCAAATACGGCCAGCATCTCCATTCTCACATCCTCAAATACGGCCATGACTCCAACATCTTTATTCGCAACAGTTTGATCAGTCTGTATGCAAAATTTGGTGCCTTAAACGATGCGGAATCCATTTTTGTTGATGGGTGTCAGTCGGATCGTGTTTCGTGTAACATTATGCTTGCTGGGTATGCTAAATTCGGCCGTTTGGATGATGCACGCCAACTGTTTGATAAAATGCCTGGGAGAAATAACATATCTTTTACTACTATGATAATGGGGTTGGGTCAAGGTAGGTCTTGGTATGAAGTGATGCATATTTTTAAGGAAATGAGGTTGTTGGGTTTGGCCCCGAATGAGGTGACATTGTCGAGTGTGATTTCGTCGTATGCACATGTATCCGGGGGTAAAAACGGGCATATGCTTCATGGTTTGGTTGTTAAATCTGGGCTTGAGGAGTTTAACCTTGTGGTGACGAATCTGGTTCATGTGTATTGCGCTTGTTCGTGCTTGGATTATGCGAGGAATTTGTTCGATGGGATGTCGGAGAAGAATGTAGTTTCGTGGAATGTGATGTTGAATGGGTACTCAAAGGCTAGGTTAATTGGCTTTGCACGAGACCTGTTCGATGAAATGCCTGAACGAGATGTGGTTTCTTGGGGTACCATTATCGAATGCGTTTTACATGTTGAGAACTTGAGTGAGGCGTTGACGTTATACCGAGAAATGGTGAATAGCGGGATAGGTCCTAATGATGTCATGCTGGTGGATATGATTTCGGCGTGTGGTCAAGCGAACGCCCTTTCTGAAGGTCAACAATTTCATGGTATAAGCGTAAAGTTAGGATTTGACTGTCACGACTTTATGCAATCGACAATCATCCACTTCTATTCCGCTTGCAACAATATTAAACTCGCTCAAATGCAGTTCAAAATCGGGAGCCAAAACCATCTGCCATCGTGGAATGCTTTAATATCGGGACTAGTAAGAAACGGGATGATCGATTCTGCACACGAATTATTCGACAAAATCCCAAGTAAAGATGTTTTTTCATGGAGTTCAATGATTGCTGGATACGCACAAACGGGCCAGCCCGATACGGCATTACAACTATTCCGTGAAATGATATATAGTGGCGTTAAACCGAACGAAGTAACAATGGTAAGCATGCTCTCATCTGTTGCTAATTTGGGCTCGTTACAAGAAGGAAGATGGGCTCACGAGTTTATTATCAGCAACTCGATTCCCATAAACGATAATCTAACCGCAGGCATTATCGACATGTATGCCAAATGCGGGAGCATAAACACTGCGTTACAAGTCTTTAATCAAGTCAAACACAAAGTGTTGACCATCTCACCGTGGAACGCTATCATATGTGGTTTAGCGATGCACGGTCACGCGAGAACATCGTTAGAAATGTTTTCAGACTTGTTGACACGCGGTATCCCGCTTAACTCCATCACATTTATTGGCGTACTTAGCGCGTGTTGTCATGCTGGCTTGGTAGAAGAAGGTGAAAGACATTTTAGAAGCATGAAAAATGTATATAACATAGAGCCGAACATCAAGCACTATGGTTGTATGGTGGATCTGTTGGGTCGAGCGGGGAGATTGAAAGAAGCAGAGGAGATGATCAACAACATGCCTATGAAGGCGGATGTTGTGATATGGGGCACGTTGTTAGCGGCGTCTAGAAACTATGGTAACATTGAAATTGGAGAAAAAGCTGCGGAAAATTTGGCGAATGCAGAACCGTCACATGGTCCAGGTAGAATTCTGCTTTCGAATCTTTATGTAGATGCAGGGCGGTTGGATGATGCAGCTTTTGTAAGACATGAAATGCAAACTCGAAAGTTAACCCGGTCGTTTGGTTATAGTGGTGTAATATGACCCGATAATGTGATTTATAAACGTTTTTTTAATCTTTTTTTTTCATTTTTTACAGCGCTTAATCTACTGCTTGTCCAATTGACTTTATTTTTTACAGCAATGGAAATATGTTAACATGGATATATATGATATTTGACATGCTGATCACCCACCCAGCCCGACCGCCCATTTTGCCACGTCTTATTTATTATGGGTCAGGTCAAAAATGCTTGTACACACTTGTTCTTGTTAGGACTTGAACCCACAACCTCTTCGTTGTTACGCCACCTTTGGTACGGCTAGGTGAAAGGCCTGTTGGTAGGTTCAAGACATTGTTAATACATTTTGTGCGACTTTCGATGTAGTTGACCTAGACAACCCATTTGACACTCTTTTAGCTAAATTTAGAATTTTACCCGTTTGACCCGTGAGTGGTCCCAATCCGAACCGGTTTCAACCCAAATTGATTTAGGCCCAAAACCGATTTGTGCAGTTCTGTTCCACCCTTATGTTCTGCCTAGGTCGTGTCCGTTTTATTGAATTTTAGAGTAAGCTAAATGTTTGATATAAGGAATGATTTTATTATATAAGTTTATATAATCGGATGTGTCTAAAAATGAAAATCCAGCCTTTTAAGGATTTCATGATGAAATTTATGCGGAGCTAACCAAATGATGTCATGCGTCTACCGAACACAAGCTATTATGGCGTTTATCTTGCTTTATTGGCACTTCCCGACGAACATTACAGCGGCCAAGGTTGGAAACAACTAAGATGATATATGTGTCCATGAAAATCACACTTTGCAGGGACATCCATAGGAAAATGACACCGCATAAAAATAAAGAACATTTGAAAATTTAGAAACATTCCATTATCATCTTCTAGAATTTAAATCCCTGCATAAAAAATAAACAACATTTGAAAATTTAGAAAATGATTGGAGATTTAAGAAAATGATTAAATTAGGAACAAACATCTAGTTACCTCATGTTGTTTGGTTTTTATAAAGGAGTTAAGGTCTTCCTTTAAATACCCCCTTCCAAAAGTTGTATCAATTATGTTTAGTGTTGGAGTAGCCACATGTCCCTTGCAGAAAACCTTTATTTCTGGACATTCCTTGATTTCCAATGTATGTAATGATGGCCATGAAAAATCATCCTTTCCTAGACAAAATCCTTTGAGTCTTTTAAGTTTCTTAAGTTTTATGGACTTGAGACAAGTTAACACAATCTCTTTCACTTTGGCATCACATTCTTCTCCTTCTTCTTCTCCTTCAACCTTGACGATTACCTCAAGGTGTTCGCAATTAAATATATGTAGGTCTTGGAGTTGAAGTAGACTACCAACCATGGAAGTAGTAAATACATGTTTTAAACTACTACACATATCAATAGAGAGTGCTGTTAGGTTCGGAAACTCCAATGCATGATGATTGCTCTGCCATATATACTTGAGACCCGATAGACCCTTTAACTCCACTTGTGTTAGGTTTGGAATTTTAACAACAGTTTGAGTTTGTGATTCACGGTCTACTTCAAACACCTCCTCTACAAAAGAACAAGCTTCTATATGAATCCTTTCCAGCCTTTGCAGTTGTAGCAACTCTTTCGCGGGAACAATGTTTTTAGTTTCACCCTCCCAACCAAAACCAAAACCAACATCTATGTCGATCAAATTATGAAAAGACCAAGGTAATCTCTCCAAACTAGTAGAGCACAAGCTTCTCTCTGAACCTGCTAACAGGGTCTGCAAGGCCAAAATTATAGTAGAAATAAGAAAACACAAGGAAGCCCATTCAACAACATTGGCCACACCTGTGTGATTGACTTCATCACTGGAGTGGGACATATATAACAAACATATAAAAGAAAAAAAAATACACTTCACATAAAGATAAAAAAGTATAGGACTATTATTATGTAGTAAAACCCATTGCCTAATAATAGTTTTCTATTTTATATATTTTATTCCCTTATAACTTTTAACATATAATAATTTATAAAATTCTGAATATTCTATTGTGCCGTGATTCTTTATATCTACGCCTCCATATATATTTTTTAGGGTTATTTACACATATCCCCTATGCTAAGATCCTTTATTACATATTTACCAAACCCTTAAAATCAATTACATAGTTCCCCTTTCTAAACCATATATATTACATATTTACCCATTTCATTAAAACTCTTATTGAATTGCTATTTTACCCTTAATAAACATATCGAATGATTATTTACATAATTCTCATTTCGTAATACAATCAATTATATATTTCCACAATACTTCTAATGTTACAAAAGTAATAATATCTAATACATCTGATACGGATTTGCTAATAGGGGAACACTAATCAGCGAGAGATAAAAGAAATAATTCTTAAGCAAAGATAATGCAAACTAATTCAAAATTCAAAACAATTAAAAATGAATTAAAATCCATATCCATGTGTTGAAATATTGTGTTGGACTGATCATTCATATGGGAGGAGACTTTTGATGTTGGGCTTCTGAATTGTTATGTGTTGGGCCTAGTTTATGTGTCACTTGTTGTTATTTGTTATCAGGGTGAAACTGTGAGAGGCTAATGTGGAACTTCATAAGGGCTGCGATCATCATCAGCCATTCTTGTGGACCTGGATGTAACATTTGATGGAGAGAATTTAAAAGTTGTCTTATTATCTCTGGACTCTTATTCACTCTCGCACACGCATACACACTTCACACTTTCTCTTTGTAGTTTTAGGGTTTGTTATAATTGGTTGTTAGTTTGTTGAAGATCTTGTTGCAGTCTCTCATCTGTGTTTGTAGAGAGATTGATCTTCTGTTATTGATGATCATCAGTGGATGATCATCTAGATTCTTTCTGTATCATGTATTGTTTGTTGATCTTACAGTTTGCAAGATTTGTTTGTATTGGGGGATAAATCTTTGGGTTGGTTTAATAAGATTTTGTCACCGTTTTTTGTCGTTATTTCTTTGTGTTTGTTTGATTGATCTTCATACCATTGTTCACAACATGGTATCAGAGCTATATGGCTCTTGTTGTTGATTGATCTTATATTCCGCTGTGATTTTTATATCTGATTTGTTTTTCTTTATTGCTTGTGGTTAGGGTTTCTGTTCTTGGAAACCGGTGTTGGAGACTTGTGGTTCAGATCTGTGTATTTGGAGGTGTATTTTCCAAGTTTGAAGACAAACCCTAACTTAGGGTTTGGTACTCTTTGAGGTGTTTGATCAGATCTGCGTTAGTCTCTATAATCCTTGAAGATTACAGGGCAAACTAACCTATCTGATTAGCTTGGAGTTATAAGCTTTTGTGAGATATTTCTGCATCTTATCTCTTTAATTTCTTATTCACTTGCATTGAGTATAGGCATTTCTGTTACCGGGGTAGTCGGACTGGCCTTGATCGAGTCTTTGTGCTAGTTGTTGCATTGTTGTTATTCTGGTTGTTTATCTTTGGTTTGTATAGTGTTTGGCTCTGGTGTTATGGCCTGTCAAGGCACCATTGAGTGACGATCCTGGAATCTGGTCCCTAGCACAGCTTCGCCTTAGGGTTTATTTGTTGTATCTGTCTTGTGAGATTATCATTGTGATTTGTTGTTTCTTTGTCTGATTGTTATCTGCTAATATGGGTGATACTACTGGTTCTTCTGCTACTCTCATTAGTAGACTTGATATAGGAAACTCCCTATACTTACATCCTAGTGTTGTCTAGTATAGAGAACAAACACAGTGATTGGGGTTTGAATTTGTATTGAGAATTGTAAAAAACAAAAAAGGATTACATAGAGATGGTGTATATATAGAACACCATATTACACTCTAGCCCCTATACTATCTTTTTCTTCTTTCCGACACTCCCCCTCAAGTTGAGTAGTGGGGTCACCAATACTTAACTTGCTCAAACAGCTACTAAAAGCGTTTCCGTTGACTGCTTTTGTGAGAATATCTACGAGTTGTTCTTTTGTTGATATATATGGGAGCTCTATGATTCTTTCCTCCAGTTTTTCCTTGATGAAATGTCGGTCCACCTCCACATGTTTGGTTCGATCATGCTGAACTGGGTTTTCTGAGATTTGTATTGCAACTGTATTGTCGCACATAATTTTACTGGGTATCGCCCTTTGGGAGAAACCAATGTCTTCTAGGAGCTTCCTGATCCAAAGAACTTCACTTAGCCCTCGAGCTATGCCTCTGAACTCAGCTTCTGCACTCGACAGAGCGACCACCTTCTGTTTCTTACTTCTCCAGGTGACAAGGTTTCCACCAACCAAGGAGAAGTACCCTGACGTTGACCTTCGGTTTCCCTTATCTCCTGCCCAATCGGTGTCTGTGTAGAGCTCAACATTTAAATGTCCACTTGCTTTGAACAACACTCCATGGCCTGCGGTACCCTTTAGATACCTTAGAATTCTCTGAGCAGCTTCCATGTGGGCAACTTGCGGTTGGTGCATAAACTGACTTACCACTCCAACAGCATAAGCTATATCAGGACAAGTATGGGAGAGATAAATTAACTTGCCCATGAGCCGTTGATATCTTTCTTTGTCTGCGAGCTTTCCATCGAGTTCCATGTGAAGATTGTGGTTCACCACCATTGGCGTATCTGCTGGTTTACAATCAATCAACCCAGTTTCCGCCAAGAGATAAGAACATACTTCTTTTGGCAGATGAAAATCCCCCGTTTAGACCTGAGAACTTCTATTCCAAGGAAATACTTGAGATTCCCAAGATCTTTCATTTCAAACTTTGAAAACAAATTTCTCTTCAGCTGTGCTATTTCTTCTACATCATCTCCAGTGATAATCATGTCATCCACATATATGATCAAGCAAGTTACGAGGCCGTTCCTCCTTTTGAGGAACAAGGTATGATCAGCGTTACTTTGGTGATACCCGTATTCTTTCATGGCCAAGGTGAACTTTCCAAACCATGCCCGAGGAGACTGTTTTAGCCCGTATAGAGATTTCTTCAACCTACAAACTTCCCCATCTTTAAAACCCCCTGAAAAACCTGGAGATGCTTCCATGTAAACTTCTTCAGTTAGGTCTCCATGAAGAAATGCATTTGTAACATCAAATTGATGAAGGGGCCAATCCTTATTAGCTGCCACGGAAAAGAGAACTCTTATGGTATCCATTTTTGCAACCGGAGAAAATGTCTCAGAGTAATCGATCCCATACGTCTGAGTGTACCCTTTGGCTACAAGCCGGGCTTTGTATCTTCCAATAGAGCCATCTGGTTTATATTTAATCGAATACACCCACCGGCATCCAACTGTTTTCTTTCCTTTAGGAAGAATGCACTTCTCCCATGTGTTGTTTTTCATAAGAGCACGCATCTCCACTTCCATTGATTCTTCCCAGTTCTTCTTACCTTGAGCTTCCTTTACGAAATTAGGTATTTGTTCAGTGTATAGAGAAGTAACAAATGCTTTCGCACTGTTAGATAAGTTCCCGTTGACCATATTAGCTACAGGATATCTTGAATTTCTGGTCTCCCTCTCTGGGGAGTACCGTTTTGGAGGAACCCCTCTATTGGCTCTAGGTGGAAGAGAGTATCTTCCGGTAGTCTCTGCTGCAACTGATTCAACATGTTCAACAACTGGTTCAACCTGTTCAACAACTGGATTAACATGTTCTGTAGTTGTCGGTTCTATATGTTCCCTTGTTGTCTCATAGTTATAAGGCGTAGAACATTCAGGATTCTCAGTATTTCTTACCTCAGGCATCACGTTGGATGGACTTTCTTCAGTGGTACTGTGCTCCGTGGATTGTGTGTCTGTGTTTGAAGGACTCGCAATACTGTGATAGTTTTCTGTTGTGACTTCTTCAGATGAGGGAATTTGGGTTAACCAGCTCAGAGTGTCTATACTGTTATTCTCCCCCTGACCACTGAGTTGGGTGTTATAAAAGTATTTTGTTTCAAGAAAGTCAACATTCATTGTGGTGAACATTTGACGAGTTGTTGGACTATAACATCGGTAACCTATTTGATCGATCCCATAGCCGACAAATACACATTTTTCAGCACATGGGCCAAGCTTGTTTCGATTGGTTTTGGGTATATGAACAAATGCGGTACACCCGAAGATTCGAGGTTCAAGTGTAAGAGGATGAGGAATACTGGCAGACTTAGACAGACAATCTAAGGGATTCTTAAATTTAAGAGCTTTTGTGGGAAGCCGATTCAGCAGATACACGGATGTCGCAACTGCCTCCGGCCAGAAAGATTTAGGGACCTGAGATTCGATCAAAAGGGCTCGAGTCATTTCAAGAATAATACGGTTTTTCCGTTCGGAAACACCGTTTTGTTCGGGGGTATGAGCACAAGAGGTTTGATGAATTAATCCTTTGGTTTTAAAGAATTGTTTCATAGATGTATTGACAAATTCCCCCCCCATTGTCGGATCGAAGGATTTGAATTTGAGTTTGAAATTGAGTTTGAATCATAGCATAAAACATGACAAATTTTTCGTACACTTCGGCTTTATTTTTTAAAAAATATACCCATGTCATGCAAGTGCAATCATCCACGAATAGTATAAAGTATCGAAGACCCTGCCCCCCCCCCCCATCACAGGAGCAGGACCCCACACATCGGAATGGATAAGTGAGAAAGGTGAGGCCACTTTCGTATTGCTAGGTTTGAACGATTGTCGATGGCTTTTAGCGCGAAGACAGGTTTCACAATATATTTTCCCATTTGAATGGAAGAGTTTTGGAAACAAAAGGTGAAAATAACCATGGGATGGATGTCCCAAACGTCTATGCCATAGCCAGGCTTCCCGGTTATCAGTTCCATGAGCCAACATCACAGTACCCTGTTGAGCCACTTCATCCGCATAGTACAATCCTTGGCGCTCAGTACCACGTCCAATAATCACACCCGTCCTGATATCCTGTAGAAGGCAGAAAGTAGGATGCATTAGTACTGTGCAATTTAGCTCTTTGGTAATATGGCTAATTGAGAGCAGTTTGTGCGATAATGATGGAACATAAAGACAATTTGATAATTTCATAGTTGGTGAAATTTCAATTGTTCCTCCTCCTCCTTTCACTTGCATCATTCTATTGTTTGCAGTGTGGATTTGAGTTTTTGAGGATTGGACATTGATCGTATGTCTGATGGTTCAAACGTCATGGTGTCAGTGGCACCAGAATCGAAAATCCAAGCACTGTTCTTACTATGATTGATCTCCATTTTTTTAGACGACAACCAAACCGAGCGTATTTAATAGGCAACCAAATACGCCGAAATCACGTTCAAAATTATGTTCAGAATAACTACGCTAAATGGCGAACCTATCTCACGCGGCGAATTTATCACAATTCACCGACGACTTGAACTCGCGTTCAAGATTTAGGTTCAGAATAACTTGTATTGAGAAAACAAACTTGTAATTTATTTTTTCCAACAGCGGATATATACTGTGCAACGAATTTAGCAAAAAACTTTTAGGGTTTCTTGAGGCACTCCTTCTCTTTCTATAGCTCCTTTACAGATCAGGTCGCCACCACCATAAATCTCCAAGTAACCAGCGGATTTGAGCACAGATGAACAGACGGCGGATTTGAGCAGGTTGCGGATTTGAGCAGCGGATGAACAGGCGGCGGATTTGATGGTGAACAGATCCGACGGTTTAGGATTTTAGGGTTTTGATGGGTGGCGGCTACCAGATGTTACGATCTGTTTACAAAAAAAACTAGGGTTGCCTTGGTTAAAGCTGGTAAAGGACGATGGCGGAACTGATTAAAGAACGTCTGATTTGAGGTTCGGTGAGGCAGATTTGGTTGAGAGCTTCGCCGGAACCTTGGTTGCTGCCTACTGGTTTGAGAGGATTGAGTAACTGATTCACCGGCACTTTTAGGGTTTTTGTGCGGCGCGACTGGTTTGACTCGGCGGCTGCTGCTGCTGTTGTCTGATGGATTGAAAGAAACTGTAGGTTCGATTTCGGAACCTTGATTCTGATTTTGGTTTTGTTTTTTTTCTACTGGTTTGAGGTTGGATTGTAGATGATGAGCAAAGTGTTCAAGAATCAACACTGCTCTGATACCATGTTGTCTAGTATAGAGAACAAACACAGTGATTGGGGTTTGAATTTGTATTTGCATTGAGAATTGTAAAAAACAAAAAAAGGATTACATAGAGATGGTGTATATATAGAACACCATATTACACTCTAGCCCCTATACTATCTTTTTCTTCTTTCCGACACCTAGTGATTCAAGTTCTTTGACCATTGTTAGTATAAAGCTTAAGGGTACTGAAAATTATGTTGTTTGGTCTAGTGCAATGAAGCTTGCACTAGAAGCCAAGAATAAATATGGTTTTATAGTTGGTAAATGTGAAAAACCTGATGATGATGATGTGTTGGCTGCCCAATGGGACAGATGTAACTCTGTGGTGTTAACCTGGTTGTTAAATTCTTTGTTTGAAGAATTATTTTTAGGACAAGTTTTTTCCAAACTTGCTTCTGAAGTTTGGACTGATTTGAAAGAGACATATGATAAGGTAGATGGTTCTGTCGTTTAAGATCTTTATAAAAGAATTAACTGTACTTCACAAAATGTTAGTTTTATGGCCGAATATTATAACAAACAGACAACAATGTGGAAGCAGTTTGATGCAATGGTGCATCTGCCTTCATGTTCTTGTCAAGCAGCCAAAGACTACAATGATTTTACATCTTTAATAAAACTTGTGCAATTTCTTATGGGTCTTGATGATGTTTATCAACCTGTAATGAAAAATTTGTTGACAAGAGAACCATTTCCTTCAGTCAAAGCAGCTTATGCTTTGATTTCTAAAGAAAGGGACTCATAGACTCTCAAGTAGTGGGTCAAAGGGTCAATCTGTTTCGTGTGTGTCTAAGTCTAATAAGTCTTTTGATCCTAGAAGGAGAAACTTTAGGGGACCTAATCCAAACCTAAAATGTACTAATTGCAATATGTTAGGTCACACTGTTGATCGTTGTTTTGAAATAATTGGTTATCCTCCTGGTATGAAAAGATGGTATGTAGGACAATCTGGTAGGAGTAATAGGGGAAATAATAATAAGTCTAGTTTGTCTTCTTGTGATAGTAGTGTTGATATATCTATAGCACCCAATCCTGTTTTCCATATATCGAAATTGATTTGTATTTTCTGAGATAAAAAGTTTCTACTAGGTTCATAAGTACTAAAAAGGTTGATTCTAAGAGTCAACTTGCAGGCTTGTTTACAAAAGGGTTGAGTGTTACTCAACATGAGTTCTTTTGCAAGAAACTAGGTTTGGTTGATTTATTCAAGCCATATGAATGAAGGGGTGATGTTGAAATATTGTGTTGGACTGATCATTCATATGGGCTCCTGACTTTTGATGTTGGGCTTCTGAATTGTTATGTGTTGGGCCCAATTTATGTGATATGCCATATATGTCACTGGTTGTTATTATTGGTTAAGTTTTTTTATCAGTGTGAAAATGAGAGGGGCTAATGTGGAACTTCATAAGGGTTGCGATCATCATCAGCCATTCTTGTGGACCTAGATGTAACATTTGGAGAGAATATAAAAGTCGTCTTATTATCTCTGGACTCTTATTCACTCTCGCACACACACTTCACACTTTCTCTCTGTAGTTTTAGGGTTTGTTATAATTGGTTGTTAGTCTGTTGAAGATCTTGTTGCAGTCTCTCATCTGTGTTTGTAGAGAGACTGATCTTCTGTTATTGATGATCATTAGTGGATGATCATCTGGATTCTATCTGTATCCTGTATTGTTTGATGATCTTACAGTTTGTAAGATTTGTTGGTGTTGGGGGGGGGGGGGGGTAAATCTTTGGGTTGGTTTAATAAGATTTTGTCACTGTTTCTTGTCGCTATTTCTTTGTGTTTGTTTGATTGATCTTCATACCATTGTTCACAACACCATGCAACATTATCTCATCAGTAGGTTGTCCTGATCGATATCTCCATCTTTACTCAAACTCTTATGCAAATGGGTCTAGCGCGGGGTCCGGTACAATTAAACGGATTTTAACTCTCATGAGCAATTTGGTACGGTTGTGTGGTGCAAGATCTACGGTAAGAGAGGGGGTTGCAAGAGACTTACCTTAATACAGTGAGGTGATGGGAGTAGATATTGGTTCCAATGACGATGGCAATGATGGTGGCGTCGCTTTGGTTGAGAAGCGGCGGAGAGCGGTGGTATTCGGCGGTTGTTCCAGTGAAAGATACAATGGAGTGGTGTTGACGAAGGTGGGGCTCAATGGTAGCAATGGTTGGATGTTGGGCGGTGAACAGCGACAATGGTCTAGGGTGGTGGCCGGAATGACGATGTGGGAGATGATGGTAATATTAGACTTGGGAGGTGTAGGAGATGGTTGAGACAAAAGGAAGTATAAGGGTAATTGGGTAATTTTAATAAAAAGGGAAATATGTAATTAAATTTAAGTGTTGGGAAATATGTAATTAAGGCTCTTAATAAGGGGAAACATGTAAAAATCCCTATTTTTTAAACAAGTTGCGAGTGCCTGAGTGGTAATGTACAAGTAATCGAATCACAAACGTACATATTATCCAAGCTACACATTTTATTGATATACATATGTAGGATTAGAATCGTGTGTGAAGCAATAGGCTAATTGAGAAATTTGAAAAGCATTCTAGACCAGAAATTTTCCATAAGCAAAAACGCAAAAAAACTATTTATTTATTTATTTTTTGAAAAATCGGAGCCTTTTCTGTTAGGTGTTTTTTTTTTTTTTGTGGGATATATACACATATGTATATAGGGGGAGGTTAATTTGAGAAGAAAATTTAATTGAGAAGAAAAAGAACAAAGGGGTACAATTGTAAAATGTTAAGTAGTTTTTATTCATCTCATTTATTATTATCTTTAAGTAATTAATTACTCATAAAGATTATCATTCTGTACACTAATTTTTTTTGCCTACACACAAAAAAAGTTATCCTACACATCTCGAAATTTATCATACACATATTTAAATTTATTCTACACAACTCGTAATTTATCCTACACACCTAGTAATTTGTCTTACACTCTAAATTATTATTTTTTTTTTTTGAAAAAATATATATTTTTTAAAATAAGTTACAAATTTAATGTAATTAGCTATTAAAGAGTAAGACTACAAATTAATGATCTGTGTAAGTTTACAAATATACTCTTATATTAAAATTAAATGCAAATATTAATGAAGTAAAATGAAGCATTCTTATTGGTTGAAACTTCTTCTTTTTTATTCTTACAAAAAATTTCTTCTCATTTGAACCTTCCACTATGTATATATGTGTTTAAAATTGAAAAATAAGTATTGTACATCTATGTTTGACATGAAGGATTTAGTTTTAGCTTTAGGGTTTAGTATTAGGGTTTAACTTCATGATTTAACATTTTATTCTTAGAAGTCCAGTTCAGCATCACAAACTTTTTTCACACAAGAGGTCTCTTAATAATATTTATAGAGCGAAAAAAAATTATTTTTTTCCTTAGTTGCCCTTTCTTAATGCATTTCTTTAAACAAAGACTGTTTTTTCCTCTTTTCGGATGGTAAATATTTCTCAGAACATGGAGTAATAAGTTGCTAGCGGGTGTAATCTGATTGTTTATAATGAGAATGAGGTTTGATGATGGATGGAGTTCACGTAGCCGTTGGCTTGGTTAGTGAGTAGATGTCATCCCGGACTAGGAATCAGTCCACCGAAGAAGGTAGGGCTCAGGGTTTAGGGTTTAGCTTTAGGGTTTATGGTTTTAGGGTTTAGCTTTAGGGTTTTGTTTTTAGGTTTTAGCGTATGGTTTAGCCTTAGGGTTTATATTTAGAGTTTAGAGTTTAGTGTTTTTGCTTAGCGTTCGACGAGCCGGTTCCAATGTCGCTGGAATGAGCTCAATCAAAGTTCGTTTGACCCGGTTTCCTACATTTCTTAGGTTAATGATATGTATTTTTCTTAACATCCACATATGTATAGTTTAAAGATTGACTATATACATATGTGTATAATTCACAATTGACAATACACATATATTTATATATGAAAAAAAACTCTTAAAAACGTGCGATCAAGTCAATTTTTTAAGCATGAGGAAAATGTGTGGTCCAGAATGTTTCTCAAGTTTCTCAAATACGGTTCATTTCTCTTAGGATCCCTACCCTATATATATGTGTGTGTGTGTGTACATATAGTAGAGTTCAGCTACAAAGTCCAAAACTAAAAAAGTGTAAAAAATCATAAGAGTGTCACCATCATAAAAAAAAAACCCAAAACCCATAGATTATAGAGTGAAGATTACTAAAACACCATATTCGAATCCTAAAAATCCTTAAAAACTTCAAACACACCATTATATAGCTTAGCTGAATATAAAACACCACCACATGACATAAAACATTATACTGTTAGATATTCGATGATTTGAGCTTTAACATCCAAAATAACATCCAGAATTAAACTCATAGATAAAAGAGTAAACTCATAAATAAAAGAGTGAAAATTACTAAAACATTATATTCGAATCTTAGGAGTCCATGAATTATTTTAATAATCTAAAGGTCCACGTCACTTTTTACACTTTTTAGAAGTTTTGGACTTTGTAGCCAAATCATATATATATATAATTTGTCTCTCTCTTTCCGTGCCCTTATAATGCCCAAAGGGGTGGTGTTGAGGGCGTTATCAAACGATCTCACACCCCTGTAATGACCATTACTCATAGTCTAGTTCTTGTGAGTGATTCTTTCCATATATTGTCAAAAATAACCTGAAGTGGTTTTTTTCTTGGGTTATGAATTGTGTTATAAATGATAGTAATTATACCTAATAAAGACAACTTTTAATGAAGATGTCATTATTATTAATGATGGTAATCAACTCTCGCTAGAGTTCATGTTGGATTCCTTTTATAATCACATTGATGAACCTAAATACAATGTAAGCCCTACGTTAAATACCTTTAGTCCATGTGTAATGGGCATTATAGGGACGTGAGATAACGCCCCCAACACCACCCACAGGGATTATAGGGGCATGAATTGGGAGAGACGTTTATAGTATAACGCCAAATGAGGAGAAAAAAATGGAAAATAATACTTGAAAGGCCAATAAGGGGCATTAACCATTACACCTTCTTTAAAGGGACATTACAATGTTGATGTGGCGGAAAATGCCCCTTAAGGGACATTAACCATTATGGATGATCTTACTCGAGAATACTGTTAATTAAAATACTCAAGTAAATTAGAAATATACCTGATGGAAGTCTGTCGTCACATGAAAGTTAAGACCACATTCAAGGCTATGTTTGCCTAAGTGTGTATGTATGCACTTGAGCTCTGGAGCTGTGGATTGACCGGATGTGAACACCAACATTTGTGGGCATTGACTGATTATAACCTTGTTTAGTAGCGGCCATTGGAAGTCATTCGTCCCGAAGAAGAATCCTTTTAGCTTTTCTAGATTGAGTAACTGAAGGGACTTTAGATGAGGAAACACAACCTTTCTTTGCTCTCCATTTTCTTTGTTCACAATTACCTCCATTGCCTTACAGTCACTTATAATCAAATCTTCGAGTTGTATGAGGCTGTCAAGTGTGGAAAGTGTAAATACATGTTGTAAAAGGTTACAAGATGTGATTACCAATCTTTTTAGGTTGGACAGCTGATCAGGCATGTTGATTTTTTCTAGTCTTGGAATGGCGAGTGTTGTAGTTTCAGTACCTTCATCAATGTTGGTACTACCGCCACCACTACCACTATCATTGCTGTTGATTCCTTGAGTTTCAAATACATCCATCAATGAATCACAATAGCTTACTTCTAACACTTGAAGATTTTTCATTTGTCTTGCTGCGTAAGATGGAATCACACTTGATAGTCCATGACACCAACTTATATATATCTCTCTAGAGTATTGGTATAACGACCAAAAACTAATAATGACTTGGGATAACTGCAGTTAATGAAAATTATTGTTAAAAGAAAACTATCTAATAAACATAGAAAATTCAAGTCAAGCTTTGTTTTGTTTTGTTTGACAGGAAGTTAATTAAGTTGAGAGAGGATTTGAATTTCATGTGTATTTTCATTTTATTGTGTATGTGACACATTGACGGCCGAATGCTAATGCAAGGCATCATGATGTCAAGTAATGTCCAACCCTTCCACCCACTTAAAAAAACTAAGATACTCTTAAATACTCCATTTTATACTCAAGTTTTGCTCACGAAGAAGCTACAAGGCTGATATGATACTTTCTTTAACTTTTCTTCAGGAACTTATATAATATAATACTAGGTTAGAGACTATTACACGAGCCGAAGAAATAATTAATACTTAGCAATGAATATTTAGGACTTATAAAACCATATTTTGAGATATTAGAAATTTTACAAAGAAAATAAAGATAAAATACGAATGAGTGAAATAAAAGAAGCGGGGAAAAGAATGTCATGACTCACGTAATTGTTACACATGACAAAACCACTTCTTAGTGATTCTTGCCAAAAATGGTTAGCTTTAACTAATTAAGTGTATTTTTTTTTTGCCAATGTGGGGTTAGCCCACTTGGTAGATGCATATGCCTCTTTGAGAAGAGGTCTCTGGTTCAATCCTGGATCTTTGATAAGAGTGAATAATTTAGAATTATTGGTGTAGTAGAGTAGGAGCACACGTAACCATTCAAAAAAAAAGGTGAAAGTTTCTTGTATAAAAGATTGTGTTTTAAATGTTAGTATTAATTGACAACGATGCCTATCAATAAAGATATTAACTATAAGTACCAACCATGATGATCAAGTGCAATAAGAAGTTCATGTTACGTTCATACTTATAATCTCAAAGATTAAGCTATATGTGCCCATTAAGCCAGGAGGTGATAACTTTTTAAACTAGAGGAAAGTTAGAAATATACCTGGTGCAAGTTTGTAATCACACGAGAGTTATACGAGCTTACACAACGATCGTTGTTTAACCTTGTATACTTGAGCTCTGGAGCTGTCGACAGACCAGATGTGAACACCATCATTTGTGGGCAGTAATCAATCATAACCTTTTCCAATAACGGCCATTGAAAGTCATTCATCCCCAAGAAGAACCCCTCTAGATTAGGTAAATCTTCTAGTACAAGGAACCTTAGACGAGGAAAGACCACAACCTTGCTTTGCTCTCCAATTTCTTCCTTCACAATTACTTTCATTGACTTGCATCCCTTTATCATCAACTCTTCAAGTTGTCTAAGGCTTTCAAGCATGGAAAATGTGAATACATATTGTAAAAGGTTACAAGATTTGATTATCAGTTTCTTTAAGTTAAACAGTTGAGGCAGATTAGTATTTTCTAGTATTGGAATGGCCAGGGTTGTAGTAGAAGTACCACCATTTCCCTCATCATTGTTAATACTACTACCACCATTGTTGTTGATCCCTTGAGTTTCAAATACCTCCGTCAACGATCTACAATCATTTACTTCGAACACTTGAAGATTATTCATTTCTCTTGTTGCATAAGATGGAATCACACTTGACAATGTAGCACACGACGTTATATGTATCTCTCTAGAGTACTGGCATAAGGACCATGAAACAAGACCGACTTTGGGAAACTGCGGAAAATGAAAGTTATTGTTAAACAAGTACTGAATTATTTAAAAAATCAAGAATACTGATATTTTAAAAAGAAAAAAAACTATCTTCACTAAATTAAAACATGGTGGCCTATACTCTTTAATTTAGTCTTAAATATCATAACATAGAAAAATACCTGTAATTGATCATGAATGACATTAGTTGTACCCTTTTCATCATCACAACTACCCCCGATACGCTTTAGATTCCTCAACGAATAGAAATTGAGCGAATGAAGATAAGGGAATAAATTGTAGTTGTATGTAGGTGTAGTCACTTCTTCATCTTCATCTTTGTCATCTCTCTTTGAAACAATTTCTTCCATACCATCACAAGAGGTTATGTTGACTTCCTTTAGGTTGGTAAGAAATTTCGCCATGAGGGGTGAAAACAAGTACTTAATCCTAGGACACTCTGCCACCGATATGGTTGTCAGATTGTGGAATGAGGATTGTTTTTGAAGGGTTAAGAATTTATTCCAAATGTTGCACTTCCACACGTGAGTCATCCTCTCCATGTTACATACGCTTAAGTCTTGAAGATTGGGTAGCAGCAGTTGATTAGTTGTAGTTGTTACCAGTTCTCCATTGCTTGGACTCTCTATTTCAAACACCACTTCCACACCATCATAACCCATCATATCAAGTCTTTGAAGGTAATGGAAAGAATGCAAGAGATTGGATGGAAATGCAACACTATAAATATTGTCATCATGTTGTTTCTGCATGACAATATTCGATGGGAATGCAACACTAGAACTATTATCTCCTCTCTTTCTCCTAAACCAAAGCAGAGTCTGGAAATAATTTGTATAAGTTAGAAATAGTTTATTCTCTTGATCAATGAAAAGACTGTTTAATTTGTTATTTGTTTCTGGCAATGTTTTTAGAACCGGACCGGATGTCGAACCGGTATTCTTACCGGTTCAATGGTCAAACCAGTCAGACGGGACGTAAGAACCGGAAGGTATCGTAAATATTATAAAAATTAATAGGGTTAAATCTGAAAAATATATATAAAAACCGGTCCGACCGACCGATCCGGTCCGGGTCTGAAAACACTGGTTTCTGGGAACAGGAATTTTATGATATGAGAAGACCAAAAGGTCATGAAAAACAAAGCAAAGTACTTGTTGCGTAAACTCTTTAATTATTTTGTAAGATTAAATATTTATTTATTTATATTTAATCTAGTAGCCATCATTATCATTTATATAATATAGATCAAAATATATAAAACCTATAATAAATTAGTTGGTAATTGTTGATGGGCCAGATTACCTTAATTAACTAATTGGGTTTCCCCTTGGGTGTATATAAGGAGATTACTAGAGAGGGATTAGGGTTAGACCCTCATAACATCACACTAAAATCGCCCATCCTCTCTCTCCATTACTGCGAGTTCTTCAACCCTAAAGAACTCGGTACTACCATCAAGAACATACATCCTAAAGGGGAACCGAATCAATCTGACGAACATGACGTCTACTTCATTATCTGATGTGGTTACTGGCTAACCAGGTACACATGATTTATTATCCATGATTGAATTTATTTAATTAGGGTTTATGTTTTACCCATGTTCTACTGATATAATCAACATGTGGTATCAGAGCAATGTTGATTATATCAATTTAATCATGATACATAATTTTGTGTTTTTTTTTTTTTTTTTAATGTGGAAACTATAATAATTAAACAATATTTTAATACCGAGCATCATCAGAGAAAAGGGAATTTCGAAGCCCATAGCAGAAACTTATAAACTTTCTGACTTTCTGCAAATTAGTTAAATCTTTTTTATGAGTGAGTTTCTAAATACTAAGAAAATTGATTGAAATTTCAAAGTGTCAATCTTTTAATGAATTAAATATGGCACTTATATTTTCTCAAAAGATGTGTTCCTCATAACTCATTGCCGCATGATATCTGTATTCATACATGAAGGATGCGCATTAATTAAGTTTTTGATAACATAGGAATTATTTTCTTTTCCTTAATTTATATGAAGGATATCTTAAAAACAATATATATCCCATTACGTTTTTGATGACACAATTTTTTCACATCAATATTAGTTAGGGATAGATTTAGAATATAATTATGTTTCCTTAAATTGTGTAGCTTTATCTCCAAGTTTCGAATAACATATTATTTTAATTTATATTCGAATAATTAACTTGGATAGATAGAGATATTTTGAAATTATAATCAAAATCCCTTAAAATTAGCGGATTCAACCTTATCACACTATCAGCTGTTTACAGGAGTTTCGAGATAAATTTTGACGAGCCGAGACCAAGATCTCGACTCGAGACCACAAGGTCTCGACTCGAAATCATAAGTGTTCTCAAATCTTTATAACTCGAGACAACGATTTCGAATCGAGACCATAAGGTTTCGACTCGAGACCACTAAGGTTTCGACTAAGGACTTCAATCTTCACGACTCGAGACCATGGTTGCGACTCGAGACCTCATCAAGGAGTCGAGATCTCATAAAACACAGCAGTCGAGACCATGATTACGAATCGAGACACTGAGGTTGCGATTCGAGACCTTAATGAGTCGAGACCTCATAATGTTGCAAGATGAGTCGAGACTTGACTCGAGATCTCACTCGAGACCTCATAACTGAGTCGAGATCTCACTCGAGACCTCATAACTGAGTCGAGATCTCACTCGAAACCTCATAATTTTAGGCTGTTTAATGTGAACTAAGATTTTGCTATTTAAATAATTGGTTTTGTAAATACTTAGTTAATTAATAAGGATCAAATAATGTTTTACAAAACCAAAATGGCTTAACTTGAATGAGCTTCTGATGTATCACTTCTGGCCAAAGCTGATTTGATGCATCTATTTATTGTTCAAGTATTATAGAAGCTATGTTAATTATGCATTACAAACGTGAATGTCTTACTTCTGGCCAAAGCTGATTTAATTCATTTATGTCTAGCATACTTAACAAGTGCATAACTAAAGTGATTGTCTCATTTCTGGCCAAAGCTGATTTGTCACGATTACTTTGCACACATGCTTAAATGATTACACTTCTGGCCAAAGCTGATTTGTCTTCGTTTAAGTAGAACTTTAAATAAGTCTATTATTTTGATGTTAGTAATAGACATATCACAACCTCTTCACATAATGATCCTTATATCAATGATCCTTCATTAATTTTATGATCATTTCGTCTGCCTTATTTTTTCCCATAATTTTACTCACTATAACTTTCTTCTATAAATCAATATCTCATCCACTCTAATTTTTAAACCTAATATATTTTTGCTTTACTTAAAGTTTCTATAATAATTAGCTCTTAAATTGAATCCTTGATTATCCCTTAAGACATGATAATCCTACTGCTCTCTTCTGATAATAATTACTACAGAAGAAAAGTAGAGCATGATGAATATGACAAATAAAAAATGATGTCTCTCATGATAATCAAGAACTCTCTAACATAAGTGTTGTCACTAAATGGTTATTCCAGATTAAGTCTTTCCTAAGACTAATCTATAACTGTGGAATAATCATAAGAATTCCTAAGATGCATGCCTTCATTTAAAATTCTAAACTATAAAGCTAAGTGGTATATGTGAATACATAATAATGTACAATACCATGACCCATAAATTAGGGGCTTACGCATGGAAATAAGTACAATTTTCAGTACATTACATACTAAGATTTTCACTTGTACAATTTGATGCCTTATAAATCAACAATAACACTCAAAAGTACCAAGTATAATGAGTGTGTTGATAAGCAACATATGTACAAAGAAATAAATGTTTGAAGCTGGAAAACAAATTGTTACTCACCTTACAACCACTTAAACTTTAAAAGAGGATTGTTCTAAGGTCCATAGTCAAAATACAAGTACAAAATTCCAACTCTAAGGTTTTTCAAGGGAGAATCTCACAGCATAATTATGTCATTAGACTAGGCATAAGCAACGAGACTATCCATTATTTAGAGGAATAGTTGGATAAGTTAACTAGGTAGTCACTTACTAAAGATATTTCAGTCTGCTAATTTTAATATTCCAATTAACACATGATTAGTTGACTCTAGTTCTAAACGTTTCCTTACCAGAAGTTAACAAATAACTAACATGAGAGTTAGTGACAAAATTAAATGTTAAGACTATAAGAACCATAATAAGCAGTCTTCTAACAACGTTTTTCGATACCTTATATATATTCTGAAGATTAGTCAGAATATAGTATCATAATTAAGCAATGTTATGAAGGTTGTGAGGTTTGCATAGTCAACATAAAGTCACACTTACCTTAAACTCTCATTTTATTTGTTCTAAATATCTGGATTGAAACATTACTAAGATGAAACTAGATGATACCTTACACTTTCACAATTTTTGTCATCATGCAAATGAGAATTTGACAAAAGGAAAATGAGACTTATAAATTTCATCCATTATAACCGAAATTCATGAGAAATCATGACATAGTTAATGAGGATGATTCTTCAACTAATCTCATTCTAAGTGATTTTAAATCATGACGTTAAAGCCCTAATTATTACTTGGCTTAAGGAATAAGTATGGGTCCATCATAAGTCATTCATTGACATTTGTGGAACTTATTTCAAATGGAATATTCAGACATAATTTATTTATCATTTAAAGACTATCAACTTGTATCTAAATTTTGTTGCATATGGCCGACGGTCTTAGAAGAAATATATTCATATATACACTTAATAAGATTTCTATTAAATATGTCCCTAAAGTTTCTTATGATATCTGGACATTAAAGAAATCAAATAAAGTCTAACGTATATATGATAGGTTCCCACGTCACGTACCTCATTGAAACTTCTCTTGTAGCATTTCTAGAGATATTAAAGATCAGTGGGAGCATTAAGTGTCTTTTAGTAATAACTTGCAATAGTTGCAAGAGGTGGGAGAGTGAAAATTTCACATTATTTGCACCTCTTGTACAAGACACCGCTCCATCTCGACACTGTTCAATCAAAACTTGTCTCTTTAAATCTAAAGCTACTCTTACAAAAGTTTCATTGTTGCTTAATTGTGGGCACACTTAGATTTCTTACCTAAACTAACATAATCCTCAACAAGAGAAACTACAACGACTAACATCATTAATTTGTTTTTCTCTATTAGAACCTGTTGGTCATTAAATATTGACCCTAAGCATGCTGAGTTCCTAAAGATTTCTAAGGTCAGTGGGAGCAGTCAAAGTCCTTATCATGACTTGTAAGGTATACAAGAGGTGGGGGAAGAGTGTCATTAAATTTCACTCCGAATTTAACTCTGATTACACCTCTTGTACACCATACTGCACCAACTCTTACAAACTTAGAATCCTGAAAATGATAGCAACCTAACCTAGAGCTAATCCATAAACTGAAACTTCTAACAAACCCAATAATCAACTCAGGAGGTCATATAGGTTTAAAAGCCTACTAACTTTGATGATTACATAACCTCCCTAACTGAAGTTGAAATGGATTTTGGAAAAGTTTACTGATCCTATCTCTTCTAATTAAGCCATTAGCGTCAATTAATCTTCTAAATAGAATAAAACTGTTTTTATGTGTTCGTATAACGTTTGGGATTTGATTGAATTACCTAAGAGTATTCATAACTAAACCAAATCCTAATATAAGCGTTAAGACACAAAGAAGCATGATTGATTGTCAAAGGTTATACTTAGGAAGAGATAAATTATCAAAGATTTCTTTGAGGATCATCACTGTTCTAGTAGCTTATAATAGTTTAAAGCTACATTAGATGAACATTAAAAACAATTTTCCCTAACAATTGGATGACACATTTACATGTTCATAAAGCAACCTGAAAGTTCTAAACTGAAGGTTAAAGAACACTTTATTTGTAAGACAATAAAATCCATGTATGGGTTAATGTAAACATCATACTGTGATGAAATCTTAACGTAATTATTTTTCATCAAAAATCAAGTGGATTAATGTACCTACCTCAAAATGAGTGGGAGCAACTAAATTAAACTTGTCTATATAGATGATATTCTTTTGACAAGTATATGTTACATAAGTCAAAGCATTGTTAACACAAACTTTAATATAATAGATCTCGGAGATATCTCTTATGTAATATATATCATAACATACCGAGATAGACCCAATGGGACATTAGTTTCGTTCCATAAGTTTAACCTTAAATGGGTCCTTACATATGTAACAAAATACTGCTCTCCTTTAGAGGATAATAGGATAAATGAGATTATTTCTCACGCTTCATTAATTAGAAGCCTTATGTAAGTTTAAGTCTATACTCGTTTAGATATTACTCACATTGCAACACACTAGATATGTCTAGATTGATGTGAAGCATTTAATAGAGTATTACAATATCTTTAAAAGAAACGAGAGGCTATGATTTTAAAGAAGAAGTGAGAACTAAAACCGGTTGATTACTTTAACTTTGTAATGTTCAAAGCTGACAAAATGTAATTTCGGGTATATTCTTATGTCAGCAGACAAAACCTATTTCATGGAGGAGTCATAATGGACTGATATCAATAACCTAAGTTATAACGACATAATATAGTCACTAAATGTTGTTGGAAATTTATCAGTGGACTCATAAGTTTATTAACTCCATATAATTAATATATTGAAGACTTATTGTGATAAAGTCAGCTACCATGTCTCCTTGAACAGTAACAGTTCGAGAGGTGCTGCATTAAATTTCGATACGAAATTAATTATTCGTTTATGAACGAATTGAGGAAACTAAATCTTTGTATCGAATGTATTCATGATATGCTTAAGGATCCTATAACTAAAAGTCTATCACCCATAACTATTATGTAAGCGCTTATAATAATCACGGGTTTATTGATGACTGTGTACAACTGCATATCGTACTATGAATGACTAACTATTAATTAATTTTCCTCACCAGTTTGATTTTGTATGTCTCTAACATATGTTCTGCCGGTGTAATGACATATAGACAACTATAAATACAAATCAAACGTTAAAGGGCTTACTTATTTTGATCATAACTGTTAGGTTTTAAATTGAGGCTGTAGTATGACTAATGGGGGTCCTGAGTCACATATTGATTCAACGGCTGTATTTCTCTGCTACGGTTCTTGGTTTAAAGCTAAAATGAGTATTAACTTCTGATCAGACTAATCTAATACTCATGATAAATGATTATTCGGCTAAGTGGGAGAATGTAAGATTAAATATTTATTTATTTATATTTAATCTAGTAGCCATCATTATCATTTATATAATATAGATCAAAATATATAAAACCTATAATAAATTAGTTGGTAATTGTTGATGGGCCAGATTACCTTAATTAACTAATTGGGTTTCCCCTTGGGTGTATATAAGGAGATTACTAGAGAGGGATTAGGGTTAGACCCTCATAACATCACACTAAAATCGCCCATCCTCTCTCTCCATTACTGCGAGTTCTTCAACCCTAAAGAACTCGGTACTACCATCAAGAACATACATCCTAAAGGGGAACCGAATCAATCTGACGAACATGACGTCTACTTCATTATCTGATGTGGTTACTGGCTAACCAGGTACACATGATTTATTATCCATGATTGAATTTATTTAATTAGGGTTTATGTTTTACCCATGTTCTACTGATATAATCAACATATTTATAATATATTTATGTATTTTAAAGATAAAAGTAAAAGAAACAGAGAGAAAGATTGCAACTGTGTTCCTTCAGTCATACCTGCTCTCCGTATAGGATGTTACAAATGCTAATGCTTGTTAGTGCTCTCATATCAAGTTTGACATTGGTGTTGGATGGTGTGAATACACTTCTAAACCCCGTACAACTTTCAACACATATCCTTTCAACAGCTTCAAAGCCACTGATTAAAAGACTACCACTACTACTAGAGTTATTTTCATCACCTATTGTCCTCCACACCTCTCTTAGATTCGATGATTTAAACACTCCAATGCTTCTTAAGCTGCTGTTGTTGCTAACTTGCTCAACTTCATGACGAACATTGTCCAAATCGATGTTGAATATCACTTCAATGGAACCACATTCCTTAACTATAAGCCTTTCTAAATGGTTCATTTTTGCTCATTGGATTAGTTGGAAACAGATTTACAAGACTATCACATCTCTCCACTTCAATCTCTCTTAGCATAGAAATCTCATTAACTTCCTCAATATCAGGTGCCCATATTTGCTTTAACTTCTCCATTCGAATAATCTTCAATGTCTCCAGCTTTGCAATTTTAACCTGTAGAAAAACTAAGCCTTGTTAATCACATGCATTATGTGTAAGTTAAAATACAATGATAGTAATAAATTTAACCTAGCTAGTTAACTACCTCACTTTTCAAGAATGCAGAAAAGTTGTTCTTGTCAGGATAAATGGTAGTGAAGTTGGGAAGCCCATCAACTTCCAATTTAACGAGTTGAGGTAGCTCGACTACATTGTCAACAACGAACAAGCTTACCAGATTTGGTAAATTTTTTAAAGACATAAACTTTAGCTCCTTAAATATGATCATCTCATCCCCACTATTAATCTCACTTCGATAATCATGTACCAGCGCCTCTAAAACAGAACATGACGAAACTGTGAGGAGTTCAAGTTTCCTCAAACCACTTGCCACTGGAATGGTGAATAAATATTTCAGTTCTACACAATTAGAAACCGTAAGGTCTCTTAAATATAAAAACGGGCATTGATCGTAAGTGTAGATTGAAATATCTTCAAGACGAGTCATATCCTTCACTTGTACATGAAGCTTCTCCGTTTTCTTGAACAATACATCAATTTGGAAATCAAGAACGTCGTGGCAATGTTCAGTCACAATCTTCAATGTATTTTTAAACGCATAGCTTTCATTAAAGCGTTCATGTTGCAACAGACAACCCATTGATATCTTGAACTTATCAAGTTTCATAAAGAATGAATTTTCTAGTTGGGTCTGGGTTTGCTTCTCAACGAACTCGACTTCTAATGCATTAAGTTGCCTTGAAAGCATCTTCAGTTCTTCTAAATTGGCATCCGTGAACCTAATAGCTTTCCCGTAAGAAACTCTCATATAAAGCTCTTCAAGATTTTCTAAACTTTTAAAGACACCGTCATCAATATGTAGGTCAACACATTCTGTCAAATCTAGTAATTTTAACTTTCTCAAATTCCCTATCGTAGACGGTAACTTGCGGATACCACAATGAGCAAAGCTCAACACCTCCAAATTTACAAGATCTCCTACACAAGAGCAATTAAACATCAATTTGCAGTTGTGGAGACATAGTGTTTTAAGGTTTGTAGAGCATTCAAGTGATCGTGGAAGTAATGGGTAATGCATATTATAATATGCTATTACTTGAAGGTTATCCATACTTTCATAAAACTTTTCCGGGTTTTCCATACTTTCATGAAACTTTTCCGGAAACGAGAGTGGCCAACCACTATGCATAAGTTGTAATAGAGATAGGCTTGGATACTTGAAGTCTCTAGGAAGCTCAGTCGTGCATGTTAATGAAATTCTTTTCCAAGACCCAATAGTTTCTTCTCTACCACACTTGGAAACATGAATTTTTTGCAAAAGTAGGTGGATTGAGCAAGAAAAGAGTGCCATTAGGTGGTCAAACTAATTGTTTTCAGATTTAGGTTAGTTGCTGTATGAAACAGCGACTTTCATACACCTTTTCTGCCAAATCTTTAAAAGCTGCAAAAGCTCTGCAACCATACTGAAAGGTCGCTGTTTGATAATTCAACCTCGTGAAAGTCGCTGTTTGATCCTACAACCTACTGAAAGTCGCTGTTTGATAATGAAATGTTGATGAAAGTCGCTATTTGATGATGCTTTCTTGATGAAAGTCGCTGTATGATGATGCTTTCTTGTATAAAGTCGCTGTATGATGATGCTTTCTTGTTTAAAGTCGCTGTATGAAGATACAATGTTGTTTAAAGTCGCTGGATGATGATACAATGTTGCATAAAGTCGCAGAATGATATAGTTTTCTTAATAAAATAACTTTCATGTGCATGGCAGAATTTTAAATTGGGGCTATTGGGCTAAGAAATGGCAGAATTTACATACAACTTTTGTTTGCACTAGGTCACTGTTTGACCTTGTCTTTTTGCAGCACTAAATGTGAGTGGTGAAATTGAATATCGCTATACCATGTTAGGGATGAGCAAAATGGACCCGGTACCGGTACCGAATTTACCGAACCGGGTACCTTTTCGGTACCGATTCGGTACCCACTTTTGACATTTTCGGTACCGGTTCGGTACCGGTATTTTGCAGGTTTTTACCCTCAAATACCGATACCGAACCGTACCGAACCGGGTATATGCGGTACCGGTACCGGTACCGGTACCCACTTTTGAGGATTTTCGGTACCGGTTCTTTCGGTACCGGTACCGAAAGAACCGGTGACCTATTACTAGCAAACGAAAGTTGCATGTCAATTCTGCAAACATGAAAGTTATTTTATTAAGAACACTATATCATTCTGCGACTTTATGCAAGAAAGCACTATCAATCAGCGACCTTAAACAACAAAGCAGAGCCATAAAGCGACTTTAAACAAGCTTGTAATATGAAACAGCGACCTTTAATAAGCTTGTCCTATGAAACAGCGACTTTTAACAAGGTTAACAGATGAAACAGCGACCTTTATCAGGCTTGCAAGATCAAACAGCGACCTTTAATAAGCTTGTAAGATGAAACAGCGACTTTTCAAAGGTTGCAAGATCAAACAGCGACCTTTATCAAAGTTGATATATGAAACAGCGACCTTTAATATCATTCAGAACTTGCTGCAGCTTTTACAGGGACTTCTGTTTTTTGCAGAAAATGCCATAGAAGGTCGATGTATGATCTTGCAACTTACCTAAAAGTGTAAACAATATGCCAGAACACCTAATGCCACTCTTTTGTGGTTCAAACCACCTATTATTGCAAAAAATTCTGGAAACATCGCCATGATTAACTATCCAATTAAGATCACCTCTTGAAACTCTTTGTAACACAAAAGCAAGCACAAGATCGTGCATTTTAACACAACCAGTGAAATCACTATTAATCAACAAGTTTGCATTTACGAGATTGCGCACACATGTATTTGTCCTATCTCTCGCCTCTCTTAAAGTTGAAACATTTTTTTAACAACTTTAGGCCCCATGCATATCTCGTCAGAACCTCTATTGGAATATCATAGTCTTCCGGAAACAACCCGCAATGCAGGAAAATCTCTTTTTCTTCATCATTTTTTTATATAATCGTAGCTTATTCTAATAATTTCTTGCACGTTATCTTCAAAATCATTATTCTTCAAATGATTAAGTGTATCCCTCCATATATAATCTTCTTGAGATTTAAGGGTTGATGCAATGAGTTTGATGGCCAGTGGCAAACGGCCACATTTTTTTAACAATACCACATCCTATTAGATATTTATCACGATCATCTTCTTTAGAAACTCCTGCATACCGAGAAAAGAAATTGTGTGCTTCCGCCTCCTCCAAGACATCGACTCTAACTACTTGAAGAACTGAATAAACACAAGCTGCAATTTGTGTGCAGATATTAGAATATCTTGACGTGAGTAACAATTTAATACCGCTTGGCAAAGGACTTGTTAATCCAATATCTTTGAGTTCAATCTTCTCCCAAACATCATCCAATATAACAAGAACCTTGTGATTACCGTTGTTTAACATATTTTTGAATCTTGTACATAGATGATCTGCCCTTGCTGTTTTAGTCGCTTCACTTAGAACATCTCCTGTGCATAGTGCTATATCATTCTGAATAGAAAGCATGTTTGGATTTCTTCCGATAACCACCTTCACAATCCAAGCAAACATCCTCTTATCATATGCAACCTTTTTAAGCTGTTCCATCATGGTAGTTTTTCCCACGCCACCCATTCCACACAAGGCTATTACTTGACCAGTTTTGTCATCTTGTTGAAGGAACTTCAATGCGTCCTTAAATATCTTCTCTCTTGATTTGAAGTCGTTTTGAGTAGTTTCACCTGATGATGATGATGCAGACAATGATGCCTGTTTGGAATTGACTCTTCCAATTGGTATATTGGCATCTCTCCAATTAATTTCTTCATTAATAAGACATTCAATCTCCTTGATAGTCTTAAAGGCTTTTCTTCCTGCTCGATATCTCATTCTCATGTTTAAGCATCCATTGCGGTTACTTGAAATGCTTTGAACTGTTGACATTTTCAACATCTTCTAACCAACCCTCTACACGAGCTGGTATCTCTTTATTATCTATATAATTTGCGTCCATGTGTTTTTTGACATCATAACTTTTACCCTCTAAAACAGTCATTTTGTTTCTCAAGTCGTTAACATAATTTCTTGAGGAAATTGTTAGCGGAAGCCGTCGATCATTATCTTCATTATGATGGGGTTTTGGTGTTTTGACACGAAACAGCGGATTACTAACATAATTGGAAGACATGATTATAACAGTGGAATTGAATAAGAATGGACAGTTAATAATCGGAATTATGAATGTCTTGGTAATCGGTAATGTTTGCCGGTAAAACCTATATATACGTTTACACAAGAACGGTTATGTGAGTAGTTATGTTTGGCAGGAATAACCGTTGTTTGAAACGGTGTTATCCGACCAACATACCCATTCGACTGTATCCGTTCATTTACACACATATATCTAATAAGTATAAGTTTGATACACATAATAAATATAAATTATGTTTATATATAACTAATACTCTCCCCTAAACATAATTATGCTTAAGGGAGTTCTTGATGACGCTGTAATTAGCTTCAGTTATTGCCTTCTTTGCCCTTGTGAAATCGAACCTTTTCCTTTGTTTCAGCTTCTTGATTCCATGCCAATCACCGCCACCATAAAATGCATAATGATCTTCAGCTATGTCTTGACTTGCTTCCGACTGTTCTTGTAAACCTGCATCTGCTTGATTTGTAAACAGGGCATAATGTTTCACTTCCTTCTCCACTGCTCCGGTACTACTCGAACATTCAGCAATTTCCGTTTGACCTGCACCTGTTATAACTTTCTTATCACCCTCACTCATGCACTGTCTGGGATCCACCGTCTTCTCTTCTTCTATTCCGTTTGCCTTTTCCTGCGTTACCTTGAACTTGTAGTAGTATACAAGTACGTCCAGATACATAGCGTATATCAGACGCATGTATTCACCATCCTCATACTCGAATCCTGTATCTTTTGCTATCATCGTCCACATACCATTCTCAGTGATTCGCCGGTGACCCCCTTCTCTCTTTACCGCCATGTACAGGTCTAATAATCCCACTTTCCGATTGTTTGTTGCATATGCAGGCAACGGTCTTGAATGAATTTCCAGTTTTTTTTTAATAAACCATTCTATCATGTTATCGAAAGCAGTTTCAAGATAACATTTATACTTGATGACATAGTCTTCATCTTCAAGCATGTGCAGTAAGGCCTTGCAGTCTTGAAAGTCCTTAAAGGACATTGCTTGTAAAATCAGAATGTTCCAGTCTGGTTCATTGGCCGAGATATTCAAATTTTCGAAATATTCATTTAGAAATTCTGTTTTGAATTTCTCATGATCGGAATTCTTACTAACCACATATTGCTTTTCTAATTCTCCGATCTCTTCCTCTTTCGTCAAACCGGTATGACCGTTCCTTTTATTGTATACAGGAACACTAAACGTTGGGAATAATTTACATACATCACCCATAAACTTCACTGTAAATCCCTGAATCATTAATTGATCGAGACTCAAGACATTTCTGTCAATGTTTGGTGTGTAGAACACACTTTGTACTCGAATCTTTTCGGACCCTGTTATAACATCAACCACACCGATTCCTCTAATAAAGAAGAAATTGTTTTCCCCCGTCTCCGTTTCAACACATGACATATTTTTCATACGTTTAAACATGTCTATATTGCCAGAAAAGTGATGTTTGAAAGTTTTACTAACATACCATATTTCCGACCAGTATCCACCGTCGGTTCCGATCACCATAAATTCTTGTCTCTGACCGGATTGTATATCTTTTCCGGCTTCTTGATCTTTCTGCGTACCCGTATTAACCGCCAGACGAAGTAACTGACTTTCTTCATCCTTCTCCTTCTCTTGACATGTAGAGATTTTATGGCCTGGTCTGTTACAATAGTAACAACATCGCTGCATCCATTTTCGTTCACGTTTTTCTTCAGTGCAGTGCATACATGGCATCACGGTTGACGATGGCTGTAAATCATCATCACTAACATAACCGGCTCTGATACCACTTGTTAGCGGAAGCCGTCGATCATTATCTTCATTATGATGGGGTTTTGGTGTTTTGACACGAAACAGCGGATTACTAACATAATTGGAAGACATGATTATAACATTGGAATTGAATAAGAATGGACAGACAATAATCGGAATTATGAATGTCTTGGTAACCGGTAATGTTTGCCGGTAAAACCTATATATACGTTTACACAAGAACGGTTATGTGAGTAGTTATGTTTGGCGGGAATAACCGCTGTTTGAAACGGTGTTATCCGACCAACATACCCATTCGACTGTATCCGTTCATTTACACACATATATCTAATAAGTATAAGTTTGATACACATAATAAATATAAATTATGTTTATATATAACTAATAGAAATGACATATCCTAGTTGTTTCATGATATGGCCGGTCAAAATATTCACAACAGGACCAACAATTTGGGAAATCTGCTCCATTACTTTTCGTGTGACCTACTAATCTTGTAAACATATTAACAAAAAAAAACTATAATTAATTTGGTTCTAACTTTAAAAGTAAAAAAATTAACTTCAGGAAAGCATATTTAAATGAAAGTCGATTGTTAAGCTGCAAAACGAATTTTAGCAAAAATCAATGACATTAACAAAGATCAATTGTGTAGCCATGTGTATTTTTCAAAATTATATTCTTCCTATACAAACTTAAACTTATGAAACAAAAATCTTATGCAACTTGTTTGTGTGTGGGAGTGCTTATTTCTCCTCGTTGCTCGTTTCTTATGAATTCTCAAAGATTCAAATAACATTTCCTATTTTTTCACATATAATTAAAAGAATAGAACAAGAAATAAGTAACTAATTACACAAAAGTTATCAAACATAAAAAAGCATAAAATTTACAAAACATTAAAAAGTATTAAAATAATGAAAAGTGAAAAAGAATTAAAAGAAAACATAAATTAAAGCAAAGAGTGAAAAAGTTAAAAAGAAAACGTAAACTAAAGTAGAGTGTCAACTCAGCCCCAAGGGCGGTGCACGCCCCTCCCCCAAGGTTGTGGTTGGGGCTTGGGGAGTTGGCGTGGCCACCAGAGTGTGGTCAAAAAGTGAATGTAAGTTGTGAGTGTAGCCTATCAAATAATTAACAAATACATTTCAAGTAAAAAATAATTAATAAAAGGCCTGGTCTATTCGCACACGCCATTTGTGTTTTTGCACATCCAAAGCGCCGTGCTATGGCCAAAGCGGGGCGCTTTGGGCTTGGTCAACAGACAAGGACTGAACTTCTGTCAGTCCTTGTCTGTTGACCAAGACCAAATGTCACACCCCGATTTCCACGTGTCACCGGTGGGCCCGGTGGGGGAGTATCGTGACGTGGTTGGCAACATAATAGTCAAACAACACAATATTTAATATGCACAGCGGAAGCAATTTAAAAGATATAATACAACCGAATTTAATATTGTAATATCAAATGTCACAATATTCGGAAGTTTATCCACAGAAGGATCGAAAATAAAAATGAAATTTATAGTTCAACAGACTTCAGGCATCTTAAGCTTGCGAGACTTCTAATGATGCTAAGGAGAAATCCCAGCCAATTTCGCTTAGTACCTGCATTTAATCTTTTTGGGAAAATACGTCAGTTTACACTGGTAAATACATTCAACTGACTCATTTTGGAAAATGATTGAAAATTGGTTTGGATGCACATGGCATAAACATTTTTATTTTAACTTGGGAGAATTATTTAATATTATAATCTTGTGAACGAATTACATGTTCCTTGTGCGTTCAGTAGCCCGGATCTTGTCCGGGTTAAAGATCAATAGACACACCACATTATTCTTTTGTGCACTGACGGGTGTACGCCTACACCCCGCGCTTAAGTCGTGGCCATTTCGTAAAATGATGCCAAGGATATCCGGGACATGGTCATTAACCCCCCAAAGGCTTTAAGTAACAAGACTGTTTAAACGAGCCGATCAAATTATTCAATTACCCACTCAACGGTGGAGGATTTGATGCTCGATCAAGCGGTATGCTATATACCGTAACCCAAGCCCGTATAGGGAAAATAAGTTAAAAGTATTTACCTGAGCAAAGTATAATTCACAATAAGCTAATTGCAAGTAGCTTTTACTGGTCCTCCTAATCTGGAACGAAGGTTTTATAATAACCTATTAGAATCCTAACGGGTCTTTAATTAAGCTTAAGCTTAGACCGGTTAGTTTCAAAGATACGGTTCATACGCACGATTAAGCGAAGACCGGATAGAATGTGATTTAGACCCGAAAAATTCAGAGACTTGTTTAATATGGGTCCTTTATGCACATTCTGGATTTTGAGATAAAACCGATAAGGTTTGACCCGTTTCGGCTAATTTATGTAAACTTGTTACATAAACCGAACCGAATGCGTAATAAGCTTAACGGGTATCCGTAAGAGCCATATACAGGTTTCCTAAGTTAATATGCTTCAAATATGTTGTGACATCAGTAAGATGTCTTTTATTATGCCCGAAACGAATTTAAACACAAACTATGCCCCGTAGGGGTAGTTTGGTCATTTTAAAGGTTGTAAAAGAGTTTAAGTGATAACCTGAGTTACAGGCCTGATGTAATCAGAAAATATACTCAATTTGCTAAGTTATATCAGTAGGTTAATGTATAAGTGTGAAATCTATCATTTATAACCAACTATGCACCGTAGGGGCATTTTGGTAATTTCACATAAGCCGAAAAGCTCAAAACCGAAGTCTGAGTTAATCAACCTTTGCTTACTGTTAAAACATTCTAATTTTCCTAAAATATCAGTAGGTATCAACCCGGGTATGTTCAATATAATTTTAATACATACTATGCGTTAAAAACGCTTAATAAGGCGATTAAAGGCCATTTCCGGGTTCGATACTTAAATCTGATATTTTTATATTTCCAGAAGGCTTAATATAATTTATTTATCATATGTGATCAGTAGCAAAAGGTTTGGGGTCGTTTAGATATGTAAAACTCATTTTATGGCCCGTAAGGGCAAAACCGACAATTACCGGATTAAGCCTACGACTATGAGTTATGCTCAGCCTAAAATTAATTAAAAATCTTCAAAAATCCCAAAATAATATATTACATCAGTGGGTAATAAGTTTGATATCAAAAAGTAGGCTTAACTAGGCTATACGCTAATTATGCCGTTTAATTAACATAAAGTTTTAAATTTACGATAATGAGCATAATTCTCAATCTACAAGTCAAACTGATGTCAAACTTTGCATACAAGTTTATATATCAGTATTTAAAGTTTCTACTCTTTTACATTTCCAAAAATCACGTTTTAAGGTAATAAGGGCATAATGGTCAACATATGAGCAATTAACGGAAACATGCATATTAATTGGATAACTAATGAACCAAGGTGTATAATCATAGAGGGTTGTACTAACATGTAACCTAGTCCAATTAAAGCTCTGAGGCATTTCTAAAACATGCCTAAACGGGTCAGAACTGAAAGTCAAAGTGAAAGTCAAACTATGTGACTTTCGGTTCCGAACCGGGTATTTACATGAAATTGTCGGGTTGAACATGTTTAGACATGTTCTTACACTTATTACCAAGTTATAACAATGATCAAACAGGTTGTATATGATCTACATTGCTAATTATGCATAAATTGTAATTTAAACATTCTGTTGACTTTTTCTTAGCAAGTTTGACCCGACTTTTGACCTGGTTAGAGTGGTAATCAGGGGGGGCCCTTTTGAGGGTTTATTACCCACATAATTACCAACTTATAACTACTTTTGATTCGACTGATCACTGGATCATTAGTGATTAATCTTAAAGTAAACCGTTAATTACGACGGTTTGACTTTTAAGCTAATACTAAGCTAAAACTTAATTAAAAAGGGATTAGCAAACTTACAAGAGTCCTATGCACGAATTATGATCACTTGAGCCTGCTTGGGAGCTCCAGAATTGATCAGGAAATGCAGATGAAGGTGTGAGGAACTTGGTTGTAACTTTGGTCCTTTATATAGTGTTTAATCCACCACAAATCTTTGACTACAACCCACCACAACTGATCAACACATGTTCCTAGTGCTTAGGGGGGTGTCTAGGGGTCGCCCATAATGCAAAATATCTGATAAAGGATCGCTTTATCGCGAATGTAGGAGGCTGTCTAAAGTTTCTGTTACTGTAAGTCTGACGCGGCCCGCATGAGTTTTAACCGATCTTTACGCGGGCCGCATGGGCCTTGAAAATCAGATTTTTCATTTTTTTTGTTTTTGCAACTTGTCCCTTGGCTTCACGAAAGGTCAATTAAGCCTATTCTTTGCATTTTGACCCCTTCATTTTTACCCACAAGGGCTTTAGGACTTATACCCACTTTGCCAAGTCCCTGGACACTTCCGGTTAACCCGAAAAGTCTTAACTTTCAATGTTTACGCTTTAACCCCTCGCACACGAATTTGATCATAACTTTCTCATACGATAACGAAACTTTATGAAATTTGTATCGCGCATTCTAGTGAGCATAATTAACAGTTACAAAGCTTCGGGGTTGTCAAAAGGTCACTCAGAGGTATACATTAAACATGTTGACACATTTAACCCCTGTAGTCTGTAATCTCTCACTTTTAGCTTCGCATGATCCATGATTTATTCGTTTGACGTTATAAACATCATGTAGGGTTAATGTACAATATATTTATTCACTGTTGACACTTAGAATACGTATATTTACATACTTTCCATGTTTGTCAACTTTAGTCCTTTCATAATATTCTTTCACACGTTTAAACATATGACACGTGTCTACACATTATAGGACGTGAATTTTCGAGGTGTTACATCCTCACCCCCTTAAAATAAATCTCGACCCGAGATTTAATGAAATAAGTAAGGGTACTTTTCTTTCATCGTGGACTCAACCTCCCACGTGAATTCGGGACCTCTTCGGGCATCCCATTTGACCTTTACAATAGGTACATGCTTTCTTCGAAGCTTCTTTACCTGTCGATCTTCAATCGACAAAGGTTTTTCCACAAATTTTAAGCTCTCATCTATATGCACATCTGTATGCGGTATGACCAGTGATTCATCAGCGAAGCACTTCTTCAGATTGCAGATGTGGAACACATTGTGAATTCCACTGAGCTCTTCAGGTAAGTTTAACTTATAGGCAACCGACCCGACACGTTCGATAACCTCGAAAGGTCCTATGTATCTTGGGCTTAGTTTGCCTTTCTTACCAAATCGCATCACCCCCTTCCAGGGTGATACTTTTAGCAACACTTTATCACCTACTTCGAAGTGAAAAGCTTTACGCTTCGGATCTGCGTAGCTCTTCTGCCTATCTCGGGCAGCTTTGAGACGGTCACGAATCTGGACAATCTTGTCCGTCGTTTCAAAGACTATCTCTGGTCCTGATAATTGGACATCTCCAACTTCCGCCCAACAAACGGGCGATCTACACTTTCTACCGTATAATGCCTCGAAGGGCGCAGCCTTAATGCTGGTATGGTAGCTATTGTTGTAGGAGAATTCGATTAACGGTAGGTTCTTATCCCAACTACCACCCAAATCGATCGCACATGCACGTAGCATATCTTCCAACGTTTGAATAGTACGCTCACTCTGACCGTCAGTCTGAGGATGATAAGCCGTACTAAAATTTAAACGTGTGCCCAAAGATTGTTGGAAACTCTTCCAAAAATGTGACGTGTATCTAGTATCTCTGTCAGAGATAATAGACACAGGTATGCCATGTAAGGCTACAATCTTATCAACGTATAACTGGGCTAACATGTCGGAGCTATAAGTCTCCTTGATGGGTAAGAAATGTGCTGACTTAGTCAGTCTGTCAACTATAACCCATATTGTATCATTTCCTTTCCTTGTCTTAGGTAACTTGGTAATAAAATCCATAGTTACCATTTCCCACTTCCACGTAGGAAGTTCAGGCTGTTGTAGCAAACCTGACGGTTTCTGATGCTCGGCTTTGACTTGCGCACATGTCAAGCATTTAGCTACATAGGTGGCTACAGACTTCTTTAAGCCTATCCACCAATAATTTGCCTTTAGATCATGGTACATCTTATCAGCTCCAGGATTAACGGAGTATTTGGAACTATGGGCTTCCTGGAGGATGACATCTCGAAGCCCTCCATAAATTGGAACCCATATTCGTCCATTTAATCTTAGAATTCCGTCCTTGCTAAGAGTTAACTGCTCCTCAGTTACTCCTAACTTTTCATTAGGATAGTTAGCTTCCAGCACAGCTTCCTTCTGTGCAGCTAACAACCTTTCCATCAAATTATTCTTTATCTCCATGCGCTTGGCATTGATTCGGATGGGTTTCACCCTCTCCTTTCGACTCAAGGCATCGGCGACTACATTCGCCTTGCCGGGATGGTATCTGATTTCACAATCATAATCATTTAAAGTTTCCATCCAACGGCGTTGCCTCATGTTTAATTCCTTCTGATTAAACAGATGTTGAAGGCTCTTGTGATCAGAATAGATCACACACTTGATTCCATATAGATAATGCCTCCACAGTTTTAGTGCGAATACAACGGCACCCAACTCCAAGTCGTGGGTGGTGTAATTCTTTTCATGCACCTTTAACTGTCATGATGCGTAGGCAATAACTTTGCCTTTCTGCATAAGCACGCACCCCATGCCAGTGTGCGATGCATCGCAGTAAACCACAAAATCTTCTATTCCATCTGGCAATGTCAGTACTGGGGCGTTGCTCAACTTCTGCTTCAGAATATCGAAGGATTCTTGCTGCTTAGGGCCCCATGCGAACTTTACTTTCTTCTTGGTCAAGGAAGTTAGGGGCGCAGCAATCCTTGAAAAATTTTCAATGAAACGCCTGTAATATCCTGCCAATCCCAGGAAGCTACGAATCTCTGTAGGCGTCTTTGGCTCTTGCCAGTTCATTACTACTTCAACCTTAGCGGGATCCACCTGGATACCACGCTCACTGACCACATGTCCAAGAAATTGGACTTCTCGTAGCCAAAATTCACACTTAGAGAATTTGGCATAGAGCTTCTCCTGATGTAGAAGTTTGAGAATACATCGAAGGTGTTTCTCGTGGTCAGCTTGGTTCTTAGAATAAATGAGAATGTCGTCGATGAAAACGATGACGAATTTATCTAAGTACGGCTTGCAAACACGATTCATGAGATCCATGAACGCGGCCGGTGCATTAGTGAGCCCAAAAGGCATCACTAGGAACTCGTAATGACCATAACGAGTCCTAAATGTTGTTTTATGCACGTCTTCATCTCTAACCTTCAGTTGATGGTAGCCTGACCTCAAATCAATCTTCGAAAAATAACTTGCTCCTTGTAATTGATCGACAAAATCGTCGATCCTGGGTAAAGGATACCTATTCTTGATCGTGACCTTATTAAGCTCACGATAATCGATGCACAGACGCATCGATCCGTCCTTCTTCTTGACAAACAGGACTGGTGCTCCCCAAGGAGACGAACTAGGTTTTATGAAACCTATAGCTAGCAATTCATCCAGCTGTGTCCTCAATTCTTTCATCTCCGTTGGAGCCAACCTATAGGGTGCTTTGGCAACTGGTGCTGCTCCGGGGATGATATCAATCCTGAATTTCACTTGCCTATCTGGTGGCAAACCAGGTAGTTCATCCGGAAAAACTTCTGGGTATTCAGAAATGACAGGGATGTCTTCTATCTTCGGTTTAGGCTCATCTATAATCACTTGTGCCATGTAGATGACACAACCCTTCTTTAAACATTTTGAAGCCTTGAGCATAGTCGCTTGCTCAGGTAGCCCATACTGGGTATCTCCCCGAAGGGTAAGTGATTCACCAGAAGGAGTCTTTATTACCACTTGTTTCTTGTTACAGACAATTTGGGCCTGGTTATGAGATAACCAGTCCATACCCAGAACTATGTCAAAACCGGCCAACTTAAAGGGAAGCAGAGACAGAGGAAAAGAATGGTTCTTAATGGATATAACACATCCATCTAACACAGTAGAGACGGTTTCTAAGGTGCCATCTGCTAACTCCACCTCATAATTCACATTTAAGGTTTTGACAGGTAATTTCAGCAATTCACAAAACTTATTATCAACGAAGGACTTATCAGCGCCTGGATCAAAAAGTACTCTAGCATAGACGTCATTTACAAGGAAAGTACCTGTAATAACATTGTCGTCTAGAACCGCTTCTTTTGTGTCCATTCTGAAGACTCTGGCATTAGTCTTCTTGGCCTCTTTAGGCTTCTTGGTGTACTTGGGGCAGTTGGTTTTAATGTGCCCCTTTTCATTGCAACGATAGCACGTTGCGTCTTTCATCTTCTTGCAATCCAAGGTTTTGTGATCCGCGGACTTGCATATACCACAAGCATAAGTTTTCGACTGAGTCTGAGAGTTCGACTCGAGTCTGCACTTTCCAAAGTGCTGCTTCTTGCAAACCTTGCATTTGGGCTTCTCACCAGAATGATGCCCATCTTTCCTTGACTCAGATCCTTTCTTGTTGTCACCGTTCCCACGGTGCTTCTTGTTCGATCTTCGTGAACCATCATCTTCACGTTTTCTCTTCTCAGCCTCCTTATTCCTCAGCGATCTCTGCCGGACCGCATCCAAGGTGAGGGACAAGGATATGTCAGCTACAGATCTAAAAGTAGCTGGCCGAGAAGCCTTCACGCTTGCCTTGATTTCCGGGGCTAAACCACCGATAAATCGAGCTATTCTTTTTGGTTCCGGGGTCACCAGATAAGGAACCAACCGGGACATTGTGTTGAAGCTCGTTAGGTAAGCTTGACAGTCAAGGTTTGTCATCACCAATGATAGAAAATCAGACTCTATCTTCTCCACCTCATGCTGAGGGCAGTAATTTTCCCTGATAAGGGCAACAAATTGATCCCATAACATATTGTACAATGGGATTTTCCCGGTGGCTTGAATCAGAGATCTCCACCATGCTAAAGCTTCACCCTTAAAAGACTGTGACACAAACTTGACCACATCTTTCTCAGCGCATCCGCGGATATCCACAACCGTATCCATCTCATCCAGCCACGTCATACAGTCAATGGCTCCTTTCTCCCCAGTGAAATCCCGGGGTTTGCAGGAAACGAAATATTTATAAGAGCAACCCTTGTCACGGGGTCCTTGGTTTAGTACCGTCTGCTGAGATGGAGCACTGTGGTTCGAGGAGTGTCGATCATCATCTTTCTTCAGTTCTTCCTTCTTGGAAGGAGGCTTTGAATGCGGCTTAGATAGGGTCCTACTTCGAGTCCCACTATACTCTTTGTATTGCCGTTCCAAGGCCTGGGTAACTGCGCCGTCTATTATCGCTTTCAATTCAGCACCCGTTAAATTAATTCGGGCGTTCTCGTTATTTTCCACTGGATGACTATTTATCTCGTCTGAGTTAGCCATTTTAATTGAACTGTTACAGAAAACAAGGACAATAGTTTAGTTGGGAGTTTATTATGGAATTGCCCCTTAGGGTAATTCATTAACCATGGTAAACAGAGACCATATTTGGTTAATTTATTAATCATATTTATTTAGGATTTCTATCATAATTTATCCTAATTATAAAACAATAACAGTTTTATTTGTGGCATAAAAGGCCTAGTCACATGGACACTTTTAATTTATAAGCTATGATTTCAGAGAATCAAGGCTTTTAAGGTATATGGCACTATAGGCCTAGTCACAAGGACGTTTATAAATTATAAGCTATGATTTCAGAGAATCAAAGCATGAAGGTTTGAACCTAGTTCATTACCATTATCTGACAGGGAGTCGTCGCTACCACTGTCTTTTGGCTCATATGGAAATGAGCAGGGCCCGTAGGCACTATATTACCACGTATGGTCAAAATATGATCATCTTAATTGATGACCTAAACCCATGATTCAGAGATCATATAATTGGGTTAGGAATCTTTTGAAGAATCCAATAATAAGAATGACGTGTGTGATTTTTAATGAATCACGTCCGCCAGGAGTGTTAACATATTTTCAGATGTTAACAGGGATTTGAATCTTTTTAACAGGTCTTACCATCTTGGCCCGGCCATATAATGACCCAAAGGCTAGGTTTCACTCTTTAAGATTCTTATTTAAAATTTACATAGGTAGATTATTTCAAAAGGAATGATTTTAATTTATTTATTTCATATATAATTTATCTATGCGCATAATGGCGAGCATGAAATTTATAAAACAAACATTCCATTAATTTATTTAAAATATTACACGCTGCCCTAAACGGGTCTTTTCAAATAACAAACTTACCCACGCAGGGGTTTAAACAAGTACTTACCCACGCAGGGGCTTAATAACACATATACCCACGCAGGGGCTTAATAACATAACAGTCCACGCAGGGACTTACACAATTAACATACCCTCGTAGGGGTCAACAGACGATAGACCCTCGCAGGGGTCAAAACAAACAAGCATACCCACGCAGGGGCTTATACAGCAATTGGAAGGATTCAGCGGTCCTTCTTGCTCTTCCCTTTGATCAGGCTTGTCAATCCTTGGAAGAAGCTTTGTCTCTCCTGGCGGTCGCGGCGAAAATCCCGCTCAACCTGATCCAGTCTATGAAGAATTTCCTCCCGTTCTGGGGGAGAAAATCGTGGCGGCTGCGATTGCATCCGAATGATAGGTCTAGCCTATATCTGGTACCCACGAGTTGAGTACCCTACTTCCCAAGGAGCGCCATAGGGTCCTTCTGGGTTAAAGGCGTTGTAATTTGCCGCTACCATGTAGGGATCGGCTTCACCGTAACCGTAGTTGGTGTGAGCTGGCTGTTCAAACGGGTTATACGCCATGGAACCCGTGTATGCCGGAATTGGGTTATCAAAACCCATAGGCGGTGGTTGTGGTGCACCAGGTTGCGAAGGACCACCCATTTGTGGGTCCTCCTAATGTGGCGGGTAATGGAAGTCTCCTCCCCGTGTAGACATACGTGGTCCAGATCTCCTACGCCTTGGCGGTTGCGGAGCTGCCGGTTGAACTGGTGGCGGTGGAGGTGGTGGCGTGACTGCCACAAATCTTGGATCCTCAGAGGGATCCCGTTGCTGCTGCTGCTGCTGCTGGGGAGGTGAATGGCGAGGAGGTGTATAGTACCATTCGTGCCTGGTAAACATAGCTTGAAAGCTATCCGGACCAACATAGGGTGATCCGTGGAAAGAAGATCCGTCAAAGATCTCTATCGGGTGGTTTGGTGTACCACTGGCAGGCTCGACGGGGTCCGTATCCTCGTCCATATCATCCGCGTGATAGCCAGAGAAATGATCCTCTGGCCCCAATGGATTAAAACCCACTGGTTCTTGCATATAATTGGCCGGGTTAAACCGGCCCCTAAAAACTGGTGTAGGGTCACCAAAAGAATGATGCGATAAGGATCGCTGTAACGGTATGTATGAGGGTTGAGGGTTGTTGGGCTCGTACTCCGGCTGTGGCCCATAAGGGTTAGGAGGTGTTGAGCTGTGAGAAACCGACCGTCTAGCCGGCTCAAAGAGGTTTCTCCGGTTCTGCCGGGGATCGTCACTCTCCGTGGTAGATGGAGCTCGCACATTCGAAGGTACAGCTTCATTATCATTGGGGGCGGTGATTGGCCCCTTGCCTCTTCCTCTTCTCCTGAAGAATCTTGGCGGCATTTTTGTTAATCCTGTCAATATGGCATGAGATAGCAAAACAAAAATATGCAAAATAAAGGACAACACAAACAAAGTGGAATTTGTCCTATGTTATATGTCTAGACTCGAAAGTTTAGAATTGTGCAATTGTGTAACTGAGATTAAACACAAAAGGCTAGTGTTTAATTCACTCAGGGTTCGCTCTGATACCAACCTGTCACACCCCGATTTCCACGTGTCACCGGTGGGCCCGGTGGGGGAGTATCGTGACGTGGTTGGCAACATAATAGTCAAACAACACAATATTTAATATGCACAGCGGAAGCAATTTAAAAGATATAATACAACCGAATTTAATATTGTAATATCAAATGTCACAATATTCGGAAGTTTATCCACAGAAGGATCGAAAATAAAAATGAAATTTATAGTTCAACAGACTTCAGGCATCTTAAGCTTGCGAGACTTCTAATGATGCTAAGGAGAAATCCCAGCCAATTTCGCTTAGTACCTGCATTTAATCTTTTTGGGAAAATACGTCAGTTTACACTCGTAAAAACATTCAACTGACTCATTTTGGAAAATGATTGAAAATTGGTTTGGATGCACATGGCATAAACATTTTTATTTTAACTTGGGAGAATTATTTAATATTATAATCTTGTGAACGAATTACATGTTCCTTGTGCGTTCAGTAGCCCGGATCTTCTCCGGGTTAAAGATCAATAGACACACCACATTATTCTTTTGTGCACTGACGGGTGTACGCCTACACCCCGCGCTTAAGTCGTGGCCATTTCGTAAAATGATGCCAAGGATATCCGGGACATGGTCATTAACCCCCCAAAGGCTTTAAGTAACAAGACTGTTTAAACGAGCCGATCAAATTATTCAATTACCCACTCAACGGTGGAGGATTTGATGCTCGATCAAGCGGTATGCTATATACCGTAACCCAAGCCCGTATAGGGAAAATAAGTTAAAAGTATTTACCTGAGCAAAGTATAATTCACAATAAGCTAATTGCAAGTAGCTTTTACTGGCCCTCCTAATCTGGAACGAAGGTTTTATAATAACCTATTAGAATCCTAACGGGTCTTTAATTAAGCTTAAGCTTAGACCGGTTAGTTTCAAAGATACGGTTCATACGCACGATTAAGCGAAGACCGGATAGAATGTGATTTAGACCTGACAAATTCAGAGACTTGTTTAATATGGGTCCTTTATGCACATTCTGGATTTTGAGATAAAACCGATAAGGTTTGACCCGTTTCGGCTAATTTATGTAAACTTGTTACATAAACAGAACCGAACGCGTAATAAGCTTAACGGGTATCCGTAAGAGCCATATACAGGTTTCCTAAGTTAATATGCTTCAAATATGTTGTGACATCAGTAAGATGTCTTTTATTATGCCCGAAACGAATTTAAACACAAACTATGCCCCGTAGGGGTAGTTTGGTCATTTTAAAGGTTGTAAAAGAGTTTAAGTGATAACCTGAGTTACAGGCCTGATGTAATTAGCAAATATACTCAATTTGCTAAGTTATATCAGTAGGTTAATGTATAAGTGTGAAATCTATCATTTATAACCAACTATGCACCGTATGGGCATTTTGGTAATTTCACATAAGCCGAAAAGCTCAAAACCGAAGTCTGAGTTAATCAACCTTTGCTTACTGTTAAAACATTCTAATTTGCCTAAAATATCAGTAGGTATCAACCCGGGTATGTTCAATATAATTTTAATACATACTATGCGTTAAAAACGCTTAATAAGGCGATTAAAGGCCATTTCCGAGTTCGATACTTAAATCTGATATTTTTATATTTCCAGAAGGCTTAAAATAATTTATTTATCATATGTGATCAGTAGCAAAAGGTTTGGGGTCGTTTAGATATGTAAAACTCATTTTATGGCTCGTTAGGGCAAAACCGACAATTACCGGATTAAGCCTACGACTATGAGTTATGCTCAGCCTAAAATTAATTAAAAATCTTCAAAAATCCCAAAATAATATATTACATCAGTGGGTAATAAGTTTGATATCAAAAAGTAGGCTTAACTAGGCTATACGCTAATTATGCCGTTTAATTAACATAAAGTTTTAAATTTACGATAATGAGCATAACTCTCAATCTACAATTCAAACTGATGTCAAACTTTGCATACAAGTTTATATATCAGTATTTAAAGTTTCTACTCTTTTACATTTCCAAAAAATCACGTTTTATGGTAATAAGGGCATAATGGTCAACATATGAGCAATTAACGGAAACATGCATATTAATTGGATAACTAATGAACCAAGGTGTATAATCACAGAGGGTTGTACTAACATGTAACCTAGTCCAATTAAAGCTCTGAGGCATTTCTAAAACATGCCTAAACGGGTCAGAACAGAAAGTCAAAGTGAAAGTCAAACTATGTGACTTTCGGTTCCGAACCGGGTATTTATAGGAAATTGTCGGGTTGAACATGTTTAGACATGTTCTTACACTTATTACCAAGTTATAACAATGATCAAACAGGTTGTATATGATCTACATTGCTAATTATGCATAAATTGTAATTTAAACATTCTGTTGACTTTTTCTTAGCAAGTTTGACCCGACTTTTGACCTGGTTAGAGTGGTAATCATGGGGGACCCTTTTGAGGGTTTATTACCCACATAATTACCAACTTATAACTACTTTTGATTCGACTGATCACTGGATCATTAGTGATTAATCTTAAAGTAAACCGTTAATTACGACGGTTTGACTTTTAAGCTAATACTAAGCTAAAACTTAATTAAGAAGGGATTAGCAAACTTACAAGAGTCCTATGCACGAATTATGATCACTTGAGCCTGCTTGGGAGCTCCAGAATTGATCAGGAAATGCAGATGAAGGTGTGAGGAACTTGGTTGTAACTTTGGTCCTTTATATAGTGTTTAATCCACCACAAATCTTTGACTACAACCCACCACAACTGATCAACACATGTTCCTAGTGCTTAGGGGGGTGTCTAGGGGTCGCCCATAATGCAAAATATCTGATAAAGGATCGGTTTATCGCGAATGTAGGAGGCTGTCTAAAGTTTCTGTTACTGTAAGTCTGACGCGGCCCGCATGAGTTTTAACCGATCTTTACGCGGGCCGCATGGGCCTTGAAAATCAGATTTTTCATTTTTTTTGTTTTTGCAACTTGTCCCTTGGCTTCACGAAAGGTCAATTAAGCCTATTCTTTGCATTTTGACCCCTTCATTTTTACCCACAAGGGCTTTAGGACTTATACCCACTTTGCCAAGTCCCTGGACACTTCCGGTTAACCCGAAAAGTCTTAACTTTCAATGTTTACGCTTTAACCCCTCGCACACGAATTTGATCATAACTTTCTCATACGATAACGAAACTTTATGAAATTTATATCGCGCATTCTAGTGAGCATAATTAACAGTTACAAAGCTTCGGGTTTGTCAAAAGGTCACTCAGAGGTATACATTAAACATGTTGACACATTTAACCCCTGTAGTCTGTAATCTCTCACTTTTAGCTTCGCATGATCCATGATTTATTCGTTTGACGTTATAAACATCATGTAGGGTTAATGTACAATATATTTATTCACTGTTGACACTTAGAATACGTATATTTACATACTTTCCATGTTTGTCAACTTTAGTCCTTTCATAATATTCTTTCACACGTTTAAACATATGACACGTGTCTACACATTATAGGACGTGAATTTTCGAGGTGTTACATCCTCACCCCCTTAAAATAAATCTCGACCCGAGATTTAATGAAATAAGTAAGGGTACTTTTCTTTCATCGTGGACTCAACCTCCCACGTGAATTCGGGACCTCTTCGGGCATCCCATTTGACCTTTACAATAGGTACTTGCTTTCTTCGAAGCTTCTTTACCTGTCGATCTTCAATCGACAAAGGTTTTTCCACAAATTTTAAGCTCTCATCTATATGCACATCTGTATGCGGTATGACCAGTGATTCATCAGCGAAGCACTTCTTCAGATTGCATATGTGGAACACATTGTGAATTCCACTGAGCTCTTCAGGTAAGTTTAACTTATAGGCAACCGACCCGACACGTTCAATAACCTCGAAAGGTCCTATGTATCTCGGGCTTAGTTTGCCTTTCTTACCAAATCGCATCACCCCCTTCCAGGGTGATACTTTTAGCAACACTTTATCACCTACTTCGAAGGTTAAAGCTTTACGCTTCGGATCTGCGTAGCTCTTCTGCCTATCTCGGGCAGCTTTGAGATGGTCACGAATCTGGACAATCTTGTCCGTCGTTTCAAAGACTATCTCTGGTCCTGATAATTGGACATCTCCAACTTCCGCCCAACAAACGGGCGATCTACACTTTCTACCGTATAATGCCTCGAAAGGCGCAGCCTTAATGCTGGTATGGTAGCTATTGTTGTAGGAGAATTCGATTAACGGTAGGTTCTTATCCCAACTACCACCCAAATCGATCGCACATGCAGGTAGCATATCTTCCAACGTTTGAATAGTACGCTCACTCTGACCGTCAGTCTGAGGATGATAAGCCGTACTAAAATTTAAACGTGTGCCTAAAGATTGTTGGAAACTCTTCCAAAAATGTGACGTGTATCTAGTATCTCTGTCAGAGATAATAGACACATGTATGCCTTGTAAGGCTACAATCTTATCAACGTATAACTGGGCTAACATGTCGGAGCTATAAGTCTCCTTGATGGGTAAGAAATGTGCTGACTTAGTCAGTCTGTCAACTATAACCCATATTGTATCATTTCCTTTCCTTGTCTTAGGTAACTTGGTAATAAAATCCATAGTTACCATTTCCCACTTCCACGTAGGAAGTTCAGGCTGTTGTAGCAAACCTGACGGTTTCTGATGCTCGGCTTTGACTTGCGCACATGTCAAGCATTTAGCTGAATAGGTGGCTACAGACTTCTTTAAGCCTATCCACCAATAATTTGCCTTTAGATTCTGGTACATCTTATCAGCTCCAGGATGAACGGAGTATTTGGAACTATGGGCTTCCTGGAGGATGACATCTCGAAGCCCTCCATAAATTGGAACCCATATTCGTCCATTTAATCTTAGAATTCCGTCCTTGCTAAGAGTTAACTGCTCCTCAGTTACTCCTAACTTTTCATTAGGATAGTTAGCTTCCAGCACAGCTTCCTTCTGTGCAGCTAACAACCTTTCCATCAAATTATTCTTTATCTCCATGCGCTTGGCGTTGATTCGGATGGGTTTCACCCTCTCCTTTCGACTCAAGGCATCGGCGACTACATTCGCCTTGCCGGGATGGTATCTGATTTCACAATCATAATCATTTAAAGTTTCCATCCAACGGCGTTGCCTCATGTTTAATTCCTTCTGATTAAACAGATGTTGAAGGCTCTTGTGATCAGAATAGATCACACACTTGATTCCATATAGATAATGCCTCCACAGTTTTAGTGCGAATACAACGGCACCCAACTCCAAGTCGTGGGTGGTGTAATTCTTTTCATGCACCTTTAACTGTCATGATGCGTAGGCAATAACTTTGCCTTTCTGCATAAGCACGCACCCCATGCCAGTGTGCGATGCATCGCAGTAAACCACAAAATCTTCTATTCCATCTGGCAATGTCAGTACTGGGGCGTTGCTCAACTTCTGCTTCAGAATATCGAAGGATTCTTGCTGCTTAGGGCCCCATGCGAACTTTACTTTCTTCTTGGTCAAGGAAGTTAGGGGCGCAGCAATCCTTGAAAAATTTTCAATGAAACGCCTGTAATATCCTGCCAATCCCAGGAAGCTACGAATCTCTGTAGGCGTCTTTGGCTCTTGCCAGTTCATTACTACTTCAACCTTAGCGGGATCCACCTGGATACCACGCTCACTGACCACATGTCCAAGAAATTGGACTTCTCGTAGCCAAAATTCACACTTAGAGAATTTGGCATAGAGCTTCTCCTGATGTAGAAGTTTGAGAATACATCGAAGGTGTTTCTCGTGGTCAGCTTGGTTCTTAGAATAAATGAGAATGTCGTCGATGAAAACGATGACGAATTTATCTAAGTACGGCTTGCAAACGCGATTCATGAGATCCATGAACGCGGCCGGTGCATTAGTGAGCCCAAAAGGCATCACTAGGAACTCGTAATGACCATAACGAGTCCAAAATGCTGTTTTATGCACGTCTTCATCTCTAACCTTCAGTTGATGGTAGCCTGACCTCAAATCAATCTTCAAAAAATAACTTGCTCCTTGTAATTGATCGAACAAATCGACGATCCTGGGTAAAGGATACCTATTCTTGATCGTGACCTTATTAAGCTCACGATAATCGATGCACAGACGCATCGATCCGTCCTTCTTCTTGACAAACAGGACTGGTGCTCCCCAAGGAGACGAACTAGGTTTTATGAAAACTTTAGCTAGCAATTCATCCAGCTGTGTCCTCAATTCTTTCATCTCCGTTGGAGCCAACCTATAGGGTGCTCTGGCAACTGGTGCTGCTCCGGGGATGATATCAATCCTGAATTCCACTTGCCTATCTGGTGGCAAACCAGGTAGTTCATCCGGAAAAACTTCTGGGTATTCAGAAATGACAGGGATGTCTTCTATCTTCGGTTTAGGCTCATCTATAATCACTTGTGCCATGTAGATGACACAACCCTTCTTTAAACATTTTGAAGCCTTGAGCATAGTCGCTTGCTCAGGTAGCCCATACTGGGTATCTCCCCGAAGGGTAAGTGATTCACCAGACGGAGTCTTTATTACCACTTGTTTCTTGTTACAGACAATTTGGGCCTGGTTATGAGATAACCAGTCCATACCCAGAACTATGTCAAAACCGGCCAACTTAAAGGGAAGCAGAGACAGAGGAAAAGAATGGTTCTTAATGGATATAACACATCCATCTAACACAGTAGAGACGGTTTCTAAGGTGCCATCTGCTAACTCCACCTCATAATTCACATTTAAGGTTTTGACAGGTAATTTCAGCAATTCACAAAACATATTATCAACGAAGGACTTATCAGCGCCTGAATCAAAAAGTACTCTAGCATAGACGTCATTTACAAGGAAAGTACCTGTAATAACGTTGTCGTCTAGAACCGCTTCTTTTGTGTCCATTCTGAAGACTCTGGCATTAGTCTTCTTGGCCTCTTCAGGCTTCTTGGTGTACTTGGGGCAGTTGGTTTTAATGTGCCCCTTTTCATTGCAACGATAGCACGTTGCGTCTTTCATCTTCTTGCAATCCAAGGTTTTGTGATCCGCGGACTTGCATATACCACAAGCATAAGTTTTCGACTGAGTCTGAGAGTTCGACTCGAGTCTGCACTTTCCAAAGTGCTACTTCTTGCAAACCTTGCATTTGGGCTTCTCACCAGAATGATGCCCATCTTTCCTTGACTCAGATCCTTTCTTGTTGTCACCGTTCCCACGGTGCTTCTTGTTCGATCTTCGTGAACCATCATCTTCACGTTTTCTCTTCTCAGCCTACTTATTCCTCAGCGATCTCTGCCGGACCGCATCCAAGGTGAGGGACAAGGATATGTCAGCTACAGATCTAAAAGTAGCTGGCCGAGAAGCCTTCACGCTTGCCTTGATTTCCGGGGCTAAACCACCGATAAATCGAGCTATTCTTTTTGGTTCCGGGGTCACCAGATAAGGAACCAACCGGGACATTGTGTTGAAGCTCGTTAGGTAAGCTTGACAGTCAAGGTTTGTCATCACCAATGATAGAAAATCAGACTCTATCTTCTCCACCTCATGCTGAGGGCAGTAATTTTCCCTGATAAGGGCAACAAATTGATCCCATAACATATTGTACAATGGGATTTTCCCGGTGGCTTGAATCAGAGATCTCCACCATGCTAAAGCTTCACCCTTAAAAGACTGTGACACAAACATTTTTATTTTAACTTGGGAGAATTATTTAATATTATAATCTTGTGAACGAATTACATGCTCCTTGTGCGTTCAGTAGCCCGGATCTTCTCCGGGTTAAAGATCAATAGACACACCACATTATTCTTTTGTGCACTGACGGGTGTACGCCTACACCCCGCGCTTAAGTCGTGGCCATTTCGTAAAATGATGCCAAGGATATCCGGGACATGGTCATTAACCCCCCAAAGGCTTTAAGTAACAAGACTGTTTAAACGAGCCGATCAAATTATTCAATTACCCACTCAACGGTGGAGGATTTGATGCTCGATCAAGCGGTATGCTATATACCGTAACCCAAGCCCGTATAGGGAAAATAAGTTAAAAGTATTTACCTGAGCAAAGTATAATTCACAATAAGCTAATTACAAGTAGCTTTCACTGGTCCTCCTAATCTGGAACGAAGGTTTTATAATAACCTATTAGAATCCTAACGGGTCTTTAATTAAGCTTAAGCTTAGACCGGTTAGTTTCAAAGATACGGTTCATACGCACGATTAAGCGAAGACCGGATAGAATGTGATTTAGACCCGACAAATTCAGAGACTTGTTTAATATGGGTCCTTTATGCACATTCTGGATTTTGAGATAAAACCGATAAGGTTTGACCCGTTTCGGCTAATTTATGTAAACTTGTTACATAAACCGAACCGAACGCGTAATAAGCGTAACGGGTATCCGTAAGAGCCATATACAGGTTTCCTAAGTTAATATGCTTCAAATATGTTGTGACATCAGTAAGATGTCTTTTATTATGCCCGAAACGAATTTAAACACAAACTATGCCCCGTAGGGGTAGTTTGGTCATTTTAAAGGTTGTAAAAGAGTTTAAGTGATAACCTGAGTTACAGACCTGATGTAATCAGAAAATATACTCAATTTGCTAAGTTATATCAGTAGGTTAATGTATAAGTGTGAAATCTATCATTTATAACCAACTATGCACCGTATAGGCATTTTGGTAATTTCACATAAGCCGAAAAGCTCAAAACCGAAGTCTGAGTTAATCAACCTTTGCTTACTGTTAAAACATTCTAATTTGCCTAAAATATCAGTAGGTATCAACCCGGGTATGTTCAATATAATTTTAATACATACTATGCGTTAAAAACGCTTAATAAGGCGATTAAAGGCCATTTCCGGGTTCGATACTTAAATCTGATATTTTTATATTTCCAGAAGGCTTAAAATAATTTATTTATCATATGTGATCAGTAGCAAAAGGTTTGGGGTCGTTTAGATATGTAAAACTCATTTTATGGCTCGTTAGGGCAAAAACCGACAATTACCGGATTAAGCCTACGACTATGAGTTATGCTCAGCCTAAAATTAATTAAAAATCTTCAAAAATCCCAAAATAATATATTACATCAGTGGGTAATAAGTTTGATATCAAAAAGTAGGCTTAACAAGGCTATACGCTAATTATGCCGTTTAATTAACATAAAGTTTTAAATTTACGATAATGAGCATAACTCTCAATCTACAATTCAAACTGATGTCAAACTTTGCATACAAGTTTATATATCAGTATTTAAAGTTTCTACTCTTTTACATTTCCAAAAAATCACGTTTTAAGGTAATAAGGGCATAATGGTCAACATATGAGCAATTAACAGAAACATGCATATTAATTGGATAACTAATGAACCAAGGTGTATAATCACAGAGGGTTGTACTAACATGTAATCTAGTCCAATTAAAGCTCTGAGGCATTTCTAAAACATGCCTAAACGGGTCAGAACTGAAAGTCAAAGTGAAAGTCAAACTATGTGACTTTCGGTTCCGAAACGGGTATTTACAGGAAATTGTCGGGTTGAACATGTTTAGACATGTTCTTACACTTATTACCAAGTTATAACAATGATCAAACAGGTTGTATATGATCTACATTGCTAATTATGCATAAATTGTAATTTAAACATTCTGTTGACTTTTTCTTAGCAAGTTTGACCCGACTTTTGACCTGGTTAGAGTGGTAATCAGGGGGGACCCTTTTGAGGGTTTATTACCCACATAATTACCAACTTATAACTACTTTTGATTCGACTGATCACTGGATCATTAGTGATTAATCTTAAAGTCAACCGTTAATTACGACGGTTTGACTTTTAAGCTAATACTAAGCTAAAACTTAATTAAGAAGGGATTAGCAAACTTACAAGAGTCCTATGCACGAATTATGATCACTTGAGCCTGCTTGGGAGCTCCAGAATTGATCAGGAAATGCAGATGAAGGTGTGAGGAACTTGGTTGTAACTTTGGTCCTTTATATGGTGTTTAATCCACCACAAATCTTTGACACATGAGTCTACAACCCACCACAACTGATCAACACATGTTCCTAGTGCTTAGGGGGGTGTCTAGGGGTCACCCATAATGCAAAATATCTGATAAAGGATCAGTTTATCGTGAATGTAGGAGGCTGCTAAAGTTTCTGTTACTGTAAGTCTGACGCGGCCCGCATGAGTTTTAACCGATCTTTACGCGGGCCGCATGGGCCTTGAAAATCAGATTTTTCATTTTTTTGGTTTTTGCAACTTGTCCCTTGCCTTCACGAAAGGTCAATTAAGCCTATTCTTTGCATTTTGACCCCTTCATTTTTACCCACAAGGGCTTTAGGACTTATACCCACTTTGCCAAGTCCCTGGACACTTCCGTTTAACCCGAAAAGTCTTAACTTTCAATGTTTACGCTTTAACCCCTCGCACACGAATTTGATCATAACTTTCTCATACGATAACGAAACTTTATGAAATTTATATCGCGCATTCTAGTGAGCATAATTAACAGTTACAAAGCTTCGGGTTTGTCAAAAGGTCACTCAGAGGTATACATTAAACATGTTGACACATTTAACCCCTGTAGTCTGTAATCTCTCACTTTTAGCTTCGCATGATCCATGATTTATTCGTTTGACGTTATAAACATCATGCAGGGTTAATGTACAATATATTTATTCACTGTTGACACTTAGAATACGTATATTTACATACTTTCCATGTTTGTCAACTTTAGTCCTTTCATAATATTCTTTCACACGTTTAAACATATGACACGTGTCTACACATTATAGGACGTGAATTTTCGAGGTGTTACACCAAAGCGCCCCGCATTGGCCATAGCGCGGCGCTTTGGATGTTTTTTTTTGGCACATGCTATTCCCACACGCAGAAAATTATTTTCACACCCCTAAGCGTCGCGCTATGGCCATAGCGGGGCGCTTAGGTCGACAAAAGGTGATTTGATGGTTTGACTGACATAAGTTGCAGAGACATAAAGGTGATACGAGGTTGCAGGTGTCTCGTGAACCCTTAGCGCCGCGCTATGGCCAAAGCGCGGCGCTTCGACCCCAAATTTTCACTTTAAAAACCTGCTCAGACACAACATTCAGCATTCGGTGATTTTGTTGTTTGTCGATTTTCTTTGCTGTATTAGTTACATGTCTTGAAAAAACGATGTCGTGGTTAATCAACTATCTTTTCGGTCAATATTCTAACGAGTCAGTTGTTCCTGATTCTTACGAGGGGACCGCTATTTCTGACTCGTATGAGAAACCGGTCTCGTCCAACTTGAGGGAGGCAGAGGTTGTATCTGGCATTCGTTATCGTGATAACACGGTGAAGCTGGATTTGAATACCCCTGTGGAGGACCCTTACGCACAACAAGGTTATTCGAATTTCGGTTACGGTGGCGAGTACAGCTTTGTACAGCAGGAGTGTTATCCAAACGACAGTTACGGTTGTCAACAGAGCTTACAAGGTTATTTGAATTTCGGTTACGGTGGCGAGCAAAGCTTTGTACAGCAGGAGTGTTATACAAACCACAGTTACGGTTGTCAACCGAGCTTTGAACATCAAGTATATTCGAACCTCGGTGACGATGGTGAGCCGGAGGATGTGTCTGTTGACGAGGAAGGCTGTTACCCGGTTACATTTTCGTTTGATACAACGCAGACCTTTTCGTCACGTAAAGAGTTGGTGCGTTGGGTACAAGACACGGCAAAAGACAATGGTTACCTCATTGTGATTAAGAGGTCGAATAAAAGAGGAGAGAATTACAAGATTTGGTTTCAATGTACTTTTGGTGGGGAGCATAAGAGTATAGCTACACAGAGGAAAATGGGTAGCAAGAAAATAGGCTGCCCGTTCGAGATGATCGGGTTTTCGGAATCATCCGGAAGTGTTTGGAGGATCGAGGTGACGAAGGCGAAGCATAACCACACTCCTATTGAAAACTTAGAGGGTCACGCGTATGCGAGAAGGCTTTCTTCGGAGGATAAAAAACTGGTTAAGGAGCTGGCAGAGCAAGATATTCCCAACCAAAGTATCTAGCGAACGCTGACAAAAAACAATCCGGCTAGAAAGCTTATTCCGAAAGATATACACAACGCTGTTTAGAAGATCAACGCCGAAAAAAATGTCGGTAAGTCTCCGATGCAAAAACTTGAAAACATTCTTCTCGAAAAAGATTACACTTATTACATGCGCACGAATGAGATATCGAACGAAGTTGAAGATGTCTTCTTTGTTCACAAAAAATCATTCACTATGTGGTGTGCCTTCCCGCATGTGCTAATGATTGACGCCACCTACAAAACGAACATGTACAACCTGCCATTTGTTCAGGACGTACGCATGACGTCGACAAACAAATCGTTTACGGCTGTTTGTGCGGTAATTTCCGCTGAGAAGTCAGAGAACTACCTATGGGTGTTGCAGAGGATCAAGTCTATGCTGGTAGGATGTATGGAACCGCGCGTGATTTTAACAGACAGGGATTTTGCGCTAATGAACGCGTGTGAACAAGTTTTTCCAAAAGCGCATAAGTATCTTTGTCGGTTCCATATTCAACAAAATATTAATAAGAACAGCAAGAAGAAATTCTCTGACAAGGAGTGGAAAGAATTCGTACGTACATTTTAGACATTGTGCGAGTCTACGACCGAGGAAATATACAGGTATAACTTGGAAAACCTTGAAGCACAGCTGAAAGAAGATGACCGTGAACGTGGGTATTTCTTACATAATTATGTTCAAATTTTATATAATAACAAAAACTGACTATTTACGTTTTTTAATTTTAGAGGTTTTTGATTATTTGAAGAAATCCTGGTTGGATCCGTACCGTGAAAAGTTTGTATCTTGCTGGATTAACAAAACTATCAACTTTCACCAAACTACGACCAACAGGGTTGAGGGCATGCATGCAACACTAAAAAGTCACTTTCCAAGTCATCGCAACACACTGGATAAACTTGTACTGTATGTTGATCTTGTTGTTGATGGACAATACGCCGAGATTAGAACTAGCTTTGAAACAAGCCTCCGAAAAGTGATGACGCACCACAAGAATCAGCCCATGCTTGCATATATTCTCAGAAAGATTTCAATATATGCGATTGAGCTTTTGAGTATGGAACTAAAACGTAAGGAAGACGGGTTGAGAGCCTACGGTGCAAGCTGTGGTTGCCAACTTTTTACCAGCTGTGGTTTGCCATGTGCCTGTCGTTTGGAAAAGTTGGAAAATAATGGTAATTAATATCTTTGACCTTTCTCGTTATGATTTTGCCACCTAATTTGTTTTCATCCACAGGTCAGCAACTCCGGATCACACACATAGACGTGTTCTGGAAGAAGCTTGATTTCAAGCCTGCAAAGAATAACATAGAGGATATCGATGTAGACGCGGAATTTGAAAAATTGAAACAACAGATCGATCCAACAACCCTCAAGTGAAAAGGAGCTTCTTTGAAAAGTTTCAGCAAATCCTCAATCCAGGGAACAATAACAAAAAACCTCCTGCTGTTCTGAAGAAAACTCGTGGTCGCCGGTCAGCAGTTTCAGATGAGTGTGCGGGAGTTTGCTGTCCATACAGGTTTGTACACAGAGCCCGAGCTTGATACTGATTTATATACGCAGGCGGTTAGGGCGATGGACAGGCATACGCTTATCAGTTTCTGGAGGGCCATTTCCAGGGTTCCCTTTGGGAAATCCTGGCAAAAGGCCACCACCATTAGAGACCCCTTGTACCGATACCTGCACCATATTATCGCGTCATCTATCGTGCCGCGGGGGTACCAGCAGGGAGAAGGTCAACCTCAGTGACCTTTTCTTTCTATGCTGCGTACTTCGCGGCCAGCCCTGCGATCTAGCAGCCTGCCTGGCAGATTACTTGCCAGTGCATACCACCGGCAGCTGCACACTGGCTCATACATCACCGCCATTGCACGCTCGCTAGGTATCGTGCCCGAGAGTGATCCGGAGCTGTCCGACCCGATCCCGTCGACTACGTTGGGTCGCGCGTCAGTATCTGCCATGCAGATCACCCGTACCTTTGATGTTGGTCTGAGGTTTAGTGGCCGTGACGGGCTGATTTGGCATCCGGAGGTTGTGCCGGAGGTCATCCCGGTTGTTTTTGAGCTGAGGGATGGAGTGTTAGCCCCTCCTCATGTTCAGGAGGCCGCTCGGCAGGCTCAGCTACAGGCTCTGGGCCTCGATCAGTACCCGGGCCAGCCTCAGGATCAGGCTCAGCCTCAGCCTCAGGCTCAGCCTGTATTCGAGGATCCGGCTCAGGAGGAGCATGTCGAGGAGATCCCGGTACCACCAGTTCAGCCAGCTCGTGAGCCGCCACAGTACCCGCAGCACGTTTACGCTGACCTGCCTCCGGCAGCGCGTGAGGTGGCTCGGGACTTCGACCGGCGCCTCAGACGCCACGGCGCACGCATTGACTGGATCGTCGAGACGCTCGTTGCTTTACGAGAGCTCGCTGGGTTGCCTCCACTTCCCCTCCCACCGTCCCCACCGCACGAGGATTAGTACCTTAGTTTGTTTGTTTAGTGTTTTGTTATGTATTATGTACTCAGTTGTACCTTTTTGTTTTGTATGTACAGACTGATATATATATATATATATATTGCAGTTAATCTTCCATTTACATCACGTTGGTTTTGGATTGTTTACGTTTAATTCTTATGGCTTTCTGTACATTTTATTTAACGTGTTCGTTTAATTTAACAAAATAAACTACGTTAAGAACTTATATAAAAAAATTTCCTCAAAAAATCCCTACCAAACTAATCCAACCAAAAATCCCTACCAAACTAACCCACATCCACCTGTTTCCAAAAAAAAAAGGCCTGGTCTATTCGCACACGCCATTTGTCTTTTTGCACATCCAAAGCGCCGCGCTATGGCCAAAGCGGGGCGCTTTGGGCTTGGTCAACAGACAAGGACTGAACTTCTGTCAGTCCTTGTCTGTTGACCAAGACCAAAGCACCCCACTTTGGCCATAGCGCGGCGCTTTGGATGTTTTTTTTTGGAAACAGGTGGGATGTGGGTTAGTTTGGTAGGGATTTTTGGAGGAAAATTTTTTATATGAGTTCTTAACGTAGTTTATTTTGTTAAATTAAACGAACACGTTAAATAAAATGTACAGAAAGCCATAAGAATTAAACGTAAACAATCCAAAACCAACGTGATGTAAATAGAAGATTAACTGCAATATATATATATATATATATATATATATATATATCAGTTTGTACATACAAAACAAAAAGGTACAACTGAGTACATAATATATAACAAAACACTAAACAAACAAACTAAGGTACTAATCCTCGTGCGGTGGGGACGGTAGGAGGGGAAGTGGAGGCAACCCAACGAGCTCTCGTAGAGCAACGAGCGTCTCGACGATCCAGTCAATGCGTGCACCCTGGCGTCTGAGGCGCCGGTCGAAGTCCCGAGCCACCTCACGCGCTGCCGGAGGCAGGTCAGCGTAAACGTGTTGCGGGTACTGTGGCGGCTCAGGAGCTGGCTGAACTGGTGGTACCGGGATCTCCTCGACATGCTCCTCCTGAGCCGGATCCTCGAATACAGGCTGAGCCTGAGGCTAAGGCTGAGCCTGAGCCTGAGCCTGATCCTGAGGCTGGCCCGGGTACTGATCGAGGCCCAGAGCCTGTAGCTGAGCCTGAGCCAGATCCTGAGGCTGGCCCGGGTACTGATCGAGGCCCAGAGCCTGTAGCTGAGCATGCCGAGCGGCCTCCTGAACATGAGGAGGGGCTAACACTCCATCCCTCAGCTCAATAACAACTGGGATGACCTCCGGCACAACCTCCGGATGCCAAATCAGCCCGTCACGGCCCCTAAACCTCAGACCAACATCAAAGGTACGGGTGATCTGCATGGCAGATACTGACGCGCGGCCCAACGTAGTCGACGGGATCGGGTCGGACAGCTCCGGATCACTCTCGGGCACGATCCCTAGCGAGCGTGCAATGGCGGTGATGTATGAGCCAGTGTGCAGCTGCCCGTGGAGCTGCCGGTGGTATGCACTGGCAAAGTAATCTGCCAGGCAGGCTGCTAGATCGCAGGGCTGGCCGCGAAGTAGGCAGTATAGAAAGAAAAGGTCACTGAGGTTGACCTTCTCCCTGCTGGTACCACGCGGCACGATAGATGACGCGATAATATGGTGCAGGTATCGGTACAAGGGGTCTCTAATGGTGGTGGCCTTTTGTCAGGATTTCCCAAAGGGAACCCTGGAAATGGCCCTCCAGAAACTGATAAGCGTCTGCCTGTCCATCGCCCTAACCGCCTGCGTATATAAATCAGTATCAAGCTCGGGCTCTGTGTACAAACCTGTATGGACAGCAAACTCCCGCACACTCATCTGAAACTGCTGACCGGCGACCACGAGTTTTCTTCAAAACAGCAGGAGGTTTTTTGTTATTGTTCCCTGGATTGAGGATTTGCTGAAACTTTTCAAAGAAGCTCCTTTTCACTTGAGGGGGTGTTGGATCGATCTGTTGTTTCAATTTTTCAAATTCTGCGTCTACATCGATATCCTCTATGTTATTCTTTGCAGGGTTGAAGTCAAGCTTCTTCCAGAACACGTCTATGTGTGTGATCCGGAGTTGCTGACCTGTGGATGAAAACAAATTAGGTGGCAAAATCATAACGAGAAAGGTCAAAGATATTAATTACCGTTATTTTCCAACTTTTCCAAACGACAGGCACATGGCAAACCACAGCTGGTAAAAAGTTGGCAACCACAGCTTGCACCGTAGGCTCTCAACCCGTCTTCCTTACGTTTTAGTTCCATACTCAAAAGCTCAATCGCATATATTGAAACCTTTCTGAGAATATATGCAAGCATGGGCTGATTCTTGTGGTGCGTCATCACTTTTCGGAGGCTTGTTTCAAAGCTAGTTCTAATCTCGGCGTATTGTCTATCAACAACATGATCAACATACAGTACAAGTTTATCCAGTGTGTTGCGATGACTTGGAAAGTGACTTTTTAGTGTTGCATGCATGCCCTCAACCCTGTTGGTCGTAGTTTGGTGAAAGTTGATAGTTTTGTTAATCCAGCAAGATACAAACTTTTCACGGTACGGATCCAACCAGGATTTCTTCAAATAATAAAAAACCTCTAAAATTAAAAAACGTAAATAGTCAGTTTTTGTTATTATATAAAATTTGAACATAATTATGTAAGAAATACCCACGTTCACGGTCATCTTCATTCAGCTGTGCTTCAAGGTTTTCCAAGTTATACCTGTATATTTCCTCGGTCGTAGACTTGCACAATGTCCAAAATGTACGTACAAATTCTTTCCACTCCTTGTCAGAGAATTTCTTCTTGCTGTTCTTATTAATATTTTGTTGAATATGTTGCACTCCTTGTCAGAGAATTTCTTCTTGCTGTTCTTATTAATATTTTGTTGAATATGGAACCGACAAAGATACTTATGCGTTTTTGGAAAAACTTGTTCACACGCGTTCATTAGCGCAAAATCTCTGTCTGTTAAAATCACGCGTGGTTCCATACATCCTACCAGCATAGACTTGATCCTCTGCAACACCCATAGGTAGTTCTCTGACTTCTCAGCGGAAATTACCGCACAAGCAGCCATAAACGATTTGTTTGTCGACGTCATGCCTACGACCTGAACAAATGGCAGGTTGTACATGTTCGTTTTGTAGGTGGCGTCAATCATTAGCACATGCGGGAAGGCACACCACATAGTGAATGATTTTTTGTGAACAAAGAAGACATCTTCAACTTCGTTCGATTTCTCATTCGTGCGCATGTAATAAGTGTAATCTTTTTCGAGAAGAATGTTTTCAAGTTTTTGCATCGGAGACTTACCGACATTTTTTTCGGCATTGATCTTCTGAACAGCGTTGTGTATATCTTTCGGAATAAGCTTTCTAGCCGGATTGTTTTTTGTCAGCGTTCGCCAGATACTTTGGTTGGGAATATCTTGCTCTGCCAGCTCCTTAACCAGTTTTTTATCCTACGAAGAAAGCCTTCTCGCATACGCGTGACCCTCTAAGTTTTCAATAGGAGTGTGGTTATGCTTCGCCTTCGTCACCTCGATCCTCCAAACACTTCCGGATGATTCCGAAAACCCGATCATCTCGAACGGGCAGCCTATTTTCTTGCTACCCGTTTTCCTCTGTGTAGCTATACTCTTATGCTCCCCACCAAAAGTACATTGAAACCAAATCTTGTAATTCTCTCCTCTTTTATTCGACCTCTTAATCACAATGAGGTAACCATTGTCTTTTGCCGTGTCTTGTACCCAACGCATCAACTCTTTACGTGACGAAAAGGTCTGCGTTGTATCAAACGAAAATGTAACCGGGTAACAGCCTTCCTCGTCAACAGACACATCCTTCGGCTCACCATCGTCACCGAGGTTCGAATATACTTGATGTTCAAAGCTCGGTTGACAACCGTAACTGTGGTTTGGATAACACTCCTGCTGTACAAAGCTTTGCTCGCCACCGTAACCGAAATTCGAATAACCTTGTAAGCTCTGTTGACAACCGTAACTGTCTTTTGGATAACACTCCTGCTGTACAAAGCTGTACTCGCTACCGTAACCGAAATTCGAATTACCTTGTTGTGCGTAAGGGTCCTCCACAGGGGTATTCAAATCCAGCTTCACCGTGTTATCACGATAACGAATGCCAGATACAACCTCTGCCTCCCTCAAGTTGGACGAGACCGGTTTCTCATACGAGTCAGAAATAGCGGTCCCCTCGTAAGAATCAGGAACAACTGACTCGTTAGAATATTGACCGAAAAGATAGTTGCTTAACCACGACATCGTTTTTTCAAGACATGTAACTAATACAGCAAAGAAAATCGACAAACAACAAAATCACCGAATGCTGAATGTTGTGTCTGAGCAGGTTTTTAAAGTGAAAATTTGGGGTCGAAGCGCCGCGCTTTGGCCATAGCGCGGCGCTAAGGGTTCACGAGACACCTGCAACCTCGTATCACCTCTATGTCTCTGCAACTTATGTCAGTCAAACCATCAAATCACCTTTTGTCGACCTAAGCGCCCCGCTATGGCCATAGCGCGGCGCTTAGGGGTGTGAAAATAATTTTCTGCGTGTGGGAATAGCATGTGCCTAATAAAAAACCTCTTCGCACCCACATGAATACTACACCCCCTCAAACAAGTGAGTGTCAGTGCCCCTTCCTACCCATGTGACTCTGAGACCGTAACACTAGTTTTCACACCCACGTAACCATTACGTAATCTAACGTTTGACTAAATAAATTAAACTAGGGTTAGCATGAGTCGGTTTGGGTTCAGACTGAGCACCATTTCGAAGTAAATTTTAAATCAATGGACTCGTATCATCGTTCTGATCAAAAACCCTAGAATATCTGTTTGTAATTTTGAAAAAAGCTTAACTCCGTTAAGTTTTTTTAACGGGGGACCATTGTAGGAAAAATAGGTGAAAGGCGGGACCGGTGGGGGGAATACTCCGAGGTGAAATTATTAATAGCCAATAAGACCGTGGGGTATGAGGCGGGGGTTTGGGCGTGGGTTGGGGGAAAACGCCCAAGCCACCACCCCGGGTGGGCTTGGGTTTGGGCGTGGCCCTTGGGGCTTGGGTTTCAAGCCGGGCGTGGGGCGGTCTGGCCAAGCTGACATGGCGGGCTCTCACTGGACAAACCAATGTAACCGTTGGGCTAGCCGTTGGCCAACGGCTATCTTAAAAAAAAAAAAATTTCCACTATAAAACTAACATTTTTCTTCCATTTTTTACCGCATTCAACCACATCTTCTATAATCATCTTCAAATTCTCTTTCTACAAAACGAAAAAATGCATCCTCATAACCGTCCTTTTGACCCGACCAACCCGTATGCATTCCAAGAAAATAATCCTAGCCCACCACCCATTCGTCCAATGCCTCGTCCATTTTTGATACACTCTTCTATGCCCTAAGAAGCAAGTTATGCATGGTATCTTGGGAATTGTTTGTTTACTAACTTCCCACACACCGATGATGCGATACCTACCCCGTTTACACAGACGCCCATCAACCTTTCACCAAACTCCATCGACCTTTCACAAAACGAAACCGTCCCCGAAACTCAACCACCCAACGATGGTCCTTCCGCATCGAAACCCATCAAAAAGAGAAGCCATAAGAAAAAAACCGAGGGGGATAAAGCACTTGAAACCGCTAAGCGAAAACAACTAAAATGGACCGTTCCTGAAGAACTTGCATTGGCGAGGGGTTGGTTTCAACAATCTCAACATGCAACTTTAGGTATTCTTAAACTTTGTTTATATTAATGGTTTTTTTTTATATAATTTTGTAATATATTAAATTTTGTTTTTATAAAAATAGGAAATTCTCAACATCGAACCCATTTGTGGCAAGGGTTTAGTAGAGTATTCCATAAAGAATTGGGAAGAGAGGTTTATCGTGAAAACGATAGCTTATCCTCGAAGTGGACCGAGATAAGCGGCCAACTTACAATCGTGAAAACGATAGCTTATCCTCGAAGTGGACCGAGATAAGCGGCCAACTTACAAAATGTAGTGGTTTTTTAAATAAAGCAAAACAAAACCCAAAAAGTGGTGAAACCGAAGCCGGAATTGTGATGAATGCATTGGTTCAATTAAAGACAAATGTGGGGACCGACTTCCGTTTCATGCATTGTTGGGAGATTTGTAAGTACCATCCAAAGTGGTCGAATATCCCCAATGGTAGCGAAAGTAACACGTCTTCCAAAAGGTCAAGGGCCTCGTCCCAAACCCAATCTGATGCACGAGATCAAGAGTTTGAGGACCTTTTGGATGATTCGCCAAGCCCAAACCGGCCTGAGTATGGAAGAGATGCCTCAAAAAGGCGTGCTCAAAAATCAAGATCTGATACGGCATCACCTTCAGCTGGGAGTTCGGGCTTGCGTAGGGGAATATACAGCGACCTGTTGGATGACATTTCAGCCAAGTTAGATACATTCAACGTCCTCCAACAACAAAGGGCCGAACAACGAAAGAGCAAAGAAGCTAGAGATGCCGCTAGAGATGCTAGAGATGCCGCTAGAGCTGCCCTGAGACAAAGACGTGATGATTTGAAATTGCTATCCCAGCCGATTGATCACCTACAGGGTGACGAGTTACAAATAGTGTTGGAGATGAGAGAAGAGATAAAAAACAAATATAAACATTAGGAATTGGTTTTTATGTAATTTTCTTTAATTAAAAATATTATAAATAATTAAATTTGTTGTTTAACAAACAGCCCACCGGTCAGCCCAGCGAAGCCCACCAAACCCACGCCCCAACCCGCCCCACCATACCTTGTTAAAATGTGAGTCGCCCCATGTCTGCCCCCTCAAGCCACGTGTCACCAAATGCCCCAACCCCCGCCCCACCATACCCCACGGTCTAAGGTCTAGGTGAGATTATTACAGACCAATTCCCCTATTATTTATACATGTCTCTATTTCTATGCTAATTCATCAATCATATGCATTTCACCAACACATATTAATCTCACACCCCCTCTATATTATTATTATTATTATTATTATTATTATTATTATTATTATTATTATTATTATTATTGTTATTGTTTGTCACCAAATTCGCAGGTTACACTGATCACCTAGGGTTTAATCCAGCTTGTTCATCTGGTTACACCTATTAATCTCACACCCCCTTTTTATTTTATTTTTAATTTAATGTATTTTTTTTAATTTATTATACTTTTATTAATTAAGTAGTTTAAAAAAAAAAGAAAAAAATTAATTTACCTAGCATGAGTGGTGACCTCGCCGTGACCACGCCTTATGGATTTTTTTTTTTTTTTTTTTTTTTTTGGCAAGAGGGTGTAAAAATACGAATTGAAATGGAACCTTATGATTGGGTGGGTGTAAGGTTTACCCCATCTCATGAGGGATGCACCCCTTTCACCTTAACATTCTGTTTCAGCTTAGTTATGTGCCCACCGGAGATAAACAAAATGAATGTAAACCAAGCATGTTCAGGCGAATGTAAATGGTTAATGGATGTAAAGATGTTTTAACAGATCTAAGTGTGTTTTCAGCAGATTTAAAGATATCACAGGAAGTAAAACTATCTATCTGAAGGTGAGAGAGAGCATCATGGTTTTGTTACGCAAACAATGACAAAGAAACAACCATGGATGAACTGAATGCACAAAATCAAGTAGAAAGCAACAGCATGCAGTTAGAAGCTTGTAATTAAATTATCATAAAAACTAGTAAGAGCATACCTCTCAACCTTTGCGTTTACTTTGGAAATTGATCGATCTTCAAATCTCTGGTATGAGTTTTAAAGAAACTGAATAAATAATAGGGGATTCAAAGGGTTCAATAATTGAAAGTTTCAGAGATGCAAGTTGCCGACAGTTCACATGTCTTTTCTTACCTTTTCTTTTTACCGTTTAGTTATAAGGGTGAGGGGGGCACTCCCCTAAGAGGGGAGTCCCCTCTCTTACGCATAACCAATCCTCGTGTGCCACGTCAACTCCCCTCTTAAACTCCCCTAACACCCTAAATTGATGGCACCACTCCCCTCTTAACTCCCTTTGTTTTTTTATTATTAAAAAAAAAAAAAAAAATTTGATTGGTTGGAAAAAGGCTGGGCCCACCACTCTCTCCTTCTTCTTCGCGGTGAACTCCCACCGAGCATGGTCCCCGATTTGCCTCACCGGACCAACGGCGGCGGTGTTCCCGCTAGGTGACTTGGGTCACCGAAAGGGGTCACCGCTTGTGCCCCGCTCACCCTAATGATGGGATGATGCTATTATTGAAAGTTTCAGAGATTGTTTTCCACATTTCACATATTTCATTTAACTATTTATATTTTTAAATAATGTCATTCAACTTATTATATGAAGGAGGAGATCAAAACTTATAGCTTTTTTTTGATAAAAAATCGAGCAAATTGTCGTGGCTTGACGTGAGAAGATTGGTGTAGTTTTAATTTACATTGTATGGGAGCTTAATGTATGTTTTTCGGTGGACCTCGTATTAATGTCGGTTAATCGGTTAGATTGACTGGTTGATTTTTAATAAATTTCGTTGGCCATTAAAAAAAAAACTTATTAAATGAAGGTGTATCTAAAGTAGTAATAAGGGTGAGAGGGGCACTCCTCTCTTAGGGGAGTCCCCTCTCTTAAGCACACCCAATCAGGTTATGCCACGTCAACTCCCCTCTTAAACTCCCCTCGCACCCCAATTTGATGGCGGCACTCCTCTCTTAGGGGAATTGTTTTTTTATTTAAAAAAAAAAAGTTTTCATTGGTTGAAAATGAGGGTGGCCCCACCTTCTCTCTCCTCCCTGTTCGGTGACTTCACCCCGACCCACCTCCCCGATTGCCCTCCATCCGCCTTCGGCGGCACCCTCCCCGCTCGGTTAAACCGGTCCCCGCATGGGGTCACCGAGGGTGCCCCGGACACCCTAAGATGTGCACGTGTTACGAAGTGTTAAACTGTCAGGAAATTAAATTAAAATTTTTACGTAAACCCAATCTATGCCTCATTGGACGTCACACATACGAGGAGAAGTTCATAAAATAAAGCTCTATTTTATTCCTTGAATTTATATAAAACTTAGATGCGGCATTTATATAGAAAAGATTACTAAAAAAATATTTTTTAAAGTCTAAAAATGTTATATTAAATTAAACAAATAATTATATAGAAGTAAGTAAAATTATTAAATGCTTTACAATAATAATAAATAAATAGGGGTTATAATAGCGCTTTGTGGCAGGTAGAAAGTTTTTAATAAAAAAAATTAAAGGAAATGTAGACAGTAGAATGTTATGGTTTTCAAGCTTGTTCCTTCTCATTAACAATAACTCAACATATATAGTTACAATGAGATCTCCTATTTTTGGAGATAAATAATACAATAATGACAATACAATTCCTATCATAATTAGCGTAATCTATTACACCCCCGCAGTCGAAGCAGGAGGAGAACGGATGCTTAGACTGGAACGAAAATCATCGAAGAGAACCCGAGGCAGACCCTTGGTGAAGATGTCAGCGATTTGAAATCGAGAGGGCATGTGTAGGATACGAACAAGACCTTTCTGAACATGTTCCCGTACGAAGTGAATGTCCAGTTCGATATGCTTGGTCCGTTGATGCTGATCCGGATTGCCGGATAAATAAATAGCACTGACATTGTCACAGTAAACCAGAGAGGCTTTCGACAGGGGCCGATGAAGCTCCAGAAGAAGATTTCGAAGCCAACATATCTCAGCAACAACGTTAGCGACACCTCGATATTCGGCCTCTGCACTAGAACGAGAAATAGTGGACTGCCTCTTGGATGACCAGGAAATTAAGTTCTCACCAAGGTAGACACAGTAGCCAGACGTAGAACGACGCGTGTCAGGACACCCAGCCCAGTCGGCATCAGTATACGCGCGGATGGAGAGTGTAGACGAAGAATGTAAATGAAGACCATAGTCAACAGTGCCCTGAATATAACGAATGATGCGTTTGAGAGCATTCCAGTGAGCGAGACAAGGAGAGTGCATATGCATACATATCTGCTGAACTGCGTAAGTAATGTCGGGTCTAGTGAAAGTGAGATATTGCAAAGCACCTGCGAGACTTCGGTATGTGGATGGGTCATCAAACAACGAATCGGGCACACTAGCCAATTTAGTCTGTGTGTCAACCGGAGTTGCCGCTGGCTTACACGATTCCATACCCGCACGATGAATAATTTCCTTTGCATAAGCCGACTGAGATAAGAACAGTGTGTCCCCTGTGCGAGTAACCGAGATACCCAAGAAATAGGATAACGGTCCCAAATCCTTCATAGCAAACTCACCGGCCAGTATGGTCATTAGTGTATGGCGAAGAAGATCAGCGGAAGTAGTAAGAATGATGTCATCCACGTATAGAAGAAGGTAGGCCACGTCACGACCGTGATGATAAATAAATAAGGAGTTATCCGTCTTGCATTGAGAGAACCCATGTTGAAGAACAAAATCAGTAAACCTTTGATACCAGGCCCGGGGGGCTTGTTTAAGCCCGTAGAGCGATTTTTTCAGTCGGCAAACATGATCGGGAAAATCTGGATGACAAAATCCCATTGGCTGATGCATATAGACAGTCTCATGCAGGTGACCATGTAAAAAAGCATTTGTGACGTCTAACTGGTGAATAGGCCAAGATTGAGATAGAGCCAAAGTAAGAACGGTCCGAATAGTGGTAGGTTTAACCACCGGACTGAACGTTTCACCACAATCAACTCCAACATGTTGACTACGACCATCACAAACTAACCTCGCTTTGTATCGTTCCAACGTTTCGTCTGAGCGGAATTTGTGTTTAAACAGCCACATACTACGAATGATATTCATGTTCGGGCACCGAGGTACCAGTTCCCAAGTCTCATTTTTAATAAGTGCACTAAACTCGTTGTTCATAGCATCATACCATTCCGGAGTGGACAAGGCAAGGTGTGGGTTTTTGGGAATTGGGACAAGGGTAGTGGCATTAAGGTTGAAGAGTTGTTTTGGTTTAGTAATACCGTCCATGGCCCGAGTGCGCATGGTGCGGGTCGGGTGATGGATAGTAGATGGAGTCGGCTGTTGGGGGTTGGGGAAAACGGGTGTGGTTGACACGATCGGAGGTGAGTCAGTAGGTGAGGCAGGGGAGGTGGAAGGCAATGTGGGTTGGGTTTGATCAGGGAGTAATGGGCCGATGTTGGTTGTTGGGCCGGTAGGAGAGGTGAGGGGGTGAACTGGGCTAGACGAAGGGGGAGTAGGCGGTTGATGGATGGGCAGTGGGCTTAAATGAGGGCCTGGTGGTGGGCTGTGAGGTATATGGGTATCGGTTATGGGCGGGTTTAAAGAGGTGGGATTGGGAGTAATATGAGTCCATAACAGTGGTGACATAGAAGGAGAGAGGAAGTTGTAATTATGAGGTGTGGTGGGGTGTTGGATGGAATGAGGATAAATTGATTCCTCGAAATGGACATGACGAGAAATAAATGTTTGTTTAGTGTTGAGATCAAAGCATTTGTAGCCGCGATGATTAGAGGGGTAGCCAAGGAAAAGACAAGGTTGGGAGCGGTTGTCGAGTTTATGTATTGTAGTAGAAAGGAGGATGGGATAGCAGAGACAACCAAACACGCGTAGGTGCGCGTAGGTTGGGAGTACATTGTAGAGGAGGGTAGTAGGAGACAAAAAATTGTGAGTTTTCTTTAGTAAAATATTAAGAAGGTAGGTGGCGGTTTCCAATGCATGGTGCCAAAAACTGGGTGGTAGGGTTACTTGGGCCAATAGGGTACAGATCATATTGTTAATGGTACGAATTTTCCGTTCCGTTTTCCCATTTTGTGATGAGGTGTGCGGACAAGAAAATCGGAATTGCATACCGTTGAGTTGGCAAAATTGTTTGAAATTATTGTTTGTATATTCTGTGCCATTATCGCACTGAAACTGTTTTATTCTACGTTCAAACTGAGTGTGGATGAGGTTATAAAAGTGAGTGAAGGTATTGTAGACCTGAGATTTATTAGTGGGTGGGTATGTCCATAAAAAATCCGTACGATCATCTAGAAACAATATGTAATAACGGTGGCCACCGGTACTTAAAACCGGGGAGGTCCACAAATCACTGTGAATAATATCAAAAGGTAACTGAGTTTTATTAATAGAGTCATAAAACGGAAGTTTAATGCTCTTGCCAAAAACGCAAGATTGACAAAGTGTATTGTTTGGTTTACTAAAATTAATAAAGGAACACGATTTTAAAGATTGTAAAAGAGAGCGGCCCGGGTGCCCAAGGCGTTGATGCCAACGTTCTTGAGAGATAGCAGCTAGAGCAGTAGGTTTGGTGGAGGACTTGACGAAGTCGGTGGTGAAAGGATATAGGTCACCCGAGCTATTGCATCGTAGGATAGGTTCCTTGGTCTTGAGATCCTTCACAAGAAAACCAAACGGGTCAAATTCAATTGATAGTAAATTGTCCGTCGTTAGACGACGAACGGATATGAGGTTCTTTAGCAGGTTAGGGGCATATAAGACATTGTTAAGTTTGAATGGTGGAAAGGGTGGAGGGAGGGTTTGGTTGCCTTGTCCAACAACGGGAATGGTGGTGCCATTACCAACAATTATTGATTTATTAGTGCAAGTATTAAAAACAGACGGAGAATGATTACCTGGTTGCTGCATATGCCCCGTGGCACCGGTGTCCATAATTCCAATTGGATCAGATGGTTGGCTCAAAGAGAGAGTATAAAGTGCCTGAGCGATGTCCGTGGGTGTCGGGCTGTAAGTGGCCGTGTGGGCTTGGTCAGGACGTGGGCCGAGTATGCCTGGGCTGCCATTAGGCCGCGGCACTGATGGGTAAGGGCATGGTGGGGCTGGGCTAGTGTATGGGCTGAAATTGTTAGGCTGACCAATGATAGAAGCCCATTGATTGTTGGCCCAGTTTGAAGGAAACACAATGTAAGGGTGTTGCTGCTGACCTGTTGAGAAGGATGAACCGCGGGACCGGCCGGGCTGGGAGCGGCCTCTGCCACGTCCGCGAGCACGTCCCCGGCCACGGTTGTAGTCCGACCGTGTCTCAGATGGAGCCGGAGTGCCGTGGGGAGTGATGTTGCTCGAAGAAGCGGCCCGAGATTGACTCTGAGTGTGCAGGGCAGTAGCGGCTTGGGAGGCAGAGTGCATAGCTTGAGTGGCTTTGGTGGTTTCGTTCATGCATAATTGGGAACGAACATCGAAGAAAGAAGGAAGGGGTTTGGTGTTTTGAAGGATGGTGGCCACGGTTTCATACTGTTCGGTGAGGCCAGCCAATGTTTGGAGAACAAGAGACTGTTCGTCGACCGGAGCATCAACATTGGTAAGTTGATCCGCCAAGACTTTGATTTCTTGGCAGTAGGCGTTCATGTTAGGGAAGTTTTCAAGGCGGATGGTAGCAAATTTTTGTTTGAGGTGAAGGGCACAAGTTGCTTTGTTGTCTTGAAAAAGGGATTCGATGGCTTTCTAGGCGTCATAGGCAGTGGTTTTGGTTTTGATGACAGTTTTGAGTAGGCTCGTGGAGATAGTGCCATAAATCCACTGAAGGACGATGGCATCAAGGCGTTCCCACGAGTCGGCATGAGAAGGGGTGGTTGCGGTTTGTTTGTCTTTTTCGTTTGAGGAGGTAGCAGGGGGCGGCGGGCGTGGGGCGAGATGATCGGAGACCAAATACGCCGTACAGTGGAGGCGAAAAAGTTCCGACCACGTGTTGTAATCTGCTGCTTCATTGTCTAAGGTTACAGGGATACAGGTTTTGATGTTAGAAACAGTGACGGCTGGATGTAATTTTTGATCGGCCATGGGTGAAGGAAAAGAAAACGACAGAGAGAAGGGTGGTAGGGCGACGACTAGGAAAAAGGAGAGGGGATCGAAGATTAGGCTGATACCATGTAGAATGTTATGGTTTTCAAGCTTGTTCCTTCTCATTAACAATAACTCAACATATATAGTTACAATGAGATCTCCTATTTTTGGAGATAAATAATACAATAATGACAATACAATTCCTATCATAATTAGCGTAATCTATTATAGACACAACGATATAAATAACTGTTTTTTCTACTTTTACCATGAATTTATTACACGAAAGTTGTTTAGTGTAACTCAAAAAGTAAAGCCGTCTTTTACATTGTTTGAAAACCATAAAAACGATTATTGGTTCCGATAACATGTTATCGATATTTTTCGATCAGCATCAGCTTGGTTTGTCACTTTAGTCATACAGTATCGGCGTTTAGTATAACTTACGATACAGATAAAAAAAACTATCGTATTCGAATAGGATTATGTTTTCAATAAAAATTATGGAATTTTTTTAACCATAAGCCGTATGTAGTTTTCCTTACAAAAAACTTGCAAGCAAAAATTGTAAAAGAAAAATAAAACTATTAAAAAGTTAAATAGATTAATCTAAGTGAAATCTCCCCTATCAATCAAATTGATCATTGAAATATATAAATAGAGTTCATCTTTTCTAGATGAGGAGACGACACCAAGTGAAAAACTTCTGAACTTTGTAAATAAAGATCTACTTTTATCTTTCATTAATAGATAAAAATATTTTACCAAATTATTAAATTTATAATTTATAATCATAGTATGTTTTGATTTATAATTTATATATATCTATTAAAAGTGTAACGAAAGGAATAGTGATTTTTAAGATCTTGGTCGTTCAATTTTAGATATGCGATGTCTGTTGCTAGGTTTATTTCAGTTTATGCTTTACCACGTAGCCTAACAATAACAGCCAAAAGTACACGCGTCTCACAAAATAGCGGCCCAGATCCTCACGTCACGTCCTGGTTCCCCTCACTTCCCCATCACTGTGGGGTGAAAACGGTCTTGGTTTTTTTTTAAAAAGTAAACTTCATTAAAAAAACACGCCGCCCACATGAAAGGAAGGCCAACGCAAACCGGACTACAACATATACATCGGGTATTTACACCACTCTTCCCATACAATATTTTTGTGTTTCGATCTACATTTGAACCATAAAAATCCCAAAGATCTAATGTTGCCCACAATGTCTTCGTTTTTCCATCTTCCATCCGAAAAAATCTTTGCATTTCTCGCCTTCCAAATAACCCAAACTGCAATGATAATCAGCCCATAAACCACCTCTTGTTGCTTACTGTTGAGGCCTCCCGTCTTGTGAAAATGCAACACATCCTGGAATGTGAAAGCAAATCAAGGTGGCATTTTGACCCATTTGCATAAATCGGCCCAAACTCTCAAGGAAACCCTGCAAGTTGTAAACAAATGATCCACACTCTCCTTGGCATCTCCGCAAAGAGGACACGAGTCGTATTCCACCGCAATATTTCTTCTAATCAAAGCATCTCTCGTCGGAATCTTATTTAACTCAGCCCTCCAAGCCAAGAAGAAGCATTTAGCAGGAAACCAGTTGCACTCCAAGCCAAGAAGAAGCATTTAGCAGGAAACCAGCTGCACTTATCTAAATCAAACACGTTAGGTCTGCTCACACTTTAAACCAACAGATTTTTGATAGAGGTCGTTGAGAAGTAGCCGTTGTGAAAACGGTCTTGGTGCTTTCCATTTTGTCCCCCAGGTTATTATAGGAACAGAGCTACACACGACACCTTTATCAAGTCAATTAAGATTTGTTAATTTTCTTTATTTATGACATGAAAAGACAAAAACCAAATACACGAACACAAACCAAGCTCACCTACGGTAAAATATATTATCACACCTATAAATTTTTTTGATGGAAGTTTATGTCAAAGCATTAAACTTTCCAGTCTTATAATTTTCTTTTTTATTTTGAAAAGAAATGTTATATATATAGGGTAGGGTTCTAGAGTGAACAATGGTTCATTTGTGAACAAAATGAACAAATCTTGACCTTTGATTTAGTAGATTATGAGATCTAAGAGTAATGGCATTTTAGTAAATATTATATCACATTTAGTAATAAACAATTCGCATAAGGGCATTATCGTAATTTTCTTTCCCTAATCATAGCATATTTCAGTTTTTAGGAGACCATATTAATCTCCTTAATAAGGAAACGTATTTTTAGTCTCTCCCCTTTTAATTCCACCGGAGATTCATTGCTTCCACCATCGATACACAAAGTTTGCTCAATATCGGTGATTTTATTCACCGGGATCCAAGCAAAGGTACGAGTATTTGGTGTGTTCGTATCCGATTGTGGTTTATTTATATTTAGGTTGATTTTATGTAATCGAAAGTTAGGGTTTTGTTTTCTCTGTGTTTAGAAATTCATCTAAAGTTCTAATAGTTGTGTAATAAAAAATTGTGGTCCGATTCTTCTAAATTCTTGATGTTACTCTGTTTTTTAATCATCTGCATCATTTTGAAAGTATGCAACTTGTTATAATGATTTGTTACTACAACGAGGTACACATGTGTATATTAATGTTACTTTGTTTTTTTATCATCAGCATCGTCTTTTTAGTTGCTGGATGTTGTAAAGTTTGTTTAATAACATATTTGTGGTTCGATGTTATGGTTTGAGTAGCCTTTATTCGATTAAAACAGTAATAATTTTGAAGGTTTGGTTAGTTGAATAAGAATTTTGGTCGTACTCTATTCAGGTTTACCCATTAATTTGTTAAAAGATATACGTTGGGATTTTTAAATACATTTTTTTGCTATTGTAATTATTATATTATTTTATTTAAACAACAACTATTATAAATTAAAAATATGCATTACATACATATAAGTTTTATCATAAATTAATAATAACTTTATAATACTTATACACTCACATGCATATACTTCACACCATACAAAATATAAATACTATTATCAAATACATATACTAAAAGAAAATTTATTTTTTCACATTATGAACATACTAAAATAAATCACTAATAGACAAGGGTTAATGGAAAACAAAAGTATATATTAAAAAAATCGGGTATATAGTTCGGGTAAATGGGTATGTGGTTTCGGGTAATCGGGTCGGATATCACCTAATCCCATACCCGACCCATATCCGTGAAAATTTTTAAAATTAATCCCATACCCGCCACCCCAATACCCGTTGGGCATCGGGTATACCCGTCCCATTTGTGTCGGGTTTCGGGTATACCCGTCGGGCTCGGGTATTTTTGTCATCCCTATGCTAACCTCATAATTTTATTTATTTTAAAAAAAGTAAAAAATCACATTGTGTACTTTTTCATTAAACATGTCTAATCGTGTCTTATACAGATATCTATTGCCAGCCCTAGTGTGGAGTGTACATTTGTGTATCAACTGTATACACGTTTAAGTCCGCGTCTTTTCTGCCACACAGTTTATTTTGTAAGTATTTTGTCTAAGTTATTGATAAAATTTATTTTGTAGTTGTATTCCCAATTCTGGAACATCATCACTTCTATTTGGTGAGCTTTGACATGGAAAACATGGCTATAACTGTCAGTGACAACATGGATGTAAATGAGAGTCATATCGAGTTTATCAATGATTCGGACTTTTTCAAGAAGACGACGCCATATTAAGTAATAACTGAAGCGGTTGAATACAACGTGGCGAATAGACTTAATGTTTAAAACGTTCCATGTAGACAAAAATATGTTTATAAGTATGTGTTTTGATTTTCCGATATGTCAGTACGTGGTTAGGTTGGTTTATCTTTTATGATGGAAACTGGAAGTTTGGTTTAATGTTATTCTGGTTTTTTTTTTTCGGAACATAAATGTACAATGTAGTAGAAATGCACACGTTCTGGTTCTGTTGGTGTATTTGCTTCAACACACAAGTGTATGGTTGCAATACACAAGTGTATTTGCTTGTTTTAATAAAAGTATTTATGAGTTACACAGGTTTATGGCTGAGTATACATAAGTGTACATGCATATATACACAAATGTTTTATCGAGTATACATAAGTGTATTGTTGTCGATGCCTGAATGTCTAAACTTTTAAACAGTGGTCTATAGAGGGAAAAAACAGTATATGTATTGATGTGTTTAATCTAATCACTGTCCACAGGTTATACAAAAGTGTATCATTAAAAAGAGACCAGCACACTAGTGTATAATTATCTATCATACAGACATACAAGTGTCTCATGTACACCTATTTAACGTTCCTAACGCGTTTGAGTTTGCAACTACATCTTGTTCGTTTTAATCCCCCTGTTTCAAAAGACCAGACTTCCTTTCCTCGCTGTTAACACCCTACCAAGATAATTGCGTGTTATACTAAAAATAGTATAACCAACTTTAACAACATAAAAGGCATCCAATACATACCTGCCATCGTTTGTAATATTATTCTTACCCTTCCTTTTCCACGGTACAACATTTCTGTACACAAACAAGAATTTAATTCAATCATTTAAACAACTGTTCGTGGTTATGTTGTTTGGCTTGACCAACGCACCTGCTGTCTTCATGGATTTAATGAATCATGTTTGTAAACCCTACTTGGATCGTTTTGTAATCTTCTTCATTGACGACATTCTCATCTATTCGAAAACTCAAGCCAATCACGAACGACATTTACGCCTCATACTTGAACTCCTACGTTGTGAACGTTTGTACGCCAAATTTTCCAAGTGCGAATTCTGGATCAAAGAAGTTCAATTCCTTGGACACGTCGTGAGTGAAAAAGGAATTCATGTTGACCCTTCCAAAATCGAAGTAGTGAAGAATTGGATCGCACCTAAATCCCTATCTAAAATTCGTTCTTTCCTAGGATTGGCGGGTTACTAACGTCGATTCATCCCGAACTTTTCGAAAATCGTCGTTCCCCTCACGTTGTTAACTCAGAAAGAAAAATCTTTTGTTCAGGGTCCCGAACAAGAGGAATCCTTTCAAACTCTTAAGGACTTGCTTTGCAATGCTCCTGTTCTTGCACTTCCTGATGGAAACGATAATTTCGTGGTATACTGCGATGCATCGAACCGTGGTCTTGGTTGTGTCCTCATGCAACGAGACAAGGTCATCGCATATGCTTCTAGACAGCTGAAAATACATGAGAAGAACTACACTACCCACGATCTCGAGCTTGGCGTAGTTGTTTTTGCGTTAAAGATTTGGCGACACTACCTATATGGTACCAAGTGTGTGGTCTTCACCGACCATAAGAGTCTACAACATATCTTCAACCAAAAAGAGGTAAACATGCGTCAACGTCGTTAGGTGTAATAACTTAACGACTACGACTGCGAAATTCACTACCATCCTGGCAAGGAGAATGTCGTGGCCGACGCACTTAGTCGTAAATCTCATGTTAGTAGCATTCGTTGTTCTCAAATTGTTAGCGATCTTCATACTTGCATTCGTGAAGCTCAGTATTCGTCAGCCAACGAGGGAAGTTTGTTCGTAGAAGTACGTGGTGCTTCTGAAAACCAACTTGTGACAAAATCAGATGGACTCCAATACTATCTTGATCGCATTTGGGTGCCAAATCGCGACAATCTTCGTGAACTCATAATGGATGAGGCACACAAGTCCCGGTACTCTATTCATTCTGGTGCTGATAAGATGTATGATGACCTTGTACATCCTATTGGTGGCCTGGTATGAAGAAGGACATTGCCACCTATGTTTCAAAATGTCTCACTTGTTCGAAAGTCAAAGCTCAGCATCAGCGTCCTTTTGGTTTACTTGAACAACCCGAAATCCCTGTTTGGAAATGGGATAGCATTGCTATGGACTTCATAACCAAACTCCCTCATACACGCTCTGGTCATGATAGCATTTGGGTGATCATTGACCGTTTAACCAAATCCGCTCACTTTCTCCCCATTCGTGAGGATTTCAAAGTTAACAAACTAGCTCGAATCTACACGGATGAAGTTATTTGCCGTCATGGTATCCCCATTGACATCATCTCTGACCGTGATGGTCGTTTCACTTCACATCTTTGGCAAACATTGCAAACCGCTATGGGTATTCATTTGAATCTCAGTACAGCTTTTCATCCTCAAACGGATGGACAGACTTAACGTACTATCCAAACCCTAGAGGTCATGCTTCGCTCTTGTGTTATCAACTTTGGTGGTAATTGGGATGTACATTTACCTTTGATTGAATTATCGTACAACAATAGCTACCACTCCAGTATTCAAATGGCTCCTTTTGAGGCATTATATGGTCGCAAGTGCCGATCCCCTATTTGTTGGCACGAGATTGGTGACACTCAACTTACTGGCGCTGAGCTTATTCAAGAAACGACGGATAAGATTCTTCAAATCCGCGACAACCTCCTCAAGTCTAGAAGCAGACAAAAGAGCTATGCCGATAAGAGACGTAAACCTTTGGAGTTTAATGTTGGTGATCACGTGCTACTCAAAGTATCTCCTTGGAAATGAGTTATCTGTTTTGGTAAAAATGGAAAACTTGCCCCACGCTTTGTTGGTCCTTTCAAGATATTCGAGATGATTGGTAAAGTGGCATATCGACTTGACTTACCTCAAGAACTCAACAATGTTCATCCAACGTTTCACGTCTCGAACCTTAAGAAGTGCTTAGCTGAAGAAGGACTTCAAGTTCCTGTTGACGACTTGCAAATCAACGAGACTCTTCATTTCATGGAAAAACCGGTTGAAATCATGGATCGAGGAACCAAACAACTTAGGCGCAGCCGAATTCCCATAGTCAAGGTTTGTTGGGAAGGAAAGCGTGGTGCCGGATCCACTTGGGAACTCGAGAGCGAGATGAAGACCAAGCACCCACAACTCTTCGTTCAGCCTACCTCTTAGATTTCGAGGACGAAATCACCTAAAGTAGGGGAGACTGTAACGCTTCGCATATTTGTAATTTCCCGATTTAGCAAACCTTGTTGTACTTTCTATTTTTAGACACTTGTACTCTTGTTGTATTCTACTTCGTTTCAATTTGTAATTCGAGACAGTTGATCATAATGAAAACGCAATTATTTTTATCATAATTCATGTTATTCATGTTAGACTTATGTGTAAACTTGTAATCATAATTCACATTTTGAACGCTATGTTATGCATGATTCTTGATTCTTCAGTACACATTGATGCTTGATACTCGAAAAACCGATTAAATCGCGTAAAATAATCAAAATTGGAAAATAAAATATTGAAATCAAGTCCATTCGTACGAATGGAGTAGATTCGTATGAATGGAGTGCATTCGCCCAAAATCCTTTGAAACCATAATTTCTCCCAGAATCTATAAATAGACCCCCTAATCCTTCATTTTGACTCACTATTCTCCTTGCAAACACTCCCAAGTCCTCGTTGGCGACCAGAATACATTGTAAGGGTCTTGCTCTCATTTTCATTACATTTTTATTTCATTTCTTGAGTTTTAATCACAAGCTCTAAACTTTTTACAAAACTCCTTTATTCAAACTATCTCGAAGATGGTTTCCACTCGTTTTGCTTAGGCAAACTGTTGTGGAGCATCACTTATACGAGATTGGATCAAAGTTCATAAGAATTTATAACACTTTAAAACTTAATTATAAGTTTCTTTTTGATTATTACACGATCTTGGTAGAATCTGGAACCCGTCAGACCCTCAACTCATATCATAGTTAAGGGTCTGCATTAGGGTTAATTTCCATCAAGAAATGATCTGGTTAAACGGATCAAACATAAGTTTTCATCAAGAATAGTTGATTCGTATGAATAGACTAAGTCCATCCGTACGAATGGACTCCTTTTGCACATCCTGTTTTGATTTTCTGATCTGTTCTCACACATGTTTAATTTTGTTAAACTGTTTCTATTTACTGATTAAAATAAACCAAACAACGACGTCATTATTTCAATCGAATCTATTTAGAATTTAAAACTTTTCAGTTGATCCATACGAATGGACTATGTCCATTCGCATGAACCCACTTGTTACCCAATCATAATTGTTTTACCTTATGTTTTAACACCAGCCTTTACACCCGATCATTTTATTTACTGTTTAAATCATTTACCTTGCTGTTTTAATAATCAAATCAGTTCGTATCACACTTTAATCAGTCGGTTCGTTTTGGCAGAAGACTCCGTCTAACCATTTCAGCGTGATCTCGAGACTTCATCAACTCCGCTCGCGGTTTAAGTGTAATTCCTACGCAAAACTGTGAGTATACTCGATCCCATTTTCATTTTAAACACTTTGGGTGCAACATGTACATTATACAAAAACACGCAACACTTGAGACTTGTTTATTCAAATCACATTCTATCCACATTTAAACATGAAAACATGTGATACTTGTTATGTGACAACCCTCACCAAACCAGGTATCCGTACGACTTAATTAATAATTAATTACTGCGCTTGTTTGAAATTACTGATGAACTGCTACTTGATTACTGATACATGTACTTACTTGCATCATACTTTACTTACTGTCACTACATTATTTACGTGCTGAACCTTAGTGACAAACATGATGCACAAAAGCACAGTAGCACAATGAACGGATAACCTATTGAACATGCTGATAGAGCCAGCATCAGGCAGACACTGCCTCTAAGGCCCGTAGGAGCCAGAAATATTTTACTACACTAGTGGTGAGTGTAGGGATACAAGGGTTGTAGAACTGCGTCTCTAGGAATAAGTTACAATGACGGAATGTGCCTAAAACGTGCTCTAAGCACAAAACTCAGCACTTTACATAATAATTCAGCATTTAGCTAACTAATAAAGTGCCAAAACATGAGAAAAATATTACTAGACACTTTCCAAAGTGTCAGAAATGAGTTGTGTCACTAAAAAGGGTATTAACGACACTTTAAAGCTTTGTTAAGCACTTTAACGGATTTCTATCCAACCGAACAACCGGACTATACCCGGAACATGAAAATGTTGTCATCTTCATTGTTTATCTTTTTCTGAGCCAGTTAGGGCCCCTGGATACCCTAACACCCATTGTGACACACCACTAACCAGGTTAAGCACTTAACTAACTTACTTAACCTAACTAATATCCAACTAATTAGTTGGAATCGGACCAAGACCCCCCCCCCCTTTACAAACCGTCCCCATCAAGGGGACACACATGGTACCATGAAGATTATTTTAATATTTCATGTCTAATATCAATTAGACATATTAACCCTTGGTTAATAAACTTAAACTTTGTCTATAAGATCTAGCCTAAACACACCATTCATTTCATCACAACACTTGATCACAAAACTCTCTCCCTCTCTCTAAAGAAGCTACGGTCGAACACCCCCTTGAGCATCCATCCGATTTCGAGTTTAGTTCAAGCCATTCCAATCATCTACAAGTGTTAAGGGTCGCATATAAGGAGTCTTGGTGCAATCGGAAGGCGAAGGACCTCACTACATTGCTTTTATCCACCCTATTTGCGCTTAGATTCTTCCCTAGCCTCGAGCTAGTGGTATGTTACTTAAATCACCTTCTCGAACTATTTTAAAGTGGTTAATACGATTTGTAACGGTTAAAACTCATAATCTTACAAGATGAAGCATAAAAGTCTACTTAAAACACTAAAAATGTTGGTTAAAAGCTCATATGTTGTGTAAATCATGTAGTAATTGATTTGTGTGATTATTTGGACCCGATCTATGTTGTGGTAGCTCGGATTGTCATTTAACCCGAGTTGGTCATGATCATGGATCATGACATAAGGTTGTTTTGGAAGTAACAAGGGTTAAAGGATGAAACTCTACCACACACAAATCATGAACTTGTGTAAAAGCGATTTTGTTTGTGAAATAGTGTTTAAAACTAGTAGATCTACGGATCTACAAGTGGTATTTTCAAAGGACCAAGTGTCAAGAGAAAACATACTTTTAAAGACGGATCTTACACTAACACGAATGGTTTTTAGAACACACAAGTGTGTAAATACTTGTGTAACACTAAGTTTCGACAAAGAACTAGTTTTGTCAAATTTTACAAGAAGTTGTAAAGATGGAATTTCTTTAAAAACGAGGTTTTTTTTTTACAAAATCGGATTGTTTTATATAAAGATCCACTAAAAGTAATGGGATTTACTTCATAGTTTGGATAAATCACAAGTTCATGAAATTTATGCGATTTATATATATTTTGACTAGTTTGTGGTTTGAACATTGTTTTAATTGAATAAGAAGATTGTTGGTTTGATTTATAAAAGAAAATGATACGCTTGAAAGCGTGGCCACCTCCAGTTATAAAGGAAACTCTGGTGAAATTTTCCAAAAACCTAACACTTAGAAATATTTTCACTATAAGTGTTAGAATTACATTTTGACTTGTTTTCAAATTATAGATTTCGCCACGACCTATTTACAAAATACCGGAGGTGGGATTTCACAAAATAAAACGTGATACATAAATATATTTAGTATATGTTTTTCACAACATCACTTGTATAAGTGTTTATGATTATTTTGTGAACTACGTAAATATTATTTTTAGAGTAAAAATAATATTACTAAGTATTATTTTGGGAAAATCACATGTACTAAAATATAATATTTTTGGGAAGAATATTTATATTTTGGAGTTAGGAATAAAATATATTAAGTGAGACTTAATAGTGTAATCCGAATTATACGAACACACATGTATTAAATCCCCCATCCTTGGGAAGGAAAAATGACTACCAAGTATATACAGAATGTAAACACGAAATAGTTGCCTAACTATTTCCCAAAAACTTAAACCATAAAGCTAAGGCACGGCCGTCCGTCTAATAGAGTTAGTACGTGTAGGTCGTCATACAGCTGATTGATTTGGAGGCATACTTGGTAGAGACGCACCACTGTGAGTTCATGTCCCCCTTTTCTCTTAACTGTTTTCAGTTTTCTAAACTGCGGGGGTGAAATACATGTTACTTTGATTACAAGTACTTTATACATGGTATGGTTAGCGTAAGGAGGTTTACTACTTAGATCATGTGAGTGGGTAGGCAGAAACTGGAGGCCATTAATCCTCATTGTAGGACCGAGGGACGTAAGCGGTAGATCTATCTGGGTGTAGCGAGCCCAGCCCCAGGCCCAACCAGAACGGACCTTGGGGTGACTTTGTACCCAACGCAAAATCTGCTAGGTTTGAGTCTTCCTACTTGCACTTCACACATATCAATGGCCTTGCAAACCATTGGTGATCTCTTTTTCCTTATTTGCTACATACCAGGATTTTTATACATACAAAGGTTTACTTACTCACTTACACATGAACTCGCTCAACATTATTGTTGATTTTTCAACTTACATGTATTTCAGGGAATTAAAGATCTGGCGCGGTATGTTATGTTTTCCCGCTGCATATGGGTTCCGAGGTCATCCGGGTTTAGGAAATGTGACTTTTTCCTGGACGAGTCACAAATCTTAAACTGCGTTTTATTCATGTTGATGTTTATGTCTTTCAAAACAATGTTTTATGTTATGAGGTTGTAAGTCCCTAAGACAATGTTATGTTACTTCAGTTTTTAAAACTTAAATCTATGGATGATCTTGCATGGTTTTATCTCATATAGCTTTGTTATGGTTAAGCTATGGTATTAAGAAGTCACACCAAAATAACCACGCTTCCGCAAAGCCAGGGTGTGACAGCTTGGTATCAGAGCTCTGATCATAGCGAACTAGGATTCTTTCTCGAGTCTAGACTATGATAACTAGGGCTCTCACGAAAACATTTTTACTGCATACCACTTAAGTCCAGATCCAAAACTTTTATAAACAAATGTTGAGCACATTTTATTATTTATAGGCTCAGTCTAGAAAGGCTGAGGCTCGGTCTGGGAGGCCGAGGCTCGGTCTGGGAGATCGAGGTAGTTGGCTAGTGGGACTAGGAGAATTTGGCTAGTGGGACTAGGAAGAGCAGTCTGAGAGGCTGGGAGAATTTGGCTAGTGGGACTAGGAAGAGCAGTCTGAGAGGCTGGGAGAATTTGGCTAGTAGGACTAGGAAGAGCAGTCTGAGAGGCTGGGAGAATTTGGCTAGTGGGACTAGGAAGAGCAGTCTGAGAGGCTGGGAGGCTAGTGGGACTAGGAGGATTATTTGATTGCTTACTTGGTGACTTATGTGATTATTTGATTGTATGATTGACTGTTTATATATATTTGTGTTTATGTTACAGACACTATGGACACCTCTGGCACAGGTGACTCAGACACCACAGGACCTAGACCTATAGTCTCAGATGACCTAGAGCCTTCAGAGCATGAGGTCCACACCTCCGACGTTACTAGCACGGACGAGGATGATTTCCAGCCCTTTGCTTTACCTGATGGTGCTGATGAGCTCGCTGATGGCCCTTTGGCCGGGGACCTACCGTTAGTGGAGATCCCTGCTCCCGTACCACTTGCTTCATATCCTGCTTACGATTTGCTTCCCGACGTCGATCTGTTTGAGGACGAGCCCTTAGAGGATGAGGTTCAGGGCGAGGCCCTTCTTCCTGCTGGAGATCTTTTGTTGATCGCAGATGCTCCCGCTGAGGAGTCACCTGCTCACTCACCGGTCCCAGACTCTTTCGAGTCTGTGGCCTCCGCACCTTCACACACTCAGAGTGCGCAACACTTTTCTCATGGATCAGATCCCGACCAGGCATCCTCTGTTGCCCCTATTCCTAGCTTTGCTTTCGACCACGATAATGTGGAGGATTCCGATCCTGACTTTCCCCCAGGATTCGACCCAGATGAGGATATAGAGTTTATACCCATGGATCAGCCTATGGAGGATCCAGTTGACCCAGTTGATCCCATCGACCCCGAGTTTGATTTTGAGATGGCCTTTGATGAGCCCGAGCAGCCACTAGACCCTGCTCCTGACCCAGTGCTTGAGCATGACCCAGTTCATGCTGACGCACCTATTATTGAGCCTATCATTGCTGACCCACCTATTGATGATCATCCTATAGATGCTCCGTTGTTGGAGGGCGATCATGTCATTGCTGCTGATCATGTTGATCCTCCACTTATTGCTGATGCACCAGTTGACCCTCTTGTTGCACCTCACCATGATCCTATGCCAGTTCAGTTTGATCGTGCACTTTTTGAGGCACAGGTGGACCCACGAGATGAGCACGCCCAGTGTGGGTGGATTCCTGCCGATGACGAGGTCCCACCTATTCCCCCTCAGATCACTGATACCCGTCACATTGATACCTCCTTTTCATTTCCTCGGTTTACACCTCCAGCACGAGCTGGAGAGGGTTCTTCGGCTCACCCTTTTGGACATATACCGGTATCTATCCCTGCTATACCACCGTCTGCTACTTTTCCCCCTGTTTCTCCATTTCATGTGGCACCTTTTGATCCCACCAGTGAGCCGTTCCTCTGGTCGTCACCTTCTGCTATGCCACCGACTGACCCCTACCATTCTTTCCACATGGGGTATACCATTAAGGACGTTTTGATGTCTTTTTTCGCCCAGCACTAGGCACACACGCAGCGCATCCAGGAGCTTGAGAGAGCCCGGCCGCCGCCGTGTCAGTGCCAGGGTCAGACCCACTCTCCTTTGCAGCCCTCTCGACCTGTACCACCAGACTATGCTGCACGCCTTTTTGCCCTGGAGCAGCAGGTTGCTTCTTTCTTGCGTACCCAGAGAGCCATGGAGGAGGACTGGCTCCTTTTGCGTCGCTTGTTTTACACTCACTTTCCCCCTCCTCCACCGCCATCCGTGTAGAGCTCTTTAGTACCGTATAGGTAGACATTGGTGAGAAGACGGCGAATGCTTTTGACTGCACAGCATTTTCGGAGACTACATTATGATTCCGACTTTTGTTGACATGTATTTGATGTATTGACACTGATTTGATATAGTTTTTGGACTAGGGTGATGTAGCCCTTAGTCGACTGATGTTGTATGACACTGTGATGTACTTGTACGCTTACTATGTGGTCTCATTATATGGCAATCGTAGTATTCTCATCATACTTGATGCTTGATTTGGTTATTTATATTCTATGACATGGGATGTTGTGTGATTGATGTTTGTGACATGGGATGTTGTGTGATTGATATGATTATAACATCAGATGTTATGTACTATTACTATCATAAAGCGTATGTATTATAACTATGGCCTGACCGACGTAAACACATCTTTTAGAAGATGCCGCCGAGACGTGAGACACGCATGCCTACCAATGAGGCGGAACTCCAGCAAATTATCGCTGCTGCCATCGCACAATACGCCGCCTCTCAAGGAGGGACTAGTGGAAGCAACTCTGGCAACACTGGCAACAACAATAATCCACCTCATGGTAATACTAAGTCATTTAGACATACCATGACCTAATTGGATATCTTTAGCAATGATGCTAATGCCGATCGTATGTTATAATGTATGTGCAGGGTGCACCTACAAGCAGTTCCTAGACTGCAAACCGGTCAACTTTGATGGCACAGGAGGTGCTGTCGCCTTTGTTCGTTGGGCCGAGAAAACTGAATCTGTTCTTCGCATGAGCAAATGCGCACCAGACCAGCAAGTCACCTATATCTCAGGGCTATTCTTGGATGGAGCCCTCTCTTGGTGGAATCTGCAAGTACAGACACTTGGTGAAGCTGCTGCCTACGCGCTAACCTGGACCGAACTGAAGGAACTTATGCGCAGGAAGTACTGCTCTCACGCGGAAATCCAAAGATTGGAAACCGAGTTCTGGAATTTGAAAATGGACGGCCCAAAGATCGCAGAATACGTTCAAAGGTTCCATGACTAACCGCATGTGGTACCCTACATGGTCACTCCGGAGTTCAAGCGGATTGAACGTTTCATTTGGGGATTAGCTCCTCAAATCATAAGCATGGTGACCTCATCCAAGCCTGCGACCATTACTGAGGCAATCAATTTGAGCGTAGCTCTCACTGAGGAGGCTATTCGCCTGAACAAGTTTGATGAGATCAAGACGAAGAAGGCAGAGACTCACGTCGAGTCATCGGGAGGTAACAAACGGAAGTTCTCGAACTTCAAGCAGGGCGCCAGTGTGGTTGTTAAGAAAGGAGAGCCAAGCACGCCAGCTCAGGTTACAGCTGGTAGTGGAAAGAAAGGGAAGGGATATATGGGCACCCAGCCCAAGTGCAACACCTGCCAGCGTCACCATTCTGGCCGATATGGGCCAAATGTATATGAAGCTTGTGGAAAGACTGGACACTTGAAGGATTCTTGTTGGGCTAGTGCTGGCTGGGGAGGCCAGGGAGGATTTGGGAATAGAAATAATAATCGTGGTGGTATTGGGAATCGCCCACAGGGGAACAATGGAGGAAACGGGAATCGAGGCAACAATGCGAATCAAGCTGGTAATGTGAACCAAAACAACAACCAAGCTGGAAATGGAGGTGGAAACGGGCAAAGACTTGGATGCTTTAACTGTGGTGATATCGGGCACTTTAAGAGGAACTGCCCAGAGTTAAACCAAGCCCGTGGAAGAGTGTTCCAAATCGAATCGAGGGAAGCGCGCCAGGATCCCAATGTCGTTACTGGTACGTTCCCTGTAAACCAACGCTATGCATCCGTCTTATTTGATACTGGTGCCGATTATAGCTTCGTGTCGTTAGAATTTAAGAATATGCTTGGTTTAGCCGCTAATAAGTTAGATATTCCCTACTCAATCGAATTGGCTAATGGGAAGTTAGTAGAAGCCAACGAAGTTATCAGAGGTTGTGTGATCGAATTAGGAGAACGTGAGTTTGCTTTGGATCTACTACCAGTCCAGCTGGGGAGCTTTGACGTGGTGGTAGGAATGGATTGGCTATCAAGTAACAAGGCTGAGATAGTTTGTCACGAAAAGGTTGTTCGTATACCAACCGAAGATGGCGAAACAATTGTGGTTCACGGGGAGAAGCGTGATACGCCGTTAAGAATTATCAGCTGCCTGAAAGCACGAAAGTGTTTGCAAAAGGGATGTGTTGCCTTCCTGGCACACATTGTAGACAAGAAAGCTGCAGAACCGAAGATCGAAGACATCCCTGTCGTGAGGGAGTATCCGGAAGTCTTCCCGGAGGACTTACCTGGACTGCCACCTCAGAGACAAGTAGAGTTCCGCATTGACTTAGTTCCAAGCGCCGCGCCTGTGGCTAAGGCACCTTATAGACTTGCTCCGTCTGAGATGCAGGAACTGTCGACACAACTTCAAGAGTTGTTAGACAAGGGTTTTATCCGACCAAGCTTCTCGCCTTGGGGAGCTCCAGTTTTGTTTGTCAAAAAGAAGGACGGTAGTTTTCGTATGTGTATTGACTACCGGGAGCTGAACAAGCTGACGATCAAGAATAGATATCCTCTGCCAAGGATTGATGATCTGTTTGATCAACTGCAAGGCTCAAGCTTTTATTCAAAGATCGACTTGCGATCTGGATACCATCAGTTAAGGATACAAGAGGAGAGTATCCCGAAGACAGCCTTCAGAACTCGTTATGGACACTACGAGTTCCTTGTTATGCCGTTTAGTGTCACACCCCGGTTTCCACGTGTCACCGGTGGGCCCGGTGGGGGAGTATCGTGACGTGGTTGGCAACGTAATAGTCAAACAACACAATATAATAATGCACAGCGGAAGCAAATTTAAAATATAGATACAACCGAATTTATTTATTGTAAACAAAGTCACAATTATCCGGTGTTTATCCACAGTAGGATCGAATAATAAAATATTGTTTATGGTTCAACAGACTTCGGCATCTTAAGTTTGCGAGACTTCTAGTGATGCTTAGGAGAATCCCAGCCTATTTCGCCTAGTACCTGCATTTAATCTTTTTGGGAAAATACGTCAGTTTACACTGGTAAATACATTCAACTGACTCATTTTATAAATGATTGAAAATTGGTTTGGATGCACATGGCATAAACATTTTTATTAACTTGGGAGAATTATTTAATATAATAATCTTGTGAACGATTTACATGTTACTTATGCGTTCAGTAGCCCGGAACGTATTCCGGGTTAAAGATCAATAGACACACCACTTATGTGAGTTATACACGGGAGTACGCCTACACCCCGTGCTCAGGTCGTGGCTATCTCGTAAGATAATGCCAGGGATATCCGGGACATGGTCATTAACCCCCCAAAGGCTGTAAAGTAAACACATCTGTTTAAAACGAGCCGATCAAATTATTCAATTAACCACTAAGCGTGGAAGATTTGATGCTCGATCAAGCGGTACGCTATGTACCGTAACCCAAGCCCGTATAGGGAAAATAAGTTAAAAGTATTTACCTTTGCAAGTATAAATCCTTAATTGAATAAACTGCAGATAGCTTTTACTGGTTCTCCTAATCTGGAACGAAGGTTTAATATAACCTATTAGAATACTAACGGATCTTTAATTAAGCTTAAGCTTAGACCGGTTAGTTTTAACGATACGGTTCTTACGCACGATTAAGCGAAGACCGGATAGAATGTGATTTAGACCCGACAAGTTGAGGACTTGTTTAATATGGGTTTACTATTCACATTCTGGATTTTGAGATAATAATGATATCGTTTGACCCGTTTCGGCTAGTTTATGCAAACTAGTTACCTAAACCGAACCGAACGCGTATAATGCATAACGGGTAACCGAAAGGGTCGCGAACAGGTTTCCTAAGTTAATACGCTTTAAATATGTTGTGATATCATTATGATATCTTCCATAATGCCCATAACGAGTTAAATCCCTAAATACGCCCCGTAGGGGTATTTTGGTCATTTTAAGGGTTATAAAAGAGATTTATAATACTTCTGAGATACGGGTCTGATTTAATCAGAAAAACATCTTAACTTAACAGGTTATGTCTAATGGTATTAAGTCTTACGTGGCAAAATGGTTTTAATACTAAACTACGCGTTTAATACGCGCATAAAGCCGTTTTAAGCGACGTACGGGTTAAAATACCAATCTGAGTTTTTAAATCAGCAAAACAGGTTCAAAATACTATATTTATTATTTTAGATCAGTGGCAATTGGATTGGTATCAATCGGATTCGTAAAACTCGTTTTATGGCCTAAAAGGGCATATTCGGTATTAACCGAATTAATGCGATAAGCCTAGCTTAAGACCAGCCTAAAAATAATTAAAAATCTTTAAAAATCCTAAAATATTATTTAACATCAGCGGGTAAAAGTTTTGGTACCGAAAATCGGGTTTAGATAGGCTATGCGCTAATCGCGTCGTTTAATTAATAAAAAGCTTATTATTTACGCTAACGCGCATATCTCCTAATCTAGACCTCCGCTTGTCGTGAAAATTTACGTACATGCTAAATAATCAGTAACTAAGAGTATTGTATTTCCACATTTTCAAAATACTCGTTATAAGGTCATAAGGGCGTTATGGTCCAATTTAAGCGATTAACGGAAACGTGTGCACGCATCGGATAATCAATGAAACAAGTACAGAGACTTATACTAGCATGTAACCCGATCCTAATGAGACTTTAAGGCATGTCTAATTCCAACTAAAACGGGTCAGAACCGAAGTCAACGCAAAAGTCAAGGTTTTGCGCCTTTCGGTTCCGAACCGGGTTTAAATAGAAATTTGTCGAGTCGGGCAAGCGCAAACAAGTTTTTATACTTATTACCAACTTATATTAAGTTTAAAACAGGTTGCATGCCTCGCGGATTGCTAGTCGTGCATTAAATCGCATTTTGTAATTCTGTTGACTTTTTCGGTCAACGTTTGACCCGACAAACGACCTAGTTAGGTCTGGATTTGGTACTTGCCCTTATAAGGGTTTAATACCCATATAATTACCTATCTAACGGTACTTTTAATTCGGGTTACGACTGAGCTATCGATAACTAAACCCGAAGTCAACCGTTTAATACGATATGTTGACTTTTAAGCTAAAAACTAAACTAGAATTAATTTAGAAGGGATTAGAGACTTACTAGATGATTAATGGATGACTAGGAAGGCCTTCAATCAGATTGTAAGCTCCTCCAATGCTCAAAATTCTTTGCAATTGATGTGTGAATAAGTTGTGAATGAATGGGGCTTTATATACAAGTTTCAAACACCACAAACAAGTGACAACCAAGCCTAGGGCCATCCACAATTGATCAACACATGTAAGTAGTGTTTAGGGATGTCTAGGGGCCATGTATGTGCAAGAAAAACCGGCTTAGAAGGTCACAAGTGCGCACAACAGCCAACAACAAGTCATCTGTCGCTGGCACATGCTTACGGACCGTAAAGAGTGGCTTACGGTCCGTAAGCCTTCTGTCTGATGCGAAAATTTGTTGTTTGTTTGTGTTTCGAAAGGGCAACCGGGTATAAACGAATTGTGGGCTTATTATTTACCATGTGGGACTTCAATTATCAGTTGTATACCCTACCATTTCACTTTGTTTCACTTTGAAACCAAAAACAAGTACCGAACATTACGGGTTTCCATTCCTTTTTCATCGTAGAATCAAACCATGCTTTTGCAAGTCCATTATTGTGAACCCTTTTCTGAATTGAGGGTATATTAGATGTATATAACATTTAATCGGGTCTTGGGATTTATTATTGAGGTCGTTCAGAGGTAACAAATTAACATGACGCCACTTTAAATCCTACCGAAATTACCTTTATTAAATTCGGGTTTCCAACGCGTTTTTGTCTGGCATGACACGTGTCGTTTTAATATTAACCCGAAATTTGCGAGGTGTTACATCCTCACCCCCTTAAAATAAATCTCGACCCGAGATTTACTGAAACAAGTAAGGGTACTTTTCTTTCATGGTGGATTCTAACTCCCACGTAAACTCGGGACCTCTTCGGGCATCCCATTTGACCTTTACAAAAGGTATGTGCTTTCTTCGAAGCTTTCTTACCTGTCGATCTTCAATCGACAAAGGTTTTTCTACAAACGTTAAGCTCTTATCTATTTGCACATCTGTATGTGGCATGACATGCGAATCGTCAGCGGAACACTTCTTTAGATTGCAAATGTGGAACACATTGTGAATTCCACTGAGCTCTTCCGGTAAGTTCAACTTGTAGGCAACTGACCCGACACGTTCGATGACCTCGAAAGGTCCTATGTATCTTGGGCTTAGTTTGCCTTTCTTACCAAATCGCATCACCCCTTTCCAAGGTGACACTTTAAGTAGGACTTTGTCACCTACTTCAAAGTGAAAATCCTTACGACTTGGATCCGCGTAACTCTTCTGCCTATTCCGGGCAGCTTGGAGATTGTTACGAATCTGGACAATCTTGTCCGTCGTTTCGAACACGATCTCTGGTCCTGATAACTGGACTTCTCCAACTTCCGCCCAACAAACTGGCGATCTACACTTTCTACCGTATAATGCCTCAAAAGGCGCAGCCTTTATGCTGGTATGGTAGCTATTGTTGTAGGAGAATTCGATCAAGGGTAGGTTCTTATCCCAGCTACCTCCCAATTCGATCGCACATGCGCGTAGCATGTCTTCCAACGTTTGAATAGTACGCTCACTCTGACCGTCAGTCTGAGGATGGTAAGCCGTACTAAAGTTCAAACGTGTGCCCAAAGATTGCTGGAAACTCTTCCAAAAGTGTGACGTGTACCTAGTATCCCGGTCAGAGATAATAGCTACAGGTATGCCGTGTAGGGCTACAATCTTGTCAACGTATAACTGGGCTAACATATCGGAGCTATAAGTCTCCTTGATGGGTAAGAAATGAGCTGACTTAGTTAGTCGGTCAACTATAACCCATATCGTATCATTGCCTTTCCTTGTCTTGGGTAACTTGGTAATGAAATCCATAGTTACCATTTCCCACTTCCACGTAGGAAGTTCAGGCTGTTGTAGCAAACCTGACGGTTTCTGATGCTCGGCTTTGACTTGCGCACATGTCAAGCATTTTGCTACATGGGCGGCCACAGACTTTTTCAAGCCTATCCACCAATAATTTGCCTTTAAATCCTGGTACATCTTATCAGCTCCAGGATGAACGGAGTATTTGGAACTATGGGCTTCTTGGAGGATGACATCACGAAGTCCTCCAAAAATCGGAACCCATATTCGTCCGTTTAACCGTAAAATTCCGTCCTTGCTAAGAGTTAACTGCTCCTCAGTTACTCCTAACTTTTCATCAGGATAGTTAGCTTCCAACACAGCTTCCTTCGCATCCATCCTGAAGACTCTGGCGTTAGTCTTCTTAGCCTCCTCAGGCTTCTTGTTGTACTTAGGGCAGTTAGTCTTTATGTGGCCCTTTTCATTGCAACGGTAGCACGTTGCATCTTTCATCTTCTTGCAATCCAAGGTTTTGTGTTCCTTGGACTTGCACAAACCACAAGCAAAAGACCTTGACTCGCTATTCGAGTTTGATTCGAATCTGCACTTTCCAAAGTGCTGTTTCTTGCAAGTTTTGCATGTGGGCTTCTCCCCAGAACGATGCCCATCCTTCTTCGAATCTGATCCCTTCTTGTGATCACCGCTCCAACGGTGTTTCTTGTTCGACCTACTCGAACCGTCATTATCATGCTTCCTCTTCTCGGCCGCCTTATTCCTCTGCGATCTCTGCCGGACCGCATCCAGTGTGAGGGATAAGGAAAGGTCAGTCACAGACCTGAAGGTAACTGGCCGAGAAGCTTTTACACTGGCTTTGATCTCGGGTTCCAAACCTCCAATAAAACGAGCGATCCGTTTAGGCTCCGGGGTTACCAGATAAGGTACCAACCGGGATAGTGTATTGAAGCTCGTCAGATAAGCTTGACAATCGAGGTTCTTCATTACCAGTGATAGGAAGTCATATTCTATCTTTTCCACCTCATGCTGAGGACAGAAATTTTCCTTGATCAAAGCGATGAATTGATCCCACGTCATGCTATACAATGGGATCTTTCCGGAGGCCTCCATCAGAGATCTCCACCAAGCTAACGCCTCACCCTTGAAGGACTGTGAGACAAATTTAACCACATCACCTTCAGCGCATCCGCTGATGTCCACGACCGTGTCCATTTCATCTAGCCACGTCATGCAGTCTACGGCTCCTTTCTCTCCCGTAAAATCCCTGGGTTTGCAAGACACAAAGTACTTATATGTGCAACCCTTGTTACGGTGTCCCTGATGCAGTACCAACTGCTGAGATGGATTACTTTGGTGGTTGGTGGACTGGCGATCATCACCATTTTTCTTTGGCACATCCTTTTTGGGAGGAGGCTTGTTATGAGCCTCTGAATGTGTCCTTGGCTTTGAATGGGATACAGAGTGAGTCCGACTTCGGGTACTACTGTATTCTTCATACTGTCTATCCAAAGCTTGAGTAACAGCACCGTCTATTATTGCTTTTAACTCGGCACCCGTTAATGTAATCTGGGCGTTCTCATTCGGCTCCACAGGATGGCTATTAACTTCATTAGAGTTAGCCATTTGTATTGAACTGTTGCAGAAAACAAGGACAATAATTTATTTGGGAGTTTATTATGGAATTACCCCTTAGGGTAACTCGTTAACCATGGTAAACAGAGACCATATTTGGTTAACTTATTAATCGTATTAATTTAGGATTTTAATTATATTTATCCTAAACATAAACAATAACAGTATATATTAGCACATAAGGCTTGGTCACATGGACAATTTAAATTATAAGCTATGACTTCATAGAATCAAGACTTTTAAGGTTTGAACCTAGTTCATTACCTTTATTAGACAGGGAGTCAAAGCTACTACTGTCTTTTGGCTCATATGGAAATGAGCAGGGCCCGTAGGCATTATTTTACCACGTATGGTAAAAATATGATCATCTTAATTGATGATGTACCCAGGATTCAGAGATCATTAAACTGGGTTAGGAATCTTCTAAAGAATTCCTTTATAAAATGACGTATGTGATTTTAACGAATCACTTCTGCCAGGAGTGTTAACATGTTTTAAGATGTTAACAGGGAATTGAATCTTTTAAACAGGTCTTACCATTTTGGCCCGGTCTTATATTTGACACATGGCTAGGTTTCACACTTTAAGATCCTTAATTAAATAAATTTCATAGGCAGATTATTTTAAAATGAATGATTTTAATTTATTTATTTCATTTATAATTTATATATGCACATAATGGCAACCATGAAATTTATAAAACAAACATTCCATTAATTTTACGAAGGTTACATATTGCCCTAAACGGGTCTTTTCACACAAACAATTTCCCACGTAGGGGTCAAACAAGTACTTACCCGCGCAGGGGTTAAATTTAAAACACAAGTCCTCGCAGGGACTGATTACATAATTAGATGTCCACGCAGGGACTAGGTACAAAGATAAATGTCCACGCAGGGACCACATACACACATAAATGTCCACGCAGGGACTTAGGTTTAAAGTAGACATACACACATAAAGGATTTACTGATCCTTCTTGCTCTTTCCCTTGATTAAGTTCGTCAAGGTCTTGAACATCCCCTGGTTACGCCTTCGGTCTTCCCGTGCCTCATGCCGCACCTCCCTAATACTTTGTAGGATTTCCTGATGCAGTGGTGGCGACATCTGCAGAGACGGCGGGGGTTGTTGGTAGTACGGGGGTTGTGTAGGCATCTGGTATCCCTGTGCTGGGTAGCCTACTCCCCAAGGACCTCCATACGGTCCCTCCTGGTTAAGGGCGTTGTAATTGGTTGCTACCAAATACGGGTCGGCTTCAGCGTATCCGAGGTTAGGGTGAGTCGGTGGCTCAAACGGGTTGTACATCGAAGGACCCGTGTATGCTGGTATCTGATTATCGAAACCCATTGGTGGCGGTTGCTGCGCGTAGGGGTTTGATGGTCCACCTATCTGTGGAACTTCTGGAAGCGGCTGATAATTTCTGCCACTTGATTGTAGAGGAGAGTTGAGATGAAACTCTTCTCTTCGTGTGGTCATCCGGGGTCCGGTTCTCATACGTCTTTGCGGTTGCGGAGGCGCCGGTTGAACTGGTGGCGGTGGAGGCGGTGGCGTAACTGCCTCAAACTGGTGATTCCCAGAGGAATCTTGATGATGCTGCTGCTGCTGCTCATGCGGCGAAGAATAGTGAGGCTGATGCTGCTCATGGGGCGACGAATGGTGAGAAGGTGTATAATACCATTCGTGCCGAGTAAAGATAGCCTGGAAGCTATCTGGACCATTATAGGGTGGTCCGTGGTAAATGGAACTATCCGAGACCTCGATTGGGTGGTTGGGAGTTCCTGATGCGGGCACTTCGGGGTCGTCTTCCTCATCCATATCGTTTCCTCCAGAAAAATGGTCCTCCGGCCCCAATGGGTTAAAACCTACTGGTTCTTGTATATAATCCGCCGGGTTAAACTGGCCTTGAAAGATTGGAGTGGGGTCTCCGAAAGGACGGTGCGACATAGATCGCTGTAACGGTATGTGAGAATGGTGAGGGTCTCTAGGCTCATTTTCTGATTGTGGCCCGTAAGAGTCTTGAGCAGGAGTCGTAGAGCTGTTTGAAACCGACCGTCTTGCCGGTTGAAATAGACCTCTCTGGTTCCGCCGAGTACCGTCACTCTCGGCGGGGATAGGAGCTTGAGTATTGGATGGCCCAGCTTCATGGTCGTTGGGGGCGGTGGTCGGCCCCTTTCCTCCTCGTCCTCGCATACGTAAAAATCTTGGAGGCATTTTCTTTGTTATACCTGTCAACAAAACATAAGATAACAAATAACAAAATATAAAGTTTTAAAGAACAAAACAAAAACCGAATAGGGTGGAATTTGTCTTATGTTATAAGTCTAGACTCGAAAGTTTAAATATGTGCAATTGTGTAACTGAGATTAAACACAAAAGGCTAGTGTTTAATTCACTCAGAGTTGGCTCTGATACCAACCTGTCACACCCCGGTTTCCACGTGTCACCGGTGGTCCCGGTGGGGGAGTATCGTGACGTGGTTGGCAACGTAATAGTCAAACAACACAATATAATAATGCACAGCGGAAGCAAATTTAAAATATAGATACAACTGAATTTATTTATTGTAAACAAAGTCACAATTATCCGGTGTTTATCCACAGTAGGATCGAATAATAAAATATTGTTTATGGTTCAACAGACTTCGGCATCTTAAGTTTGCGAGACTTCTAGTGATGCTTAGGAGAATCCCAGCCTATTTCGCCTAGTACCTGCATTTAATCTTTTTGGGAAAATACGTCAGTTTACACTGGTAAATACATTCAACTGACTCATTTTATAAATGATTGAAAATTGGTTTGGATGCACATGGCATAAACATTTTTATTAACTTGGGAGAATTATTTAATATAATAATCTTGTGAACGATTTACATGTTACTTATGCGTTCAGTAGCCCGGAACGTATTCCGGGTTAAAGATCAATAGACACACCACTTATGTGAGTTATACACGGGAGTACGCCTACACCCCGTGCTCAGGTCGTGGCTATCTCGTAAGATAATGCCAGGGATATCCGGGACATGGTCATTAACCCCCCAAAGGCTGTAAAGTAAACACATCTGTTTAAAACGAGCCGATCAAATTATTCAATTAACCACTAAGCGTGGAAGATTTGATGCTCGATCAAGCGGTACGCTATGTACCGTAACCCAAGCCCGTATAGGGAAAATAAGTTAAAAGTATTTACCTTTGCAAGTATAAATCCTTAATTGAATAAACTGCAGATAGCTTTTACTGGTTCTCCTAATCTGGAACGAAGGTTTAATATAACCTATTAGAATACTAACGGATCTTTAATTAAGCTTAAGCTTAGACCGGTTAGTTTTAACGATACGGTTCTTACGCACGATTAAGCGAAGACCGGATAGAATGTGATTTAGACCCGACAAGTTGAGGACTTGTTTAATATGGGTTTACTATTCACATTCTAGATTTTGAGATAATAATGATATCGTTTGACCCGTTTCGGCTAGTTTATGCAAACTAGTTACCTAAACCGAACCGAACGCGTATAATGCATAACGGGTAACCGAAAGGGTCGCGAACAGGTTTCCTAAGTTAATACGCTTTAAATATGTTGTGATATCATTATGATATCTTCCATAATGCCCATAACGAGTTAAATCCCTAAATACGCCCCGTAGGGGTATTTTGGTCATTTTAAGGGTTATAAAAGAGATTTATAATACTTCTGAGATACGGGTCTGATTTAATCAGAAAAACATCTTAACTTAACAGGTTATGTCTAATGGTATTAAGTCTTACGTGGCAAAATGGTTTTAATACTAAACTACGCGTTTAATACGCGCATAAAGCCGTTTTAAGCGACGTACGGGTTAAAATACCAATCTGAGTTTTTAAATCAGCAAAACAGGTTCAAAATACTATATTTATTATTTTAGATCAGTGGCAATTGGATTGGTATCAATCGGATTCGTAAAACTCGTTTTATGGCCTAAAAGGGCATATTCGGTATTAACCGAATTAATGCGATAAGCCTAGCTTAAGACCAGCCTAAAAATAATTAAAAATCTTTAAAAATCCTAAAATATTATTTAACATCAGCGGGTAAAAGTTTTGGTACCGAAAATCGGGTTTAGATAGGCTATGCGCTAATCGCGTCGTTTAATTAATAAAAAGCTTATTATTTACGCTAACGCGCATATCTCCTAATCTAGACCTCCGCTTGTCGTGAAAATTTACGTACATGCTAAATAATCAGTAACTAAGAGTATTGTATTTCCACATTTTCAAAATACTCGTTATAAGGTCATAAGGGCGTTATGGTTCAATTTAAGCGATTAACGGAAACGTGTGCATGCATCGGATAATCAATGAAACAAGTACAGAGACTTATACTAGCATGTAACCCGATCCTAATGAGACTTTAAGGCATGTCTAATTCCAACTAAAACGGGTCAGAACCGAAGTCAACGCAAAAGTCAAGGTTTTGCGCCTTTCGGTTCCGAACCGGGTTTAAATAGAAATTTGTCGAGTCGGGCAAGCGCAAACAAGTTTTTATACTTATTACCAACTTATATTAAGTTTAAAACAGGTTGCACGCCTCGCGGATTGCTAGTCGTGCATTAAATCGCATTTTGTAATTCTGTTGACTTTTTCGGTCAACGTTTGACCCGACAAACGACCTAGTTAGGTCTGGATTTGGTACTTGCCCTTATAAGGGTTTAATACCCATATAATTACCTATCTAACGGTACTTTTAATTCGGGTTACGACTGAGCTATCGATAACTAAACCCGAAGTCAACCGTTTAATACGATATGTTGACTTTTAAGCTAAAAACTAAACTAGAATTAATTTAGAAGGGATTAGAGACTTACTAGATGATTAATGGATGACTAGGAAGGCCTTCAATCAGATTGTAAGCTCCTCCAATGCTCAAAATGCTTTGCAATTGATGTGTGAATAAGTTGTGAATGAATGGGGCTTTATATACAAGTTTCAAACACCACAAACAAGTGACAACCAAGCCTAGGGCCATCCACAATTGATCAACACATGTAAGTAGTGTTTAGGGATGTCTAGGGGCCATGTATGTGCAAGAAAAACCGGCTTAGAAGGTCACAAGTGCGCACAACAGCCAACAACAAGTCATCTGTCGCTGGCACATGCTTACGGACCGTAAAGAGTGGCTTACGGTCCGTAAGCCTTCTGTCTGATGCGAAAATTTGTTGTTTGTTGGTGTTTCGAAAGGGCAACCGGGTATAAACGAATTGTGGGCTTATTATTTACCATGTGGGACTTCAATTATCAGTTGTATACCCTACCATTTCACTTTGTTTCACTTTGAAACCAAAAACAAGTACCGAACATTATGGGTTTCCATTCCTTTTTCATCGTAGAATCAAACCATGCTTTTGCAAGTCCATTATTGTGAACCCTTTTCTGAATTGAGGGTATATTAGATGTATATAACATTTAATCGGGTCTTGGGATTTATTATTGAGGTCGTTCAGAGGTAACAAATTAACATGACGCCACTTTAAATCCTACCGAAATTACCTTTATTAAATTCGGGTTTCCAACGCGTTTTTGTCTGGCATGACACGTGTCGTTTTAATATTAACCCGAAATTTGCGAGGTGTTACATTTAGTTTGACAAACGCACCTGCAGTCTTTATGGACTTGATGAATAGAGTTTGCAAGCCGTACCTGGACAAGTTCGTGATTGTGTTTATCGACGACATCTTGATTTACTCAAGAACAAAGGCTGAGCACGAGCAGCATCTAAGAGCTATTTTGGAGCTGCTAAAGAAGGAACAGTTGTATGCCAAGTTCTCTAAGTGCGAGTTTTGGCTACGTGAAGTCCAATTTCTTGGACACGTGGTGAATGGAGATGGAATCCACGTGGATCCAACCAAAATCGAAGCGATCAAGAATTGGGAAACGCCAAAGACGCCAACCGAGATTCGACAATTCTTGGGTTTGGCTAGCTACTATCGAAGGTTCATTGAGGATTTTTCAAAAATCGCTCAACCATTGACGCTCCTCACGCAGAAAGATAGGAAGTTTGATTGGGGAATCAAACAGGAAGAAGCGTTCCAGATATTGAAGGATAAGCTCTGCAATGCGCCAATCTTAGCACTACCGGAAGGTACAGATGATTTTGTGGTATATTGCGACGCTTCGCGTCAAGGATTGGGTTGTGTGTTGATGCAACGCCAAAAGGTTATTGCTTACGCATCACGTCAACTGAAAGTGCACGAAAAGAACTATACCACACATGATTTGGAACTTGGCGCAGTGGTATTTGCATTAAAGATCTGGAGACACTACCTTTATGGTACGAAGTGTACAATCTTTACAGATCACAAGAGCCTACAACACATATTCAACCAGAATGAGCTGAATATGAGGCAAAGACGATGGGTTGAGTTGCTGAACGATTACGACTGCGAGATAAAGTATCATCCAGGGAAGGCGAATGTGGTCGCCGATGCCCTAAGTCGAAAGGAGAGGATCAGGCCCATAAGGGTTAGGGCTTTAGAAATGATTATTCGAACCGATCTTTCCTTGCGTATTCGTGCCGCGCAGAAAGAAGCTCTCAAGGAAGGAAACCTTGAAGAAGAATATCTCCGTGGGATGGAGAAGCTACTGGTACCAAACGAGGAAGGAACATTATGTTTTGGGAAAAGGATTTGGGTTCCTCTGTTTGGTGGTTTAAGGAAGGTTATTTTCGATGAAGCTCACAAGTCGCGGTACTCTATCCACCCAGGAGCGGATAAGATGTACCAAGATCTCAAGGGTTGCTATTGGTGGCCCAAGATGAAAGGCGATGTTGCTGTTTATGTGAGCAAATGTTTAACATGCGCTAAGGTTAAAGCGGAATACCAGAAGCCTTCAGGACTCCTGCAACAACCTGAGATTCCCAAGTGGAAATGGGAACAAATCTCCATGGACTTTATTACAAAGTTGCCAAGAACGCCAAGAGGCCATGACACTATTTGGGTAATAGTGGATCGACTAACAAAGTCCGCACACTTTTTGCCAATAAAGGAGAAGGATAATACGAGCAAGTTGGCCGAAATTTACATGAGAGAGATCGTTACGCGCCATGGAGTACCTCTCTCAATCATCTCTGATAGAGACGGAAGGTTTGTGTCAAGGATATGGGAATCCTTTCAAGAAGCTTTTGGCTCACAATTAAATCTGAGCACTGCGTTTCATCCGCAAACTGACGGTCAAAGCGAGAGAACGATACAGACTTTGGAAGACATGCTGAGAGCGTGTGTTATGGATTTGGGCGGTAGCTGGGACAAGCATTTGCCTTTGGTCAAATTTTCATACAACAACAGCTACCACACCAGTATTGGTGTCGCGCCATTTGAAGCCCTTTACGGACGCAAGTGCCGATCACCCTTATGCTGGGCTGACGCAGGTGATAGGCAGCTTGCTGGTCCCGAAATCGTCCAAGAGACGACAGACAAGATTGCGCAGATTCTAAAACGCATCGAAGCAGCTCGCCACAGACAGAAGGCCTATGCGGATCCAAACCGGAAACACTTGGAATTCTAAGTTGGAGAAATGGTGTTATTGAAAGTTTCACCCTGGAAGGGTGTGGCACGCTTCGGAAAGCGTGGGAAGTTAAATCCGCGCTACATTGGCCCTTTCAGAGTTTTGGAAAGAATAGGACTGGTAGCATACAAGTTGGATTTACCTGCTGAACTGAATGGTGTTCACGATACATTTCATGTATCCAACCTGAAGAAAAGCCCAATTCAAGATGACATTGCCATTCCCATCGACGAGATTCATGTTGACGACATGCTCCATTTCGTTGAAGAACCGGTTGAGGTTACGGATTGGAAAGTAAACAAGACCCGCCGGAGCAGTGTCAAGCTCGTCAAAGTTTGTTGGAATGCCAGACATGGTCCTGAATACACCTGGGAGCGTGAGGACCGGATGAAAGAGAAATACCCCCACCTATTTCCTAAGAACCCTGCATCTACAAGCAGAACTTAAAATTTCGGGACGAAATTTTTCTAACGGGGGGAGAATGTGACAACCCTCACCAAACCAGGTATCCGTACGACTTAATTAATAATTAATTAATTAATGCTTAATTACTGTGCTTGTTTGAAATTACTGATGAACTGCTACTTGATTACTGATACATGTACTTACTTGCATCATACTTTACTTACTGTCACTACATTATTTACGTGCTGAACCTTAGTGACAAACATGATGCACAAAAGCACAGTAGCACAATGAACGGATAACCTATTGAACATGCTGATAGAGCCAGCATCAGGCAGACACTGCCTCTAAGGCCCGTAGGAGCCAGAAATATTTTACTACACTAGTGGTGAGTGTAGGGATACAAGGGTTGTAGAACTGCGTCTCTAGGAATAAGTTACAATGACGGAATGTGCCTAAAACGTGCTCTAAGCACAAAACTCAGCACTTTACATAATAATTCAGCATTTAGCTAACTAATAAAGTGCCAAAACATGAGAAAAATATTACTAGACACTTTCCAAAGTGTCAGAAATGAGTTGTGTCACTAAAAAGGGTATTAACGACACTTTAAAGCTTTGTTAAGCACTTTAACGGATTTCTATCCAACCGAACAACCGGACTATACCCGGAACATGAAAATGTTGTCATCTTCATTGTTTATCTTTTTCTGAGCCAGTTAGGGCCCCTGGATACCCTAACACCCATTGTGACACACCACTAACCAGGTTAAGCACTTAACTAACTTACTTAACCTAACTAATATCCAACTAATTAGTTGGAATCGGACCAAGACCCCCCCCCCCCCTTTACAAACCGTCCCCATCAAGGGGACATACATGGTACCATGAAGATTATTTTAATATTTCATGTCTAATATCAATTAGACATATTAACCCTTGGTTAATAAACTTAAACTTTGTCTATAAGATCTAGCCTAAACACACCATTCATTTCATCACAACACTTGATCACAAAACTCTCTCCCTCTCTCTAAAGAAGCTACGGCCGAACACCCCCTTGAGCATCCATCCGATTTCGAGTTTAGTTCAAGCCATTCCAATCATCTACAAGTGTTAAGGGTCACATATAAGGAGTCTTGGTGCAATCGGAAGGCGAAGGACCTCACTACATTGCTTTTATCCACCCTATTTGCACATAGATTCTTCCCTAGCCTCGAGCTAGTGGTATGTTACTTAAATCACCTTCTCGAACTATTTTAAAGTGGTTAATACAATTTGTAACGGTTAAAACTCGTAATCTTACAAGATGAAGCATAAAAGTCTACTTAAAACACTAAAAATGTTGGTTAAAAGCTCATATGTTGTGTAAATCATGTAGTAATTGATTTGTGTGATTATTTGGACCCGATCTATGTTGTGGTAGCTCGGATCGTCATTTAACCCGAGTTGGTCATGATCATGGATCATGACATAAGGTTGTTTTGGAAGTAACAAGGGTTAAAGGATGAAACTCTACCACACACGAATCATGAACTTGTGTAAAAGCGATTTTGTTTGTGAAATAGTGTTTAAAACTAGTAGATCTACGGATCTACAAGTGGTATTTTCAAAGGACCAAGTGTCAAGAGAAAACATACTTTTAAAGACGGATCTTACACTAACACGAATGGTTTTTAGAACACACAAGTGTGTAAATACTTGTGTAACACTAAGTTTCGACAAAGAACTAGTTTTGTCAAATTTTACAAGAAGTTGTAAAGATGGAATTTCTTTAAAAACGAGGTTTTTTTTTTACAAAATCGGATTGTTTTATATAAAGATCCACTAAAAGTAATGGGATTTACTTCATAGTTTGGATAAATCACAAGTTCATGAAATTTATGCGATTTATATATATTTTGACTAGTTTGTGGTTTGAACATTGTTTTAATTGAATAAGAAGATTGTTGGTTTGATTTATAAAAGAAAATGATACGCTTGAAAGCGTGGCCACCTCCAGTTATAAAGGAAACTCTGGTGAAATTTTCCAAAAACCTAACACTTAGAAATATTTTCACTATAAGTGTTAGAATTACATTTTGACTTGTTTTCAAATTATAGATTTCGCCACGACCTATTTACAAAATACCGGAGGTGGGATTTCACAAAATAAAACGTGATACATAAATATATTTAGTATATGTTTTTCACAACATCACTTGTATAAGTGTTTATGATTATTTTGTGAACTACGTAAATATTATTTTTAGAGTAAAAATAATATTACTAAGTATTATTTTGGGAAAATCACATGTACTAAAATATAATATTTTTGGGAAGAATATTTATATTTTGGAGTTAGGAATAAAATATATTAAGTGAGACTTAATAGTGTAATCCGAATTATACGAACACACATGTATTAAATCCCCCATCCTTGGGAAGGAAAAATGACTACCAAGTATATACAGAATGTAAACACGAAATAGTTGCCTAACTATTTCCCAAAAACTTAAACCATAAAGCTAAGGCACGGCCGTCCGTCTAATAGAGTTAGTACGTGTAGGTCGTCATACAGCTGATTGATTTGGAGGCATACTTGGTAGAGACGCACCACTGTGAGTTCATGTCCCCCTTTTCTCTTAACTGTTTTCAGTTTTCTAAACTGCGGGGGTGAAATACATGTTACTTTGATTACAAGTACTTTATACATGGTATGGTTAGCGTAAGGAGGTTTACTACTTAGATCATGTGAGTGGGTAGGCAGAAACTGGAGGCCATTAATCCTCATTGTAGGACCGAGGGACGTAAGCGGTAGATCTATCTGGGTGTAGCGAGCCCAGCCCCAGGCCCAACCAGAACGGACCTTGGGGTGACTTTGTACCCAACGCAAAATCTGCTAGGTTTGAGTCTTCCTACTTGCACTTCACACATATCAATGGCCTTGCAAACCATTGGTGATCTCTTTTTCCTTATTTGCTACATACCAGGATTTTTATACATACAAAGGTTTACTTACTCACTTACACATGAACTCGCTCAACATTATTGTTGATTTTTCAACTTACATGTATTTCAGGGAATTAAAGATCTGGCGCGGTATGTTATGTTTTCCCGCTGCATATGGGTTCCGAGGTCATCCGGGTTTAGGAAATGTGACTTTTTCCTGGACGAGTCACAAATCTTAAACTGCGTTTTATTCATGTTGATGTTTATGTCTTTCAAAACAATGTTTTATGTTATGAGGTTGTAAGTCCCTAAGACAATGTTATGTTACTTCAGTTTTTAAAACTTAAATCTATGGATGATCTTGCATGGTTTTATCTCATATAGCTTTGTTATGGTTAAGCTATGGTATTAAGAAGTCACACCAAAATAACCACGCTTCCGCAAAGCCAGGGTGTGACATGTTAATCTCATATGCTATGTATACATTGTGTCTATATGCTCATTAACTTTGCTAGCCTACCTTAACAATTATAGCGCTATAGGATTAACGCACCACCCTTGATTCTTAGGGTATTGTTAAGTAAAACACGTTACACCCTCTTCGTCTCGACGAGGTTGGGTAATCAAGATTGCGTTGGAAACTTGGGTTTAACATATAGTTTACACTAGTTCAGCATATTAGTAACTTGTATGTGTTATTCATGTTGGATATGAGCACGTTTAAACATTTTATTACTATGCTATGTATCAAACTTGTATACTCGCCAACATATTTGGTTGATCATATTTTAATACATGTTGCAGGTTGATTAGACGAAGTGGTGAAGAAATCAAGTTAGGATGGACTTAGAAACTCGCTTTAATAATAAACAATTATCATGTTTTGCTACAATTTGTCTTTGTTTGGAACAATGTATCTACTTTAGTCATTTATGAAATTTTGATTTAATTATATTGTCACAACTAGTGTTATGATTGTAACACCCCGTGTTACGAAAGTCAAAGTCAAAGTCAAGATTGAAGTCAAAGGAAGAAAAGATTGCTAATTGCGATCTGTCACTCCTCTCTTAATTACTGATTTGACTTCTTTGACTTGTAATCGAATCTTTTATTTTAATTACTTTAGTTGTATTATGTGGAATATCTATTAATAATCGAGGTTTATCGCATGTTTTATCGCTCTATCGCTAATCGCATCCTAATCGCGCTCGCACCTTGATTGGTAGATTCTGAATATTGTTTTACGTGTGTGTTACTTATGTGTTACTTGTGCATGTTTACTTTATGTTTTGTGGAGATTGATCGAAACGCAATCGTAACTCTATCGCAATGCAATTTAAATCGCAAACGCTAAACGCAAGTTATTTATAGTGATTGTATGTTAGATATAGTATTTGTGTCTTTAATATTAACCTATCGCATCAAAACTCGCTCAACCGCATCGCAATGCTCAGCACGTGAAACGAAACGCCAAAACTCAACCCGCCGGACCACCACGGTCGAATGGCCAAACGATCGAATGGCCATCCGATCGAAGCACCATCCGATCGGTGGCCTATCCAACCCTTGCCCCCCTTTCCCTTTTTGGTAAGCTATAAATACCCCTCCTGTCACATCACTTGATGTGACAGCTCCCTCACTCGACCAGCAGCATTCCAAGCCTTTTTTCTCTTGATTTCTCACGATTCTTGTAAGTTTTCAACCGAAATCTTGTACTTCTATGATCTATACACACATCTTCATCTTTTTCACCTTTTAATCGTAACTTTTAACTGTGAAATCAGTGGATTTGAGGTGTTCTAGGGTGATGTCATCATGGAGTTCTCATGAACTTCAAGTTTTGGCCTCATTCCACCAAGGACAACTCATATCTGAAGAATTTCCACATGATTAAACAATGTTTTCCCATAGATCTACACATATTCATGGTTAAAAGGATTGAAAGATGGTTTTCTAACTTTCTTTCAACTCTTTTACACTCAATGCACTCAAAACCGATAGAATCGGAGCTTGTACAGACCTTCTACTCTTTATTAGTGATGTGTTGGTTCAAGATCTGGTTTCTATCAAAGAGAAAAACGATTTCGGGTTAAACATGAACAACCGTCATGAACCAGTAAACTGATCGGATTTGGTGATTCCTGTTCGATCGGATAACTTGGGTCGTGATGGGGTTTCTGTTGTCTAGCTCATTGTCACGCCGTCTCGACCAAACCGCAAAACCTTCAAAACCTCAACAACTTTCAAGTTTGCAAAAAGATCAGATCGCGGGACGGATCGCCGTCCGATCGGATTTCCATCCGATCGAACCGCAATCCGATTGGATTGCACCTGGATTCACACTTAAACTTCTTCTTCAAACTTTCAAAGATCTGAAAGTCGAACGGATTGCCGTCCGATCGGATAGCCAATCGATCGAACGATCATCCGATCATTTGACTTTTGGAACTTCGACACTTAATCATTTTCATAATTTTCAAAGATCATCAGTAACTAACGGATTGCCATCCGATCGGATTGCTATCCGACCGAGTGACAACCCTACTGTGAACTTGTTCTCACTAAGTGTCCTGCCAATCGGATCGTTATCCGATCGAATGGCCGTCCGATCGACGACCTGAAAGGTAGAGATACTTCTCTGTTTTCAAAATGCTACAACGAAAACTTCAAATCCATCATACACAAACACATCCTTAGCAAACGAATGTCAATCCAATCGAATGGCCATCCGATCGGGTGACCATCCGAACGGATTGACATCCGATCGAATGGCCAACCGATCGGATTACCATCCGACACTTAGTCACTTTTTACCGTTTAACGCGTCGCTAATCGTTTATGCTATCGTTAACTGTTCAGGCTAATCTCTCAGCGCTCCCTTCGATCTAAGAAAGTGTTTATTAACTTAAACGCTATCTGTGAGTATACTCGATCCCTTTTTGCTTTATGCACTTTTGGGTGTTACATACGTTACTTATTCTAAATCACAATCGACACACAACGCAAACACTATTTATACGCTGACCGTTATTGCATGTTATGTGTTATTCGATGAATGCTTGTATGCTATGTTAACACAGTGATTGTTGCCTGACACCTTAGCAACGATAGTACTATAGTTTGGACTCAGCACCTGTCGTGGACAGGGGTTGTTAAGGGCTTTACTTCACGTGTCCCAGTGGTGATATGTGTTGCGCATTCTACAACTCGCAGTCACGTCTGTGCATATTTCTCTGTCGATAACCTACTTGCCTTCACTTTGTCATGTTATATGTTGGTTATGCGTAAACGATTTCGAACTCTATTATTATTATTACCAAACTTGTATGCTCACCTTTACACTATGTGTATTGTTTTAACGTATGTGACAGGTGCTTAGGATGCTTGCTGGCTATTTGATGGAATCGAGCTTAGGAGAGTCTAGGAACCAACGAACAATTTATTTATATTTGAGTTGTCGAAACAGAACTACTTGTCTTTGAATTGTCTGTAATAACTATGCTACTTGTTATGTCATGGTATGGGACGTGATGCTTAAATAATAGGTAAACGTAGTTGTTATGGAAACTCCTGGACAATCTGTTTCGCTCAGTGTCGCGCCCCGATGTTTCCGTCATCGGTTGGGGTGTGACAATGATGCTTTGAACGATTTGTTTTCATCTCACTCCGATGTTTCCGCCATCGGTTGGGGTGTGACATACATAAATTTTACATTCTAATCATGTCCATGATACATTTTGCACAAATTCACCAACTTGCTCATTCAAGGCATTTCAACAAACACTTGGTGGGAAATATTTCGAAGATATCTTGGAGGTTATATTCTATGGCATTAAACATCATAATTCCAACAAAAATCAAGTACGAATTGTAAGGACCTGCAAAAATGTCCAGAAACGACCGGTAAGTAAAAACCCTGACCCCTGAAACCCTAATACTCATGAAAAACCAAGAAAACAAGATTTCTGGATTTCACGCGGGCCGTGTAAAACGTAAGCTTAGGCTTACGCGGGCCGCGTCAACTTAAAGTTGACCGGATAAGCGTTCCAGGCCACGTGTCGCACATGTGGCAGACCTACCGGTGACACGCTAGCCCTACACGTAGACTAGGGGGCCCTCGCGGGCCGCGTAAAACTTGAAAAATTGCTATAAGTAGCCTGTGCATGGGACTTGCTTCTGTGTTCGAAATTTCAGTCTCAAGACATCCATATTCTGCTGAAAACGAGTATTTAGGGGTCACAACGCTGCTACGATACAGGGTATTAACTCGATCACTGCTACGATACAATGTCCGATTGATTGAAACCGATCCGATGGATGTTTAAGTGCTGCCCAAATCAGGGCTATACTTTGTCATTCGTCGTGAGGGTTTTGATTTCGTGAATTTATCGTAAATGTTGTATTAAGTTACTGACCTAGTTCGTGTGCATCGTTGTTTAAATTAGGTTATCAGGCTTATCAGTAGGCTAAACTCTGCCCAACTAAACTTGCAATGTGAGTCATTCTCTTTTTATCAACAATGTTTTACAATACTCAAAGTATTTTCAAAAGTTAAAGTTACAGGGATTATGTCTTGGTTATCTTGAATCACTGGCAAGTGGGGTATTGTGCACATTACTAATTTCTCACGGTTAGGTTCACCAACCTAACAGTGATAATCATCACTACTTGGGTGAAAGGACCCGATAGTGGTATGACCATCGTCACCAGGGTGTGACACGGCGCCAGATAAAAAAAATAAAATAGTAGCCATTGTAATCGCTCTTATGCTGTAATTTATAACTAAGGTGTCGTTTTATATAACTTGAGTGACTCGCCAGTATTTCCCCGCTGTAAAATATTTTAAACATGTTTCAGGTGATTTACTGTGAATCAAGGAAAAAGTGCTACGGAGCACTAACAAGCTTGAAGTGGTGGCTCAATAAAATAAATAAACATGTTTTGTAAAACAAGGGATTTCCTCGTGAAATTTCCTTTACTGTAAATTATGGGGTTTGTCCCAAATCGTGAAATAATATAATTGGGTATTTTCAAGTTTTAAAAGATCCTGTTAAACTTCCGGTGTCAACTCAAATAATAAATACCACGGGTTTCTGTCCCGCGGCTCTTGGACCAGGTAACACCGGGACGGGGGCCGTGACAGAAAAAGGTGGTATCAGAGCCACTGATTTAAGCTAATTAAGTATTTCGAAATACTTTATTTTTCCAATTTGTTATTCTGTGAAAATTCAATTTGATAAATAAAATATTTACCTCAGTTTGTGTGTGTTTCTTCATATATGCTAACAGCATGAATGAGTTGTCTGAAGCTCTTCAGAATCTCACTATCTATTCTGCTAACATGGAAGTTTCCAGGGGGTTTTCCGGTTATTGGGCCGACACTGAGAAACCTATGGAATTCCAAGCCCAACCTCAGGAGAAACCCAAGACGAAAAAGAGAAGAAGACTCGTAGGCTGGAGGCGTATGCGTAGGAAGAAACCAGCGGTACAGAAAGTTATAAAGATTGAGGATCCCAAGGATAAAGGCAAAGGAAAGGAAATCGGGGGAAGTTCAGGGCAAGCCCAGGAAATGCCACCGTGGGAAGAACTGGACCACAAACTGGCAAATAGCGACCTCATCGGACCTGCCGATGAAAACCTCTTCAATTACCCAGTTGAATCACAACTTCCAGTTAATTTGGAACCTGCTATCCCAGATCCTATAGTCAACCCCCGACCATTACCAGGAGAGCTGGAAGAATGGTGGACAACTGGCTGGCAATTTCAGAATCTTTTGAATAACCCTAACACCTTTTTCCCCCAATTTGACCCTGAGCCTGCACTAAACCCACCTATGAGTACAGAAAACTTGGCTGAACTACGCCACTATGGTGAGGAGCTGGTGGACGCAGGAAATAGAATCCGGGAAGTGGGGGAGAGGATATCATGGAAATACGACGAGAGGGAACGTCGTTTCTGAAGTGCCAGCTGATGGGATCGTATGTGGTTGTGTGGTTACGTGTTTAATAATAATAAAATACTAATAAATATTAATAAAAATATAATCAGGTAAAATAACTTAAAATAAAACTTTTGTAATATATTTGGTGTGTACGGATGCATACTAAAATAAATAAAAATATGGAAGTCGCAAAGTCGACAATTTTGGCTATATGTGTTGACATGATTATGTGCGACTATTTTATTGTGTGGTTGTTATTTATTTTATGCTAATAACTTATATATATATATTAATTACCAGATGGAACATGATGTGTGTAAAATGCAACATATAAATTACATCAAATAAGGCATAAAACTAACCATTTTTTAGTACTAATGTTGGAAAAAGTGTGCTTTTGTCTTCCTTTTGTATTTTCAGGGTTAAATGAGCTTAAATGAACAAAAGGAACAAATATACAGCCAAAACCAACATAAATACAAAGAAAGGGAAGAAACGTGGCATGCCCGACCCCTCGACAACATCTCCCAAAGCAAAAAAACAAGAAGAAAGCTGAGCACGGGGTTGTGCCCAGCTGAGCATGGGGCTGTGCCCAGCTCAACACGGGGCGTGCCCAGTGGACACGGGGGCGTGTTCAGGTGTCTGCAGAAAAGACAAAGTTGTAGAAGCTTCTATTCCCGACACGGGGGCGTGCCCAGCTCAACACGGGGCCGTGGTCAACGCTAAGATTCGCAGAATCCAAGCAATTCTTGATAGTACAGATACGCTTCTGCACACGGGGCCGTGCCCAGCTGACACGGGGGTGTGGTCAACTAATGCAGACAAACTGCAATTAATGAAGGAAGAGAAAAGGGTGGACACGGGGCCGTGTCCAGCGGACACGGGGCCGTGTCCAGGCTTCTGTGCAGGCTATAAATAGGGGTGCTTGGTTCATTTCAAAGGCATCCCTTGGCACACCACCTCTCTCACAGTTCACCCACCACCCACCACCATCACAACACCATCATCCACCACTATCATCCATCATCCATCATAGAGTGTGTGAGTCATCTCGGGATCCAAGATTGATCGTAAGAGTTCTTGACAATCAAAGGCCATGTTTGCCTAAGTCTCTTACATCACTTGGTGAAGACAAGTGTTTAGTGTAATACTTTTTATTTTTAATCTTTTTGCACTTTTTATTTGGTTATGTATTAATGACTTTAATAACTAGTTTCTTATGTTGAATGTGATTCTTCCTTATCGTTTGTCCGTGGTGTCTTGGCATTATTTTACTGTCTATATAAAATAAAAGATTTTCACCATTCATATCTCCACGGTCTATATGGAGATATGTTGGCTACCTGGTCGGGGGTTAAGGGAACGGTTTGGTAAGAGTCTTGCCTTGTTCAGTGTATAGATCCTGCAAGGACCTGGGTCAAATTTAGTAGGACCTCCTTCAATACCCACCGGTATTGGATGGCGGGGGTCCAAACTCTTTGATCCCCTCATATGTAAGCTACTATTAATACTTTAACCCGGCTACATAGGACTGTATCCCTGCTGACTCAGACTACTTAGCCGAGGGTAACGTCACCTTCAAAAGAGGGGCCTACCACAATATGCATTAATAACTTAATTAATTATCTTTCAATAATCCGACCCTTTAGGATTGTATCGTTGCTGACTCAAACTACTGGGTTGAGGGTAACATCACCTTCAAAAGAGAGGCCTACTACAATAACTAAGATAATCTCTTAAAAAGTGCAAAAGTGCGGAAAATATCAAAGGTTACTCTAAACACGAATTGGAGCCAAGTGATTCATCTTGTCTATCTGTTTTTATTTTTATTTTATTTTTCAGCATTTTAGTTAGTTTTTATTTTTCTAGCTTAAAAACAATTTTCTAACTTTTTGATTTGATTAGACGTTGAGGATAAACCGGTATTAAAAGCTCTCGTGTCCTTGGACGACCCCGGTATCTTGCCAACACTATACTTCACCCACGATGGGTGCACTTGCCCATATGTGTGTTTGGTGTTAGTAAAATATCGTGTTTTATAAATTTAAAACTTGACTAACATGTAAAAAGGGCTTAAAATATACTTAAATATATATACACACTTGCACACATCAAGTTTTTGGCGTCGTTGTCGGGGACACAAGGATTTTAAGAAAGCTTAAAATCGACGGCCTAATCAGTTTTTCAAAACCTTTTTAAAACACGCGCATTTTTCTGCATTTTAGTTAGATTTTGCAATTACAGTAGCCTGAACAATGGGCCGTGCTCAACGAAACTAGTAACTTTAAATTAAAACGCCCAGATACAGATTCTGTACACGGGGCCGTGTCCACTGAACACAGGGCCGTGTCCAGTGTCACGGCCCCTGACTTGGTTTGACCCAGTTCAGGAGCCGCGGGACAGAAAATCCCGTGGTATTATTTAATTAAGTTTACAGCGGAAGATTTTAACAGGATCTTTTTAAAACTGCAAATGCCCAATTATTTTATTTCATAATTCGGGATAAAACCCCGGTACTTTACAATAAGGTGATTTTACTGGGAAATCTTTATTTTACAAAACATGTTTCCTTATTTATATTGAGCCACTTCCTTAAGCTTGTAGTGCTTCACAGTACTTTTCCTGGATCATAACAGATCACCTGAAACATGTTTGAAAAAGGTTTTGTCAGCGAAAAATACTGGTGAATCATTCTTTTTACTTAAACGACACGTCGTTATAATTTACAGTATTAAGAGCGAGTACAATGTTTCCATATATCAACCAACTACCCTCAGTATTTGTCACTCGACCATCCATTGGTAACCTCATTGTCCAATGGTGTCTGTGACTATGGTCATATCACCCCTTTGCTACCCCGTTGTCCAATGGTGATAGTTATCAAGTAATGTATACAAAACCCCACATACCGGCTGTAATTTGGTGATTACAAAGACTTAATCCCCGTAATTATAACATTGAAAACAAAAAGAGTTTTATAAAGTAATTTGATAAAAAGAGAATGACTCAAATTGCAGATTTAACGGGCAGAGTTTAAGCCTACTGATTAGCCTGCTAACCTAAATTAATAACATGCACACGAACTAGGTCAGTAACTAATACAGCATTTACGTTAACTCACGAGATTAAACCCTCACAATGAATGACAAAGTGCGATACTTAAACATCCATCGAATTCACGATGAATGACAAAGCATAACCCTAATGTGGGCAGCACTTAAACATCCATTGGATAGTTTTAATCGATAGGACATTGAATCGTAGTAGCGATCGAGTTAATACCCGGTATCGTAGCAGCTCCCCACTATTATAATTATAATTTCGACTTCAGAGTAATAGAAATTCGTTTTTTGAAAGTTTTCATCAACACAGAATGAAAGCCCCTGAGCAAGGCTATTTATAGGTGAAATTTAGGGCTCACGCGGCCCGCGTAAACCTTCGGCCATACCTTACACGGCCCGCCTAACCACCTATTCTACGCGTAGGGTTGATTGGTCACGAGTAGACTTGCCAGTTGGTCAACACGGGGATCCGGAATACTTATCCGGTCAACCTAACATTGACGCGGCCCGCGTAAGCTTTCCTTAAGGCTTACGCGGCCCGCCTGAAACCCAAAATTCTTGATTTTCTTGATTTTTATATGGATTAGGGTTTCAGGGGTCCGGGTTTTCACTTACGGGTAAAATTGGGACATTTTTTAGAGTCCTTACATTCTCCCTACCATATTTAAAATCTCGTCCTCGAGATTCATTGAAATAAGTGAGGATACTTTCGCTTCATTTCCGATTCCAGCTCCCATGTGTATTCAGATCCTCTTTTTGAATCCCACTTGACTTTGACTAGAACTAGTCGCTTGTGCTTGAGAAACTTAATTTTTCTGTCTTCTATCTGTAATGGCTTCTCAACAAACTTTAACTTTTCGTTTACCTCTATATCTTGAAGAGCTACTACCAGGGACTCGTCAGATAGACATTTCTTGAGATTGGATACATGAAATACGTCATGTACTCCAGCTAACTCTTCTGGAAGTTGTAAAGATAGGCAACTGGTCCTATTCTTTGGATGACTGGAAATGGTCCAACATATCTTGGACTCAGCTTTCCTTTCTTACCGAACCGTACTACTCCTTTCCAAGGAGAAACTTTTAAAAGTACTCTATCTCCAACTTGGAATTCTAACAGCTTACGTCGATTATCTGCATAGTTTTTCTGACGATCACGAGCAGTCTTTAGTCTTTCCTTGATTTGAGTGATCTTGTCGATGGTTTCTTGCACTATTTCAGGACCTGATAATTGACTTTCTCCTATTTCTGCCCAACAAACCGGAGTTCTACACTTTCTTCCATACAGTGCTTCGAATGGGGCAGCTTCGATGCTTGTATGATAACTATTGTTATAGGAGAATTCAATTAAAGGTAAATGGTCATCCCAGTTTCCACCAAAATCTATCACACATGCTCGGAGCATGTCTTCTAGAGTTTGTATCGTCCTTTCACTTTGCCCATCTGTTTGTGGATGATATGCAGTACTCAGATTTAGTCGAGTTCCCATTGCTTCCTGGAAACTAGTCCAGAAATGGGAAGTAAAACGACTATCTCTATCTGATACAATGGAGAGTGGAACTCCATGTAAGGATACTACTTCATCTACATACAATTTGGCTAATCTTTCCACGCTAAAGGTTTCCTTCATGGGTAGAAAATGAGCTGATTTGGTTAATCGATCCACAATTACCCAAATCGCATCATTACCTTTTCTGGTTTTAGGTAACTTAGTAACAAAGTCCATTGTTATGAGTTCCCATTTCCATACAGGCATTTCTAATTGTTGAAGTAGACCTGAAGGTTTCTGATGTTCTGCCTTAACTTGTGAACAAGTAAGACACTTAGAAACATATCTAGCTATGTCCTTTTACATTCCTATCCACCAGAAATTATTTCTTAAATCTTGGTACATTTTATTGTTACCAGGATGCATGGTATACCTAGATTTATGAGCTTCTTCTAAAATCTTATCTCTTAAATCTCCTTGCTTAGGTACCCAAATTCTTTTCTTATGGAATCTCCAAATTCCATCACTTCCTTGCTCTAATTCCTTTGTTCTTCCTTTTATTCCTTCAGCATCGTCCTTGATTGCTGTTTCTTGGACCTTCTTTAGTTGTTCCACTAAATCTAACTGTAGAATAAATCTAAGAGCACGAATTCATATTTGCTTTTCCTGATATTTACGACTTAAAGCATCTGCAACTACATTTGTCTTTCCTTCGTGATATTGGATATCACAGTCGTAGTCACTTAGGATTTCCATCCATCTTCTTTGTCTCATGTTTAACTCTTTTTGCCCAAATATGTACCTTAAACTTTTATAATCTGTATAGACAGTAAACTTACTTCTGTACAAATAATGTCTCCAAATCTTAAGGGCAAAAATTATGGCTCCTAATTCTAAATCATGAGTCGAATAATTTTCTTCGTGCTTTTTCAATTGTCTTGATGCATACGCAATTACCTTCTTGCGTTGCATTAATACACATCCTAATTCTAGCTTTGAAGCATCACAATATACTTCAAAATCTTCTGCTCCTTCTGGTAAAGCTAAAATTGGAGCATTTGTTAACTTTTGCTTCAAAATCCTAAAGGCTTCTTCTTGTTTAGGTCCCCATTCAAACTTAACTGATTTACAGGTTAGCTTAGTTAATGGTACAGCTATCTTGGAAAAATCCTTAATAAACCGTCTATAATATCCAGCTAATCCTATAAAACTTCTAATTTCCATTGCTGATTGCGGAACCTTCCATTTGGTGATTGCTTCAATCTTAGCAGGATCTACGTAAATGCCTTCGTGATTCACCATGTGTCCTAAGAATTGCACTTCTTGTAGCCAAAATTCACATTTCGAGAATTTAGCATAAAGCTTTTCTTTTCTTAACAAAGTTAAGAGTGCATGCAAGTGTTGACAGTGTTCTTCCTGACTTTTTGAATAAATAAGTATATCATCGATGAAGACAATTACAAACTTATCCAAATACGGTTTACAGATTCTATTCATCATGTCCATGAATGCGACAGGTGCATTTGTTAGTCCGAAGGGCATGACTGTAAACTCGTAATGACCATACCTAGTTCTAAAAGCAGTTTTAGGTATGTCTTCTTCTTTTACCTTTAATTGATGATATCCGGAGCGTAAATCTATCTTAGAAAAATATCTAGCTCCTTGAAGTTGATCGAATAAATCATCAATCCTAGGTAATGGGTATCGATTCTTAATTGTAACCGTATTCAGTTCTCTATAATCAATACACATTCTCATGGAACCGTCCTTTTTCTTTACAAACAACACTGGTGCTCCCCAAGGGGACGAACTAGGTTATATGAATCCTTTACTTAGTAATTCATCTAATTGCTTTTTCAATTCTAGCATTTCGGTGGGTGCTAACCGATAAGGTGCCTTGGCTATCGGTGTAGTTCCAGGAATTAGATGGATTCTAAATTCTACTTCCCTGTCGGGTGGTAACCCCGGGAGTTCTTCTAGGAATACATCTGGGTATTCTGAGACTATAGGAATCTTCTTAAGTTCTTTATTCTTAGTACTAATGATTACTGAAATCATATATACTATTCCTTGCTTTCGTTCATAACTAGCAACTTTCATTACTGAAATAAACTTCATGGGTTTACGTGGCTTATCTCTTGTAATCATAAGTACTTCTCCGGTGGGTGCACGAATTTCTATGGAGTTTTTATCACAAAGGATTCGAACATGGTTGGCTACTAACCAATCCATTCCTAACACAACATCGAACCCAGCTAAATTCATTGGTAATAGGTTTGCATGAAATTTATGACCTGAAAGTTCTATATTTTCTTTTTGCAAAACCTTATTTATGTTAACAGAATTCCCATCTGCCGTTTCGACTGTACAAATCTGCCTAAGGTTGGTTAAAGGTAAATTAAGAGCTTGGCAGAATGAAGTATTGATAAAAACTTTGGTTTGCACCAGAGTCAAATAATACTTTTGCGTACACGTTGTGAACTAAGAACGTACCAGCTATTACATCTGGAATGAGTTCTGCTTCTTGAGTGGTCAGCTGGAATGCTCTGGCATTCTTTTTAGTAGCTCCGTCGGCCGTCTTGGCTTTATTGTCTGCTGGTTTGGCCAATTTAGGACATTCTGTTTTGAAATGCCCAGCTTCTCCACAGTTAAAGCAGATTCTGGTTTTCTTTCTGCAGTCTTCTTCACGATGTCCTACCATTTTGTAAAAGTTGCAGGTTATATTACATCTTCCATAATGTTTCTTTCTGCAATTCCTGCAGAATGGCGGAGTTGAGGATTGCCCTGTTCCTCTTTTCTTGAAGTTGCTATTATTACCCACACGAAATCCTTGGGTAATTTTCTGAGCCAGTTCCTTTTTCTTGTTTTCATCTCTTGTACGTACTAGCTCGTCAGTTAGGGTGTTAGCTAATTCTACCGCATCGTCAATAGTGCGAGGTCTCGCAGCTTTAACGATATTACGGATTTCGCCAATTAATCCCCAAATATAGCGGGAAATGAGCACCGGTTCTGGCGAAGCCAGCGTTGGTACCACTCTAGCATATTCGAAGAATGTCGAAGTATACCCTCGACAGTCTACACCCATCATTCGATGGTTCAGGAACTTATTTGCCATTTGTTTCTTTTCATACTCGGGACAGAATTTTCTTTCCATCAGACTTTTAAATTCTTCCCAATTCATGGCATAGGCCACATTTCTTCCTTTGGCTTGAAGTACCGTATTCCACCATTCTAGCGCTCCTTCTTTAAACAGATGCGATGTGTACATTACTTTGTCTTCTTCGGCACATTTACTTATTGCAATTACTGCCTCGGTTTTCTCTAACCAACGCAGTGCAGCAGTCGCCCCTTCGTTACCTGCAAACTCAGCTGGTTTACAGGCAAGAAACTCCTTGTAAGTGCAACCAGGCGTTGCAACTTTTATTTTCTTAGGGAGCGGGGCCTGCCGTGGATCGTTATTGTTATTAATATGATTACCGCCTCCATTTACACTATTACTGAAGTTATCTTCAGAAGTACGTTTGCTAGGAATAATTTGTTGAGGTTCAACTGGATTTCTAGCAGCAGCAAGTATTGCTGGAATAGCATTAGCTATCCCTTGAGCAACGATATTCTCTATATCTTGCTTAGTCATAAATTGCTCTTCCTGATGTTGCTCAGATTGGTTAACCTCATTAACTGGTTCATTATTAGCGTTTTCCATCTGATAATTAATATATATAATTTATTAGTACAGAATAAATAACAATTATACAAGATAATCATACAATTTTCACAATACACATATAGCCAAAATTATCGATTTCTCGATTCCCATTTTATATATATATATATTATGCATCATTACACACCGTTATCTTACAAAGGTTTTATTGGTAGGTTATTTTACAGACTTATTTTATTATTACTATTACTATTATACAATCATAGATTCACCACCATCCTATCCCTGGGTATTTTAGAAGCGACGTTCCCTCTCGTCGTACTTCCAGGAGATCTGTTCTCCTACCTCCCGAATCCTATTCCCCGCACCTATCAACTCTTCACCAAAATGGCGGAGTTCAGCTAAATTTTCATTGCTCATTGGTGGGTTTGGTATAGGTTCTAGGTCGAACTGAGGGAAAAACGTATAAGGGTTATTAAGTAGGCTTTGAAACTGCCAGTCGTTAGTCCACCATTCGTCCATTTCTCCTAAAGGTTGAGTATGGATCAGAGGGTCTAGAATGGCCGGTTCTAAGTTTATTGGAAGTTGAGTTTCAGCAGGATAAGGGTAAAGGTTGTTATTTATGGGCCTGAGAATATCACAACTTGCCAATATTTGATCCAACTCTTCTTGTAATGGCAATTCGTCAACTTGCTTAGAACTTTCCCCAATTTCCATTTCTACTTGCCTGGAATCTTCCCCAATTGCAATTCCTTTTCCTTTATCTATGGGATTCTCTATTTTGAGAATTCTCCTAGTTGTTGGTTTTCTCTTGCGTACACGTCTCCAACCTACAAATCTTCTCCTTTTCTTGGCTTTTGGTTTCTCTGGAGTTGGAGCATTGAATTCCATAGGTTCTTCTACATCGGGGATGTAACCAGTAAAGTCTTTGGAAACTTCTATTTTTACCGGATAAAGATTGAGACTCTGAAGGGCTTCAGATAACTCATTCATGTTGTTTAGCATATATGCAAAATATATAAAAAAATGCTAAGTTAAAATTTTTTAACAAAATTTTCACAGATAATTTTTCAAATATTATTGCATATCTTGTGGCTAATTTATTACAAAGGACAACTGACAATTAAACATACTAGGGTTTATTGGAAACTTATTTATTTACTAAGTAAAGTTTCTGGCTTGTAGGTGATAAGGGTGCTAATACTGGATCAGGGTATTTTAAAGATTTGCATTTACTGCTACAGTGGCTATCATATAGAGATCTGCCCATTTTTCATCTAACTTGTCTTCCCATGGTGGGTTATTGCCTAATTTATGAATTTCCTGTTTAACTCTCATTTCTTTTGATTGAGATTTCTTTATTTTCTCCTGACTTTTCCTAATAATCAAACTTCTTTTATTAGGAGAAAGTGGTTCCTCATAATGGCCTTTACGGACAAATATGCCCTCCTCAGTATCTACTGAGTATTTTGAGAATTGGGATGAACTTTCCTTTTCTTTTGACGAACTATCTAATTTAAGATAGATGTTTGAAAGCTTTTGCTTACCCATACTGTAATTAACAAATAGTCAGTTAATAAAACACATAATCACAAAATGGTAATCAGTAAAATTAAGTATTTTCTAAATACTTAATTGGCTTAAATCAGTGGCTCTGATACCACCTTTTTCTGTTACGGCCCCCGACTCGGTTTGACCCAGTTCAGGAGCCGCGGGACAGAAAATCTCGTGGTATTATTTAATTGAGTTTACAGCGGAAGATTTTAACAGGATCTTTTTAAAACTGCAAATGCCCAATTATTTTATTTCATAATTCGGGATAAAACCTCGGTACTTTACAATAAGGTGATTTTACTGGGAAATCTTTATTTTACAAAACATGTTTCCTTATTTATATTGAGCCACTTCCTTAAGCTTGTAGTGCTTCACAGTACTTTTCCTAGATCATAACAGATCACCTGAAACATGTTTGAAAAAGGTTTTGTCAGCGAAAAATACTGGTGAATCATTCTTTTTACTAAAACGACACGTCGTTATAATTTACAGTATTAAGAGCGATTACAATGTTTCCATATATCAACCAACTTCCCACAGTATTTGTCACTCGACCATCCATTGGTAACCTCATTGTCCAATGGTGTCTGTGACTATGGTCATATCACCCCTTGGCTACCCCATTGTCCAATGGTGACGGTTATCAAGTAATGTATACAAAACCCCACATACCGGCTGTAATTTGGTGATTACAAAGACTTAATCCCCGTAATTATAACATTGAAAACAAATAGAGTTTTGTAAAGTAATTTGATAAAAAGAGAATGACTCACATTGCAGATTTAACGGGCAGAGTTTAAGCCTACTGATTAGCCTGATAACCTAAATTAATAACATGCACACGAACTAGGTCAGTAACTAATACAGCATTTACGATAACTCACGAGATTAAACCCTCACAACGAATGACAAAGTGCGATACTTAAACATCTATCGAATTCATGATGAATGACAAAGCATAACCCTAATGTGGGCTGCACTTAAACATCCATTGGATAGTTTTAATCGATCGGACATTGAATCGTAGCAGCGATCGAGTTAATACCCGGTATCTTAGCAGCTCCCCACTATTATAATTATAATTTCGACTTCAGAGTAATAGAAATTCGTTTTTTGAAAGTTTTCGTCGACACAGAATGAAAGCCCCTGAGCTAGGCTATTTATAGGTGAAATTTAGGGCTCACGCGGCCCGCGAAAACCTTCGGCCATACCTTACGCGACCCGCTTAACCACCTATTCTACGCGTAGGGTTGATTGGTCACGAGTAGACTTGCCAGCTGGTCAACACGTTGATCCGGAATACTTATCCGGTCAACCTAACATTGACGCGGCCCGCGTAAGCTTTCCTTAAGGCTTACGCGGCCCGCCTGAAACCCAAAATTCTTGATTTTCTTGATTTTTATATGGATTAGGGTTTCAGGGGTCTAGGTTTTCACTTACGGATAAAATTGGGACATTTTTGAGAGTCCTTACATCCAGCCTCTGTTCCCGTTTTTTTTTGTTTTCTGGTCTCGAGACTTTGTTGTGGTCTGCTAAGTGATTCTTATGGATCAATACTCAGGAGGTTACAACTACACCTATGAGGAGGATGATTATAGGGAAAACTATTGCACTAATTGTGGTGGCCCGCACTCAGTACAATATTGTAACTTATTTCAACCATCCACTCCATACACCTACTATGAGGAGCCCAGGTATGAGCCATCAACTTCATACACATCCTATGAAGACCAAATGTATGAACCCTCTCCCTCATACTCATATTTTGATGAACCAAGGTATGAGCCTTCATACTCATACTTTTTGGAACCAAGGTATGAGCCTCCACCTTCATATACTTATTATGAGGAACCATGGCGTGAACAACCCACCTCATATGAGTATTATGAAGAACAAGATTACGACCCTTATCCATCATATACTTACAATGAAGAACAATGATGTGAACCATCTACTTCACATGGGTATTATGAGGAACAAAGGATCGAACATCCAGATTCAAGCTTTGAAAATCCCGATCCTTACTCTATCGCCGACGTAACCGATAGGATATTAGAACACCTTAAAACTATCGAGCGCTACATAAAAGAATCCCACGCAAGGGAAGAGGAGTCCCGCGCAAGAGAAGAATTAAATAAAAAAGAGATAGTTGAAAGTGTAAAAATAGAAGAACAAATAAGTGAAAAACCGACACATGAGTTAGACAACGAAAAAGGTGAGTCCGTTAACGTTAAATTTTAAGAAGAGTCTAATTTTGAAGAAATTAATCTCTTGTCACCTTCTTTTGAAAATCATTGTTTAGTTCCCACTCATGCTAAGTTTTTAAAAGAGTTAAACACTAACACTAAAATTGACGAAACGGTAAGCGTTAAGTTAACTAATGATCAAACTTCGCTAATAAAAGAAGATCCATTTGAAATCAACATTACACCGGTTCCATGTTTTTTTCAAAATTCATTTATTAGTAATGTCACAATTGATAAAGATCTTTGTGTTAACATAATGCCCAACTACATTTTCGAAAAATTAAGTATTAGTGATTTTTCTCCACGTCAAATACCCATTTTTCTATCCAATCGGAAAGTAATAAAGTCACTCGGTGTAGTTGAGGATGTCTTGGTTCAAACAAATCAAATGGTAATCCCAACCGACTTTGTCATCCTCGATGACGCTCCTCTAGTGTTGGCACAATCCTTTGTTAAAACCCACGAAGCTTTGAAAAATCGGAAGCACAACAATCTACCCATTCAATTAGGGGCATTCAAAAAAAGTGTCGACCTTGAGCGATCAATGAAATATCCATTCGGCAATGACGACCCCCTAATTGAAGATGAGCCCGAACCACCCGATAAGGTGGGTCTAGCCAAGGACCCTTATAAACGTGGCGCACCACGGAGGCATTTCGCGGAACTATCCTTAGTTTTAGATTAGTTTAACTTTTATGTTTTCTAGTTTAGTTTTAATTTTCAGGAATAAAGCACACTCGAAATGGTGGAGGTTACTAAGGGAAACTTGAACCCACACCCCATGCACAAAAACAGTGCATCTCGATAATTTTTCTTCATTACAGCAAGATCAGCACGGGGTCGTGACACACCCCATGCCCGAGGTTCTGCAGAAAATGCCCAGTTTAGGTAACTGGACACGGGGCCGTGCTCACTGAACACGCCCCCGTGCCCAGTCTTCTGTTTAAATTTGATACTGGCAGTCTGACCACGGGGCCGTGCTCAGCCAACACACCTCGTGTTCAGCTACCCAGTAACATAAAATCTTGTTTTTAACCCCATTTTACACATTTTAATCAACCGAAAAACTTATTTTTTGGGACACATTGAGGACAATGTGTAATTTAAGTGTGGGAGGATGCTAAAACCTTGAATCTTGCAAGTCCTAAAAACAAGCTTTACACAAAAACTCTATTGGAACCGCTAATCACCCCAAATTTCATTTTTTTTACTTGTCTTGGTTTAATTTGGGAATAACAAGTTCTAAAAAGGTTATATTTTTACAAATTTACAACCGATCGCGTCGTGATAAAAAGAACCAACATAAGAAAATTATGAAACGGCATGACAAATCTAGTTAAAATTTGATTATATATACTTGATCACATTAAGAACCCATTCCCACAAAAAGTGAGTTTTGAGCCTTTATTGAGCATACAAATACATATCTTTAAAGCAAATGCTCATTTTTCGTTTCTTGTGTGAATAGCCGCTTGGTTTCTTACAACTCTAGAACTTGCTACGACGATACATTCCCGGTCCTTACCAACTTGAACCCAAGTAAGTAAATGATGGAGGCATTATGACTAACCCTTTTTCTTTCAACACCATTATTTTTTCTTTTTTTTTTACCACCTACCCAAAATCCCCCAAGTTAACCCCTTTGAGCCTAAACCTTTTCATTTCTTAACCCAAAACAAACACCCTTTTACCCACCAAAACCCTTTTTCATTTTAAACCCTTTATTTTAGTAACAAAGCTCGGTTTTCTTGTGACTTCTTTTATCAAAAAAAATGAAGAAAAAAAAAAGAAAAGAAAAGAGAAAAAATGAAGTTAGAAATAAACAAACAAAGCTCATCAAAAGAAGGCTTGTTTAAATAAATGCTTCATTAAAATAAAAAGTCACAAAAAACAAAATGTTTTACGGAAACCGACGCTTTTTACGCCTTTCGCCATTTTCTACTAACCACTAACCCAACCACCTACCTTTAACCCAAACCTAACCCTTCCCCAAAGTCCTCTTGATACTTACAAAGGTGTATAGTTAAAAAGGAGGAGGATTGATTACTTGGCAAGCATATGGTAGAAATAAGTTCCATGCCGGTTTCGAGTGTTTCACAAAAATACATCTTCGGCAAAGCATATGGGCAGGAAACCACTTGAGCTCCAGGTTGGGGAGCGGGTACTACTCAAAGTTTCACCCTGGAAGGGTGTGGTTCGTTTTGGTAAACGCGGTAAACTTAACCCACGATACGTTGGACCTTTCGAGGTCATTGAGAAAATAGGCAGGGTGGCCTACAGACTAAACTTACCAGCGGAACTCGGTGCAGTTCACAACGTTTTCCACGTGTCGAATCTGAAGAAGTGTCCATCAGATGAGACCCACGTAGTTCCTTTGAAGGAACTCACGATCGACGAGCAGTTACGATTCGTCGAGGAACCAGTCGAGATCACGGACCGGGATGTTAAGGTCCTCAAGAGCACTAGGATACCTCTCGTTCGAGTTCGTTGGAACTCACGTCGCGGCCCAGAGTTCACCTGGGAGCGCGAAGATCAGATGAAACAAAAGTATCCCCAACTGTTCGCAAACAGTACACCCACTACTGAGGCCGAAGCTACGGAATTTCGGGACGAAATTCCAGATCAACGGGGGGTGGATGTGACACCCCAGGAAAACCAGGGAAACCATACAACTTAACTAGCTTCCTCAGTGAGTGCTTACCAAATTTCGGGACGAAATTTCTTTCAACTTGGGGATGATGTGACAACTCGAAATTTAGAACCTTCATGTATGCTTAAAAGTGTGGCTAGATAACTTATGTGATTAATGACAAATGAACCTTTACGTGATTATGTGTTATTCGTGTGTATGCTTATGTGTATGTATGCGATGTATGTATATAGGAACCGAGATAACACGAACCCGACTCGAGACCATGTGGTCTCGAGTGAACTAGTATAACATACGGGCCGGTTGGGCCGCACACACATACACACCTAGCCTAACCAAGAGCCCACTAGGGTATATTGCTTGGAGCGGATATATATACACTTGATAGATGGCCATGTTACCATTTTGAACAACATTCATACTCTCCTCTACACACATACTCTCCACCCTCACACTAAAACCCTAAACCACAACACTACTCTCCTTCATCTCGGATCCAACCAACCGGCCACCAAAGGGATTCTCGGGTTTTGCTTATTCACACCAAACAAAGCTTCATCTTTCACCACCTCACAACCGGTTAGTGTTTATGATGTTTGTTAGTGATTTTATGATGTATGTTGTGTTTCGGTTTGAAGATAATGTGTGATATTCGGTTGATAATGATGTGTGATGAAAAATTATGTGATAATATGCCTACTTGCTAAGTGTTATACATGAGAAATACACCCCTTTTGAGTAATCGGTTCATAAATGTTTCATGTAGTATGTTTATAGTCGGTTAAAGATGATAGGTTAATGTATTGGTTATGTTGGAGTGAGTAATGTATGCTTGACTATGATTGAATGTTGAATGGTAAATGTCTTGCTTAATATCTAGTCTAGGTGTTATGGTGCTTGACCGAAAATACAAGAGCTATGAACACATGTTGAATATGAATATTTGAATATGTGTTGAATATGGTTGGAATGTGATATGAACATGACTTTAATATGTGAAGAACATGATGAATGTATGAAGAACTTGATGAATATGATATGAACATGGTTGAATACTTTGAAATTGATATGTTTGATCCATTTTTAGTAAATTGCTAGACAAGGAACATGTTTAAGGAATTTGGTTGGTTAGTACAAACTGTTACATGAAATCAGAATAGTACACTGTTCCGAATCAGTAGTTGTCCAACCGAAACCATTGGTTGCGACTCGAAACCATGCATGATGAGTCGAAACCGCCCAGTTGCGACACCGGTTGCGAGTCGCAAACACCTGGTTGCGACTCGAAACCACACCTGATCAGCACACCAGCCTTGTGACTCGAAACCACGGTTGCGAGTCCGGTTGCGACTCGTAACCAAATCAGCATGGACCGAAACCACGATTGCGACTCAGGTTGCGAGTCGCAAACGTCTGGTTGCGACTCAAGACTATACACACTGTTTGGGCTTTCACCTTGTTTCGGACTTAACTGTTTGGGCCGGACTCTTGGGCCCAATGCACAGACCTTATGTTACTGTTGAACGTGAATCTGCCATGATTAAACATGTATGCCATGAACGTTACTTGAGTACATTATGCTAGAAACATACGTGCACTACTTGAATGCGAACCTGATTGTACGATACAACTATGATAGGACGTGAGTAGCCTCAACGTTGCTTGTTTGACTTTTCTGTGTTTTCTACCGAGCAAACCAAGGTGAGTTCACACCCTCTACAAAGCATGGGATTCCCAGGGGTCGGGAATTGGGGTTAAGGAACTGGGTTCCTCGTCCTCCTTGGGTAGGACAGCAAAGGTTCAGGAATGTAATTCCTCGTCCTCACGGACAGATAACTCGTACTAGACCAAAACTCTATCACGAAGTCCCTCATTTTTATATCGACTTAATCGCCGGGCCAATGGCGAGCGGGTCATTAGTTAGATAGCGCTATTTAGGTCTGACAAACCTCACACCGTGCCGCAGAGGACGGGCGTGAACTAATGGATCTGGGGCACGTCAATGATGATAGACATTGACAGTTTCAGGGCACTTAAACATGACTACAGTCAGCAGTCGATATGGTAACGAGTCTAGTGTATACATGGGGTAGCCCCCACGACCGAAATGCCAGATAACTAACACGGGGTAGCCCCCACGGCAGGATTGCCAGAGTAATCGGGAATAAACAAGTCACGTTTTTAACTATGGGGTAACCCCCACGGCAGGATGCCAGCTAAAGGAAACTGTTTTCGAAACAACTTAAAACGAACACCCAACCGTGAACTCACTCAACTAGTTGTTGACTCGTTACTACATGCTTTGCAGGTCCTTAGGTTCTTAAGCTGGAGCTTGCATGGAGGAGGATCGTTGTGGGACATGGACGACCGTGTGCCATGTTAAACTATGAAACAATTAAACTTATGTTTTGATTTAAGACTTATGCTTCCGCTTGCAACTTAACTATGTTTTGTTTGAACACCAATTGTATTGGGTGGATTTTTATAACTATTCATATGCTTGTTCAATATGATTGGTGGCTGGATCCTGGTCAGTCACGCCTCCAAGCGGTAGTACTCCGCAGGTGGATTTTGGGGGTGTGACAGATTGGTATCAGAGCCATTGGTTATAGAGAACTTGGTTTTAATAAAAAGGGGGGAACGTTTTTGTTAAAACCAGACTATAACCTGTACAGTGCTCAACGGTCCACAACGATGCTTCACTCCACATGCAAGGCTCGACGTTCTAGGTAATATGATCTGTGTATATATTGCCTACTTGTTAGTTACATAGTACATTGCTTATGGTATGCTTGGTTGGTATAACTACTGTTGCTTGAACACATGCGTGCTTACTCTATCCTATCGTTGCACTTTCGCGAACCTCTCTCACTCACGTTCTTCTTGGTATGAAGATCATGTCTGGACGCGTTAACATGACACAAGCCCAGTTGACGGCTCTGATCAACGAACGAGTTGCCGCAGCACTTGCAGCTGCACACGCAGGAGGTATATCCTGCAGTCCGAACTCATTCTAGGGTCTTTAGGATCCTACTCTCGTGAACCAACCTTTGTGTTAAACTCTGTCTTTTCTTTCACCTACGATAGGTCAGCATGTTCAGCCACCCGTGTGCACTTTTAAGACTTTCATGGACTGCTGACCAACTACTTTTAGCGGCACTGAAGGAGCAGTAGGTCTCCTACATTGGTTTGAGAAGCTGGAATCTGTCTTTGAAATGTGCGAATGCCCTGAGGCGCGCAGGGTGAAGTACGCTACTGGTACTCTCGAGGGTTTAGCCCTCACGTGGTGGAACGCTCAAGTTCAGATGCTAGGGTTGGTTGCTGCCAACGCCACCCCATGGGAAACTTTCAAGGAAATGATCAAAGAGGAATACTGCAGTCGTGATGAGATTCACAAACTCGAGGTGGAATTCTTCAACCTCAAAATGACGGGGTCCGAAATTGAAGCTTATGTGAAAAGGTCGAACGAACTGGCAATTCTGTGCCCTACTATGGTGGATCCTCCCATCAAACGCATCGAACTGTTTCTTCAGGGCTTAGTGCCGGAAATCCAAAGTCACGTGACTTCAGCGAACCTCGCCACCTATCAGCAAACCGTTCAGTTGGCTCACCGTCTCACGGATCAAGCGGTGGAGCAGAACAAGTTACCAAAACGCATTGGCGCTGCAACTACTACTGGTACCTCTAGTGACAACAAACGGAAGTGGGATGGAACTTCAAGTAAGGGTTCGACTTCTGTTCAGTCCCAGTCTCAGCAGAGAAAGACTGAGGACTACAAGAGCCCTAATCAGCAATCGTCTGGTGGTGGATACAAAGGAAATCATCCCAAATGCAATCGCTGCAGCCTGCACCACAGCGGACCATGCACCAGGGGCAACTGTCATAGGTGCAACAAGCCTGGTCACGCTGCAAAGGATTGTAGGAGCTTATACCCCGCCAATCAGAATCGTCAGCAAGCTCAACAGAACCAACGCCAGCAACAGCAACAGGGTGATAACAAAGGGTGCTTTCAGTGTGGAGCTGAGGGCCACTTCAAGAGAGATTGTCCCCAACTGAACAGGAACCAGAAAAACAACAACAACAATAACAACAATCAGGGGAATGGTAACAATGGGAACAACAACAACAATGGCGCCAGGGGGCGAATGTTTGTGATCGGCCAAGGTGAAGCAAGGAATGACCCCAATGTTGTGGCGGGTAAGTTCCTTCTCGACGACTTTTATGTTTCAGTTTTATTTGATTCGGGTGCCGATACTAGCTACGTGTCACTAGAAGTTAGTCGAATGCTTAAGCGTATTCCAACACCTTTGAACAACAAGCACACAGTAGAGCTAGCAAATGGTAAGAGTTTAGAAGCCACACACGTAGTCAAGGGTTGTAAACTTATTCTCGCTGATCAGACCTTCTCTATCGACCTCATTCCTATTGTCTTGGGTAGTTTCGACGTTGTCATTGGGATGGATTGGTTATCCCAACACCGCGCAGAGATTCTTTGCAATGAGAAAGTTGTCCGTATTCCAGGTCCCGATGGTGAACCTCTCATGATTCATGGCGACAAGAGGAGTGCTGTTGAGAACGTCATTTCTCTCCTTAAGGCCCAAAAGTACTTGCGAAAGGGCCACACTGCCATTTTGGCTCTCATTACTGACACCACGGAGAAAGAGAAGAAGATAGAAGATTTTCCAGTTGTACGCGATTATCCAGAGGTATTTCCTGAGGAATTACCTGGTCTTCCGCCTCATCGCCAAGTCGAGTTTCAGATCGAACTAGCTCCTGGGGCTGCGCCTATAGCCCGTGCACCTTATCGATTGGCTCCATCAGAATTGAAGGAACTCTCCACACAACTACAAGAACTCTTGGATAAGGGTTTTATTCGTCCTAGCTCATCGCCCTGGGGAGCTCCAGTACTATTTGTAAAGAAGAAAGACGGTACTTTCAGAATGTGCATCGACTACCGAGAACTCAACAAGGTGACGGTGAAGAATCGTTACCCTCTACCGCGTATCGACGACTTGTTCGACCAGTTGCAAGGATCGAGCTACTATTCGAAGATCGATTTGAGATCGGGTTATCACCAGCTGAGAGTCCGGGAAGAGGACGTCTCTAAAACAGCTTTCAGAACTCGATACGGGCACTATGAGTTTTTGGTCATGCCTTTTGGGATGACAAACGCACCTGCGGTTTTCATGGACTTGATGAACCGAGTGTGCAAGCCTTACCTGGACAAGTTCGTTATAGTCTTCATCGACGACATCCTGATCTATTCTAAGAGTCGGGAGGAACATGAGCAGCACCTGCGACTTATTCTAGAACTCCTTCGAACAGAACAGCTTTATGCAAAGTTCTCGAAATGCGACTTCTGGCTTCGAGAAGTCCATTTCCTAGGCCACGTGGTGAACAAGGATGGGATCCATGTTGATCCATCCAAGATAGACTCGATAAAGAACTGGCCTGCACCTCGTACGCCAAAGGAAATTCGCCAATTCTTGGGTTTGGCAGGATACTACCGGAGATTCATAAAGGATTTTTCTAAGATTGCACAGCCTCTCACCTCGCTAACGCAGAAGGGCGTTGTTTATCGCTGGGGAAACGCACAGGAGTTGGCATTTCAGCACCTAAAGGATAGACTTTGTAGCGCACCTATCCTTTCCTTGCCGGAAGGCACAGACGACTTTGTGGTTTACTGCGACGCATCAATTCAGGGTCTTGGTTGCGTGTTGATGCAACGAGATAAAGTTATAGCCTACGCCTCACGTCAACTCAAGGTTCATGAAAAGAACTACACTACGCACGATTTAGAGCTGGGAGTTGTTGTTTTTGCACTCAAGTTATGGCGGCATTACCTGTATGGTACCAAGTGCGCCATCTACACCGACCACAGGAGCCTCGAGCACATCTTCAAGCAGAAGGAACTGAATATGCGGCAACGACGATGGGTCGAGTTGCTAAGTGACTACGAGTGCGCGATCAGATATCACCCGGGCAAAGCCAATGTTGTGGCTGACGCCCTTAGTCGAAAGGACACTGCGCCTAAGCGCGTGCGAGCTTTACAACTCACGATCCATTCTAGTCTTCCCTCCCAGATACGAGCAGCTCAGATAGAAGCACTGAAACCAGAAAACGTCAGGGCCGAAGCCCTACGCGGATCGAGGCAACGCTTAGAACAGAAGGGAGACGGTGCTTACTACGTAACGGGACGCGTTTGGGTCCCACTTTATGGCAACCTACGAGAGCTTGTGATGGACGAAGCACACAAATCTCGCTACTCAGTGCACCCTGGATCAGATAAAATGTACCACGACATCAAGACTACGTACTGGTGGCCTAGCATGAAGGCCCACATAGCAACCTACGTCAGCGAGTGTTTGACTTACGCGAGAGTCAAGTCGGAATACCAGAAACCATCAGGCCTACTCCAACAGCCAGAGATACCTCAATGGAAATGGGAGCAAATTTCCATGGATTTTGTTACTGGCCTACCTAGATCCCAGCGCGGGAACGATACTATTTGGGTGATCGTGGATCGACTCACAAAATCTGCACACTTCCTGGCCATCAAGGAAACGGATAAGTTCTCCACCCTTGCAGAAATATACATCAAGGAAATCGTTTCGAGGCACGGGGTGCCCACCTCCATTATCTCAGATCGAGATGCACGTTTTACTTCAGAGCTGTGGCAAGCAATGCACAAATCCTTCGGCTCACGACTAGACATGAGCACAGCGTACCATCCTCAGACGGACGGGCAGTCCGAGCGCACTATTCAAACCTTAGAAGACATGCTTCGTGCATGTGTAATCGACTTTGGCAACCGCTGGGAAAAGCATCTGCCACTTGTGGAATTCTCGTACAATAACAGCTACCACACCAGCATTGGAGCTGCTCCGTTTGAGGCATTGTACGGACGTAAGTGCCGGTCTCCTCTTTGCTGGGCAGAGGTGGGAGATAGTCAGATCACTGGTCCAGAATATGTGGTAGATACAACCGAGCAGATCGCTCAGATCCGAAAACGCATGACGGCCGCTCGCGAACGTCAGAAAGTTTACGCCGACATGGGCAGGAAACCACTTGAGCTCCAGGTTGGGGAGCGGGTACTACTCAAAGTTTCACCCTGGAAGGGTGTGGTTCGTTTTGGTAAACGCGGTAAACTTAACCCACGATACGTTGGACCTTTCGAGGTCATTGAGAAAATAGGCAGGGTGGCCTACAGACTAAACTTACCAGCGGAACTCGGTGCAGTTCACAACGTTTTCCACGTGTCGAATCTGAAGAAGTGTCCATCAGATGAGACCCACGTAGTTCCTTTGAAGGAACTCACGATCGACGAGCAGTTACGATTCGTCGAGGAACCAGTCGAGATCACGGACCGGGATGTTAAGGTCCTCAAGAGCACTAGGATACCTCTCGTTCGAGTTCGTTGGAACTCACGTCGCGGCCCAGAGTTCACCTGGGAGCGCGAAGATCAGATGAAACAAAAGTATCCCCAACTGTTCGCAAACAGTACACCCACTACTGAGGCCGAAGCTACGGAATTTCGGGACGAAATTCCAGATCAACGGGGGGTGGATGTGACACCCCAGGAAAACCAGGGAAACCATACAACTTAACTAGCTTCCTCAGTGAGTGCTTACCAAATTTCGGGACGAAATTTCTTTCAACTTGGGGATGATGTGACAACTCGAAATTTAGAACCTTCATGTATGCTTAAAAGTGTGGCTAGATAACTTATGTGATTAATGACAAATGAACCTTTACGTGATTATGTGTTATTCGTGTGTATGCTTATGTGTATGTATGCGATGTATGTATATAGGAACCGAGATAACACGAACCCGACTCGAGACCATGTGGTCTCGAGTGAACTAGTATAACATACGGGCCGGTTGGGCCGCACACACATACACACCTAGCCTAACCAAGAGCCCACTAGGGTATATTGCTTGGAGCGGATATATATACACTTGATAGATGGCCATGTTACCATTTTGAACAACATTCATACTCTCCTCTACACACATACTCTCCACCCTCACACTAAAACCCTAAACCACAACACTACTCTCCTTCATCTCGGATCCAACCAACCGGCCACCAAAGGGATTCTCGGGTTTTGCTTATTCACACCAAACAAAGCTTCATCTTTCACCACCTCACAACCGGTTAGTGTTTATGATGTTTGTTAGTGATTTTATGATGTATGTTGTGTTTCGGTTTGAAGATAATGTGTGATATTCGGTTGATAATGATGTGTGATGAAAAATTATGTGATAATATGCCTACTTGCTAAGTGTTATACATGAGAAATACACCCCTTTTGAGTAATCGGTTCATAAATGTTTCATGTAGTATGTTTATAGTCGGTTAAAGATGATAGGTTAATGTATTGGTTATGTTGGAGTGAGTAATGTATGCTTGACTATGATTGAATGTTGAATGGTAAATGTCTTGCTTAATATCTAGTCTAGGTGTTATGGTGCTTGACCGAAAATACAAGAGCTATGAACACATGTTGAATATGAATATTTGAATATGTGTTGAATATGGTTGGAATGTGATATGAACATGACTTTAATATGTGAAGAACATGATGAATGTATGAAGAACTTGATGAATATGATATGAACATGGTTGAATACTTTGAAATTGATATGTTTGATCCATTTTTAGTAAATTGCTAGACAAGGAACATGTTTAAGGAATTTGGTTGGTTAGTACAAACTGTTACATGAAATCAGAATAGTACACTGTTCCGAATCAGTAGTTGTCCAACCGAAACCATTGGTTGCGACTCGAAACCATGCATGATGAGTCGAAACCGCCCAGTTGCGACACCGGTTGCGAGTCGCAAACACCTGGTTGCGACTCGAAACCACACCTGATCAGCACACCAGCCTTGTGACTCGAAACCACGGTTGCGAGTCCGGTTGCGACTCGTAACCAAATCAGCACGGACCGAAACCACGATTGCGACTCAGGTTGCGAGTCGCAAACGTCTGGTTGCGACTCAAGACTATACACACTGTTTGGGCTTTCACCTTGTTTCGGACTTAACTGTTTGGGCCGGACTCTTGGGCCCAATGCACAGACCTTATGTTACTGTTGAACGTGAATCTGCCATGATTAAACATGTATGCCATGAACGTTACTTGAGTACATTATGCTAGAAACATACGTGCACTACTTGAATGCGAACCTGATTGTACGATACAACTATGATAGGACGTGAGTAGCCTCAACGTTGCTTGTTTGACTTTTCTGTGTTTTCTACCGAGCAAACCAAGGTGAGTTCACACCCTCTACAAAGCATGGGATTCCCAGGGGTCGGGAATTGGGGTTAAGGAACTGGGTTCCTCGTCCTCCTTGGGTAGGACAGCAAAGGTTCAGGAATGTAATTCCTCGTCCTCACGGACAGATAACTCGTACTAGACCAAAACTCTATCACGAAGTCCCTCATTTTTATATCGACTTAATCGCCGGGCCAATGGCGAGCGGGTCATTAGTTAGATAGCGCTATTTAGGTCTGACAAACCTCACACCGTGCCGCAGAGGACGGGCGTGAACTAATGGATCTGGGGCACGTCAATGATGATAGACATTGACAGTTTCAGGGCACTTAAACATGACTACAGTCAGCAGTCGATATGGTAACGAGTCTAGTGTATACATGGGGTAGCCCCCACGGCCGAAATGCCAGATAACTAACACGGGGTAGCCCCCACGGCAGGATTGCCAGAGTAATCGGGAATAAACAAGTCACGTTTTTAACTATGGGGTAACCCCCACGGCAGGATGCCAGCTAAAGGAAACTGTTTTCGAAACAACTTAAAACGAACACCCAACCGTGAACTCACTCAACTAGTTGTTGACTCGTTACTACATGCTTTGCAGGTCCTTAGGTTCTTAAGCTGGAGCTTGCATGGAGGAGGATCGTTGTGGGACATGGACGACCGTGTGCCATGTTAAACTATGAAACAATTAAACTTATGTTTTGATTTAAGACTTATGCTTCCGCTTGCAACTTAACTATGTTTTGTTTGAACACCAATTGTATTGGGTGGATTTTTATAACTATTCATATGCTTGTTCAATATGATTGGTGGCTGGATCCTGGTCAGTCACGCCTCCAAGCGGTAGTACTCCGCAGGTGGATTTTGGGGGTGTGACAAGATTCAAGTGTGGGGGTATTTGATGTGTGTAAAATGCAACATATAAATTACATCAAATAAGGCATAAAACTAACCCTTTTTTAGTACTAATGTTGGAAAAAGTGTGCTTTTGTCTTCCTTTTGTATTTTCAGGGTTAAATGAGCTTAAATGAACAAAAGGAACAAATATACAGCCAAAACCAACATAAATACAAAGAAAGGGAAGAAACGTGGCATGCCCGACCCTTCGACAACATCTCCCAAAGCAAAAAACAAGAAGAAAGCTGAGCATGGGGTTGTGCCCAGCTCAACACGGGGCGTGCCCAGCGGACACGGGGCATGCCCAGCGGACACGGCCCCGTGCCCAGCGGACACAGGGGCGTGTTCAGGGGTCTGCAGAAAAGACAAAGTTGTAGAAGCTTCTATTCCCGACACGGGGGCGTGCCCAGCTCAACACGGGGCCGTGGTCAACGCTAAGATTCACAGAATCCAAGCAAATCTTGATAGTACAGATATGCTTCTGCACACGGGGCCGTGCCCAGCGGACACGGGGGCGTGGTCAACTAATGCAGACAAACTGCAATTAATGAAGGAAGAGAAAAGGGTGGACACGGGGCCGTGTCCAGCGGACACGAGGCCGTGTCCAGGCTTCTGTGCAGGCTATAAATAGGGGTGCTTGGTTCACTTTAAAGGCATCCCTTGGCACACCACCTCTCTCACACTTCACCCACCACCCACCACCATCACAACACCATCATCCACCACCATCATCCATCGTCCATCATAGAGTGTGTGAGTCGTCTCGGGATCCAAGATTGATCGTAAGAGTTCTTGACAATCAAAGGCCATGTTTGCCTAAGTCTCTTACATCACTTGGTGAGGACAAGTGCCTAGTGTAATACTTTTTATTTTTAATCTTTTCGCACTTTTTATTTGGTTATGTATTAATGACTTTAATAACTAGTTTCTTATGTTGAAGGTGATTCTTCATTATCGTTTGTCCGTGGTGTCTTGGCATTATTTTACTGTATATATAAAATAAAAGATTTTCACCATTCATATCTCCACGGTCTATATGGAGATATGTTGGCTACCTGGTCGGGGGTTAAGGAAACGGTTTGGTAAGAGTCTTGCCTTGTTCAGTGTATAGATCCTGCAAGGACCTGGGTCAAATTTAGTAGGACCTCCTTCAATACCCACCGGTCGCACACGTGGCAGACCTACCGGTGACACGCTAGCCCTACACGTAGACTAGGGTGTAACGCTCCGCGTTTCCATAACTTTCCTAATTTAGAAATCGAGACTTAAAAATCTATTTTTAGAAGCTTGCCTCTTTAAAAAATTATAATCCATTATATCGTCGATTGTTCTCCGGCCACGTCCACTCTCCTTCCCTCCCTCTCTTCAGCCAGCAACCGACGATAACTTTCATCTCCATCACCCACCCCCTTCTCTCATCGTTCTCCGGTGGCGGAGCCACCGGTAGCGGCGGCGACGGCAGCGCCGCTGTGAGCGGCGGCGGGTGTCTACGGCAGTCGTAGTGGTGGTGGTTCGTGTTGCAGGTTCAGTTGGTTCAACTTCTGGTCTCGGGTTCGAGTTTCGGTCAACGTCAGTCTCGTTCAAGTCTCGGTTCAGACTCGGGACTCGGTTCAGATTCGCGTTCGAATTCGGTTTGGAAAACCATCTTATTCGTTCTTTTTTTGGATTTCTCCATCTTCACTCGTGCGTTATTCAAGACATCCTCAAACGCAACCAATGATTTGGATGATGCAAGGAATCTTGTTGGATTGCCTAGAAACGCATTCAGACTCTAATACTTGTTGTACTGTACTTTATTTTCAAACATGTTGTATTTTGTTTCCAATACTTCTAATAATTAATTAGCAATGAAATGAAATTTAATTATTTGAATACTTATTGTGCATTATTTATTTTAATCTTGTGGTATTCTAGTTCAAACCATGTAAAATGTGATCATTAAATACTTGACACAAAATAGCGTTATGAAGTCTCTTACAATCTCGTTTTCGTCTCACTCCGATGTTTTCGCCATCGGTTGGGGTGGACAGATTGGTATCAGAGTCATAACTATAGGGAATTAGGTAGAATTGCCATGTTTGACCTAGTCTATAGTCTAAGTACCAAAACTCGACCATTTCAAATTCTTGCTTGATATGTAGTTCTTCCTATTTGCTTCTACCTCCCCTTTTGTCTAAATAAACGATGCGTCTTTTCTAAGACATTTCACACAATACATACTTGAAGATATCCTTATTCCACAATCGAAGCGACTCACTAGAACAGGGGTGATTCCCGCCTTTGGTGACGAATTTCAATCCACCTTACATGTTATTTTGTATGAAATTTCACCATCAAGTCAGGAGTGATATCCATGTATTGATGGGAATTTTTCATTTCATATTCTAGTGGATCCTTACTGACGACTCGAGATTTTATCTTGTTCGTTCAATAAACCACATTTCGGGGACGAAATTGTCAAGATAGGATTGATATCCACACCTTGATGACTGGTCCCGCACCTACGATTTTCAATCTCGCCAAAGTTTCGTATTTTCAATCAAATTAGGGATATGTACTAACTGGAAGGGTAAAATACCGTTAATCGCCTGGCGACGAGAGTATTATACTTATTAGGCCAAAGCATGTCTCCCTAATTCGGAAGGACTTGCGATTCACTTTGGAATAGTCGAAGTTTCTAAACCCGAAGCACTCCAATACTTATCAAGCCTCACTTTTATATTAACTTAACTTTTATGCGATTTAATACTTGTTACCTAATCATCATTTTAATACACGCCTACTAATACGTTATGCTTGATTCGGGATTACTGGACATTCTTTATGTGATAAACTGGTCATTAACTTCGGATAAAGCCACACCTTGACATATGTAGTGCTTGTGAAGCACTATAGGAGTAGCGCACCGCCGCATGGATTTGTGGTAATGTCAAGACATTCATTCATACATTACGGATCTTTTCATAGCAACGAAATGATGACATGTGCTATGATTAGATGACGCTTTATACATTACGGATCTTTTCATAGCAACGAAATGATGACATGTGCTATGATTAGATGACGCTTTATACATTACGGATCTTTTCATGGCACCTAAATGATGACATGTGCCATGATTAGATGACACTTGCGTTAAACGTTGGGTTGACATTTTATCATTAACTTTGATAAAGCCGCACCTTAACATATATAGCGCTTGTGTAGCGCTATAGGAGTAACGCCCGCCGCATGGACTTGCGGTCATGTTAAGTCATTCATACATTCATACATACGTATATACTTGCGGACACGATGGTTTGACCAGGGAGATCACATGCCAGTAATGCGTTAATCTAGTTAACTAAAATATCTCATGTGGACTATTCAAAGAATTTAATCATACTCATACATATACTCATACTTATAACCTCTCTCATACTTAAATACCAATCATGCTTACATACGACATTCCTATACGTACTTATTCTTATTTTCAAAATTTATGTATACCCTAATTCATACGCAACTAGTACAAGCTATGTGGATCATGCGACAATCAGTATAATCGCGAGTGCACACGGGATTATAGTGATAGGAGCATGAGAATCATGGAGTGTACTACTGTGTATGATAAGACACGAAACGTAACATGACACCGAATACGCGACCGACGTAACATGGTTAAAACATGGTGGATACGCCGTTGGTACTTCCTATATATAAGTGTTTTCACTATGTTGCCAAGTTTTCGTAAAAGTGCCATGAGAAATTCAGTATTTTGTAGACCTTTTTGGACCTGATTCAAACTTTAAACAACTCACAAACGCATTATATCCGATTATCCCCGACGAGAATTCATTCTTAGCACGCCACTTTCGTCTACCCGTTACTTATGCTATTTTTATACTCCTAATTGTTTATTAGATCAAACGTCGACATTTATACCTCAATTATTCTCCGTTGTCTCAAACTCCAAAGCCTCAATTTTAAACAATCCTCTTTGGCTTGCCAAAAACCCTTTCGAGTCTTTCTCTTGAATAAATTTCGGGACGAAATTTCCTAAAGGAGAGAAGACTGTAACGCTCCGCGTTTCCATAACTTTCCTAATTTAGAAATCGAGACTTAAAAATCTATTTTTAGAAGCTTGCCTCTTTCGAAAATTATAATCCATTATATCGTCGGAAATCTTTTATCTTTATTTTAATTCGTTATAAATATGGTTAATTTTTCATTGTTTAATTAATTAAATTAATTAATTTTACAATTTAAAAAGTTTATTTTTTTATAATAAACTAAGTTAGTCTCGTTAAATTTTAAAGTTAGTAAACTAACCTGGTTAGTTTGTTTTATAAAGTTAGTTCCTACTTTAAAAAAAAGAAAACAAGCAGGACATTACGACCAGACCTGCTTCCCACAATTCTCACATGTATGTGAATCATATGCAACATATTAAATGTATATACTTATCTAACATGACTAGGATACATATTCCATTTGGTTAGTTTACGGGTTTTAGAAATTACTTAATGTTTTATTATATATATATATATATATATATATATATATATATATTATAATATGAAAGTTAAAGTTAATACTACAAATATATTTGTTCAATTCCAAAAAAAAAACATAAGTAGCCAAAAAGGTGAAGGGCTTACGGCCAAAATCCCTCCACAGCCGAAGATATGGCACTACCACCATTAGTTTTTTTTGTTCAATGTATCTCCCACCTAAGAGCATTCTCATCCAATCCATCAAATTATACATACATTCCACTAAAAAACAACCCCTATATCAATATATTTTCACTAAAAACAAATACTTTTCTCTCTCTCCTTTTCAATTAAATAATATTATCATTACATTTTTCTCTCTCCTTCACTCACAACCACTTTCAATATATATTAAAAAAATTATACTGGGTGAACAGTGTCCCCCCAAATATACAGATGAACAGTAACATTTTCTCTCTCCTCCACTCACAACCACTTTTTTTACCCTTTACAATATAAAAACTCACCCTCACATGTTTTGATGGATTGGATGAGAATGCTCTTACAATCTTAAATGCCCAACCCACCTTTAACCCTAACTATAAAAAAAAAAAAAAAAAAAACCTCATAATCCCTTCACCCTCATTCCTTCCTAGAAACCCCAGCCGCATGCCAAGCCCCTCTCTAAATTCCGGTGATCGGAGCCGATCTCCGGCGATACCGGCGTCGATTGTTCTCCGGCCACGTCCACTCTCCTTCCCTCCCTCTCTTCAGCCAGCAACCGACGATAACTTTCATCTCCATCACCCACCCCCTTCTCTCATCGTTCTCCGGTGGCGGAGCCACCGGTAGCGGCGGCGACGGCAGCGCCGCTGTGAGCGGCGGCGGGTGTCTACGGCAGTCGTAGTGGTGGTGGTTCGTGTTGCAGGTTCAGTTGGTTCAACTTCTGGTCTCGGGTTCGAGTTTCGGTCAACGTCAGTCTCGTTCAAGTCTCGGTTCAGACTCGGGACTCGGTTCAGATTCGCGTTCGAATTCGGTTCGGAAAACCATCTTATTCGTTCTTTTTTTGGATTTCTCCATCATCACTCGTGCCTAATTCAAGACATCCTCAAACGCAACCAATGATTTGGATGATGCAAGGAATCTTGTAGGATTGCCTAGAAACGCATTCAGACTCTAATACTTGTTGTACTGTACTTTATTTTCAAACATGTTGTATTTTGTTTCCAATACTTGTAATAATTAATTAGCAATGAAATGAAATTTAATTATTTGAATACTTATTGTGCATTATTTATTTTAATCTTGTGGTATTCTAGTTCAAACCATGTAAAATGTAATCATTAAATACTTGACACAAAATAGCATTATGAAGTCTCTTACAATCTCGTTTTCGTCTCACTCCGATGTTTCCGCCATCTGTTGGGGTGTGACATAGGGGGCCCTCGCTGGCCGCGTAAGACCTTGTTAAGGTTTACGCGGGCCGCATAAAACTTGAAAAATTGCTATAAGTAGCCTGTGCATGGGACTTGCTTATGTGTTCGAAATTTCAGTCTCAAAACATCCATATTCTGTTGAAAACGAGTATTTAGGGGTCACGACGCTGCTACGATACAGGGTATTAACTCGATCACAGCTACGATACAATGTCCGATTGATTGAAACCGATCCGATGGATGTTTAAGTGCTGCCCAAATCAGGGCTATACTTTGTCATTCGTCGTGAGGGTTTTGATTGCGTGAATTTATCGTAAATGTTGTATTAAGTTACTGACCTAGTTCGTGTGCATTGTTGTTTAAATTAGGTTATCAGGCTTATCAGTAGGCTAAACTCTGCCCAACTAAACTTGCAATGTGAGTCATTCTCTTTTTATCAACAATGTTTTACAATACTCAAAGTATTTTCAAAAGTTATAGTTACAGGGATTAAGTCTTGGTTATCTTGAATCACTGGCAAGTGGGGTATTGTGCACATTACTAATTTCTCACGGTTAGGTTCACCAACCTAACAGTGATAATCATCACTACTTGGGTGAAAGGACCCGATAGTGGTATGACCATCGTCACCAGGGTGTGACACGACGCCAGATAAAAAAATAAGATAGTAGCCATTGTAATCGCTCTTATGCTGTAATTTATAACTAAGGTATCGTTTTATATAACTTAAGTGACTCGCCAGTTTTTCCCCGCTGATAAAATATTTTAAACATGTTTCAGGTGATTTACTGGGAATCAAGGAAAAAGTGCTACGGAGCACTAACAAGCTTGAAGTGGTGGCTCAATAAAATAAATAAACATGTTTTGTAAAACAAGGTATTTCCTCGTGAAATTTTCTTTACTGTAAATTATGGGGTTTGTCCCAAATCGTGAAATAATATAATTGGGCATTTTCAAGTTTTAAAAGATCCTGTTAAACTTCCGCTGTCAACTCAAATAATAAATACCACGGATTTCTGTCCCGCGGCTTCTGAACCGGGTAACACCGGGACGGGGGCCGTGACACCAATCATCCTTTATCATCATGTTAGCATAAATCCAAATTATTTAGTCTAATATACCAATTCAACTGAAGATGGTTATGGTTAGTTCCCCCATGTTAACACCTACCTCATACCAACACAATTCTCCCTTCAAGTCACTAATTTTCATAAATTCTACATGCATGCAAGTTCAATCAACAATTTCAAACATAATTTCTGCATAAATTCTTAAAGAATTACCAAAATTTCATACAAGAGATCCATAATCAAGATCAAGCAAACACAAACAATCATCTTTGAAGATTCTACAACTCACCTTATGCTTATTAGGTCTAGATGATGAAGAATTCTGAATGATGCAAAAGGTTGGGGCTGCATTTCACTTTCACTTTCAGAAATTTGATCAGTTTTGAAGGTTTCCCCTTACACACACACTCTAAATCCAGAGACATTTGAGTCTTTTCCCACTTTCTTTCTTTTATTAAACTTTGATAAAACGTTCAATGTTAGCCCCAGTTATTTTGTTATTTATTTCTTTTGCTTATAACTTACTTATTTCTTATTAAAAGATAACCCCATTTTAACTAGGTTAAATATCCATAGTTAGTTATTTCATGCAAAATCACCATAATTAACATTATGGTTAAAATTTCAGATCCTGAAACCTACACACATACCGAATAAAGACGTAAAAGAGAGTTAGTCAGACTCGAACCATCGACTACAAACACAAATTATTTGTAGACCCCTCCTTTAAAAAAAACCATCCCTGTAATAATAGTACATTTGTAAAGTCATAAAAGAGAGTTAGTGAGCCTCAAACCATCGACTATAAACGCAAATTATGTGTAGACCCCTCCTTATATGTCGCATGTATTGAATATACTCTTACCTTATGATAGACTAAAAAGGTTACACAATACAACTCATAGATTCTTGTAACCGAAAAAATCTTTGAAATGTCTAGATTACCTTTGGCGATAGAAAAACCACTAATGCACAACGATAGGTATGTATTTTAATAAGCCGTGGAAGCTTATTTTAGTTTCTTTTCCTTATATCTACTTTTGTAAAAAAAACAAGTAAATAAAATTGTTTACGTTATTTTTGCATTTTAGTTCTTTTAATTTATTTTCTTATATTATAAATAAGCTTATTTTTTATTTGATTTTGTTGTTTTTTATACAATAAAATTGTTTAATCTTTTTCTTTTTTCATTTCTTTTTTAACCTTTCTTATATGAAATGCATTTTCTTTGTTGTATAATTTTTTTGCTTTTAATACTTTAGTTTTAGGATTCTTTTTTATTAACGTTACTTTTGTTATTGTAACGCCCCGTTTGTGGTATGCGCATATAATGCATATATGTGCAGACGATCGGAGGACAAAAGTAAAAGTGCACTAATTTTAACGTTATTTTACTAATTTCATGAAAATAATGTTAAAAGAGGGGATGGTTAATCATGCATCATGTGGTGGCGTTGATAGCAGAAAGACAAGGGAGTACATGCACTAATCAGCCCTTGTCTTAATTGCTGCTGAGTGTTATGTGCAAAACTACTATCGAGCCGGGGGTCTCATTGGAAGCAACATCTCTATTCCTAATTTCCTATAGGGTAGAGGTAAGGCTGTCTACATCTTACCCTTCTCAGATTCTATCTTTGGTTTGCTATTGGTGAGATTACTATGTATAAGTATAATGATAACGATGATTACTTTTGTTGTTGTGTATATTTCCATTTAAATTTTGTTAAATATTCACCCAATCCTGCTGTGTATTTTTAGGTTTTCTTTTTCAGTCATTACAGCATATGTCACGAGCCGATACCAATCGACTACGTGATTTATTGGCCCCTAGTTAACATAGAGCAGAGCAGCATCTTCTCCACATATACCCAGTACACACTCTCGTACTCCAATTAATTCAGTATTTATGACACTTTATTGTTTTTAATCCTGACCATATTTATGATATTTTAGTCTTCATCTCCATAATCCCTTTTTCTCCTGGACGGAATTAGGTATGTTCTCTTCAATTAATCTGCCTGTCATTCTTTTAACCCATATGTGTTTTTAATCATTTTATTATTATATAAAAATGCAGCAGATTAATGGAAATGATCAAGGATTCATCTCTTTCTACAATCAAATCCAACTGCGTGAACAAAACCCATTTTGCAATTTCAAAATATCAGAAGAAAAGGTTCAATTGTGTGGCATCTGTTTCTAGTGTCGAACAACAATTGAAGTTGACTGGTGATTCGTTTATTAGACCCCATCTTAGAGAGTTGTCTCCATATCAGCCAATATTGCCCTTTGAGGTACTCTTTTGTTTTAACCCATTTGTAGAAAAATACCAATGTGTTTGTTGTACATGTTGGTAATGTTTCATATGGGGGGTGGTTGTGTTCAATGTTTTCACAACCGGACCGGACGTCGAACCGGTCTTCTTACAGGTTCAATGGTCCGACCAGACGTAAGAACCGGAAGGTATCATAAATATTATAAAAATTAATAGGGTTAAATCAGAAAAAAAATATAAATAAAAAACTGGTCTAACCATTCCAAAAACTGGTTGTGTTTGTTATTATTGGAGGAAGGGTATTTTGGTCAAATGAGTAACAGTTAAAGGTCGCGTAATCCTAGTCTCATGTCCGATTAGAAAAGAAAGTGTGTCTGTTACACCGGGTATGTTATTGGGTTCGTGGGTATCGGATATACCCGTTTATGGTCTTATATGGTTAAAGTTTACCTGTTTAGACTTTGGATGTTCATTCCCAATCTTTTACTAACCTCAAAAGTCAAAAATCAAAAGCCAACTTGAAACATGAAATATTAAACTACATTTCTAACAATTTGGTAATTTTAATGATTTCAAGTTTCTAACGACCTTAACAGAGTAAGAGACTATCTATTATGTTTTTAATGATTCATGATTGTATAATATATTTGGTTTCGATGTGGGTATACAGGTTCGGTAACCGAGCGGATATAACATAATACCATTACCCGTCTCAAACCTGTGAAAGTTTTAAAACTAATTTCATACCCGAATACCTGTGCCAAATATATAGAGTTTTCCCGTCACGTTTGGGTTCGTTCGTTACCTGTAGCAAAACATGCAGTCTCACACTCTGCCATTCTTTTAGAAAAATTTAAGTATTACTTACTCATCAAGTCTTGGTTTAAAAAAGCGCGAGGCGCTCCGAAGCGTTTTGGTTCCAAAAGCTTTAAGCAAAGCTTCAAGTGCGAAGCGAGAGCTTCACGTATACAAAGCGCTCAAATAAAAAAAAAATAAAAAAAATATTGTACACATCAATATGACCTATTCTACTTGTTAATCAATAATAAACACAAAAACATGATTAAAAAACACACTTAACACATAAAAAACATAGTTAAAACATAAATTAACGTTGAAACACACTTAAAACATAAACATAAAAATAGTCTTTAATCTTTAATCGCAGGAGAAGAGGAAGGGAGCGGCTGAATATGTTAAAAGATAGCTAACGTTCTTTTTTTTAGGGTAAAGAAGTAGCGGCCTCATTTAAACCCTATTTAAAGACTATTGGGCCTAAATAAATGACCCAAATGTGACCTGATTGGGCTGAAGCGTCGCCCCAAACCAAGGTCGTTCTGCGCTTAAAGCTCGCCTCAAAACGCTTCACGAGTTGTGACGCCTCAGAGCAAAAAAAGCGACATTCCCAGCGCTTCAGCGCCTCACGCTTTAAGCTCGCTTTTTTAAACCAAGCATCAAGTGAGATTCAGAAGTCAAATTAATGATCATTTACATGTCTAGAATGTTGATCCTGCGTTTCTGAGTGTTTGGGCAACACCCACTTCCCTTTGGAACCACACCATCTTAGAACATAATAAGTTATTTAATGAATCGTTTGATAATTGTTTAGTCAACGTTTGAACTCTTTAAAGCTTTTAATTAACCTACAGTTGTATGGAATCATGCATGGTTGTACAGGTTCTGTCAACTCGTCTTGGTCGGAAGCCTGAAGATATTGTAAAGTTAGATGCAAATGAGAACCCATATGGTCCACCTCCAGAAGTAAACTTTCTTATATATGACCTCTCTATTTTAATAACAACATGACATGTTTGTATATGTTTCAGAAAATGTTTGTCGGTATTTCTTTATGTATATCTTGATAAAAATCTTGTAGGTTTTTGAGGCACTGGGGAACTTGAAATTTCCTTATATTTATCCTGACCCTGAAAGCCGCACATTGCGCGGGGCCCTTGCTAAAGATTCTGGTCTTGAATCTGAATATATTCTTGTAGGGTGTGGGGCTGATGAGCTAATTGATCTCATTATGCGGTAAATCCTACGCTTTCTTACGATCCCAATTTCTAATTATTTATGACTTGCATATTTTTTATAACTTTTTTTTTTCCTCTTAAGTTCTGATTTTTTATGTCACAGGTGTGTACTAGATCCTGGTGACAGTATTGTTGATTGTCCCCCAACCTTTACAATGTATGAATTTGACGCAGCGGTCAATTGTGCACGTGTTATAAAGGGTAGCTATTTACTTCTCTGTTGATTATATATCTGATTTTCTGAATGGAGGTGGGACTTTGACCCATTTTCTGATGAGTGGGTCTATCTGGGTTTTTTTTTTTTTTTTGATATCTCAGACAGGTTAGTTAGGAAAATTAACTAAAAATCCACCGTTGCACCATTTGAAAGGCGTCCTAAATCGCTTTGTTAACTTAATTCGTTGATTGTAATAATATAGTTTGTTTTCGTACCCTATACAGTACCTCGGAAGATGGACTTTAGCTTGGATGTACAAAAGATTACTGAAGTTATTGAGCGTGAGAAACCAAAGATCATTTTTCTAACTTCTCCTAACAATCCAGATGGGAGGTAATCGTTAATTTCTGCTAATATATGTTTTTTATACTCTAATTTAATCTCAAATATTTAAAACTTATTTATGAGCTTCATATAGGAGATTTAGGTGATGTTGCTAATTGTAATATTTTGTGTTTTCATGTATTATTTGACAGTGTGATCAATGATGATGTTTTACTGAAGATACTTGATCTACCAATACTTGTTGTGCTGGATGAAGCCTACATTGAATTTTCGGGACTTGAATCTAAGATGGAATGGGTGAAGAAGCATGAGAATCTTATTGTTCTTCGGACATTTAGTAAAAGAGCAGGTAAATTTTTACAATTTGTACTAATTTTGTTCGTATAACCATGTGTGAATGTGACAGAAAATAATGACCGTAAAGTTTTATTCGTATAACTATGTTTGTGATAAAAACAGGCCTAGCTGGACTACGAGTGGGATATGGAGCGTTTCCGTTGAGTATAATTGAATACCTATGGAGGGCAAAGCAACCGTATAACGTGTCCGTTGCTGCTGAAGTGTCTGCATGTGCAGCATTGCAGAATCCGGGATATTTGGAGGTAAAATAACTCTCAGATTGTTCATATCATCAATCAAAGTATAATTTAGCTTCCTTTTTTATAATTAATTTTCAAATTACAGAAAGTTAAAGTTGCTCTGGTACAAGAAAGAGAGAGGCTTTTTAAGCTTTTGAAACAAGTGCCGTTTCTTAACCCGTATCCAAGCTATTCGAATTTTATTCTTTGTGAGGTTACTGATGGAAAGGATGCTAAGAAGCTAAAGGTACAACTTCTGTTATGCTTCTGGAAATCTATATTGAAGTTAATAAAATAACATATTGACGTGTGTTTGGATATTTACAGGAAGACCTAGCGAAAATGGGTGTGATGATACGCCACTACAGCAACAAAGAACTGAAGGGCTATGTTCGTGTTTCGGTTGGTAAACCTGAACAAACCGATGCTTTGATGGACTGCATTGCTCGTTTATCTTGATTAGAAAGACGGTTTTCGTTGTAAGAAACATGAAGGTTGTTTGTTTGTTGTTTTTGTTTTTGTTTTAGAAACACTAATAATGGGTTTGGAAGATAATCCCTCGTGTAGTGGAATCTTTCAAGACATTAAATGTCACCATTTTTATCCATCTATGTAGTCTTGAGGCTCCATAAGACCATGTATCTGTTTAGCTCAATAATGCTCCCACCATGGGGCGTTTTGCGACACGTGGCAGTTCAGTCAGCATGAGACATTATTGGGCGTTATTGTAAAAAGTGGCGTAGTGGGAATAATACCCAATAACGCCCCTTCCAATTATTAAACAATTTTTTTTTATAGAGAGGAGGTTAAAAAAAAAAAAAGAAACTACTAGTGGACCACTCCCATTGGCCAGTCAACATGTTCTCTTCCAATTTGAGCGTTGTTTTAAAAACGCCAATCCAATTTTTTTTCAAAAATAATGCCCAAAAACGCCCTATGTAATGGGGGGGGGGGGGGGGGGGGGGGGGGGGCTTTTTTTGAAAATAATGCCCAGAGGTTAAAAAAAAAAAAAGAAACTACTAGTGGACCACTCCCATTGGCCAGTCAACATGTTCTCTTCCAATTTGAGCGTTGTTTTAAAAACGCCAATCCAATTTTTTTCAAAAATAATGACCAAAAACGCCCTATGTAATGGGAGGGGGGGAGGGGGGCGCTTTTTTTTAAAACAATGCCCAAATAATGCCCCACTACGGGTGGTCTAAGGCCCTTTGGTGAGAGTTATGCGACAAGTGGCGGAAAAGTGCAAGAGGAAGCTTTATGTGTGGGTTATATCACAAGAGGGTGTAGTGGTAACATCAATACACAATACACAATACCCCATCATTACTCAATTATTAATTTTCTACTTTTTTATAATTAGTCTCTAAATTTATAAAATTAAAAACCATTATAAAAAGTAAAAAAAAAAAAAAAAAAAGCATTTCATTAACTTAAAAATCATTACAAAAAGTAAAAAAAAAACATAACAATAAAATTAAAAGACACTCTAAAACTCAAAGATTATATTTTTTTTCGATTCGCTTCTTTTGTTTTAGCGCCATTTGCAACGCTTTTCCGGTTAGATAGCTGTGCGGTTTCGAGAAGAATTCAAAAGTTTCATGAAGCCGGATTGGTTTTGATTTTAATCGACAAACCCAGATCCGTAGGGGGTGGGTCGAGTGGGAACCGAAGAAATGGGTTGGCTAGGATTGGTCGTTTGGTTTGTGTCTGCACTAGAACGCGGTGGAACAAAACCGTGGTCGTAGGAATACATGGTATACAAAAACTAGACTTTTTTTTTATAAAACAAAGAGAGTGGATGGTAGTGGAGAGTATGGGTTTTTAAAAAGTGAGGTGAAAAAGTTATATTTATATAGAAATTTTAGAGTTAATTACATAGATGAACCCTGTGGTTTATAGCTAGTTTCATCTTTGGATACTAATTTTTTTTAACAGGTTTAGGATTTATGGTTTCAATTTTGTAACACCTTTTGGTACTAACACCAAAATTATCAATATAATGACTAAAATACTATTCCATTCTTTTTAATTTTATCAAGAGTAAACTGCCATTTTGGTCCTTGAGGTTTGGGCAGTTTTGCCACTTTAGTCCAAATCTCAAATCTTTTGTATCTGGGTCCCTGTCCCTGTGGTTTCAGTTTTGTTGTCATTTTGGTCCAAATGGCAAACTTTGTTAGAATTTTCTATTAACCAATCCTTTTTTTGTCTTTTAGTAAATTCAAATGAAGGGTAAAATGGACATTTTAAATGTGATTTTATTTTAAATTAAAGAAAAAACCCAAACATTATCTCCCAATTTATACATCAAGGTTTCTTTATCAACACAGGGCATGTTTGGCTAAGCTTTTTGAAACAACTTATTGGCTTTTTGAAAAGTCATAAGCTCTAAAATGATGTTTGGCAATGAGGGTGTATGTGAGAGGGAAAAGTGACTTTTCCAAAAAGTCACTTCAAACTGACTTTTCCAAAAAGCCAATAAGTCAATAAGTTGTTTCAAAAAGCTTAGCCAAACATGCACACAAACTTTATTATGAGATTCATATAGAAACGTAAATTAAAGGGGGCGCAATCAAGGAGGACAAATGTGTCCTCAGTTCTTATTGCTCATTTCAAATCTAAACTTTTATCTTTCAAGATTTACCATTTGGGCATTTATTCAACTTTTTTTATTGCTCCTCAGTTCTTATTGTTCCTCTCAGATCTGAATCGACTTTTCTTTCAAGATTTACTATTTGCTCATCAGTTCTTGTTGCTCCACTCATATCTGAATCGACACAACCGGAAGATCGTTGAGCGGATAGGGATGGTGACGACGGTAATGAAAGTGTGGTGGTGCTTGATGGTCGTTGGTGTGGGTTTGAGAGAATGAAACATCAACAGTGGTAGTGTTTTGGTAGGGCAACAATGGTGTAGGGGGTTGGAGATGGTGGTCGTTTGGTGGGGTGAGGGTGGTTCAGTGGTGGTGTGGCGTCGGTGGTGCAGGGGGATGGAGATGGTAGTGGTTCTGTGGGTGTAAGTGTGGTTTAGTAGTGGTGTGGCGGTGGTGGTTTGGTAGGGCAGCGGTGGTGCAGGGTGATTGGAGACAGTGATGGTTCGGTAGGGGTAGGGATGTGAGGTGGTGCAGGCTAATGAAGGTTGAAGATGAGGAAACATGGAATTAGGGGCTGGTTTCATTTTTTTGTTTTTAATTTAAAACAAAATCACATTTAAAATGTCCATTTTACCCTTCATTTGAATTTACTAAAAGACAAAAAAAGGATGGTTAACAGAAAATTCTAACAAAGTTTGCCATTTGGACCAAAATGGCAACAAAACTGAAACCACAGGGACCCAGATGCAAAATGTTTGAGATTTGGACTAAAGTGGCAAAACCGCCCAAACCTCAGGTACCAAAATGGCAATTTACTCTTTTATCAATGTAACACCTTTGGGTACTAACACCTAATTTTATTGGCAAATTGGAAAATAATAATCCCATCTTTCTGAAATTGGCCGATAATAAACTCTAGTCAGTTATTAGCCAATAATAATCCGACCTCGTCCAATTTTTTTGTAAAATAGTATGCCGTTAAAATAAGCTTAACGGAGTTAAGTGTTTTTCCGAATTACAAACCGATGTTTTAGGGCTTTTGACCATAACGAGGATACAAGTCAATTGATATAAAACTTATCTCGAAATTGTGTTCGAAATGGCTTGAATTTTGTTAATTGGAAGTTAAACACCCGATTTTCGTGGGTTGGGGGCAGTATTTCGAGGTAAGTTTTACATCATTCGACTCGTATCCTCGTTCTGATCAAAAGCCCTAAAACATCGGTTTGTAATTCGGAAAAACATTTAACTCCGTTAAGCTATTTTAACGGCGGACTATTTTACAAAAAAATTGGACGAGGTCGGATTATTATTGGCTAATAACTGACTTGGTATTATTATCGGCCAATTTCAGAAAGATGAGATTATTATTTTCCAATTTGCCAATTTTATTTAAGTTTAAATCAATTTTACAAAATCTATTTTTTTATTTTCATTTTTTTATTATATCTCTTAATTAACATAAAATATATTTATTTTTTTATTTTTATTTATAAATATAAATTAAAAAAGTCAGAAAACGCCCGCTCCATTTTTATTTATTAATAATATTACCAAATAATACTAGATAAATATCTGACTAATATTATGAATATATAAAAACTCTTTAAAATATAAATTAAATAATGAAACAAATGATATAATAAGTATCTATTAAAATCCACAGCAATCTTGAAAACACAGGAATATAATATATGAAAATTAGTTAAATTAATATATCAAAATATGTAGCATAATCGAGAAAAACTGTTTAAAAATAACTACAACTAATTTAATATATTTTGTAGTAAAATCATAAAAATGTATAATCTAATCTGATTTGTTTGTTACGATCAATTACTTGGCACATTTTGAGAAGTTTTGATTTAACCATGACGTCTCTATTTTATTTGTGTATCTATGTGCTTAGGAAACACTTTAGTTCTGATGAGATACAATCTTTATTATTATTGTTATTGGTTTTATATTATTTAATCCCATATATTTAAAATTACAAAAATTAAAACTAAGTTTTATACATCAAACACGTATAATACACGGATTTTTAACCTAATATCTTAATAATAATTTATTTGCACATTACCAACTATTATTATACCTGTTGAATTTTTAATTATTTAAGATTTTGAGCAACTTCTATTGTGCTAAATTATTTATCATTTCTTAAAAAAAATTATATAAATGTTTACTTATAAAAAAATAAAAAAAATAAATAGATTTTATGTTAATTAAGAGATATAATAAAAAGATGAAAATAAAAAAAATAGATTTTGTAAAATTGATTTAAACTTAAATAAAATTAGGTGTTACATTGATAAAATTAAAAAAAATGGAAGGGTATTTTAGTCATTATATTCATAATTTTGGTGTTAGTACCGAAAGGTGTTACAAAATTGAAACCATAAAACCTAAACCTGTTAAAAAAAAGGTTAGTATCCAAAGGTGAAACTAGCTATAAACCACAGGGTCCATCTGTGTAATTAACTCGAAATTTTATTAAGCAATTTTTAAAAAAAAAATATTATGACCGTTCAACGGTCATGTTTTTTGAAAGAAGCAAAATTTTGTCGAGATATTTTTTTTGCGAAAATCAGGAAACAAGCGCATATGTGCCCCCGTAACGGTGTTGCAAGGCGCCATAGGACGCTATATGGGTGGGTGACGCCACATCAGCTATCACCACTACGGAGGGACTAGCCAAAAGATATCAATTATACATAAAATTATTGTCATTGTGAAAGCGCTTATATACCATTTAGGTGATGTTTGTTTTTTTCTGTAGGAAAAGGTCTGCAGCCAGCGGACCACATCTGCAGGCATCTGTAGGAGAAGAGGTGGACCAAAGGTCTGCAGTCTGCAAGGATAAGAGGGGTTTTTTTTTGCAACAAAAACCCTTCTCTTCTCACACACAAACACACACAGACCTCATATCTTCTCTCTCTCTCTGCCTTCATCTACCACCACCACAACCACCGTCACCACTACACCACAGCCACCACCGTCACCACTACACCACCGCCACCACCGTCACCACTACACCACCGCCACCACCGTCGACCCTTCACCGTCTCTCTCCTTGGTCTCTATCTCTCTCGATCTCCCTGTTTCGTCGCCACGCCACCACATGTGACAACCCTCACCAAACCAGGTATCCGTACGAATTAATTAATATTTAATTACTGCTTAATTACTGTGCTTGCTTACAACTGTGATTAAACTGCCTACTGATTTCTGATACATACATGCTCATGCATCACATTTTATACTGTCACTCTATTATTTATACACAAACATCAGTGACAACCTTGATGCACAAAAAGCACAGTGAGCACACTATACGGGATACCCATTAAACATGCTGACATAACCAGCATCAGGCAGACATTGCCTCTAAGGCCAGTATGAGCCGGGAATAGTTTACTACACTAGTAGTGAGTGTAGGGAGGTGAGGATTGTAGAACTGCGTCACTAGGTGAAGTTTATAGTGACCGGATGTGCCTAAAACGTACTTTAAGTACAAAATTCTGCACTTTAATACAAAACTCTGAATGTTTAAATTAATAATAAAGTGCAAAAACATGGCAGAACGGTCCCGTATATTTTCCTAAGTATCGGGAATAATTTGTGTTGCAAAATATATATAAAAGACCTTTTCAGACGAATTAAACACTTTAACGGGACGTTACCTAACCGGATAACCAGACATTACCCGAGACACTAAATTTTTTGGCAGACACTTTGTTTTATTATTTATGGCTAGTCATGATCCCCGTATGCCATAATACCCACTAAAAATCATCACACCAACATATATTATCTAGTTACTTGAAACTAACTACCATCTTGCAATTTAGTCACAATTTTTGCAACAAGACCCCCCCCCCCCCCCCCCCCAACGATATTAGTTCCCAAGTGGGACCCCACATATCATCTTACCATACCTCATATATCTTGCAAGATTATAATTGAATTATTTATTGGATTGCTTACTTGTTATAGTGAACAAATCATATATAAGTATGGCACATTCTTACAACTTATCATTTCACAAAGATTTCACTCTCAATTCATTTCTCTCTCTCTCTATTCGGTTTACCCCAACCGAATCCACCACCATCACCTTTAAACATCATCATCTTCTTCATTTTACACATCCCATTCAAGCTTTGAAGTGCAACCATGGAAGGTGCCTCTTGAAGGACTCTCAAAGGAGCATTGTTCTAGTCTTTTACGCCATCTTTTCTTCACATTTCTTCACTAGATTTCGTCCCTAGCTAGAGGCTAGTAGTAAGTCCCATTTTACCTTGGTTCATCTTGTTCAAAAATTATGATTTGTAGTATGATGTGTTGTTGTTTAAATCACTAAATAACAAGAATACTAGAAAATGTGAAACATGAGTTATGAACATAATAGCTACACAATGTTTACATGGGAATGAGTCATGAAACGGAATCTTGTTGGTTTGAGGGTTGGTTAAATCATACTTGATGTTAAATCGTTGTTTTCTTGGAAAAACCCGTTGATCGGACACTTGTAACACGATTTAATAACATTTAAATCACGAAACAACATGCTGAGTTACTTTTTCAGCCGTCTTCAACAGTCTGTAAACGGACTTTAATAAACCGAAAAACAGAATTTCTGAAGCCTAAATTGTCTATTTTCGAAAAACGAAGAAAATGGCGCTGGAATCGTATTTTTCTGAGGTCGGTTACTATTTTAAAAGTCTGTTTTCATGACAGCAGCTAAGGCTGAGTTTTACTTCAGTAAAATGGGTCATACGTTTTCAGTCACAACTTGAAATCTAAACCGAACCAGCCCCTGAAATTTTTATCAAAGATGGTCACTGATGTATTTGTGACCCCCCAACTGGAATTTCGACAAACGGACTTACGAGGAATTTTAAACGAATTATTCCGTAGACTGTGATCAGAATGTAACAAATCTGATCACAGTTAGGTAAACGATTTTCTATAAATTACTGATAATGAACTAGACCCCGATATTTTTACACAATAATTTGTGGGTCGATTAGGACGTTCCGCAAAAATTTGGGAATTTTTGGAATAAGTTAAGTATTTTATTTACTCGTCCGAAAACAGTGCAGTTTTTCAGATATTAAAACTGAAACGACAAAGGTAGTGTTTTGCGTGTCAAAACGTAGTGGTTGATTGTTGATGATCATGGGTTGATTTCAAAAAGAAAACGATGTGCGTATTAGCACGGACACTCCCGTTTTTAGGGGAAACTCTGGCGAATTTTTCTGAAAAATACCAAGACTTAGAAAAATTATTTTTCTAACACGTATGTTTAACTTTATTTCTCGGAAGTAAACCTCGCCAAGAGTTTTGACACCAAACTTCAAAGTATCGGAAATGAGACTTAAACATATATATATATATATATATATATATATATCGTCATTACTCTAAGTCACCGAATACATGATACTTGAAAAGTGTGGATACGGGATAGTTACCTAACTATTCTTCGTTTAAGTCAAAATAATTATTACTATTTTGACAAAGCATAACATTAAGAAACGTAACTCAAAACCCTAAATACTAAGCCAAGGCACGGCCCGTTCGTCTAATAGGTATTAGTACGTGTAGGTGTCGTGTTGCAGACCGAGTTTTGAGTTGCTGTTATCGAGGACGCACTACAGTGAGTTCATGTCCCCCTTTTCTCTTAACTGTTTTCAGTTTTCTAAACTGCGGGGGTGAAATACATGTTACTATGATTACGAGTACTTTTACACATGGTATGTTTAGCGTAAGGAGGGTTACTACTTAGATCATGTGAGTGGGTAGGAGGTTGAGTTTATACACCTGGATCAGCCTATGGAGGACCCAGTTGACCCTATTGACCCTGCGTTTGCTGACCCCGCAGATTTCGAGATGGAGTTAGACGACCCGGAGCCTGCTGTGGCCCCCGAGCCGGTAGTTGCTCCAGACCCCGTAGTCGAGCATGACCCTATTCATGCTGATATACCCATTATTGATCCTTTGATTGCTGATGTACCTATCGATGATCATCCTATTGTTGCTTCACTATTGGAGGATGAGCATGCTGTTGATGCTCAGGTTGTTGCCCCTCACATTGCTGATATACCCGCTGAGCCTGATGTTGTTGCTCCTTTTCCTGACCCGGTGCCTCTAGAGCCCGACCATGCACTCTTTGCGGCTCATGTCGACCCTCAGTATGCTGACACCCGGAATGGGTGGATAGAGGCCGATGATGATGTTCCGCCTTTTGTAGTACCAGTTGCCCCAACTTTAGCTCCTTTTGATGCACCCTTGTTGCCCACACACACTGCTGATGCGCATCGCGCGGACCTGCCCATCACATTTCTCCAGGAGATCCCTCCGCCGCGTCTTGGAGAGGGCCCATCTCATCAGCCTTTTGGCCATGCACCTTTTCTGACCGGAGGGGATCAGTTTGCACCGCAGATCCCTCACCATACTGCTGTTCCCCCTGTTCCACCGTTCAATGTACCACCTTTTACTCCATCCAGTGAGCCTTTTCTTTGGACATCACCACTCATCATGCCGCCGACAGATCCATATCATCCCTATTATGTCGGGCCTTCTACTGAGGATGTCCTCGTTTCATTCATGCTGCAGCATGACGCGCTGACGCGTCGTGTCCAGGACTTGGAGCAGCAGATAGCGTATCTGTTGCGTTCTCACCGAGCCATGGAGGAGGATTGGCTCCTCATGCGCCGTTTGTTCTATTCTCATTTTCCCCCTCCTCCACCGCCATCAGCGTAGGGCTATTTTGTACAGCATGGGTGGACTTTTGCTGAGAAGACGGCGATTGCACAGATTGCACAACTTTTGGGAGACTGCATACTGATCCTGACTTTTGTTGTTATGTATATTGGATATGTTGACACTGATTTGATATTTTGGACTGGGGTGATGTAGCCCTTAGTCGTTGATGTTGTATGTTACAGTTATGTACTTGTACACTTTACCCTGTGGTCTCGATTTATGGCAATGCAATCGCGGTATTCTCATCATATGTGATGCTTGATTGATTATTTATATTCTATAACATGGGATGTTGTGTGGTTGATATATTTATAACATGGGATGTTGTGTGATTGATTGTTTATGTTGTATAACATGAGATGTTATGTGTTCGGTTTATTTTAACATGAGATGTTATGTATTACTACTATCGTTATAAAAGTACACTTTACCTACCATGACCTGACTTACGTAAACCATCTTTTAGAAGATGCCACCGAAACGCGATCCACGCATGCCTGCCAACGAGGCAGAACTTCAACAAATCATCGCTGCCGCCATCGCGCAATACGCCGCCTCTCAAGGAGGACCCAGCGGAAGCAGTTCAAACAACAATGGCAATAACAATCCGCCTCATGGTAATACTAAGCCATTAAGGCATACCATGACACAATTGGATATCTCTAGCAAGTTTGCTAATGCCATTTGTATATTGTAACGTATGTGCAGGGTGCACCTACAAGCAGTTCCTAGACTGCAAACCTGTAAACTTTGATGGCACCGGAGGTGCTGTTGCTTTTGTTCGTTGGGCCGAAAAGACAGAATCAGTTCTCCGCATGAGCAAATGCGCTTCAGACCAGCAAGTTACCTACATTTCGGGGCTATTCGTGGACGGAGCCCTGTCATGGTGGAACTTACAAGTTCAAACCCTTGGTGAAGCCGCAGCCTACGCCATGTCATGGAATGAGCTGAAAGAGCTCATGCGCAAAAAGTATTGCTCTCGCGCTGAAATTCAAAAGTTGGAAACCGAGTTTTGGCATCTGAAGATGGAAGGACCGAAAATCGCAGAGTATGTGCAAAGGTTTCACGACCTGTCACATGTGGTACCTTATATGGTCACACCAGAATTCAAGCGGATTGAGCGCTTCATTTGGGGTTTAGCTCCTCAAATCATAAGTATGGTGACCTCTTCAAAACCGGCAACAATCACTGAGGCGATCGATCTAAGCGTAGCTCTTACTGAGGAGGCCATCCTCCTAAACAAGTTTTCTGATGTTGAGCAAAAGAAGAAGGAGACTCACGTAGAGTCGTCCGGGGGGTAACAAAAGAAAATTCTCGAACTTCAAACAAGGCACAAGCGGTGATGGCAGGAAAGGAGAACCAAGCGTGCCAGTCCAAGCTACGACTGGTACTGGAAGGAAAGGAAAGGGATATATGGGTACACATCCTAAGTGCAATGCTTGCCAGCGTCACCACTCAGGCCGGTGTGGTTTAAAAGTATGCGAAGCTTGTGGAAAGACTGGTCACTTGAAGGATTCTTGCTGGGCTAGTGCTGGCCGGGGAGGCCAAGGAGGATTTGGGAATAGAAATAATAATCGTGGTGGTATTGGGAATCGCCCACAGGGGAACAATGGAGGAAACGGGAATCGAGGCAACAATGCGAATCAAGCTGGTAATGTGAATCGTAACCAAAACAACAATCAAGCTGGGAATGGAGCAGGAAATGGTCAAAGAATGGGTTGTTTTAACTGTGGTGACATTGGGCATTTTAAGAGGAACTGCCCAGAATTGAACCAAGCACGGGGAAGGGTTTTCAATATCGAAGCGAGGGAAGCGCGCCAGGATCCCAATGTTGTTACTGGTACGTTCCCTGTAAACCAACGCTTTGCATCCGTTTTATTTGATATTGGTGCCAATTATAGCTTCGTATCGTTAGAGTTTAAGAATATGCTTGGTTTAGCCGCTAGTAAATTAGATATTCCTTACTCAATTGAATTGGCTAATGGAAAGTTAGTAGAAGCCAATGAAGTGGTCAGAGGATGTGTAATCGAGTTGGGAGAGCGTGAGTTTACTTTGGATCTACTACCAGTCCAGCTGGGAAGCTTCGACGTGGTAGTAGGAATGGATTGGTTATCAAGCAACAGGGCTGAAATTGTTTGTCATGATAAGGTCATTCGTATCCCAACCGAAGATGGAGAAACAATTGTGGTTCATGGGGAGAAGCGGGATACGCCTTTAAGAATTATCAGTTGCCTGAAAGCTCGTAAGTGTTTACAAAAGGGATGTGCTGCCTTCCTGGCACACATCGTGGATAAGAAAGCTGCTGAGCCGAAAATCGAAGACATCCCTGTCGTGAGGGAATATCCTGAAGTCTTTCCAGAGGACTTGCCAGGATTGCCACCTCAAAGGCAAGTGGAATTTCACATTGACTTAGTTCCAGGCGCAGCGCCTGTAGCTAGGGCACCTTATAGACTTGCACCGTCAGAGATGCAGGAGTTGTCGACACAACTCCAGGAGTTACTTGGCAAAGGATTCATCCGACCAAGCTTCTCACCTTGGGGAGCTCCAGTTTTATTTGTCAAATAGAAAGACGGTAGTTTTCGTATGTGTATTGACTACCGGGAGTTGAATAACCTGACGATAAAAAATAGATACCCTCTGCCAAGAATCGATGATTTATTCGATCAGCTCCAAGGTTCAAGCTTTTACTCTAAGATCGATCTTCGATCTGGATACCATCAGCTAAGAATACAAGAAGAGAGCATCCCGAAGACAACCTTCAGAACTCGTTATGGACACTACGAGTTCCTAGTCATGCTGTTTGGGTTAACAAACGCGCCTGCTATTTTTATGGACCTAATGAACCGAGTCTGCAAGCCGTATCTAGATAAGTTCGTGATTGTATTCATCAACGATATTTTGATTTATTCAAAGACAAAGGCTGAACACGAACAACACTTAAGAGCTATTTTGGAGTTGCTGAAAAAGGAACAGTTGTATGCCAAATTCTCGAAGTGCGAGTTTTGGCTACGTGAAGTCCAATTCCTTGGACATGTGGTGAATGGGGATGGGATTCATGTGGACCCCACCAAGATTGAAGCGATCAAAAATTGGGAAACTCCAAAGACGCCAACCGAGATTCGACAATTCTTAGGCTTGGCTGGTTACTATCGAAGGTTCATTGAGGATTTTTCAAAAATCGCTCAACCACTGACACTCCTCACGCAAAAGGATAAGAAGTTTGATTGGGGAATCAAACAGGAGGAAGCATTTCAGTTGTTAAAGGATAAGCTCTGCAATGCGCCGATCTTAGCCCTACCGGAAGGTACAGATGATTTCGTGGTATACTGTGACGCCTCACGTCAAGGATTGGGTTGCGTTTTGATGCAACACCAGAAAGTTATAGCTTACGCGTCACATCAGTTGAAAGTACATTAAAAGAACTATACCACACACGATTTGGAACTAGGCGCAGTGATATTTGCATTAAAGATCTGGAGACACTACCTATATGGTACGAAGTGTACAATCTTCACAGATCATAAGAGCCTACAACACATATTCGACCAGAAAGAGCTGAATATGAGACAAAGACGTTGGGTCGAATTGTTAAACGACTACGACTGCGAGATCAAGTATCATCCAGGGAAGGCGAATGTGGTCGTCGATGCCCTAAGTCGTAAAGAACGGATCAAGCCCATAAGGGTTAGGGCTTTGGAGATGATGATCCAGACGGATCTTTCCCTGCGCATTCGGACCGCGCAGAAAGAAGCCCTTAAGGAAAGAAATATTGAAGATGAGTATCTCCGTGGGATGGAGAAGCAATTAGTGCCAAACGAGGAAGGAATGATATGCTTTATGAAAAGGGTTTGGGTTCCTCTGTTTGGTGGTTTAAGGAAGGTTATTTGTGATGAAGCTCACAGGTCACGGTACTCTATTCATCCCGGGGCGGATAAAATGTACCAAGATCTTAAGGATTATTATTGGTGGCCCAGGATGAAAGGAGACGTTGCTGTTTATGTTAGAAAATGTTTGATGTGTGCCAAGGTGAAAGCTGAATACCAGAAGCCTTCGGGACTTCTGCAACAACCTGAAATTCCCAAGTGGAAATGGGAACAGATTTCAATGGATTTTATAACGAAACTGCCCAAGACACCCAGGGGCCATGATACTATTTGGGTGATAGTTGACCGCCTAACAAAGTCCGCACATTTCTTGCCAATCAAAGAGAAAGACAATACGAGTAAACTTGCGGAAATATACATGAGGGAAATCGTTGCACGTCATGGAGTGCCACTCTCGATCATCTCTGATAGAGATGGACGTTTCATATCAAGGATTTGGCAATCCTTCCAAGAAGCTTTTGGCTCACAATTGAATTTGAGCACTGCATTCCATCCGCAAACTGATGGCCAAAGTGAAAGAACTATTCAGACATTGGAGGATATGCTGAGAGCATGTGTAATGGATCTTGGTGGTAGCTGGGATAAGCATTTACCACTGGCCGAATTCTCATACAACAACAGCTACCACACTAGTATTGGAGCCGCACCATTTGAAGCTCTTTACGGACACAAGTGTCGATCACCACTATGCTGGGCTAACGCAGGTGATAGACAGCTTGTTGGTCCCGAAATCGTCCAAGAGACGACAGATAAGATTGCGCAGATTCGAAAACACATCGAAGCGGCTCGCGAAAGACAGAAAGCCTATGCAGATCCAAATCGGAAACATTTGGAATTCCAAGTTGGAGATATGGTTTTATTGAAAGTTTCACCCTGGAAGGGGGTGGCACGCTTCGGAAAGCGTGGGAAGTTGAATCCGCGTTACATTGGCCCTTTCAGAATTCTGCAAAGGATTGGGCTTGTAACCTACAAGTTGGACCTACCTGCTCATGCATCACATTTTATACTGTCACTCTATTATTTATACACAAACATCAGTGACAACCTTGATGCACAAAAAGCACAGTGAGCACACTATACGGGATACCCATTAAACATGCTGACATAACCAGCATCAGGCAGACATTGCCTCTAAGGCCAGTATGAGCCGAGAATAGTTTACTACACTAGTAGTGAGTGTAGGGAGGGGAGGATTGTAGAACTGCGTCACTAGGTGAAGTTTATAGTGACCGGATGTGCCTAAAACGTACTTTAAGTACAAAATTCTGCACTTTAATACAAAACTCTGAATGTTTAAATTAATAATAAAGTGCAAAAACATGGCAGAACGGTCCCGTATATTTTCCTAAGTATCGGGAATAATTTGTGTTGCAAAATATATATAAAAGACCTTTTCGGACTAATTAAACACTTTAACGGGACGTTACCTAACCGGATAACCAGACATTACCCGAGACACTAATTTTTTTGGCAGACACTTTGTTTTATTATTTATGGCTAGTCATGATCCCCGTATGCCATAATACCCACTAAAAATCATCACACCAACATATATTATCTAGTTACTTGAAACTAACTACCATCTTGCAATTTAGTCACAATTTTTGCAACAAGACCCCCCCCCCCTCCCCCAACGATATTAGTTCCCAAGTGGGACCCCACATATCATCTTACCATACCTCATATATCTTGCAAGATTATAATTTAATTATTTATAGGATTACTTACTTGTTATAGTGAACAAATCATATATAAGTATGGCACATTCTTACAACTTATCATTTCACAAAGATTTCACTCTCAATTCATTTCTCTCTCTCTCTATTCGGTTTACCCCAACCGAATCCACCACCATCACCTTTAAACATCATCATCTTCTTCATTTTACACATCCCATTCAAGCTTTGAAGTGCAACCATGGAAGGTGCCTCTTGAAGGACTCTCAAAGGAGCATTGTTCTAGTCTTTTACGCCATCTTTTCTTCACATTTCTTCACTAGATTTCGTCCCTAGCTAGAGGCTAGTAGTAAGTCCCATTTTACCTTGGTTCATCTTGTTCAAAAATTATGATTTGTAGTATGATGTGTTGTTGTTTAAATCACTAAATAACAAGAATACTAGAAAATGTGAAACATGAGTTATGAACATAATAGCTACACAATGTTTACATGGGAATGAGTCATGAAACGGAATCTTGTTGGTTTGAGGGTTGGTTAAATCATACTTGATGTTAAATCGTTGTTTTCTTGGAAAAACCCGTTGATCGGACACTTGTAACACAATTTAATAACATTTAAATCACGAAACAACATGCTGAGTTACTTTTTCAGCCGTCTTCAACAGTCTGTAAACGGACTTTAATAAACCGAAAAACGGAATTTCTGAAGCCTAAATTGTCTATTTTCGAAAAACGAAGAAAATGGCACTGGAATCATATTTTTCTGAGGTCGGTTACTATTTTAAAAGTCTGTTTTCATGACAGCAGCTAAGGCTGAGTTTTACTTCAGTAAAATGGGTCATACGTTTTCAGTCACAACTTGAAATCTAAACCGAACCAGCCCCTGAAATTTTTATCAAAGATGGTCACTGATGTATTTGTGACCCCCCAACTGGAATTTCGACAAACGGACTTACGAGGAATTTTAAACGAATTATTCCGTAGACTGTGATCAGAATGTAACAAATCTGATCACAGTTAGGTAAACGATTTTCTATAAATTACTGATAATGAACTAGACCCCGATATTTTTACACAATAATTTGTGGGTCGATTAGGACGTTCCGCAAAAATTTGGGAATTTTTGGAATAAGTTAAGTATTTTATTTACTCGTCCGAAAACAGTGCAGTTTTTCAGATATTAAAACTGAAACGACAAAGGTAGTGTTTTGCGTGTCAAAACGTAGTGGTTGATTGTTGATGATCATGGGTTGATTTCAAAAAGAAAACGATGTGCGTATTAGCACGGACACTCCCGTTTTTAGGGGAAACTCTGGCGAATTTTTCTGAAAAATACCAAGACTTAGAAAAATTATTTTTCTAACACGTATGTTTAACTTTATTTCTCGGAAGTAAACCTCGCCAAGAGTTTTGACACCAAACTTCAAAGTATCGGAAATGAGACTTAAACATATATATATATATATATATATATATATATCGTCATTACTCTAAGTCACCGAATACATGATACTTGAAAAGTGTGGATACGGGATAGTTACCTAACTATTCTTCGTTTAAGTCAAAATAATTATTACTATTTTGACAAAGCATAACATTAAGAAACGTAACTCAAAACCCTAAATACTAAGCCAAGGCACGGCCCGTTCGTCTAATAGGTATTAGTACGGGTAGGTGTCGTGTTGCAGACCGAGTTTTGAGTTGCTGTTATCGAGGACGCACTACAGTGAGTTCATGTCCCCCTTTTCTCTTAACTGTTTTCAGTTTTCTAAACTGCGGGGGTGAAATACATGTTACTATGATTACGAGTACTTTTACACATGGTATGTTTAGCGTAAGGAGGGTTACTACTTAGATCATGTGAGTGGGTAGGCGCAACTTGAGATCATTAATCCTCATTGTAGGACCGAGGGACAGGAGCGGTAGATATATCTGGGTGTAGCGAGCCCAGCCCCAGGCCAAACAGAACGGACCTCGGGGTGACTTTGTGCCCGCGCATAAATCCGCTAGGTTTGAGTCTTCCTACTTGCACTTCACACATATCAATGGCCTTGCAAACTATTGGTGATCTCTTTATTTCCTTATTTGCTACATACCAGGGTTTTTATACTTACTAAGGTTTTACTTACTCACTTACACATGAACTCGCTCAACATTATTGTTGATTTTTCCAACTTACATGTATTTCAGGGAACTAAGGATCTGGCACGGTATGCTACGTTTTCGCGCTGCGTTAGAATATGGGATCATCCACGTTTAGGGATTGCGACTTTTACCTGGACGAGTCGCAAGTCTTAAACGGCGTTTATCTTAAGTTTGTAGTTGTGTCTTTCAAACAATGTTTTTATGTTATTAGGTTGTAATTTCCGTTGCATGCGTCAACGCATTAAGACAATGTTGTGGTACTTTACTTTTCAAACTTAAATTAATGGATGATCTGCATGGTTTTATTTTCATATAGCTTTGTTGTGATTAAGCTATGGAATTAAGAAGTCACACCAAATTAACCCACGCTTCCGCAAAGCCAGGGTGTGACACCACAAACGGCGATGGTGGTGGTCGGTGTTCGTCAGTCAGATTAGGGAGAAAGTGAGGGTGGTGGAGGTATAAAACAAGAAAAGTGGGGTGTTTTTCGGTCGGTTACAGGTCATAGGCGCCGGAGATGGAGTCCGGTCAGCGGCTCCCTTGGCCGACGAAGGGAACACGAGGGAGAGCAGGGGAGATAAATCTGATTTGTTGTGTTTCTTCATGTTTGTTTGGGGTGTGTAGCAGAGATCGAGAGGGGGTGTGTGTGGGAGATTTGTTTGGATCGGTAGTGGTTGCAGATGAAGATGATGGTTGGTTGGTGGGTGTCGTAGGTGGAGGTGGTGGCGGAGTGGAGGTGGGTGGCGGAGGAGGTGGTGTCGGAGGTGGAGGTGGTGGCAGCGGAGGTGGTGTCGGCTGGAGGGAGAAGAGGAGAAGAGCTTTGAAGAGGTTTGAAGACATGGGTGAATGTCTGCTTGGGGAAGAGGTGAGGCAGAGGTAAAACGTCTGCAGATCTTCAAGAAAACAAACAAGCTGCAGGACCCTTATGTCTGCGCGCGTCTGCGCGACGCAGACATAAGTGCTCAGAAGAGCTTTTGCTAAAAACACAAACACCACCTTAGTGCATGCATCCTTGTGAAAGCTCTTATATACCATTTAGTGCATGCATCCATGAAAGGGTCAACTAGTGTGTGGGTTTTTTTTATAATTTATTTATTTATCCACAAATAAACAAGTAGAGAAAATAGAATGCACCCAGAAGGAAAAAAATACATGCGATGTGTACATAACATGCTTTTTGGAATTCTTACCATTCTTAAGGCCTAGTCGATTGTTATGAGCCTCATATGAGCACATATCGCTAGGAAACCCATTGGTGCTATGGGCTGAAAACTTGCCCCTCCCCCCCCCCCCCCCGGCGGGCGCGAAGAAGATAACAGGTAAAAAGTTATTGAGTTTCCGATTTTTTTTTGTCTGGTCAAAGATTTATATATATAATCAAGGGAAAACAATGTAAAGTGTGAAAACAGTAAGAACAAATGTAGGATCAACACGTGGCGCACGCTACAAATCACTCGGAGGGGAGTTTTTGTCTTTTTACCTTGTCTTTTAATTTTGTCCCATTTTTTATTCTACGCACCGCCCTCATGTATGGCGTGGAACCTTTTTTGACGTTTAGTTAATGTTTAACTAAACAAAATTGATGGCGTTTGTTTTCTTGGTTTATAAAGGATTTAAAATAAATATCATGGCATGGCGTCTTACGATCATCATAATTCATTTATAAAATCAGACAAACATTATAATGAAAACGAAATAGGTTGCAAGATTCACTTTGTTTATGAAGGATTCAAAGTAAATATCACGGCGTTCATGGCGTCTTATGTAACAACTCTCATCAAAAAGTACTATTTAGTATTTTAATTATCCAATAGGAAACCCTAATTGAGACACCCAAGTGATTCCGCACAAAACCTAAAATTTTCAGAATAATCGGAATCAGGATTAGGGCCCCTAAAACTCAGGGGGGGGTAAACCCCATTCGGTAATATCTAAACAGTTTGCTGTCAAAAACTTAAAATTTTACGAAACCAACTCAGCTAAGCTACTGTGACACGAAGCTAACCTAGGGTAGACTAGGTCCTGTCGCGCCACGCGACAGAAACAATGGAACCCCTCGCGTGGCGCGAGGGGGTGATTTTCTAGCTATACATAGGTTGCAGTGGGACTTGCATTCTGAACAATCAACGTCGAAAGAATTCCATTCACACACTGAGATACGAACTGATATTCCAAAATTACACCTCTGGGTATTGAAATTCTGCTACAAAACAGGGTATTAACACAATCGCTGCTACAATTCATTTACCCGACGATCAATATATCCAATGAATGTTTAAGTGCCGCCCACATTAGGGTTATACTTTATCGTTCGTCATTAATTTGACGGATCATCGTTAATTCGATGGATAAAGTATTATACTTTGTCGTTCGTCATTAATTTGACGGATCATCGTTAATTCGATGGATAAAGTATCGCACTTTGTCATTTGTTGTGAGAATTTGATCTCGTGAATTATCGTAATTGCTGGATTGATTACTAACCCAGTTTTGTGTGCATTGTTATTTATATTAGGTTAACAAGGCTAAATCATAGATTAGACTCTGACCATATTAAATCAGCAATGTGAGTCATTCCCTCTTTTTATCAAATCTGTTTATAAAAGTATGTTTATTTTCAAAGTTATAATTACGGGGATTAAGTCTTTGTAATCACCAAGTTACAGCCGGTATGTGGGGTTTTGTATACATTACTTGATAATCGTCACCATTGGGGCAGCCAATGGGGGATATGACCATAGTCACAGATTCGGTCGAGTGACAAATACCGTGGGTAGTTGGTTTGATAATAGAAACATTGTAATCGCTCTTAATCTTGTAAATTATAACAAATGTGTCATTTTAGTAAATAGAATGATTCACTCAGTATTTCCCGCTGACAAAACCTTTTTCAAATATGTTTCAGGTGATCTGTTGTAATTCAGGAAAAGTGTTGGGGAGCATTTCAAGCTTAAGATAGTGGCTCATTATAAAAATAAAGAAATAAGTTTTGTAATATCACGATTTCATAACATAATATTGTAAATTATCAGGGTTTTATCCCGAATTGTGAAATAAAATAATCGGGGAAAATTTTAGCTTTAAACGATCATGATGAAAACTTCCGCTGTTAAACTCAATTAAATAAATACCGCAGTATTTCTGTCCCGCGGCTCCTGAAACGGGTCAAACCGGGTCGGGGGTCGTGACAGAAAAAGGTGGTATCAGAGCCACTGGGTTAAGCTAAATAAGTATTTAGAAATACTTAATTTTTCCTGATTACTATTATGTGATTATGTGTTTTATTAACTGGCTATTTGTTAATTACAGTATGGGTAAACAAAAGCTGTCAAGCATCTATCTTAAATTAGATAGATCATCTAATGAGAAGGGAAGTTCATCCCGAACCAAATCCTCGAATCAGGCTGAAATTCCTGAAGAAGGAATATTCGTGCGAAAGGCACAATACGAGGAATCACTTTCTCCTCGAAGGAGGGAAATGATTATTAAGAAAAGTAAAGAGAAAATCCGAGAAAAGAGGATTAAACGGGAAACTCAGGAATTAATTGATAAATCACCTTGGGAAGATAAGCTAGATGAGAAATGGGCAAATTTATATATGCTAGCCACAGTAGCAGAAAATATAAATCTTTAAAGTTTAGCACCCTACCCTCACAATCTAGAAACTCTGTGTGATAAATAAAATTTGAAACCTAAGTGTGTTTTTCAGTTATCTTTGTAATCAACTAGTACACAGTATGTAATAAATTACAAAGTTATTTGTAAATTTTAACTTAGTATTTTATGCATTTTGCATATATGCTACATCAGCATGAGTGGGATATCCGAAGCTTTTCAGAACCTTAATCTTTACCCCGTAACTATCAAAGCTTCCAAAGAATATACTAGCTACTTTCCCGATGTTGAACAACCGGTAGAATTCAAGGTTCCACCTGTGGACAAGCCAAAACGAAAGAAAAGAACTTATGTAGGATGGAGAAAAATACGTAAGAAGAAGCCAGCTAAAAAACTGCCCAAAATAAACAATCCTTTGAAAAAGGGAAAAGAAATTATAACCGGAGAGAGTTCTAAACAACAGGAAATGGAAACTGAAGACAAAGAGGAGGGTAAGGAGATAGAAATACAGATGGAGGAAATTACTAAAGAAGTAGTAATGGAAGTTGGGCAAGGGTCTATACCAGCTCAGAGAGAAATCGGAGAGAGCTCCAATCCAAACCAGGAAAGGACTTTTCAAGATGAGATAGATTTCCTATTGGCAAGCTGTGAAACAATTCAGCCTGTCAATAATAATAATAATAATAATTTTAATTATCCTCTTGAAAACCAACTCCCTATGAATTGGGAACCAGCAATTCCAGACCCAATAGTCCACTCCCAACCCATAGGAATGGACGAATGGTGGACGAACGATTGGCAATTTCAAAATATTGTCAACGATCCTTACTCTTTTCTTCCACAATTCGATCCACAACCCTTACCTAATCCACCCATGAGTAATGAAAACACGGCTGAACTTCGCCACTTTGGTGAAGAGTTGTTTGATGCTGGAACTAGAATCAGGGAAATAGGGGGACAGATTGCTTGGAAGTACGATGAGAGGGAAATGCGTTTTTAGAACAGCCAGTGACGAGAGATAGTACGATGATAAAATGGTAGTTGTATAATAGTACTAGTAAAGTTAGTCTGTAAATAACAAATAAAACTTTGTATGATATTTGTGAGTAATGATGCATACTATGATAGATATAAAATAAAATCGAGAAATCGATTGTTTTGACTATATCTGTATTATAAAATTTTCTGATTGTTTGTATGTAATTGTTATTTATCAGATACTAATAAAATTTATATATATACATTATCAGATGGCAAACAGTGGTAATGAACCTATAAATGAAGTTAATCAGTCTGAACAACATTCAAGAGATCAATATATGACTCGGCAAGATATCGAAAACATTGTTGCTCAAGGGATAGCCAATGCTATTCCAGCATTCGTTGCTGCTATAAAGAATCTGATCGAACCGCAACAGATTGTCCCTAGTAAACAAATTACTGAAGATAACTTCAGTAATAGTGTAAATGGGGGAAATAATCATGTTAATCATAATAGGGAACCACATCAAGCTCCATTACCTAAGAAAATGAAAACTGCAACGCCTGGTTGCACTTTCAAAGAATTCCTTGCTTGTAAACCCACTGAATTTGCAGGCAATGAAGGAGCAACTGCATCACTGCGTTGGTTAGAGAAAACCGAAGCAGTCATTGCAATAAGTAAATGTGGTAAAGAGGATCAGGTCATGTATTCATCCAATCTATTCAAAGAAGGAGCACTCGAGTGGTGGAACACTGTGTTACAATCAAAAGGAAGAGTAATAGCTTATGCTATGACTTGGGAAGAATTTAAAGGTTTGGTGGAAAGAAAATTCTGTCCTGAGTATGAGAAGGAACATATGGCGAATAAATTTCTAAATCATCGGATGATGAGTGTGGATTGTCGCGGTTATACCTCGACATTCTTTGAATATGCAAGAGTGGTACCAACACTGGCTTCGCCAGAACCGGTACTTATTTCTCGCTATATTTGGGGGCTAATTAGCGAAATCCGCAATATTGTTAAAGCTGCGAGACCTCGCACTATTGACGATGCGGTAGAATTAGCTAATACTCTAACCGATGAATTGGTACGCACAAGAGATGAAGATAGGAAAAAGGCACTAGCTCAGAAAATTACCCAAGGATTTCGTTTGGGTAATAATAACAGCTTCAAGAGAAAAGGAACAGGGCAATCTCCAGCTCCATCATTCTGCAGGAAGTGCAAAAAGAAGCATTATGGAAGATGTGATATCACTTGCAATTTTTGCAAAACTGTAGGACATCGTGAAGAGAACTGCAAAAAGAAAACAGTAATCTGTTTTAATTGTGGAGAAGCGGGGCATTATAAAACAGAATGTCCTAAATTGGTCAAACTAGTAGATAACAAACCCAAGACGACCGAAGGAACTACTAAGAAGAATGCCAGGGCATTTCAGCTGACCACTCAAGAAGCAGAACTCATTCCAGATGTGATAGCGGGTACGTTCTTAGTTCACAACGTGTACGCAAAAGTATTATTTGACTCTGGTGCAAACCAAAGTTTTATAAATACTTCATTCTGTCAAGCTCTTAGTTTACCTTTAACCAATATTAGGCAGATTTTTACAGTTGAAACAGCAGACGGAAATTCAGTTAAAATAGATAAAGTGTTGCAAGAAGGAAACATAGAACTTTTAGGACATAAATTCTCTGCAAGACTATTGCCGATGAATTTAGCTGAATTTGATGTTGTATTAGGAATGGATTGGTTAGTAGCCAACCATGCTAGAATCTTTTGTGATCAGAATTCCATAGAAATTCAATCACCTACCGGAAAAATGATTAGGATTACAGGAGATAAACCACGTAAGCCTATGAAGTTCATATCAGTAATGAAAGTTGCTAATTTTGAACGAAAACAAGGAATAGTGTATATGATTTCAGTAATCATTAGCACTAAGGGAAAAGATCTTAAGGAAATACCAGTAGTATCAGAATATTCTGATATATTTCCAGAAGATTTACCAGGATTACCTCCAGATAGGGAAGTAGAATTTAGGATTCATCTAATTCCAGGAACTACACCGATAGCCAAGACACCTTATCGGTTAGCACCCACAGAAATGTTAGAATTGAAAAAGCAATTAGATGAATTACTAAGTAAAGGATTCATACAACCTAGCTCATCCCCTTGGGGAGCGCCAGTGTTGTTTGTGAAGAAAAAGGATGGTTCAATGAGAATGTGTATCGATTATAGGGAATTGAATAAGGTTACAATTAAGAATCGATATCCATTACCTAGGATTGATGATCTTTTTGATCAACTTCAGGGGGCTAGATATTTTTCTAAGATAGATTTACGCTCTGGATATCATCAATTGAAGGTACAAGAAGAAGACATACCTAAGACTGCTTTCAGAACTAGGTATGGTCATTACGAGTTTACAGTCATGCCCTTCGGGTTAACGAATGCACCTGCAGCATTCATGGACATGATGAATAGGATCTGTAAACCGTACTTGGATAAATTTGTAATTGTCTTCATAGACGATATACTTATTTATTCCAAAAGTCAGGACGAACATTGTCAGCACTTGCATGCACTCTTAACTTTGTTAAGAAAAGAAAAGTTGTACGCCAAATTCTCGAAATGCGAATTTTGGCTAAAGGAAGTGCAATTCTTAGGACACATGGTAAATCATGAAGGTATTCATGTAGATCCTGCTAAGATAGAGGCAATTACCAAGTGGAAGGTTCCACAAACAGCAATGGAAATAAGAAGTTTTATAGGTTTAGCTGGGTATTATAGACGGTTTATTAAGGATTTTTCCAAGATAGCCGTACCATTAACTAAGTTAACCTGTAAAGCCACTAAGTTTGAATGGGGACCTAAACAAGAAGAAGCTTTTAGGATTTTGAAACAAAAATTAACCCATGCACCAATCTTAGCTTTACCAGAAGGAACTGAAGATTTTGAAGTATATTGTGATGCTTCAAAATTAGGATTTGGATGTGTGCTTATGCAACGCAAAAAGGTAATTGCGTACGCATCAAGGCAATTGAAAAAGCACGAAGAAAACTATACGACTCATGATTTAGAATTAGGAGCCGTAATTTTTGCCCTTAAGATTTGGAGACACTATCTTTACGGAAGTAAATTTACTGTCTACACAGACCATAAAAGTTTAAGATATATATTTGGGCAAAAAGAGTTAAACATGAGGCAAAGGAGATGGATGGAAATCTTAAGTGACTACGACTGTGATATTCAGTATCACGAAGGAAAGGCGAATGTAGTTGCAGATGCCTTAAGTCGTAAATATTATGAGAAACAACGAAGGGTTCGTGCTCTCAGATTAAATCTACAAATAGATTTAATGGAACAATTGAAGAATATTCAAACTACAGCAATCAAGGATGATGCTGAAGGAATGAAAGGACGAATCAAGGAATTAGAACAAGGAGCAGATGGAATTTGGAGATTCCACAAAAGTAGAATTTGGGTACCTAAGCAGGGAGACTTAAGACCTAAGATTTTAGAAGAAGCTCATAAATCTAGGTACACTATGCACCCAGGAAACAATAAGATGTACCAAGATTTAAGGAAGAACTTTTGGTGGATAGGAATGAAAAAGGACATAGCCAGCTATGTTTCTAAATGTCTTACTTGTTCACAAGTTAAGGCAGAACATCAGAAACCTTCAGGGTTACTACAACAGTTAGAGATGCCAGTATGGAAATGGGAACTTATAACAATGGATTTTGTTACTAAGTTACCCAAAACCAGAAAAGGTAATGATGCGATTTGGGTAATTGTGGATCGATTAACCAAATCAGCTCACTTTCTACCTATGAAAGAAACCTTTAGCATGGAAAGACTGGCTAAATTGTATGTAGATGAAGTTGTATCCTTACATGGAGTTCCACTCTCCATTGTTTCGGATAGAGATAGTCGTTTTACTTCCCATTTCTGGAAAAGTTTCCAGCAAGCCATGGGAACTCGATTAAATTTGAGCACTGCATATCATCCACAAACAGATGGGCAAAGTGAAAGAACGATCCAAACTCTAGAAGATATGCTCCGAGCATGTGTAATAGACTTTGGTGGAAGTTGGGATGATCATTTACCATTAATTGAATTCTCCTATAATAATAGTTATCATTCAAGCATTGAAACTGCTCCATTCGAGGCACTGTATGGAAGAAAGTGCAGAACTCCCGTTTGTTGGGCAGAAATAGGAGAAAGTCAATTATCAGGTCCTGAAATAGTGCAAGAAACAACTGATAAGATTACTCAAATCAAAGAAAGGCTGAAAACGGCTCGAGATCGCCAGAAGAGTTATGCAGATAATAGATGCAAGCCGTTAGAATTCCAAGTTGGAAACAAGGTACTGTTGAAAGTTTCTCCTTGGAAAGGAGTAGTCAGATTTGGAAAGAAAGGAAAGCTAAGTCCAAGGTACGTAGGACCATTTCCAGTAATCCAACGTATAGGACCAGTAGCTTATCGTTTACAATTACCAGAAGAATTATCTGGAGTACATAATGTATTTCATGTATCCAATCTCAAGAAATGCTTATCAGATGAATCACTGGTAGTACCTCTTCGAGATATAGAAGTAAACGAAAAGTTAAAATTTGTGGAGAAACCTCTTCAGATAGAAGACAGAAAAGTAAAGTTTCTCAAGCACAAACGCCTAGTGCTAGTTAAAGTAAAGTGGGATTCAAAGAGAGGAGCTGAATACACTTGGGAGCTGGAATCAGAAATGAAGCGAAAGTATCCTCACCTATTCCAGTAAATCTCGAGGACGAGATTTTTATTAAGGTAGGGAGAATGTAACAACTCTCATCAAAAAGTACTATTTAGTATTTTAATTATCCAATAGGAAACCCTAATTGAGACACCCAAGTGATTCCGCACAAAACCTAAAATTTTCAGAATAATCGGAATCAGGATTAGGGCCCCTAAAACTCAGGGGGCGTAAACCCCATTCGGTAATATCTAAACAGTTTGCTGTCAAAAACTTAAAATTTTACGAAACCAACTCAGCTAAGCTACTGTGACACGAAGCTAACCTAGGGTAGACTAGGTCCTGTCGCGCCACGCGACAGAAACAATGGAACCCCTCGCGTGGCGCGAGGGGGTGATTTTCTAGCTATAAATAGGTTGCAGTGGGACTTGCATTCTGAACAATCAACGTCGAAAGAATTCCATTCACACACTGAGATACGTACTGATATTCCAAAATTACACCTCTGGGTATTGAAATTCTGCTACAAAACAGGGTATTAACACAATCGCTGCTACGATTCATTTACCCGACGATCAATATATCCAATGAATGTTTAAGTGCCGCCCACATTAGGGTTATACTTTATCGTTCGTCATTAATTTGACGGATCATCGTTAATTCGATGGATAAAGTATTATACTTTGTCGTTCGTCATTAATTTGACGGATCATCGTTAATTCGATGGATAAAGTATCGCACTTTGTCATTTGTTGTGAGAATTTGATCTCGTGAATTATCGTAATTGCTGGATTGATTACTAACCCAGTTTTGTGTGCATTGTTATTTATATTAGGTTAACAAGGCTAAATCATAGATTAGACTCTGACCATATTAAATCAGCAATGTGAGTCATTCTCTCTTTTTATCAAATCTGTTTATAAAAGTATGTTTATTTTCAAAGTTATAATTACGGGGATTAAGTCTTTGTAATCACCAAGTTACAGCCGGTATGTGGGGTTTTGTATACATTACTTGATAATCGTCACCATTGGGGCAGCCAATGGGGGATATGACCATAGTCACAGATTCGGTCGAGTGACAAATACCGTGGGTAGTTGGTTTGATAATAGAAACATTGTAATCGCTCTTAATACTGTAAATTATAACAAATGTGTCATTTTAGTAAATAGAATGATTCACTCAGTATTTCCCGCTGACAAAACCTTTTTCAAATATGTTTCAGGTGATCTGTTGTAATTCAGGAAAAGTGTTGGGGAGCATTTCAAGCTTAAGATAGTGGCTCATTATAAAAATAAAGAAATAAGTTTTGTAATATCACGATTTCATAACATAATATTGTAAATTATCAAGGTTTTATCCCGAATTGTGAAATAAAATAATCGGGGAAAATTTTAGCTTTAAACGATCATGATGAAAACTTCCGCTGTTAAACTCAATTAAATAAATACCGCAGTATTTCTGTCCCGCGGCTCCTGAAACGGGTCAAACCGGGTCGGGGGTCGTGACATCTTACGATCATCATAATTCATTCATAAAATCACCCAAACATTATAATGAAAACAAAATAAAACAGATCAAATTAATACTCTTCATCGGGTGGGATTACATCAGAGATGTACCCATTGCTTTGCTCATCACTTTCCCGAAACTCATCATCATCAACTACATTGTCGTTTAACGCCTTCAACTGGTTCAGCCTGCCTGGCATCCTTGATTTAAACTTAATCACAATCTTGTTTGTGATAATGTTTGAAGGTGTTAAATCACAGAGTTTGTCAAGGAAGTGAACATTCTCTATGTTCAGCACTTGGTCCATTGTGAAGGTATCCTCCTCTCCGTTGCTATATACAACTGTCACCATCCTCAATTGTTCATTCAAACTCCAACCGGCAACGGTTGTCACACCCCAACCGATGGTGGAATCATTGGGGCGCGGCACTAGGCGAACCAGATTGCTCAAGAGAATCCATAACAACTATTCATTACCAATATTTATCACGTTTAATATCCCATACTACTAAACAAACATTCCAATAAACAGTCAAAACAGATATCATGTCTCTCAAACAAAACAAGTCTGGCAACCTAGATTTTATTTGCGGGTTTCTAGACTTCCTAATCCATTGCAGCAAACGGACCATCAACCTGTCACATACGCTAAAATAAAAGTCAATACATAAAGTAAAGGTGAGTACACAAGTTTTCATAAATATTGTATAAAAAGCGTTTACGCATAACCGTCATCTAACACGTAACGGGCGATGCATGTAACTACCAACAATGATATAACCTAACCACGTGACTGCGAGTAGAGTATACACGACACATGTTCACCGAAGCGGACACGTGAAGTAAAGTGTGTGATCCTTAGCAACCCCTGACAATTCAGGTGCTGAGTCAAAACTATAGTACTATCGTTGCTGAAGGCGGTCTGGCAATAACACTGTGTAAGCATAGTAACAAGCATTCAACAAATCACGTATAGCATGCGGGAGCGGTTAGTGTTTATAAAGTGTTTGCGTTGTGTGTTGTGTTTTGATAGAGAACGTATGTAACACCCAAAAGTGAGTTAAACGAAAATGGGTTCGAGTATACTCAAAGTGCGTGTCCTAATCAAGAAACACGATCCTCAATGGATTGAAGGGAGTGCCGGATCAGCCTGCGTACGGGAACATAACCGTAAGTCCTCCAAAGTGCTGAAACGTTCGAAAATTGGAGTGTCGGTGGGAAACAGAAGCTTCGTACGATGCTGGTGCCTTCGTACGAAAGTGGGTCTTCGCACACGTGGGGCTTCCGTTGTCCAAAATCGAGTGTCTTCGCTTCTGTCTTTGGAAAATTGAGTGTTCATCCCTCCAACCTTAAGCTATTGATTAACTTAGAGTCGGAGAGGTCTTTAGTTAAGTCACGAGTGAGAATCGGGCTGATAGGTGAGAAGTTAGTGCCGTACGAAGCTGGGCTTCGCACAGAACAGTCCAGTTCACAAACGTGGCTGTTCTTGGCGTTTGGAGCTGCATTTTCACCTGAATCGGACGTGTTTTTGAGTCCTGTTCAAGCTAGTTTCGACACTACCTCGTTCCACTATTCAGTGAGCGAAATACATGCCGTTTTAGGTCTGTTTTAGGGTGAAAACCAAGTTTAAACGGGTTTTAAAGAGTTTTAACTTAGATCTAACACTTGTGGAGTATAAGATCTTCAGATCTACAACTTGGGAAGCCAAAGCTAAACCCAAATCACTCATTCAAGTGTAGATCAGTTGTAGATCAAGAAGATTTGATGAAATGATGAAGAGTTTGTAAAAATAGAGAAGTTATGAAGAAAAGATGAAGTTTAAGTGAAAAAGAAGAAGTTTTAAGTGAGAACTCTAAAGTTTGGATGAAATCAAAGTGATTCTTGTAGAAAATCATAGTGGAAAACGTTGTGTAATTGAATAAAACTGTTAAATCTTACTTGAAAACGGTCGAACAACAATTCGACAGAGTTTCGATATGAAATCAGCAAGTTAGAAATGAGAGGAGTGTGGCTGGGTGTTTATAGAGGAGTTGGGTTTGAACAAGATGCACCCGTTCGAAGCAGCTGCCTTCGTACGAGGCCAGCTGGCTTCGTTCGAAGGTGCTGTGTTGTGCAATCTTTTCCTCGTTTCGCGTGTAGGATGCTTGTTTAATGCGTTTTGTTGCGTTAGTTAGTATTGGTACTTTAAGTATTTTAGTGTAACACCGTGTTTTGGGTCGCGTTGCGATGCGTTTTAGAGTGATAAATCGAGTTGTGCGAGTAGTGTTGAGTTTGCGTTGCGATAAGCGGTTGCGAGTATACAATACACATAATAAGCACACACAAGTAAAGCATATAAGAACACATAGCATAACATTACTACTACTAATAACAACGTTTGCGATTTAGCGTGTTAGTCGTGATAAGCGAATGTGGAGGCGTATGGTAACCAAACAAACACACTCGACAATTTAAATAGAACAATTCTCTGTAATTCGTGTTGTGTAAGCGTTGAGAGTTGGACTATAAAGCATTTAAACATGCAGCGGTGCGGTGTGATGAAAATGTATTTAGTATAACATAACATAACCCTTTATTTATATCGAATCTCGGAATACAAGATGGTTACAAATCGAAGCAAAAGCAAACTGCTAACGATCGAAAAAGTCGGGTTGTTACAGCCTCCCCTACTTTAGGAAATTTCGTCCTGAAATTAAGCCGTAGGCGTAACAAAGAGTGGCGGATATTTAGCTTTCATATCACTTTCAAGCTCCCATGTGAACTCGGTGCCGCGTTTGCCTTCCCAGCGAACCTTCACTATGGGAATGCGTGAGCGTCGAAGCTTCTTGGTCTCTCGATCCATGATTTCTACAGGCTTTTCCACAAAGTGCAGGGTCTCATTTACTTGCAAGTCTTCGTGAGGTACGTGAAGGTTTTCTTCAGCTAGGCACTTCTTGAGGTTTGAGACGTGGAAAGTCGGATGCACGTTGCTGAGTTTAACCGGTAATTCGAGTCGGTAGGCCACCTTGCCAATTCTTTCCATAATCTTAAAGGGACCCACGTATCGTGGTGCTAGCTTTCCTTTCTTGCCGAAACGGATGACCCCCTTCCAAGGTGAAACCTTTAGGAGTACGTGATCACCAACTTCAAACTCAAGGGGCTTGCTGCGTTTATCAGCGTAACTCTTTTGACGACTCCGAGCTTTTAAGAGATTGTCTCTTATTTGGTGGACCTTGTCTGTCGTTTCTTGTATCAACTCAGGACCGATGATCTGTGCATCTCCGATCTCGTGCCATACAATAGGAGATCGGCATTTTCTACCATATAATGCCTCGAAGGGTGCCATTTGAATACTAGCATGATAACTGTTATTGCGAGAATTCAACTAAAGGTAAATGCGAATCCCAATTACCACCAAAATCTATAACGCACAAACGAAGCATGTCTTCGAGGGTGCGGAGCGTGCGCTCAGTCTGACCGTCGGTTTGGGGATGGAATGTGTCACACCCCGAAATTATCAGAGCTGGCGTGACTGGACTGGTATCTTCATCGCACAGCGGAAGCAAATAAGCTAAGTCTTTTAGGAAATTGAACGCCACTATGTACTCGACTCCACATGGTTCTCCTATTCCAACCGTGCCATAATTTCTGAAATGCAACCTGAGAAAGAAACATGCAAAAAATCAACATAAAGTTGAGCTAGTTCATAGTTGTTTGTAAAAGATTTGAAATAAATCTTTTGAATAACCGGTTTGTGAGATAATATTGAGAAAACGAATTTAGAAATCATTTTCTTGCCAAGTTATATGGAAACTTTGTATTTGTAGCGCATTATGTTCGTAAAACCATGTATTTGTAAACTCCTGTATTTGTAAAGTTTGTATAACCGTCAATGCCCACCCTGACTTTGACTCCATGCCCGCATAATACTATGCCTTGAATTTGTATAAAACATGATATTTAATTTGTATAAATCAAATATTTCTTTAAGTATGTATGTCCCTGGTATGTAGCAATAAGGAAAAAGAGTTCACCAATGGTTTGCAAGGCCAATGGTATGTGTGAAGTGATGCAGGAAAACTCAAACCTAGCAAATTTGTACCGGGCTTCCGGCTGGAAGACATAGTCACTTCATGGTCCATCCCGCGGACTCATGGGTGGGGCTCGCTACACCCAAATAGATCTATCACTCATGTCCCTCGGTCCTACGACGAGGATTAATGGCCTTAAGTATCCGCTTACCCACTCACATGATCTAAGTAGTATGCCATCCTTAAGCTAACCATACCATGTATAAAAATGTCTGAAGTAATTGTAACATGCATTTTACCCCAGCCTCTAAGGCTAAACCTCCCCAGCCTCTAAGGCCAACTCCCTAGTCTCTCTATATTATCACCAGACGATCCATCCCTAGTCATGAAAATCATTCATATTTTGATAATACGCATTTGTTTTGTAAAAACCGGTATATTTAGTATCACCCATTCGTAAATCATTTGAGTTCCTTGAAATCCATTCGTAATATGGTTTAGAAATATGAGTTTTCGTTCGTTCAAAAGCTTTGTATGTTCTTGCACAACGTGCATGTCTTTCCACCCCGAAAACATTTACAAGAATGTGAAACCGAAAAAAGTGGGGTTATGAACTCACCTGAATTGCCTTGGGCGAAGCTAGCTAATTACGACTTCGTAATATCGTTTCCAAGACTTGACTTGCTAGCGTGTATTCTACAACATTCCTAACACGGAATATCTAATAAGTTTCTAAATAAGCGCAGTAACTAAACTACGTGTCATCGAGCTCTACCGAATCGTTAACCGAACGATTCAACGGTAAATTGATAACTTAATAGTAACGATTAAGTTATACTTGTTAAGTTTCGTCTAATGTCGGTAATAGTTTATAGGTCTTAGAAAGACTTAGCTTCTCGAGAGATTTAAAAATAAATAAATATTTATATAAAAATATATATATATATCGTTGTAATTGCGTTAGCCGTCTCGAGTAGTCATACGTGTATAAAAAGAATATTTATATGAAAATATCATAAAACAAACTCGCACCATATATTACGTGTCGTATGATATTTATCAAAGTATATGTATCAGCCGTTTCGGCATTTGAAATAAATATAAATAGTTATATTTATTTTACAAAAGAATCGTCGAGTTATTGTGTTTGAAAATAAATATATAACTATATTTATTTTTATAAAATAATTCGTTTTGCTTGTTATCGGAAATAAATATATAACTATATTTATTTTTATAAAGGAATACGAGTCGCTTGATGTTTGAAATGAACATAAAACTATGTTTATTTTTATAAAAGAATTCGTTATTGTTTGGTACTAGAAATAAAAAAATATAAAATATATTTATTTTTGTAAAAACGAATTCATGTCATTTGATCTTTGAAATAAATGTAAACTTTATTTATCTTATAAAAGAAGTGTCGTGTAACTTGATATTCGAAATAAATATACAATCTACATTCATTTCTATAAAATAATTGTCGAAATTTCAAAGTTTAGAATAAATAAAATAACGATAAATAATACCTGAATCGACGTTTTTGTAATGTTGTAAAGTGCCGTCAAGAAAAGTTATTCGAATCTGATAGTTTTATTTTATGATGAGTTAAATGCTTGGTTGGTCTCTGTGGTTTGCAAAAATTGCAAACTTGGTCCCAATGGTTTACTAATTACACGCGTGGTCCCTGTGGTTTTCAAAAATGCACTCGGTTGGTCCCTAGCCCTAACATCAGTTAAATTTCTCAGTTAAGTCCATGTTAAATGACCAAAATACCCTTGCTTATTAACAAATACATAAACAGATCAATCTCTCACCTCTCTTTAACTCTCTTTCTCTCTCTCTCAGCTCTCTCTCTCTAGTTCTTTATTCTCACCACCACCCACCCTACCACCACTACCACACACCTGCGGCCACCACCACCTAACAACACCGCCCCCTAGCCACACCGCCGCCACCACCTTACTCCCTCTCTCCTCTCTCAACACTTTCTCTCTCTAAAAAAACCCACTTCAAAACACCTAAAAACACATTGCTGACACAAATTCGGAGCTCCAGATCTTGATTTGGGGTTTATTGGAGATGGGTTGTATTTATCTGTTCTTGATACAGAGTTTGGATAGATTGGTGCCTCGTTTGGGGTGGTGGCGGTGTTGGGTAGGTGGCGGCGACAGGTGGGTGGAAGCAGGGGGATGGTGTTAATGGTTGTGGGGGATGGTGAAATTAGTGGCGGCGACAGGTGGGCGGCGACAGGTGGGTGGTAGCAGGGGGATGGTGTTAATGGTTGTGGCGGCGACAGGTGGGCGGCGACAGGTGGGTGGTAGCAGGGGGATGGTGAAATTAGTCATCTACACCCTTCATCTCCGCCACTATAACTCACTCACCACCACTGCAACTCCGCCACTGCAATTCCTCCATCTCCGCCACTGTAACTCACTCACCACCACTGCAACTCCCTCCGCCATCAACTTCAGTCGATTAAGGTACATATCGCCTCTTAGGGTTTTGAGTTTTGAGTTGAATTTGTACATTAGAACCGATTTAGGGTTTTATTTGTTGGGTTTTGATGAAGGTGGTGGCAACGATAGGTGCGTTGACGGCGGAGAAAGATGATGATGGTGGTGGTTCAGATGGTGGCTGTGGTGACTGTGGTGGTTCCGATGGTGGTGATTACTGGGTGGGTTTGTCGGCAAAGGATGGAAGGAGGAACAGGGGGGCGGTTTATAGAGAGAAAGGAGGTGGGTTATAAAGAGAGTTAATAAGCAAGGATATTTTGGTCATTTAACATGCACTTAACTGAGAAATTTAACTGATGTTAGGGCTAGGGACCAACCGAGTGCATTTTTGAAAACCACAGGGACCACGCGTGTAATTAGTAAACCATTGGGACCAAGTCTGCAATTTTTGCAAACCACAGGGACCAACCAAGCATTTAACTCTTTTATGATAAAACGTTTTGTATTTACGGATTTTCTCGAAAAACGGGCAGAGTTTCCTCAGTTTTTGGACGCCCCCGACAACACAAGTTGTCGTTATTTTATCAAAATTCAACAATATAATCAATATTAATATGTATAACTTTCGTAAAACGACAAAATGTAAATTAGACACTAATCTGAATCGGTTCGAGCTCGTTCACGAAATAAAATAAGGGATAATTAAAGAAATTAATGTTCGTGTCCTAAATTCTTTACCGAGTCTTCACGTCGAAATGTTGTCTGAGTCAACTGAGTTGACTCGTTTTGACTGTGTTGACTGAGTTGACTCGGGTTGACCGAGTCAATCCAAACTGCACCGAACCTCAAATCTGATCGACTTGACCCACTTCGACCGCGGCTGACCTACATCCGAAACTGACCCGAGACTGAGTCTGACCCTGTTTGACTTCTGTTGACCGAACCGAGAACCCGATGTGCGACCCGAACCTGAAACTGAGCCGAGACTTCCATGAAACCCAAACCAAAACAAAATAAAAAAGTACGTTGATTACAATCTGCGTAGTCGTTTCGAGTTTACCCGAAATAATAAAAAAAAGGAAATGCTTACTGGAGTGGTGCGTCTGACCCGACACCAAACTGAGACGACCAGGACCCAACTCGAATCTGTTGAACAGAACCATGACCCGACTCGCTTGAACACGAAACCTGGTGCACCCGAGCCAGATCCGTGACAGGAAGACTGTCGGACCGAGCACTACCACCGTCGTACAACTTCTGACGCGGCTCCGATAGCCATTGGGTCTCACCGCCATCACCGTCGTCACCTCCACTACCGCCACCGTGAGTGGCGGCGCCGCTCCCTATCTCCGTCGCTCTCTCTCTCATCGCCTCTCTCCTCATCGCGATTCTCTCTCTCTGCTGCTTGAACCACCAACCAGCACCACCCGGTTCTCTCTCTCTCTCTCGCTGATACTTCCGTAGCCGCCACTCACCACCACCGTCCGGTGGTGGTGGTCTGTTCTATTGTCGAGAGGAGGGGGGGTTAAAAGGGTTTGATTGCAGTTGTGTGACATCAGAACCTGTCGCCGGTCGGAGAGGTGTCGCCGGAGCCCCTGATTTCCAGTTACAGGAGAGAAAAGGGGGGTGTTGTGTGTTGTTTGAAAACATAACCGAGAGAGAGAGAACTCATAGGGCTTCTAAACCTGTGTTTTGTTCTTTATGTGTGTAATTACAGTAGAGATCGAGAGAGGGTGAGGTCTTTATAGAGAGAGTGAGATTTTGCATAGATCTTGTGTGTACAAAAAAAATCTCTTCTAAAGATTTGATAGGATTTGATAAGATTTTGTAAATCTTATGTAGATTTTATTAATCTTGATAAGATTCTAATATAACATGTGCATGTTTAGGCTTGTAAGTTTTGGGCTTGGGCCCAGGGCCCACAAGCCCATCTCGTGTGTAAGTGTCCCGTAATTCCTACGAGACCCGATTTCGCACCCGTACTCTAAGTGTCGAAAGAATAAAATTTTAAAATTAAAAGGCGTATAATAGTGGCGTTTGTCGTGTGACGCGTTCGTTGTCGATTACGGTAATAATCGCGAAAAAAAATTATATCGTTGCCGTCTTTAATCCGTTTTTTGATCCGGTTTCGACTGTAATTACTAAAATTTTATTACGGAGCTAAATATAGTGTAAAATGTAAGTTTCGAAGGTGACAGGCGTCTCCGTCGCTTCCATTTCGTTGCCGATGCATTTCCTACCGTCGCGTTTTTAGTTCATGTTCGCATTTGTGTCGCACGGAAGCCCAAATAAATTCACAAAATTAAACTCATAAATATAAAATACTCGTGGAAAATCCGTATTTGTCGGCGTTGTCAGTATTTCGTTCGGTTTCAGTCTGTTGTCGTTTGATGTTCCGCAGATTCCACGCGAATCTTCATACGCGTACTGTAAAGTCGGATAAACGTTCCTAGGCACTCCAAAGGCCTAATTATGTCAATCTTCGTCTAAATCACTATTTATTATCGCGTTAATCGCCCGTTAATTACGTAATTAGGAGCCGTAAATCAACGGTTGTCACATTCTCCCCCTATTACAGAAATTTCGTCCTCGAAATTTAGACTACGTTAACTCCTTAGAGTTACGTTATGTGTAGGTAATTACGAATAGTATCAAAGTGTATGACCATAAAATCGGATCAAGACTTATTCAAATCGTGTGAATTCAAGGACATTCCTCCACAATAGGAATCCCAACGGTTTAAAAGAAATGTGTCTCAGTAATTGATGTCAAAGGGAACGAGACGTAATGATACAGTCACCAGTGCGACTAAGTTAACAAGGATCCAACAATGAACAGGAACTTCGACCAATCGAATTCCATATGAACATTTATAACATGTAAATGAGTTCTAGAAGCAATAACATCCACTGGGTGAACTTAGAATCAACAATCACAAATGTAATAGTTTGCATGAAATGCTCGATCGTGATCAGCACAAGCTGCAAGTTATACTGACGCCTCAAGGTGTCGTAGAGAATGAAACAATTAAAATATAGCGGTGATCGAACAAGTATCACCTGTGTTTTGCATTCAATTGAAAGCGCAATGAAGTAAATATGAAAATTTGTTTCTAACAACATCATAGGATTTTCAATTGAAATTTGAACATCAAAGAAATAATGTTTTCGATCGAAGACGAAGAAGCAATGAATATCGCAAAACGTTCGATCGATGTCGAAAGGACCGTTAGGAGGTACATCGGAATATGAAATAAATTTTATGTACCCTTGTCTTATCACACGATTGTGTTAAGACTGTTAAAATGTGATAAATCAAAGTGGATTTAATCGAAATCAATAAATAAATAATTAAATTCATGCATAAGATATGTAAACGAGTTTAGCGCAAGCTTCAAATAAGCGAAAATACCACCACAAGGTGTCGAAATCAATAAACAATTTAATGGAGTCGAATGCCAAACAAGTTTACTTCGACTTGGAACAAATGAAACACTTGTTAAAACGAATTTTGAATATGATGCTCCCAATACATCATATGATGCTCTGAAGTGAATATGTGCAATGGACAAGTTCAAACAATTGAACTTGGTTTTAGCGCAATCCGACAATAAATATATGTATCGACAAGAAAACTTTCAGCATGGTCACAACGAAAAACCATGTATGTAATTTGAAAAGACAAGATATTTCAAGGAAATGTGTTGACTTGATAGCAAAGAAGCCAACAATTACAATAATGCAGGTCATTCGAATCACAAATCAATAATTAGATCTAGCGAAATAATATTTGAACTTTAATGAAACGCTTTATTCGAAGCGAAACCACATGTATAACAAACGATGCATGCGTAACCTATAAATTTTCAAGAAATGAAGCAAATGAATATTCGCTATACTGAAAGAAGTGATCGTGACACAATGACCATTTAGAGGAGTAGAGATACGAAAATCTACCCAGTAAATGTGAAAGTCGAAATTTCAATAAAAGAAATTTGAGGACTTTACCTGGGGTTGCATGTGATGTCCGGTTGTTAGGTGACATTACCATGGACTGTCGAACATAGCGTATTCGTCGTTAACTGAAATATGGGGATGCGGAGACATATGTCTTCTATTTGGCATGAATCATGTCGTTTGTAGGACCGCGTGACAAGTTGTCGTTTCTTAGTCGTTAGTTCTCCTGTTGACAGGAATCTAGCGTCGTCGTTTAATTGCGCCATCGTGTCTTTTCAAAGGCCTCGCCTCGATAGTCGTAGGTGCCGTACTTCAACCTCCGTTGATGTATTGCTTAAGTTTCACGTATACCTGTGCACTAGCGTTTCGTTCCGCGTAGAATGTGATGTACCTCGACATCCGTTGACGTAAAATTTGAGTTCCATGTATTCTCGTGCACTAGCGTTTCGTTCCGCGTAGAATGTGATGTACCCCGACATCCGTTGACGTAAAATTTGAGTTCCATGTATTCTCGTGCACTAGCGTTTTGTTAGGCATAGGCTGCCTGCTCGGGAAGTTAAAATATCATAGACAATATGGATAATAGAGTGTGCCTGAGTTAATAATCGCGGTTCCTACATGATGACCTTTAATGAACTTCAATATAAGTTTCCGAAGGTCTTAAATGCATGTTTCCTAAACTCTCAGAGTTCTGTGCATTGTATGTTTTGTGTATCGTGTATAAAACACAACTTTAGCGTATCTTTAAAAATCAAAATTATGATCTTTTTGTTTTCGGCAATGGTTGGAGACCATATTCGAGTACTATGCGTTCTGTATGTATTCAGGTTTTAATATTCTAAGTTCCCAGAGAAAAGTGAGGTTAGAGCCTAGGTCTCTACAGAAACCTAATTCGTTGTAACCTATAGCTCTGATACACATCTGTCACACCCCGAAATTATCAGAGCTGGCGTGACTGGACTGGTATCTTCATTGCACAGCGGAAGCAAATAAGCTAAGTCTTTTAGAAAATTGAACGCCACTAATTACTCGACTCCACATGGTTCTCCTATTCCAACCGTGCCATATTTTCTGAAATGCAACCTGAGAAAGAAACATGAGAAAAATCAACATAAAGTTGAGCGAGTACATAGTTGTTTGTAAAAGATTTGAAATAAATCTTTTGAATAACCAGTTTGTGAGATAATATTGAGAAAACGAATTTAGAAATCATTTTCTTGCCAAGTTATATGGAAACTTTGTATTTGTAGCGCATTATGTTCATAAAACCATGTATTTGTAAACTCCTGTATTTGTAAAGTTTGTATAACCGTCAATGCCCACCCTGACTTTGACTCCATGCCCGCATAATACTATGCCTTGAATTTGTATAAAACATGATATTTAATTTGTATAAATCAAGTATTTCTGTAAGTATGTATGTCCCTGGTATGTAGCAATAAGGAAAAAGAGATCACCAATGGTTTGCAAGGCCAATGGTATGTGTGAAGTGATGCAGGAAAACTCAAACCTAGCAAATTTGTACCGGGCTTCCGGCTGGAAGACATAGTCACCTCATGCTCCATCCCGCGGACTCATGGGTGGGGCTCGCTACACCCAAATAGATCTATCACTCATGTCCCTCGGTCCTACGACGAGGATTAATGGCCATAAGTATCCGCCTACCCACTCACATGATCTAAGTAGTATGCCCTCCTTAAGCGAACCATACCATGTATAAAAATGTCTGAAGTAATTGTAACATGTATTTTACCCCAGCCTCTAAGGCTAAACCTCCCTAGCCTCTAAGGCTGAACCTCCCCAGCCTCTAAGGCCAACTCCCCAGTCTCTCTATATTATCACCAGACGATCCATCCCTAGTCATGAAAATCATTCATATTTCGATAATACGCATTTGTTTTGTAAAAACCGGTATATTTAGTATCACCCATTCGTAAACCATTTGAGTTCCTCGAAATCCATTCGTAATATGGTTTAGAAATATGAGTTTTCGTTCGTTCAAAAGCTTTGTATGTTCTTGCACAATGTGCATGTCTTTCCACCCCGAAAACATTTACAAGAATGTGAAACCGTAAAAAGTGGGGTTATGAACTCACCTGAATTGCCTTGTGCGAAGCTAGCTAATTACGACTTCGTGATGTCGTTTCCAAGACTTGACTTGCTAGTGTGTATTCTTCAATATTCCTAACACGAAATATCTAATAAGTTTCTAAATAAGCGCAGTAACTAAACTACGTGTCATCGAGCTCTACCGAATCGTTAACCGAACGATTCAACGGTAAATTGATAACTTAATAGTAACGATTAAGTTATACTTGTTAAGTTTCGCCTAATGTCGGTAATAGTTAATAGGTCTTAGAAAGACTTAGCTTCTCGAGAGATTTAAAAATAAATAAATATTTATATAAAGATATATAAATATATCGTTGTAATTGAGTTAGCCGTCTCGAGTAGTCATACGTGTATAAAAAGAATATTTATATGAAAATATCATATAACAAACTCGCACCATATATTACGTCTCGTATGATATTTATCAAAGTATATGTATCAGCCGTTTCGGCGTTTGAAATAAATATAAAAACTTATATTTATTTTACAAAAGAATCATTGAGTTATTGTGTTTGAAAATAAATATATAACTATATTTATTTTTATAAAAGAATTCGTTTTGCTTGTTATCGGAAATAAATATATAACTATATTTATTTTTATAAAGGAATACGAGTCGCTTGATGTCTGAAATGAACATAAAACTATGTTTATTTTTATAAAAGAACTAGAAAAGTAACCCGCCGCGATGCGGCGGGGGCTACATTTTTATTTATGTTAAGCTAGTTTAGTTTTCAATTGCAAACATATGAAATGTAAGAGGCTAAAAAATAGTGACCTTTACAGTTAACTTGACAAACATTGCAAGTGTTGATGTTGGACTTTACTGAAGACAGTTCCTAAAGAAACGATGCCCTGAAACAAAGAAATTCAGTGCTTATTATACAGAAAACACGCCCTTTTTGACAGAAAAAAAATGTAAACAAGTTGTTTATTCTACCTGCAATGCAAAACTGATGTTGGCTTCATCTACTTGCAACGTCACTCTCCTTAATTTATCATCTCGGGATTGACCGAGTTTTAGAATTCTCTATAAAATGATAGCAATTTATAAGAATTTGCAACAAAAAAGACATTTTTTTGAATATTTAATAGATAAAAAGTCGACTAATAGGTGCAGATGGCTGGTTACCTGATCACCTAGCACTCTACACATGCATGAAAGTTCCATTATACCAACTGGTGGTATCAATGTTGATTTGCAGATAACAATATAAAACTTGTTCAACTGTAAAATAACTAATTTTGATTAGAATATATAGATATTTCATCTTTTATCATGAAAGAAAGATGATATGGTTATAGCTCTCCTATTGTTGTATCATTCTTTCCTTTACGAAACAGCTTCACAACAGAACATAGTACAATCTACACCAAAGAGACAGTAGGAAATTAGTCTACTTCAAAGGAAAGATCGGCTTGACCATTGACCCACTAATCTTGTTTTGACTTTTGACCATTCTTAGAATATAGAGAATTGAGTTTAGTTGTGTTTACAATGCAATATAAAAACAAATAGTTATCTAAATCTTTGAATGAAATGACTTAGACGTTTATGACCCGTTCACTTTGACCTATTTAAATGAAAACACTCAAACGAATGTGTTTAATTGTGTTTAAAACGGTACCTAAGATGAAAAAAAAAAACCGTAAAAAGTTATTTAATGAAAACTATTACCATGGATGTCAAAGTTGAAGTGCAGGTAGATTCTCTAAGCTCAGTTTCAAGCATCTCTATCACACCCCTGGAAAGCGAAATAAAAGGTCAAGATCAATTTCCGCCTTAAAGAATTTACGAGAATTTGAAGACTGCAAAACAATTATAAATAATTAAAAAGAAATACCAACCTACAGATACCAAGAGCTTTCCTCATATCACCAGATGTTGCAGCTACTCTCTGCATACATTCATTCAAATGGTGCATCTTAGAATTCATAGCAACCTCAAGTCTTTATTACTTACAAACACACGAATTAAAACATTAAGTCAAAGCAAAGATAAGTAGATAATATTATGGTGTACTTACGCGTGAATATAGTGACAGTGCTTGTGGCTGGAAAACGGTGCAAGGAAGTGCCTGATGAAACAAAACACCCTTAATATAATTTCTTTTGTTAAAAAATTGTTATATTTTCTAATTAAGTAGCTAAAGAGAAAGCGAAAGACCAATAACGCTCACCATCAGTCGTTGTTTGAGAATCATGATGATTTGATCCATCGAGTAGGCTCAAAAAGACACAACAGTTGGCTTACCTAAAATAATAATTAAAAGTATAAGAGATATTAGAAGCAGTGTGTGGATGTCGAGTGTAATGGAGAGAAACAAAGTACTCACAATTTAGAGACTGTAGTTTTGGAAGAAATCGGTCTGCTAAGTCAATTGCATTAGCTATACCTGTAAATGCAAGTTCGTATAAGAATTTAAAAATAAAATCAAAAGGAAACAACTCAAGTTCGAAGTCTCACAAGCATACCTATCAATATAACTTTAGAGAATGGCAATGTTGTTAGCATATATAGATCATGAAGCACCACTCGGTCCATAGTAATTAAGTAGTCCTACTCATCAGCTATACCCAACTTGCTTACAACTCATGTGTAATTTATTTAAACTATACACCATGAAAATAACTAAGCCTTATTAACACATTTTTTTTTTAAAATTGGTTTCAACTGAACCGACGGTTTGTATACCAGTCTTCGCACGCTTTTAGCACCCATTAACACCGGTTTTTTAAAAAACCAAACCGGCGGTTTGTATACCAGTCTTCGCACGCTTTTAGCCCCTCGCCGCAACGCGGGGAAATTTACATCTAGTTTTATATTTAAGAGAAAAGATTAACCGGTCGGGCAAGCTTTTTACAAGTAAGCTATTTAAACTATACACCATGAAAATAACTAAGCCTTATTAACACATATTTTTTTAAAACTGGTTTCAACCTGAACTGAAAATAATCTTAGCTCCCCGCCGCAACTCTCATAAGTTGATCGAGCTCTAGCCGCTCGAGCTGGGTTTAGTGTGCCATTGCAATGTTGGCATTGTGTCGAGACAATACATGACGGTGGCGACTGTTGTGGACAAAACTGTTGGCAGTGGCGTTGGTCGAATTGAGATTCGTTTATGGTATTTGGACATCCCGAAGACTTGAATACTCGGGTTGGTTTTATGATCCGGCCTATGGTGGATACAATCAACACATCAATACATTTTTATCCTTATGCTTAATCCACCACAAAACTTTGTAAACATGTTAAGAGTCAACCCGCTTGTATATGTTAAATCCATTAAATTACCTCTTAAGACATCAATCATGTGAGTTATTGGTAATTCAACTGTTAGAAGGATTCGTTAAACATAATCAACTGGTGTACACGTCCAATTAGTTAACATCATCATCAGTTCATTCAAAACTAACATTAATTCCACATCAAATCCTATACCTTTCTTATAACCAATTGAACAATAGTGTATCCATCTATGTCCAACAAATACCAAATCTCCCTAAACAACTGATATTAAATGTGTTAATTAACAACAAAACAAAAAAAAACACCACATAAACATCATAATCACACCCTTTATCCAAAAAAACACATCAATAAATACTTACTACTGTTCAGTAATAAATGGCTACTTGATTTAAAGGCTACTAATAAGCATAATCATCATCAGTACTCAGTAGCATCAATAATCTACAATTAAAAAAACGTGTATTTAAGTAACTTCACTCGAATTGCTGAATCAATTAATAAAATATGAGAAATAGCTTCGTGCAAATAAAGCAATTATACCTATATAATCAAAATAAAGAGCAATTATACCTTCCCTAGGTACCAAAAATCACTCATCGCCGCCAAGAATGAGGGCCCCCGTTTGCATCGTCGTCGGCGTACCTCCTGACGGTTCCGATTCGCGAAGATTACAAACTGTACTGCCACCGTGAAAGTGAGGCTCACAGGGTTCGTTGCCTTGCTTCCTGGGGAGACAGACATTTGTGAGATTAGATGATATGTGTGAGTTTAGTGGTAAAGAATTACTGGAGGATGTGACACTTGTTTAGGGCAAAGATGAATCAAGCATCACCCAGGCAAATAAAACCCTCTAACAACGGTGGTAGGCCTCCTTGTCCTTTACGTTGTCTCCTTCCTCCGGTCTCTCTCCATCTTTTTCTTTCTCCCCATATTTCAACTGAGCTGCCTCTCTCTCTCTTGAGAAGCGATTGTGTTTTCAGAAACCTAATAGGGCAGGCGACTGCGTGGAATCAATACAAAAGGGTACAACAAAAGCAAAGAAACGTACAAGTTTGATAAGCCTAGAAAACTGATTATGCAGATAGTACAACCACTCAATGCCAAGATATGTTACAAATTAGAGTATATATAAATTCGTTATTGTTTGGTACTAGAAATAAATAAATATAAAATATATTTATTTTTATAAAAACGAATTCATGTCATTTGATCTTTGAAATAAATGTAAACTGTATTTATCTTATAAAAGAAGTGTCGTGTAGCTTGATATTCGAAATAAATATACAATCTACATTTATTTCTATAAAATAATTGTCGAAATTTCGAAGTTTAGAATAAATAAAATAACGATATTTATTGTTGTAAATAATACCTGAATCGACGTTTTTGTAATGTTGTAAAGTGCCGTCAAGAAAAGTTATTCGAATCTGATAGTTTTATTTTATGATAAAACGCTTTGTATTTACGGATTTTCTCGAAAAACGGGCAGAGTTTCCTCTGTTTTTGGACGCCCCCGACAACACAAGTTGTCGTTATTTTATCAAAATTCAACAATATAATCAATGTTAATATGTATAACTTTCGTAAAACGACAAAATGTAAATTAGACACTAATCTGAATCGGTTCGAGCTCGTTCACGAAATAAAATAAGGGATAATTAACAAAATTAATGTTCGCGTCCTAAATTCTTTACCGAGTCTTCGCGTTGAAACGTTGACTGAGTTGACTCCGGTTGACCGAGTCAATCGAAACTGCACCGAACCTCAAATCTGATCAACTTAACCCACTTCGACCGCGGCTGACCGACATTCGAAACTGACCCGAGACTGAGTCTGATCCTGTTTGACTTCTGTTGACCGTACCGAGAACCCGATGCGCGACCCGAACCTGAAACTGAGCCGAGACTTCCATGAAACCCAAACCAAAACAAAATAAAAAAGTACGTTGATTACAATCTGTGTAATCGTTTCGAGTTTACCCGAAATAATAAAAAAAGGAAATGCTCACCGGAGTCGTGTGTCTGACCCGACACCAAACTTAGTCGACCAGGACCCAACTCGAATCTGTTGAACAGAACCATGACCCAACCCGCTTGAACACGAAACCTGCTGCACACGAGCCTGATCCGTGACAGGAAGAGTGTCGGACCGAGCACCACCACCGCCGTACAGCTTCCGACGCGGCTTCGATAGCCGTCGGGTCTCACCGCCATCACCGTCGTCACCTCCACTACCGCCGTCGTGAGCGGCGGCACCGCTCCCTATCTCCGTCGCTGTCTCTCTCATCGCCTTTCTCCTCATCCCGATTCTCTCTCTCTGTTGCTCGAACCACCAACTAGTACCACCCGGTTCTCTCTTTCTCTCGCTGATACTTCCGTAGCCGCCACTCACCACCACCGTCCGGTGGTGGTGGTCTGTTCTGTTGTCGAGAGGAGGGGGGGTTAAAAGGGTTTGATTACAGTTGTGTGACATCAGAACCCGTCGCCGGTCGGAGAGGTGTCGCCGGAGCCCCAGATTTCCGGTTACAGGAGAGAAAAAGGGGGGTGTTGTGTGTTGTTTGAAAACATAACCGAGAGAGAGAGAGAGAACTCAGAGCATTCTCATCCAATCCATCAAATTATACATACATTCCACTAAAAAACAACTCCTATATCAATATATTTTCACTAAAAACAAATGCTTTTTCTCTCTCCTTTTCAATTAAATAATATTATCATTACATTTTTCTCTCTCCTTCACTCACAACCACTTTCAATATATATTAAAAAAATTATACTGGGTGAACAGTGTCCCCCCAAATATACAGATGAACAGTAACATTTTCTCTCTCCTCCACTCACAACCATTTTTTATACCCTTTATAATATAAAAACTACCCCTCACATATTTTGATGGTTTGGATGAGAATGCTTCATAGGGCTTCTAAACCTGTGTTTTGTTCTTTATGTGTGTATTTATAGTAGAGATCGAGAGAGGGTGAGGTCTTTATAGAGAGAGTGAGATTTTGCATAGATCTTGTGTGTACAAAAAAAATCTCTTCTAAAGATTTGATAGGATTTGATAAGATTTTGTAAATCTTATGTAGATTTTATTAATCTTGATAAGATTCTAATATAACATGTGCAGGTTTAGGCTTGTGAGTTTTGGGCTTGGGCCCAGGGCCCACAAGCCCATCTCATGTGTAAGTGTCCCGTAATTCCTACGAGACCCGATTTCGCACCCGTACTCTAAGTGTCGAAAGAATAAAATTTTAAAATTAAAAGGCGTATAATAGTGGCGTTTGTCGTGTGACGCGTTCGTTGTCGATTACGGTAATAATCGCGAAAAAAAAAAATTATATCGTTGCCGTCTTTAATCCGTTTTTCGATCCGGTTTCGACTGTGATTACTAAAATTTTATTACAGAGCTAAATATAGCGTAAAATGTAAGTTTCGAAGGTGACAGGCGTCTCCGTCGCTTCCATTTCGTTGCCAATGCGTTTCCTACCGTCGCGTTTTTAGTTCATGTTCGCATTTGTGTCGCACGGAAGCCCAAATAAATTCATAAAATTAAACTCATAAATATAAAATACTCGTAGAAAATCCGTATTTGTCGGCGTTGTCAGTATTTCATTCGGTTTCAGTCTGTTGTCGTTTGATGTTCCGCAGATTCCACGCGAATCTTCATACGCGTACTGTAAAGTCGGATAAACATTGCTAGGCACTCCAAGGGCCTAATTAAGTCAATCTTCGTCTAAATCACTATTTATTATCGCGTTAATCGCTCGTTAATTACGTAATTAGGAGCCGTAAATCACCCGTTATCACAGAATGCACTACTGAGATTAAGAGTCGTACCGAGAGCGGACTGGAATGTCTCCCACAGGCGTGAGGTAAAACGACCATCGCGGTCAGAGATGATGTCACGAGGCTGTCACACCCCAACCGATGGCGGAAACATCGGGATGAGACGAAAAGACGAGATTGCAAGAGGCTTCATAACGCTATTTGTGACAGGTATTTAATAATTACACTTTTCGATGCTTAAATCAGATAATACAAATTTAGAATCACAACACGTATAAAAGAAATATAATTTCATTTATGACACTTTAATACAATGGTTTTGGAACTAATTACAACATGTATGAAATAAAATACAATACAACAAGTATTTAACGTTTAAATGCGTTTCTAGGCAATCCTACTAGATCCCATGCGTCATTGATATTCCTGCAACATGTATTAAAAGCATAGATCAATACAAAGGTATTGGCAAGCATACAAGTTTGAAAAATATGTATAAACGTAAAGTTTGTCACAAATCTATGTTGGAAGTTTTATATCTAGAATTTAAACTAGCATACCTAAACAACCTAAGCATAACGAAATAGCATGGACATACAAGTTGAAACTAGCAAGTATAACTAACACAAGCGTAACAAATAACATGTATGTACAAAATGAAACTAGCGTGCATAACTAACGTAAGCATATCGGGAATACGTTTGATTTCGTATAATATGAATTTTTGTTAAATGATACATGTTGCACCCCAAAACGCGTTAAAGTGTAAAAAAAGGGGTCGAGTATGCTCACATTCTTGCAACGCTTCCCTTAGAAATCCCGCGAGGAGTCGAAGAGTTAGACGGAGGACATAGAGGTCATCATGCATGGATAAACGTAAGGTATATATACGTATTAGAGGTTGACGAAGTGTAAATAAAATAAAATGTACATTTGTGTCTCTTTTTATAAAATGATCACTTGGATTTGGTAGATTTCGACACATGATGAACACGTTTCAAAACATGAGATTTTACGAAAAACGGGCAGAGTTTCCTCTGTTTCCGGACTATCCCGACAACACCAGTTGTCGATATTATTTTCCAAAACTCAACAATTTAATAATATATATTTATATCACTTTTGTCAACGACACTCAAGGTATATAATTTTCGTCATCTATTGTGTAAGTATATTATTTTCGTCAACAACATGCAAAATAATAAACTTGCGTTAACAATGCATATAAATATATATATAGTTTTTAACAATAACGTTTATAAACATGTATACATAATGTAATAAGATCTGCGATGTTAAAAGTATACCGAATCGCGAGTTGACCTTAGTTTGACTGAGGTTGACCGAGCAGATCTGATGTTAACTTAAACAGACCGAACCGATCCCAAACCAAGACTGACCAAGTTGGCAGATTTTGACCAAGGTTGACCGAACCCGAACCCGTTTGACCCGAACCGAAGTTGTTGACCGACCCGAACCCGTTGACCAGTTGACATGAACCGAAACAATCTGCCGTTGACCGTCTTTGATTGAACCAAACATCACTATTAACCCGAAAACACGAACATGAATCTGATGTTGGGCATAATTCTGACCCGAACACTGAACTGACCTGAACTCTCTGATGCAAACCCGAAACTGAACATAACTTGAACCCGTGAACACACCTTAAATCTGAACCGACTATACCCACAATCCGACTCGAGCACCTCACCAATCTGAGCCGAGATGTGACCCGAACCAGAACTGAGTCGCACCACCGCCGCCGGAGCTGAGTCGGACACCCGTAACCACCACTTTACCGTCGTCTCGAGCCCCGAAACCACCACTGTTACTGCCGTCTACCCGCACTCCTTTCTAGTTGCCGGACATCGGATCCATAACCACCCCTAGTCGCCGGTGTGCGGCTGCCTTTGAAGTTGCAGAATCTCCCAACACCGTTATCGGAAGAACGAGAAGGGGGTGGGGCCGCTGTTCCGTCGGATATCTTCATCGCCGACAGGTGTCCTCATCTCCGCTACTCTCTCTCTCTCCACTGGTAGTCTCACCGGAGTGAGAAAGGAACGGGTTGAGGGGGGTGTTGTCGGCTGATCCTGAATGAGAGGGAGAGGAGAGATCGATAATGGGTGTTGTGTTTGAGGGAGGCTCTGATCTTCATTTGTGTGTGTATACAAGGATATAAGGTTACAGGGTATTTTTTTTGGGAGGGAACAAGATCATATGCGGCTGATTAAAATGAGATGATCTAGGGTTCACTACACATTTATACTTAGGTTTAATTGTGTTTTAAGTGGGCTTGCACCCAAGGCCCACAAGCTCAATCTCGTGTTTTAAGTGGCCCACCAACTCCTACGAACCCATTTTCGCACCCGACTTCATAAAATGCGCCGTATAATGTAGTAATATATATTATTTAAAGTCGAAAATGCGTGAATTGTATGTCGGAATTTGTCTTGGCGTGCACGTTCGTCGTTTGCGTTAAAGTCACGTAAAAGTGCGTCATTTTGTCATTTTTATTCTGATTTTCGATCGTGAATAATGAATTAGATGAACGACATGTATTTTTTCTAAAATATGGAAATACGGAAAAAATACGGGGCGTTACAGTCTCCCCTACTTTAGGAAATTTCGTCCCGAAATTTATTAAAGAGGAGGACTTTGGGAAAATGGAATACTCGAAGCGTGTTTAGGTCATCTGAGAAATAGATCGTGATTGTTCAAAGTTTGTATTAAATATAGTAGGGAAACACCGAATTCCTCATGGCACGTTTTCACGAAAGTTTAGTAATATGGTGGGAACACTTATATATAGGAAGTACCAGCGGCGTATCCACCATGTTCATACCACATTGCATCCGTTTCGCTATTCAATATCATGTTACATTCTGTGTTATAATACACAGTAGAACCTACTATGGTTTTCATGCGCCTACCAATATAATCCCATATGCATCTACAATTATTTTGGTTTGTGCATGATCTGCATAGTTTGTACTAGTAGTGTACGGGTCAAGGTTTTATTAACGTATTACGAGTGAGAATGATAGCGTATAGTAATTTAAGTATGTAAGCATGAGTGGTATTTAAGTATGAGAGAGGTCATAAGGTGTAAGTATATGTATGAGTATGATTAAATTCTTTGAATAGTCCACATGAGATATTTTAGTTAACTAGATTAATGCATTACTGGCATGTGATCTCACTGGTCAAACCATCGTGTCCGCAAGTGTGTATGTATGTATGAATGTATGAATGACTTAACATGACCGCAAGTCCATGCGGTGGGCGTTACTCCTATAGCGCTACACAAGCGCTATATATGTTAAGGTGCAACTTGAACAAAGTTAATGACAAAATGTCAACCCAACGTTTAACGCAAGCGTCATCTATTCATGGCACATGTCATCATTTCGTTGCCATGAAAAGATCCATAATGTATAAAGCGTTATCTAATCATAGCACATGTCATCATTTCGTTGCCATGAAAAGATCCGTAATGTATAAAGCGTCATCTAATCATAGCACATGTCATCATTTCATTGCTTATGAAAAGATCCGTAATGTATGAATGAATGTCTTGACATTACCACAAATCCATGCGGCGGTGCGCTACTCCTATAGTGCTTCACAAGCACTACATATGTCAAGGTGTGGCTTCATCCGAAATTAATGACCAGTTTATCACATAAAGAATGTCCAGTAATCCCGAATCGAGTATAACGTATTAGTAGGCGTGTATTAATTTATTGTGTAAAATGATGATTAGGTAACAAGTATTAAATCGCATAAACGTCAAGTTAATATAAAAGAGAGGCTTGATAAGTATTGGAGTGCTTCGGGTTTAGAAGCTTCGACTATTCCAAAGTGAATCGCAAGTCCTTTCGAATCAGGGAGACATGCTTTGGCCTAATAGGGATAATACTCTCGTCGCCAGGTGATTAACGGTATTTTACCCTTCCAGCTAGTACATGTCCCTAACTTGATCGAAAATACGAAACTTTGGCGAGATTGAAAATCGAAGAGTGGAACTAGTCACCAAGGTTTGGATATCAATCCTAGCTTAACAATTTCGTCCCCAAAATGTGGTTTATTAAACGAAACAAGATACAACCTCGACTCGTCAATAAGGAACCACTAGAGTATGAAATGGAAGTTCCCATCAAGATACAGATATCACTCTTGACTTGATGGTGAAATTTCGTGCAAAATTACTGTAGGATCGCGATCTTACCCGAACGAGTCGTTCTGAGGTGTTCAACTTCGTTTCAGGTGCGGAATAACAAGAAACGGAGATAGAAATAGCTGATTCTTCACTTTTAACACTGATTGTATTGATTAACACTTGATTACACGCAGTTCTTCACACCGGCAGAGCTTCGGTATGGAATACAAGGGACTGATCTATCTTATGATTTCGCTCAAATGAACACCTATATATAGTTGCTGAGGTTTTGCTTATACGTACATGACCACATAAGCGAAACCATCAGGTGACAGATAAGCGAAACCTTCAGTCTATGTCTCTATGAGCGAAACCTGCTCACTAAACACTATACACTTCCTGTTTTCTCGTAAAACGTGCCCTAATCTATACAATACAATGAAAGACTCGATACAAGACAAAGTCGACAGATGTAGTGCACCAACAGACTCCCCCTCAGATGTTGATGAGTCGACTATCGAGTCACGACAATGCTGTGTCTTCACTTCTTCAGTCTTGATCAGTCTCTGGGCTGTTCTCTCTCTATCTTCATCAACAGACTCCCCTTCTTGATTTGCTGGCATTCCTTTGTTCTTCAGCAACATCTTCTTCAGGATCTTTGTCTGGCTTTCTTTACCTTCAGAATCCGAAACCTAGCATTCTATCTTCAGATTCAGAATTGAAACTTGGCTATTCCTGCACATTCTTAACCCAGAAATAAGTTTTATGAATTTAACAAATTAAGTGCACCAACACTAATTCTCTTTCATAAACATGTGCACCAACAACGACTCTCCTTCTAACTACTTTCTTTATGATGAACCACTTGTTGATTGTCAAAACACATTTGATGATAAAGACACACTCCCCCTCACAACAATGTCATCATGTTTAGCACTCGGAATTTTGAAAATCAGCTTTCCAACATCAGTTGTCGAAAATCTTTTTGATTTTTTCAAAAATTTATGCTAAAACACACTTAAAATCTTTTTGGACTTTAAAAAAAAATGCAGTAAAGAAATATTTACAGACAATATTTTTGAGAGTTCGTGCAAGAGGATCATATCAGTTTTTGACAAGTCACAAGTATCGTTGAGCTTAGTTACACATTAAGAATTAAACAATTCACTTAGATTGCCGATATACTGATCCACTTAAATTCTCACACAAATTTCAACTGATTCAGGATATGAGTTAGATGTTTTAAGAACTTAAACTCATTCATGTGTCCCACCTCTTGAATATACTCCCGTATCCAGATCCCAATATTCAGTCTTACAGGTCAGTATACCACAGATGATATTTGTAAGGGAATAAATTATAGTACGAAACCGTGAGAGCTCAGGTCAGAACTTCCGTTCAGCAGAGAGATGACGGTTCGACTTGTGGTGTGTCCCCTTTAGAGGATCTTTTGATTACAACAGCAGCGACTATCAATTTTATTGTTTCATCAATTTGCTGAGGGCTGCGCTATATTTCAAGCATGCGGAAAGTATTATCCGGGGACTAGGCCATTGCTTCCGCAAAATCAGAAGTCCCGGGATAATACCCCAGATATCACTGAGCATAAAGACCTATCTCAGAAAGAGGGACCTTTCAAACAAGATTTCAGGGGTTACCTATATATCCAAGTAGTGTTCCCCACAAAATAAGAAAGTTTGAATTTATGTTTATATCCCGAAAAAGTTTACTAAATGTGTAAAAACCTATCGGCATATCATCAGTGAGACTGTTTAACGCTATTTAAACATTACATTTCTTTAGCATACTGTGACTGTCTACTGATGTACTATCATTTCCTCTTCTTTGACACAAAAACTCATTTTTCAATTTATCATGTTTTTGTCTTTTTCAAATTTTCTAATGTTTTTGGATTTTCTGAAATTTCTACTCCCCCTAAAATGCAAACACATTAAAGTAAATTTGAAAACTACTAGACTCTTGACCCACTTAAAACATACAAAGAACTGTACAAAAACTTGACAACTGACATCGAATTGCATCAAATCGCCATTCACTAGGCATAAACAATCAGAACTCCCCCTTTCAACAAGCCATTTTCTCATTTAGATTTCAAAACACTTAAGTTTGTTTTAATCAAAATGATTTTTCTGGAAAATGAGTTTGTTTTTACCACTTGTAAGTTAGAGGTTTGGTTCATCACACTGTATTCAACCACTTGTATGATGATTACATCAAGTTCAAACTAATGACCTTGAGTAATCACTTTGTCAGAAACAACCTCTTACCACTTATAAGAATATCCAAAACATTTAATCACTCAATCACTTATAGAAAATCAGATACAACTTAATGTCCCTGATTTACCACTTGGAAGTGAAAATTTCCATCAACCACTTGTAGGAATATCACATCTAAAAAAATTTATTTGACCAACAAAGATGCCGATTCCTGCTTCACACTTACCAACCTGGAAGCTCCGGCAATTCCTGCAGTATGACTTGCCAAAATTTAACCATTATAAGATTCATTCACAAAATCAATTATCAAGAAAGATGCCGATTCCTGATCCACGATTACAAACTTGGGATCTCCGGCATAGTCCTAAGACTTTACGGGAAACAAACTTCCATCCAAGTCTTCTCAGACTTGATGGCTATCAGTTCTTGCGCAATAGGGTTGTAAGTTGCTTTTTTAGTTGCATAAAAATCTTTAACCCCCTTAGCTTTCCCATTCAACATTTTCCCAAAAATTTTCTTAACACTTCCATTGAAAGTTTTATCGACATCAAACTTAGTATTCTCGTTGTAAAACTGATTCGAGATATCAACCTTACCAACTTTCTATTTAACTTCTTCAAATTTCAGTGATGGAAACTCATCATCAGTCACTGAAATTTTCACCTCAACCTGTGGCTCGTCTGGCTTTGTGGAACCAGATTCATCGCCGAATTTCTCATCAACTTTCTTAGCAACCCACAGTTGGTTGTCTTTCTCTTTCTTTTTATAAAAATTCTTTGTAGAACACTCACCAACCTCATAAGTTGAATTTTCAAAAATTTTAAATTTTTCGGTTGGTGGTTCAATATCAACAACTTTTCCTTTCAACTTGTTAGAAACTCCCTGTTTTGACTTGGCATTTTTCGGACAGTTCCATGCAATGTGACCAGCTTCATTGCATTTGTAACAGGTTCTAGTTTCTTTTGAGTTACAAACTTCAGTTCCATTCTTCTTCTTTTCAGCAAGAAACTCTTGATTTGACTGTCTCCAGAATGGTTTCTTCTGTTCCTCTTATGCACTTCCACCTGACACAAATTCTGTTTTTGTTTTAGAATTTTTCAAATTTTTATGATTTTCTGGTGGAATAAATCCAAGACCTTTCTTTTTGTAGCTACGATTTTGGTTTTGTTTCTTTTGAAAACCAGAACCAGAATTGTAACCCTTTTTCTTGTTTAGACGTTGTTGAACTCTTGAAGTGTACTTTTTAGGTTTTTCAATAAGATTTAAATCTTTTATTTCAGAAATATTAATTTCTGTCATTTTGAAAACCTTTTTGATCATGTCAAAACGAACACTTCTTATTGGAAACTCTTTGTCATAGTTTAATTTGTCCGAATCATTTAAAGTGTATGCAACTTCAAATGCTTCATCATCCAAATTTGCTTTTGATAACAAAAATTCTTCACTATAGGACAGTTTAACCGATGACTTTGGACTGTTGACTGAAGAATTTGACCCTCCAGACTCAGACTTTGACTCGGATTCCTCATCAGTATCCAACACCTGATCGACCACCTTTTTTATTAACTCAGACTCATGATCAGTATTGGACGAGGTAAACGTGACATCAATGTTATCTGGAAAAACGTCAGTTGTGTCGATTTTTAGCTTTATAGTGACTGCTTTTTCAAGTTGCTCCTCGTTTGGTTTTCTAGGATAATACCCTTCCCAAATTGGAGGCGGACACTTGTTATAGCTAACAGTCGATTTCTTACCACTATCTTTCTTTTTCTTCGGCTCTCTTCTTGAAAAGCTTCCATACCTGCAACAGTTGGGTAAATACGATCAATGAGATAATCAGAACTTGAATAACTTTGTAATAAACGTCTAATTCTATCATTCTCGATCTTTCTGTCTCCAACTCTTGCTTCCATTTAGCACTTCCTTCGATGTAAAAGTTGATGGCTTTCTGCTTTGTCATCATTACAGCATTCATCATCGTTAGTGCTTGTTCTCTTTCTGAATTTGTCTTTTGGAGACCAGTTACTGTTTTGTTCAAGACATCATAAGATTCTTTCACATAGTTGAGGTTGAACAGTAACTGCTCTTTCATCTTCTCATACTCTGTCAGCTTCTCATCTTTGGCTGCACATTCTTTGCAAGTTTCCAAACACTTCAAGCACGGCTTTACAACTTCAACAATCTTCTCAATCTCGATTGTCTTTACCACTTCAACCACTTTTTCTTCTTCAATCACCTTCTCTTCTACCTTCACTCTCTCAGACTCAACCAACTCCTCAGTAACACTTTCAATGTTCTCTTTCTGAACAACACTTTCAGCCTTCATTTCCTGTTGTTCTTTTGCAGCTCTTTTCTCCTTCAGCTTCTCCATGCGATCTGCAAAATAGAAATGAAAACTTTCAGGAGAAAAATGAGTTTTAGCAACATTAATGTGTTTTTCCTCCTCATCATCACTGCTACTATCATTTGGAGGTGACTGATCAAACTGTGCAGACTTTTCAGAACTAGTATCTGATAATCCATAATCAGATGGTGTTTGATCAAAAACAACTTCCTTTTCTGAACTAACAACATTTTGTACATACTCATTTAAACTCTGTGAACTTTCATAAGCACTTTCTGAACTTTCATCAGAAACAACAGACTTTTCATCCATGCTTTTCACTGTTTCACCAATAGACTTCATCCACGTAGCAAACATGTCTGGTTCTCTGACAATCTTAGCGATGAAAGCTTTAAAATTCCCATTCTTATCTGCAAACATATTCCAATTGAAGCCTTCAGGTAGCCTCTCATCATCTTGATCGACTATGCATGCTTTGCTATCAGGATATATATAATTGTTCCAGTTAAAATCCACCACACACGCTCTTTTTGAATCCTCGATTCTTCTACCATGAGCTGTCTGTGAATCTTGTTGTTGACCAACTTGCTGGTAAATGGCTTTCCGGTAGTAATCGTCTTTTCCAAACGGATTCTGAGCTCCACTAGCTTCCCTGTTCTTGCATTCCCGTTTGAAATGGCCTTTCTCCCTTCAACGAAAACAAGTAACTTTAGATTTATCAAAACCTAAAGTAGATACATGAGCATCAAGAAAGTCATTTCTCCCGGTAATCGTTTTGAACTTTTCAGCACGTCTAAGAACACTCGCAAGACACCATTTGATATCCATCAGTTCCATCTCTTCTGCGTCTATTTGATCGTAATCCTCTTTGGTGAGCATGGGATTTCTGATCCGACCAGCCACTAGACCCTCATAAGATAACAACACGGAACCAAGTAGAGCCATGTGGTCTTTAGCAGTGTCTTCTAAAAAACTTTGACCTTCTGGAAGATTTAGAGCGATGTTGCACTGAATCACATAACCATTTCCTGTCTTTGTGCTTTGAGACTGAAAGCTTTCTGATGAACTCTTTGGATTAACACTCGGATATAATGAGAAACCACTGTTGCTTTTGTTTGAACTTTGATCAATCTTTTCTGTAGAATCCCCAGCACTAAACGCAGTCTGGATTTTCGGACTTCTCTCAGCTTCTGGAACCGGAACACTACCTTTGTAATACATTTTTACATCTTGTTGACCACTTGGACTGTTCATCCTTGCGATCTTCTGCTTTTCCAAATCTTGACACTCAATCTTTTCGATAAACTGACCAATTGTTAACCCATCATAAACCCCTGTGTTTTTCAGGATCATCAAATAAGTTCCCCACTCTTTTTGCGGTAACGCATCAGCTAATTTGTCTACCCACTCTTCAGGATCCTTTTTTATACTAAGCATTGACATAGATCGCACAAGGTGACAGTATCTTTCAATCAGCTTCTTTGTGTCTTCACCCGGTAGACTGCTGAACAGATCAAACTCTTTCTTTAATAGTGCCTTCTTGCTTTTAATCATATTCTCGCTACCCTCAAATTTGACTTTAAGTGCATCCCAGATTGACTTTGCAGTTTTGTCATGCTGTAGCAGTATGAAAATGTCTTCTTTGATAGCTTGCTGAAGTAGATTGATCATCATCTTTTCAGCTCTATACATATCACGTTCTTGATCACTAAATTCAGATATTCTTTTGTCAACTTTCAAATGAATCTGTGGCAAAACATATTTCTTCAAAATACATTCCCATGACCTAAGATGGTTTGCCTGAACCCAGTTCTCGAATCTGTCTTTCCACCCATAGTACTATTCAATACTCATTAATTTCGGGGGCTTTTCGGTGGTTCCCGTTTCGTTTTCCAAATTCATGTTCTGAGCAATGGAAGCCGGAGTAGACGATGTTGCAAACGCGTTGTAGAACTCGGTATCCATGACTTTTTAACACGTATTTCAACAACTGTGACTAATAAGCGAAATCAGGTGATTTGTGCACTAAGAGCGAAAACCAAAACCCTAATTTGCACTTGGAGCGAAACCTGTGATGACCTTTGGAGCGAAATAGAATGTTGTACACACGAGCGAAATCTCAGAAGTCCACAAAAGCGAAACTAGGGTTTGTCCGTATAAGCGAAACTATGATGTTCAGAAGAGCGGAACTACTGATGTCCTTTGGAGCGAAACCTTGATGAATCTTTGGAGCGAAACTTGTGTTCACAAAAGCGAAATTACAAGGTAACTTTGAGCGAAACCCCTCAATATGTGACACAAATGCGAAATATGATGTTCCAAAGAGCGAAACCCCTCAAATAATGTGCCTTTTGAGCGAAATCAAGGTGTCAGATAAGCGAAATCACAATATGTCCGTAAAAGCGAAACCTAATCGGATGTTAATTTGTTCCATTTTAGTCCGTATTTTGGTCCGAAACTTTCCAGGGTTTGTTAATGTCCAATAACACACAATCTGTGAAATTTTGAGCGAATTTCGACCGGTAAAACTTTCTGAAATGATGAAAGAAGGTGTAGAAGTAAGAAATCTTGACGAATTTCAGCTATTCTCTGCAGAGCTCCTCCTCCTGAGCTCTGATACCACTTGTAGGATCGCGATCTTACCCGAACGAGTCGTTCAGAGGTGTTCAACTTCGTTTCAGGTGCGGAATAACAAGAAACGGAGATAGAAATAGCTGATTCTTCACTTTTAACACTGATTGTATTGATTAACACTTGATTACATGCAGTTCTTCACATCGGCAGAGCTTCGGTATGGAATACAAGGGACTGATCTATCTTATGATTTCGCTCAAATGAACACCTATATATAGTTGCTGAGGTTTCGCTTATACGTACATGACCACATAAGCGAAACCATCAGGTGACAGATAAGCGAAACCTTCAGTCTATGTCTCTATGAGCGAAACCTGCTCACTAAACACTATACACTTCCTGTTTTCTCATAAAACGTGCCCTAATCTATACAATACAATGAAAGACTCGATACAAGACGAAGTCGACAGATGTAGTGCACCAATAGACTCCCCCTCAGATGTTGACGAGTCGACTATCGAGTCACGACAATGCTGTGTCTTCACTTCTTCAGTCTTGATCAGTCTCTGGGCTGTTCTCTCTCTATCTTCATCAACAGACTCCCCTTCTTGATTTGCTGGCATTCCTTTGTTCTTCAGCAACATCTGCTTCAGGATCTTTGTCTGGCTTTCTTTATCTTCAGAATCCGAAACCTAGCATTCTATCTTCAGATTCAGAATTGAAACTTGGCTATTCCTACACATTCTTAACCCATAAATAAGTTTTATGAATTTAACAAATTAAGTGCACCAACACTAATTCTCTTTCATAAACATGTGCACCAACAACGACTCTTCTTCTAACTACTTTCTTTATGATGAACCACTTGTTGATTGTTAAAACACATTTGATGATAAAGACACACTCCCCCTCACAACAATGTCATCTTGTTTAGCACTCGGAATTTACGAAAAACATGGGATTTTACGAAAAACGGGCAGAGTTTCCTCTGTTTCCGGACTATCCCGACAACACCAGTTGTTGATATTATTTTCCAAAACTCAACAATTTAATAATATATATTTATATCACTTTTGTCAACGACACTCAAGGTATATAATTGTCGTCGTCTATTGTGTAAGTATATTATTTTCGTCAACAACATGCAAAATAATAAACTTGCGTTAACAATGCATATAAATATATATATAGTTTTTATCAATAACGTTTATAAACATGTATACATAATGTAATAAGATCTGCGATGTTAAAAGTATACCGAATTGCGAGTTGACCTTAGTTTGACTGAGGTTGACCGAGAAGATCTGATGTTAACTTAAACAGACCGAACTGATCCCACACCAAGACTGACCAAGTTGGCAGATTTTGACCAAGGTTGACCGAACCCGAACCCGCTTTACCCGAACCGAAGTTGTTGACCGACCCGAACCCGTTGACCAGTTGACACGAACCGAAACAATCTGCCGTTGACCGTCTTTGATTGAACCAAACATCAATGTTAACCCGAAAACACGAACATGAATCTGATGTTGGGCATAATTCTGACCCGAACACTGAACTGACCTGAACTCTCTGATGGGAACCCGGAACTGAACATAACTCGAACCCGAACTGAACACACCTTAAATTTGAACCAAGCATACCCACAATCCGACTCGAGCACCTTACAAATCTGAGCCGAGATGTGACCCGAACCAGAACTGAGTCGCACCACCGCCGCCGGAGCTGAGTCGGACACCCGTAACCACCACTGTTACCGTCGTCTCGAGCCCCGAAACCACCACTGTTAGTGTTACTACCGTCTACCCACACTCCTTTCTAGTCGCCGGACATCGGATCCATAACCACCCCTAGTCGCCGGTGTGCGGCTGCCATTGAAGTTGCAGAATCTCCCACCACCGTCATCGGAAGAACGAGAAGGGGGTGGGGCTGCTGTTCCGTCGGATATCTTGATCGCCGACATGTGTCCTCATCTCCGCTACTCTCTCTCTTCCCTGGTAGCTCACCGGAGTGAGAAAGGAACGGGTTGAGGGGGGGGGGGGGGTATTGTCGGCTGATCCTGAATGAGAGAGAGAGAGGAGAGATCGACAGTGGGTGTTGTGTTTGAGGGAAGCTCTGATCTTCATTTGTGTGTATACAAGGATATAAGGTTACAGGGTATTTTTTTTGGGGAGGGAACAAGATCATATGCGACTGATTAAAATGAGATGATCTAAGGTTCACTACACATTTATACTTAGGTTTAATTGTGTTTTAAGTGGGCTTGGACCCAAGGCCCACAAGCTCAATCTCGTGTTTTAAGTGGCCCACCAACTCCTACGAACCCATTTTCGCACCCGACTTCATAAAATGCGTCGTATAATGTAGTAATATATATTATTTAAAGTCAAAAATGCGTGAATTGTATGTCGGAATTTGTCTTGGCGTGCACGTTCGTCGTTTGCGTTAAAGTCGCGTAAAAGTGCGTCGTTTTGTCGTTTTTATTCTGATTTTCGATCGTGAATAATGAATTAGAGGAACGGCATGTATTTTTTCTAAAATATGGAAATACGGAAAAAATACGGGGCATTACACGAGGCGTCCCGTGTCGACAAATGATTTCGTCGGTATAGATTCGTGCTAATCGTTCTACTTTAAAGTCTTTTCGTATCGAAATAAAGTGAGCGGATTTCGTAAGACGATCAACGATAAACCAAATGCTATCGTGGCCAGAAGACGTGCGAGGGAGTTTCATGATGAAATCCATGGCTATACTCTCCAAATTCCACATCGAGATCTCGGTTTGTTCGAGTAAGCTAGAGGTTCGTTGATGTTCGGCTTTAACTTTCGAAGAAGTTAGGCATTTCGAAACGTACAGAGCGATATCCTTTTTCATTCCCAGGCATCAATACCTAGAACGAAGGTCCTGATACATCTTGTCGGCACCGGGGTGAACAGAATATCGAGATTTACGCGCTTCAGTCAACAATATCCCCCGAAGGTTATTGCGACTAGGGATCCAAATACGGTCAAGATAATGACAGATACCATTTGATTTGGTGACAAGCTGAGTTTCAGTACCACACTTCATTTCCTCTTTCAAGGTATTCTCAATGAAGTATGCATGCTGGGCGTCGCGAATTAGGTCTTCTAGGTTATTCTGGGCTTGAACGTCGCGAGCGCTATACACATAGCTTCGTGACTAAGGGCATCGGCTACGACGTTTGCCTTACCTGGATGGTAGCGTATTTCATAATCATAGTCGTTGAGAAGTTCGACCCATTTGCGTTGGCGCATGTTTAGTTCTTTCTGGTTCAAGATGTGTTGTAGGCTCTTATGGTCGGTGAAGACCGTACACTTGGTACCATATAGGTAGTGTCGCCATATTTTCAACGCAAAAACAAATTCACTGAGTTTGAGATCGTGGGTGGTGTAGTTCTTCTCGTGGACCTTGAGTTGTCGAGACGCGTACACGATAACCTTGTCTCATTGCATAAGAACACAACCACGACCTAGGTTAGAGGCATCATAATAAACAACGAAATCGTCGTTTCTGTCAAGAAGTGTAAGAACAGGAGCGTTGCAGAGCATATACTTGAGGGTTTGGAAGGATTCCTCCTATTTGGAAACCCAAACAAAAGGCTTGTCCTTCTGAGTTAGAGCGGTAAGCGGTACGACGATTTTTGAAAAGTCAGCAATGAATCGACGGTAATAACCCGCCAATCAAAGAAATGAACGGATTTCGGACAGAGACTTCGGCGTAATCCAACTCTTCACTGCTTATATTTTCATGGGGTCGACATGAATTCCTTGACTGTTAACGATGTGACCGAGGAATTGAACCTCCTCGAGCCAAAATTCACACTTGGAGGACTTGGCGTAGAGGCGATTTCATTGGAGAAGCTCGAGAACTAAACCAAGATGTTGCGCATGTTCGGCTCTCGACTTTGAGTATATAAGGATATCGTTGATAAACACAATAACGAATCGATCTAATAAGGGTTTACACACATGGTTCATCAAATCCATGAAGACCGCGGGTGCGTTTGTGAGACCAAAAGGCATGACCACGAATTCGTATTGGCCATAACTGTAACAACCCGACTTTTCAGATCATTACGCGTTTGTTTTTTCTTTGAGTTGTAACCTCTTGTATTCCGGTATTCGATATAAATAAAGGGTTATGTTATACTAAATACATTTTCATCACACCGCACCGCTGCAAGTTTAAACGCTTTATATTCGCAAACGCTTACGCAACACGAATTACAGAGAATTGTGCTATTTAAATTGCCGTGTGTGTTTGTTTGGTTATCATACGCCTCCGCATTTGCTTATCACAATTAAAAACGCTAAATCGCAGACGCTATTAGTAGTAGTAATGTTATGCTATGTGTTCTTATGTGCTTTACTTGTGTGTGCTTATATGTTACAAGTAAGATTTAACAGTTTTATTCAATTACACAACGTTTCCACTACGATTTCCACAAGAATCACTTTGATTTCATCAAAACTTTAGAGTTTTCAGTTAAAACTTCACCTTTTCACTTAAATTTCATCTTTTCTTCACAACTTCTCTGTTTTTACAAAAACTCTTCATCTGTTTCATCAAATCTTCTTCATCTACAACTGATCTACACTTGAAAGGTTAATTTGGGTTTAGCTTTGGCTTCCCAAGTTGTAGATCTGAAGATCTCATACTCACCAAGTGTTAGATCTAAGTTGAAACTTTTTAAGACCCGTTTAAACTTGATTTTCACCCTAAAACGGACCTAAAACGGCATGTATTTCGTTCACTGAATAGTGGTGTAGGACCGGTTTTCAACTCCGTAACGATTGCGAACTGACTCGTGTAACGTGCGGAATCCGTACACAAACGTGACCGAACACACACAACGTAATATAATCTGTGATTCGATAAAAGATCTGAAAAATACAAAGTCACGTGAATTGTGACACCTGTGCCTCCACGGCCATCAAACAAATACCAAATCAATGAAATATTGTATTTCATACTTGGGATTTTTATAAATATGTGTATCATTTGCACATATCAATTCTTGTTTGATTTCGAGCTCTAAATCGCTTTCTGGAAAGTTATACGCGCACTAATGCGTAAACGTAATCAGATTAACGCGAAAAACACTCCGGAATAGTGACATGGGCTTAACATACCTTAAATAACCTTTACATAACTTAGAAATAAGTTTTGGAAGGTTTGGTGTGTCGAAATCAAGTTTATTCGCTTACAGGAACTAAATTCGATAAACTGCGAAAGTATGCCGATTCGTACTGTAACGAACATTCCGGAACTTGATCATAAGTTAAACATACCCTAAATATCCTTTACATAGCTTAGAAATAGGCTTTGAGGGGTTCGGTATGCTAAAATAAACTTTTTGGTCATTTAGGGGCTAAAAGCGTCAAAAAGGGCATAAGTTTGCATTTTCGCGCACATCATACGTTCTGAATACATCCGGACATCCAAAAATTTATGTAAGCATTAAAATATTTTATTTTAGTGTTTGGAATGATAAAATTCCATTCATCGCGTAATTTGGATCGTTTTTCGCATTCGTTCGTGTTTCGTCGTAATTAACCGAATAACGCAACCGTACGACCAAACGAACCGACATCCGAGATGTTTTTGAGCATATTTCATGTTCCCTATACTTTAACTTCATTTTAGAGCCTTGAAATGGGGTTAAAGGGGTTTAAACGCATCAATATAGGCCTTAAACATGTGTAGGGACCAAAACTGTAAATATTTGAAACTTTCTGGAACTGGGCACATGGTGGCACTACGCCACCACCACATGGTTCTGCCATCGCATGACACAATGGCCCTATCTGGGCAGAAACTCAGTTTCAACAATTGCAGGTCCATTTTCAGCATTTATCTTGAAGTTTAGGGGCTATTTTGTAACATTTGCAATACCATTTGATGGTTTTGGGGCACCCCTAGTATTCCAAAACCTTGTGCCCACTTGGACGGTCCAGATTGATGCTCGTTTATCAAGGAACGATCTTAACGGTTCTTGGTTTTCTATAAATACCCCCACCCATTTAACTCCCAACTCACACTTGATTCTGAAATTTCTCTAAGTTGAGGTGATTTTCACTTCATACCTGAGAATATTTGGAATCAAACCTCCATACTTGGACCTTTTGTAAGTATTCTTTCGTTCTTTTACGTGTTTTAGCGTGAAAGTCAAACTTTGTTTAACTTTCTGCATTGACCAGTTTATGGTCAACACGAAGTTGGTTTGAACTTCATAACGTGAGCGTAATCACGATGGTTTTAGTCTCTTGTGACTATACCTACTGATTACCACGTTATTTGGGCATAGTGACGAGTCGTAGTTTCGGCCAAAATGCGTATTCTTGCGTATTTTTTAACCAAACTACTTTTAGGTATCAAGACCCATTGTTTTGATACCAAATCTGTTTTCAAACTTCGTTAAACATGTTTCAACATGTTTAGCTCGTTACTTTAGGATTAGTGCTTATATAGGGTCGTAAGGTAAGCGATCTAAATAATCGCTACACTTTCGAACCCGACCCGTTTGGTCGATCATTAGGATCCGACCAAACATATTAGGTGACCATAGTTGCATAGGGAATAACCTTCCGAGGTTATACCTTATGGTTACTTCGTTTAAGTAGTTGTATGATAGGTAGTTTATATGCCTTAGGTAAATGACCAAAATGCCCTTTTTGCGCATAAATTTATTTTAAGCATATGTAACATAATTTTTGATATCTAAACTAATTAGACAACAATATTAGACATATTAAGGCATATAATACTTATCATAGGACTAGTTAGGCGTTCCAAACGCGTTTTACGCAAACGACGTGTAAAAGTAGCATAAGCTACCTAAACGGGTCGTAATGGGTTATAAGCACTTAGGTTAGGTTTCGTTATAGAATGTAGGCTTTGCTAAACCATATTACATGAGTCCCTACACTCATTTGGTTTACAAAACCTCATTTTATCTGATCCTCCGATTTAGGTCCGTTTATTTACATAATTATCTATATTAGGTGCCGTTTGATTTCCGTGATCCCTCTAGCTTTGCTTGGTTGTTGTTCAAGACATCTAAGCACCCTCAAGTGAGTACATAGTCCCCTCTTTTACTGTTTTTCAAACATTTTTGGGGTGAAACACATGTTCCTACTTGTTACTTTCATGCTTTCCATGTTTTCATATCATATGCTTGTTATGTTCATTAGTACACTTATAGTACATGATTTCATTATGTTTTTGCTATGTATGTCCATTTAGCGCATACTTAGTACATCGTGTTACATTACATTTTATGCTATGTATGTCCATTTAGTGCATACTTAGTACATTATTTTACATTTCATTTCATGCTATGTATGTCCATTTGTTGCATACTTAGTACACTATTTTCATAAAACACGCTTACATTTTGGTATGACATTTGGTTTGTTTAAATGGCTCAAAAATACATTCATTAACATTAGCTACGCCGTTCGTTAGTAGGTAGTGGTACCATAGGAATTGACAACTCCCGTTCCTGACATCCTAGGTATGTTTGGATGAAAGGAATGACCGAATTCGATACACATAACTCAGATAAACCTTTAATTCGTTTAAGGGTTTATCGCCAAAGTCTCAAGGCTTGAATGTATGCATTTTCACAACACAGCATAGATGTTTGTATCAGTAAAGCATGCATTATTTTACAAAACATAAATTTTGATTATAATTTGCAATTGCATTGTTTTGTACATTTCTTTCTTATAGGGACGAGTAATTGCTTTTAATCAATAAAGGCTCTTTATTCACTCTACATTACATTTGTTTACACAATAACATTTCAACATTTGTTTAAAACATTACATTTAGTCATACATGAATATTTTTACATTGGTGGTTTGTTTGGGTAAGTGATTTAAGTAACGAGACGTGTGTAATATGATAAAAGCATGGTGGATACGCCGCTGGTACTTCCTATATATAAGTTCTTTTATGATATTACATATCGTACCGTTATTTAAATCATTTCAATTTTGACATATTACATTTTACACAATTAACGTATCTTTACAAAACATTGTTTTACAAACAGCATATTTTATACAAACTCATTTTACTTGGTTATTCACATAACCATACATATTCTTTTATATCATCTGTTTCCTTATTGATTTTTCTATGATTTATAAAACAAAAATATTTTACAAGGTTCATGACTACTTTTGTTAAAACATTATTTTAAACTTATATGTCATGAATCCTAAATCAACAAAACCTATGTATCTCACAGGCATTTTTATGCTGACGTACCTATTTTCACATGTATTTCAGGAAATGATGCATAGGATTGGTCAAGTTACACATAGGCAGACTCGGGCCTTAGTGACAATAAAATATGCAAGACTAGTTAATTATGTTATGCTTCCTCGTTGTTAAGACAATGTAATTTCTTTTAATCAATAAAACAACATTTAAATTTCCATGTGTTATGAAACAATGATTCTGTTACAACACTCCCCGACATTCCGCCACGTTTTGTTGTTTTACATGGTTGGGGTGTGACAGAAAAGTTGGTATCAGAGCTCATGGTTATAGGGAATTAGGTTACTAGAAATGCTTTGACCTAGTCTATAACCTTCCTAGGACGCTAACGCGAGTTTACTTGCGTTTAGTCATAAAACAATACCGTCACCTATCCTTAGGCGACAACCACAACAAGAACACAAATTTCAAATCTGCTTTGAAAACCAATCATCTGTTCTAGGATGATTTATTGTAAGGTTTTGAACCCTTTAAGTTTTCAAAATCTCGTCAAAGTTTGGGTCTTATAATATGAACACGTGCAAACTGGAAGGGTGAATGCCTGTACTCTGAGTTTTCTGTCTAAGGCTAGAGTGTTCGTACAAATCTGCAGTATCGGACCAGTCACTCTTACCTGGGAACTCTTGGGGTGAGTGTTCACTTATAGGCAAGCATGTCTTCAGTGACACATTAATATAACCCGCTTACTTTGTCACCGTCCCATTTGTTTGCCTTAGGTAACAAACAAATGATCATGATTTTATGCATTGCCATTCTGTTTTGATTATCCGATAACATTTCACTTGTTTCCTCCTATGTCTTTCACTTCCTCCAGAATGTCTCTTCATCGCAGCAACACTCAAATGTCCGAGCAAACTGCCAAATTTGCTCAGCAAATAGGCGAAGTAATCCTGAAGTCTGTGGATTTAGGTATCGCTATGTCTCGTCTCAATAATAGGGCTACTCAAGAAGCATCGAAAGAAGCAGAAGCCAAGCCTTCGAAAAGGTCAAGGAAGCGTAAAGCTTTAAAGAATTTTCCAGTCATTGCACCAAATCAAGCAGAACCTAGCCAGGTGGCAGCACCACCAGCCAAGAAGCCGTACTTGGGAACTGCTTCCTTGTGCAATCGATGCAACCGTCATCATCCAGATCAAACACCATGTTTCAAATGTACCCACTGTGGACGATGGGGACATTTGGTTGACGTGTGCCGCTTTGCTATCCAAAACAAAGTTGTTGCAAATCTTGCTGCTACTCAACTCCAAGCCAACCATGCTCAAGCTCGCTTTCCACCTGGATCGTGCTACAGCTGTGGCGAGATGGGTCATTTCGTGAATAAATGCCCAAAGCTTGCTAATGCAAATCTGACCCACGAATAAGCATTTGGCTGATTACAAGATGCTGTTGCTTTAAATAATTTGAATCTTATGCTTTTGTATTTTTTTTCTTTGAACTCTGAAACAATGTGGTTTGTTTATAAATAATTCGTTGTTCACAATTCTGAAACACAAGTGTAGTTACATATGTGTATGGCATTTTCCTATGATACCTACAACAAGGAACTGTGTTCTTACAAATTACTCTTGTGGTTCTCCCATTCAAGTGATCGCTTATAATTTCCTCGGAAATTGTAAAGTACTCGTTTCATTCTAAGAAAGAAAGTACAGGAAATAAAGTGACATTATGAGTAATCGTGCTTTTCGCACATTTGTGCCTTTGAATCCTTTGTTAGATAACTGAGGGTAATTTTTAATCTCATACCCATTACATTCTGATTTTCATAACAACATGCATAGCATAAGTTTTCAAAACAACCTTCATGATTTCAAAATATTTCATATAGTTTGAAAACAAATCTTATGTAATATATCAAATGCATGATTTTAAAAGCATTGTCTATGTTTCAAAAACAACCTTCATGATTTCAAAATGATTCATATAGTCTGAAAACAATATTAACACAGTATATTTTCTTAATATATCAAGTGCATGCTTTCAAAAAGCATTATTCATTTTTTCAAAAAAACCTTATACATAATTTTAAAATCTCATCTCGCATGATTCTAAAACATTTTTATACTTACCTAATACACCTACTTTATGATTTCAAAAATATTATATATAAGGTTTCAAAAACATTAAACACATTTCTAAAAGAACCCCATGCATAGTTTTCAAAAACATTTTTCCCATACATTGACTTAACCTTCAAACTCTGCTTCATGTGTCCCCTTGGCATATCTAGCATCTTAACTTCATGAGCATTTTTACCTCATGTTTCGACTTAAGCACGTCTAGTGCAAAGTTCTGAAACGCCTCCCGCTTTTTAAATCCCAAAATCCATATGGGATCTTCTTACATTCACAATTAGATCCTTGTGGATGATTATCGTTCAAATCAGAGTCCTTCATTGGATTCCTTGTATGCCTTAATTCGAACATTTCGATTCCTTATAATCGAAATCGAACTTTCTTTTTAAGATCTTCCTATCTTTATAGTTAGATTCTTGGAAATATTTAAAGTGCCAATCAAAATCCACGGATTGGATACCTGATGTGCTTTAAATACATGTGCGCAATTAACAAAACAAATTAACAAAATAATAACAAATTTAAAATCAAGTTAAAATATTATGTGATTATGTGTTTATGCATTTTGTGTTTTCCTTATGCATTTTGTGTTTTTGTATACTCTGGATATTCGTTATCCAAATCCTCGTAGAATCTTTCATATCTTCATATGAGGGATTTGTAGTAGGATATCCAAAGGTACTACCCTTAATCTTTAATGGGCTTCTACGTAATAGTTAAGACCCTTGGATTATATAGTACTATTCCATAATTCAAAGAGACCCTTTGAGTGGTCTAGTAAAAAAAAGATTGATTCAGAATCTGGTTAAGAATAACATGTGATGATAGAAGCTGAAAAGACTCTTTGGTGGTCTAGTTAAAGAGATCATTTATTGATTAAATTAAAAAGGACCCTAAGATGGTCTAGTCACACTCATCACAGGATTGTTCATTTGGTTTTCCCCTACACATTATAAAATGCGCTGTGCGGACTATGCAAGGAATTATGTAATTATGGACGCGTACATAATTATGAAATTCAGTGCACAGGAGCCCAGTAAGATTTATCATGTGTAAGAACCTATAGTGGCAACAATAACGAAACGCGAACAATGTAATGAAGGTACCGTGGACACACCAATAACGCTTTATATACTTGTATATAAGTGTCCCTCTTACATTGCAAACACGATGTTATTAAAGTTACTAGAAGTTCAGAACCTTAACCAGTGTTGTTTGATCTTTTCAACTTCATGTTTCAAGCTCTCACAAGTTTCCTCTAAATAAATTTCAGGACGAAATTTCCTAAAGTAGGGGAGACTGTGACACCTGTGCCTCCACGGCCATCAAACAAATACCAAATCAATGAAATATTGTATTTCATACTTGGGATTTGTATAAATATGTGTATCATTTGCACATATCAATTCTTGTTCGATTTCGAGCTCTAAATCGCTTTCTGGAAAGTTATACGCGCACTGATGCGTAAACAAAGTCAGATTAACGCGACAAACACTCTGGAATAGTGACATGGGCTTAACATACCTTAAATAAACTTTTCATAACTTAGAAATAAGTTTTGGAAGGTTTGGTGTGTCGAAATCAAGTTTATTCGCTTACAGGGACTAAATTCGACAAACTGCGAAAGTAGCCGATTCGTACTGTAACGAACATTCTGGAACTTGATCATAAGTTAAACATACCCTAAATATCCTTTACATAGCTTAGAAATAGGCTTTGAGGGGTTCGGTATGCTAAAATAAACTTTTTGGTCATTTAGGGACTAAAAGCGTCAAAAAGTGCATAAGTTTGCATTTTCGCGCATATCTTACGTTCTGAATACATCCGAACATCCAAAAATTTATGTAAGCATTAAAATATTTTATTTTATTGTTTGGCATGATAAAATTCCATTCGTCGCGTAATTTGGATCGTTTTTCGCATTCGTTCGTGTTTCGTCGTAATTAACCGAATACCGCAACCGTACGACCAAACGAACCGACATCCGAGATTTTTTTGAGCATATTTCATGTTCCCTATACTTTAACTTCATTTTAGAGCCTTGAAATGGGGTTAATGGGGTTTAAACGCATCAAAATAGGCTTTAAACATGTGCAAGGACCAAAACTGTAAATATTTGAAACTTTCTGGAACTGGGCACATGGTGGCGCTGCGCCACCACCACATGGTTGTGCCGTCGCACGACACGACGGCCCTATCTGGGCAGAAACTCAGTTTCAGCAATTGCAGGTCCATTTTCAGCATTTATCTTGAAGTTTAGGGGCTATTTTGTAACATTTGCAATACCATTTGATGGTTTTGGGGCACCCCTAGTATTCCAAAACCTTGTGCCCACTTGGACGGTCCAGATTGATGCTCGTTTATCGAGGAACGATCTTAACGGTTCTTGGTTTTCTATAAATACCCCCACCCATTTCACTCCCAACTCACACTTGATTCTGAAATTTCTCTTAGTTGAGGTGATTTTCACTTCATAACTGAGAATATTTGGAATCAAACCTCCATACTTGGACCTTTTGTAAGTATTCTTTCGTTCTTTTATGCGTTTTAGCGTGAAAGTCAAACTTTGTTTGAGTTTCTGCATTGACCAGTTTATGGTCAACACGAAGTTGGTTTGAACTTCATAACGTGAGCGTAATCACGGTGGTTTTAGTCTCTTGTGACTATACGTACTGATTTCCACATTATTTTGGCATAGGTACGAGTCGTAGTTTTGGCCAAAATGCGTATTCTTGCGTATTTTGTAACCAAACTACTTTTAGGTATCAAGACCCTTTGTTTTGATACTAAACTTGTTTTCAAACTTCGTTAAACATGTCTCAACATGTTTAGCTCGTCACTTTAGGATTAGTGCTTATATAGGGTCGTAAGCTAAGCGATCTAAACAATCGCTTATACTTTCGAACCCGACCCGTTTGGTCGATCATTAGGATCCGACCAAACACATTAGGTGACCATAGTTGCATAGGGAATAACCTTCCGAGGTTATACCTTATGGTCACTTCGTTTAAGTAGTTGTATGATAGGTAGTTTATATGCCTTAGGTAAATGACCAAAATGCCCTTTTTGCGCATAAATTTATTTAAAGCATATGTAACATGATTTTTGATATCTAAACTGATTAGACAACAATATTATACATATTAAGGCATATAATACCTGTCATAGGACTAGTTAGGAGTTCCAAATGCATTGTACGCGAACGACGCGTTAAAGTAGCATAAGCTACCTAAACGGGTCGTCATGGGTTATAAGCACTTAGGTTAGGTTTCGTTTTAGAATGTAGGCTTTGTTAAACCATATTACATGAGTCCCTACACTCATTTGGTTTACGAAACCTCATTTATCCGATCCTCCGATTTAGGTCCGTTTATTTACATAATTATCTATAGTAGGTGCCATTTGATTTCCATGATCCCTCTAGCTTTGCTTGGTTGTTGTTCAAGACATCTAAGCACCCTCAAGTGAGTACATAGTCCCCTCTTTTACTGTTTTTCAAACATTTTTGGGGTGAAACACATGTGCCTACTTGTTACTTTCATGCTTTCCATGTTTTCATATCATATGCTTGTTATGTTCATTAGTACACTTATAGTACATGATTTCATTGTGTTTTTGCTATGTATGTCCATTTAGCGCATACTTAGTACATCGTTTTACATTACAATTTATGCTATGTATGTCTATTTAGTGCATACTTAGTACATTATTTTACATTTCATTTCATGCTATGTATGTCCATTTGTTGCATACTTAGTACATTATTTTCATAAAACATGCTTACATTTTGGTATGACATTTAGTTTGTTTAAATGGCTTAAAAATACATTCACTAATATTAGCTACGCCGTTCGTTAGTAGGTAGTGGTACCATAGGAATTGACAACTCCCGTTCCTGACATCCTAGGTATGTTTGGATGAAAGGAATGACCGAATTCGATACACATAACTCAGATAAACCTTTAATCGTTTAAGGGTTTATCACCACAGTCTCAAGGCTTGAATGTATGCATTTTCACAACACCGCATAGATGTTTGTATCAGTAAAACATGCATTATTTTACAAAACATAAATTTTGATTATAATTTGTCAATTGCATTGTTTTGTACATTTCTTTCTTATAGGGACGAGTAAATGCTTTTAATCAATAAAGGCTCTTTATTCACTCTACATTACATTTGTTTACACAATAACATTTCAACATTTGTTTAAAACATTACATTTAGTCATACATGAACATTTTTACATTGGTGGTTTGTTTGGGTAAGTGATTTAAGTAACGAGACGTGTCTAATATGATAAAAGCAGGGTGGATACGCTGCTGGTACTTCCTATATATAAGTGCTTTTATGATATAACATATCGTAGCCTTATTTAATCCATCTCAATTTTGACATATTACATTTTACACAATTAACATATCTTTACAAAACATTGGTTTACAAACAACATATTTTATACAAACTCATTTTACTTGGTTATTCACATAACCATAGATATTCTTTTATATCATCTGTTTCCTTATCGATTTTTCTATGATTTATAAAACAAAAACATTTTACAAGGTTCATGACTACTTTTGTTAAAACATTATTTTAAACTTATAAGTCATGAATCCTAAATCAATAAAACCTATGTATCTCACAGGCATTTTTATGCTGACGTACCTATTTTCACATGTGTTTCAGGAAATGATGCATATGATTGGTCAAGTTACACATAGGCAGACTCGGGCCTTAGTGACAATAAAAGATGCAAGACTAGTTAAATATGTTATGCTTCCTTGTTGTTAAGACAATGTAATTTTTTAATCAATAAAACAACATTTAAATTTCCATGTGTTATGAAACAATGATTCTGTTACAACACTCCCCGACGATTCCGCCATGATTTGTTGTTTTACGTGGTCGGGGTGTGACATGAATCACCTAGAACACTTTCTCTCTCTAAGCTCCAAGCTCTCCAAGTCTCCAAAATGGCAAAAGTCCTAATCTAAAGCCCTAAAGCTTCTATTTATAGGGAAAGGATATAAGGAGGTTCTCCTTATTTACAATAATGCCACCTTGACTTTCTTATCTAGATATTACAATATAAGGCTAGTTAGATCAATTTCTCGCTAGAGATAAATTGACGAAGGCGATAGATATAAGTGCACTAACAGACTCCCCCTTGGATATTGCCGCAGTCAATCTCGTAGCTTCTTGTCTTTCTCTCTCTCTATGAGTCTTCTTGAAAATTAGACGTCTTTAGCAAACACAGACTCCCTCTTTCTTGACCAGAATCCCCTTGGATATGTCTTCAGCTTCAGCTCCCCCTTTCAGTAGACTCTTCAGGCTCCCCCTTTCGTCAAGCTTCCGTGCTTTTGGGATCGACACCTAGCTTTCCGGATACAAGCTCCTCCAGGATAGTTACCTGACTCTTTGAATGCACGCTTCCCCTTGCGTTGAGCTCGTCTTCATACTTCCCCTTAGACTCGGCTATTGGGATCGTAATCTGGTACAACGTCTGCAAATCTCAAACATTTATAAGAAAAACAATTTTGAACATCCAGGATTGAAAATCCTGGCTCTCTCAGCATAAGCTAAAAACATTTAAAATATACGACAGTGAAAGCTTTTTCGATTGTCCAGGAATCGTGACCTGGCTCTCAAACACTTTTAATCAAGAACCTGGCTCTAAAATATAAAAATATGAATATATCCAGGATTACTTGATTCTCTCTCTCTATCAACAATCTTCATAGATTTAGCAGTATTAAGAATCCAAAACTGTAACCTTGCTCTTTATAACAGATTTTAACAAATTAAGCATCCAAATCCCTCACAGTTAAACATCCAAGTCCAAATTAATGACCTTGGAGATATCACAAATTATTTTTGATTTTTTATTTTATAACTACAAGTTTCACATTAATGAACTTATTTTATTTTCAAAAACACGATCAGGATACTTTGATTTTGAAAATCAGCATTCAGACATCGATTGTCGAAAATAAAGCAGAAATCAAAATCTTTTTGTATTTTTCTGAAACATAACGCAGTAAAGAAATATTTACAAACATATTTATAGACAATATTTTTGTTTGAAATTACGTCAGAGGATCATATCAGTTTTTGACAAATCACTAGCACCGTTGAGCTTTAAACACTTTAAGTTCTAAACGATTCACTTAGATTGTCAGTATACTCATCCACTTAAATTTTCACACAAAGTTCAATTGATTCGAGATACGGATTTAGTGTTTTATGGACTTAACTTATTCGCGTGTCCCACCTCAGAATATACTCCTGTATCAAAATTCCCTAGATTCAGTCTTACAGGTGAATATACCAATTTGATATCTGTATTCTGGGTTAGTGCGAGACCTTGAGAGCTCAGGTATGAACTTCCGTTCTGTCAAAGAGATGGAGGCTCGACTTTAGGTGTGTTCCCTTTAGGGAACCTTTTCTTCAACTGCAATTGATTCATATCTTACGATATTTTTCAATTTTTATGCAGAGGGTGAGCTTTAAAAGTGCGTAAAGTATTATACGAGGTCAAGGCCATTGCTTCCGCAATATCAGAAGACCATGTATAATACCCCAGATATCAAACAGTATAAAGACCTAGTATCTCAGAATCAGACAATCTCTCAAACAAGATTTCGGGGGTTACCCATATATCTGAGAGATGTTCCCCATGAGATAAGTAAGTATTTGATATTTAGGTTGATATCTCGAAAACAATCTACTAAGCGTGTAAAAACCTACTGGCATATCATCAGTGAGACCGTTTATCACATTTAACATTCCATTTCTTTAGCGTACTGTGATTGTCCACTGATGTACTATCATTTCCTCTTTTTAAACAAAAACTCATTTTCGAATTTTATCATGTTTTTGGATTTTTCAAATTTTCAAATGTTTTTAGATTTTCTGAAATTTCGTTACTATCTCAAACATTTATAAGAAAAACAATTTTGAACATCCAGGATTGAAAATCCTGGCTCTCTCACCATAAGCTAAAAACATTTAAAATATACGACAGTGAAAACTTTTTCGATTGTCCGGGAATCTTGACCTGGCTCTCAAACACTTTTAATCAAGAACCTGGCTCTAAAATATAAAAATATGAATATATCCAGGATTACTTGATTCTCTCTCTCTATCAACAATCTTCATAGATTTGGCAGTATTAAGAATCCAAAACTGTAACCTTGCTCTTTATAACAGATTTTAACAAATTAAGCATCCAAATCCCTCATAGTTAAACATCCAAGTCCAAATTAATGACCTTGGAGATATCACAATCTGTTTTTGATTTTTTATTTTATAACTATAAGTTTCAAATTAATGAACTTGTTTTATTTTCAGAAACACGATCAGCATACTTAGATTTTGAAACTCAGCATTCAGACATCGGTTGTCGAAAATAAAGTAGAAATCAAAATCTTTTTGTTTCTTTCTGAAACATAAAGCAGTAAAGAAATATTTACAAACGTATTTACAGACAATATTTTTGTTTGAAATTACGTCAGAGGATCATATCAGTTTTTGACAAATCACCAACACCGTTCAGCTTTAAACATTTTAAGTTCTAAACGATTCACTTAGATTGTCAGTATACTGATCCACTTAAATTTTCACACAAAGTTCAATTGATTCGAGATACGGATTTAGTGTTTTAAGGACTTAACTTATTCGCGTGTCCCACCTCAGAATATATTCCTGTATCAAATTTCCCTAGATTCAGTCTTACAGGTGAATATACCAATTTGATATCTGTATTCTGGGTTAGTGCGAGACCTTGAGAGCTCAGGTATGAACTTCTGTTCAGTCAAAGAGATGAAGGCTCGACTTTAGGTGTGTTCCCTTTAGGGAATCTTTTCTTCAACTGCAATTGATTCATATCTTTCGATATTTTTCAATTTTTATGCAGAGGGTAAGCTTTAAAAGCGCGTAAAGTATTATACGAGGTCTAGGCCATTGCTTCCGCAATATCAGAAGACCAGGTATAATACCCCAGATATCAAACAGTATAAAGACCTAGTATCTCAGAATCAGGCAATCTCTCAAACAAGATTTCGGGGCTTACCCATATATCCTAGAGATGTTCCCCACGAGATAAGTAAGTATTTGATATTTAGGTTTATATCTCAAAAACAATCTACTAAGCGTGTAAAAACCTACTGGCATATCATCAGTGAGACCGTTTATAACATTTAACATTCCATTTCTTTAGCGTACTGTGATTGTCTACTGATGTACTATCATTTCCTCTTTTTACACAAAAACTCATTTTCGAATTTTATCATGTTTTTGGATTTTTCAAATTTTCAAATGTTTTTGGATTTTCTGAAATTTCCTTACTCCCCCTAAAATTCAAAACATTTAAAGAAAATTTAACAACCCGATACTGATAGCTTTGTCTCGCCATCAACTTTCTGCATCTCATGTTCTTTTTTTGTTGAAAATATACCCCCATGATTTACAACACATTGATATTTTATAGTTTGAAAACCGTTTTTCAATCTTGTGAAATTAATCATGTGTGTTCCGCGGTGAGGGTTTCTACATATTCAAGTAACATATTTTTGTGACAAAATTTAAAAACAAACATATTTTTTTTTTCAATTTTTTCAATTTTTAGGGTTTTTGAAATATGGTTTATTTATGTACAGAAACAAACAAACTCCATGTTTCAGTTACAGGGTTCAGCAGCCTTCTCCTCTTGTGCCAGGCAGCTTCGATTCTCCTTTGGCTGACATTCAATTTTCTTCAGAAGCACCTGCACATTCAACTAATTCAATCACTTGAACAAGTTAGCCCAGGTCTGTTTGACCTTAGGCATTTCAACACAAAATGCATCATTTAACTTCGGAAAATCTTTGTCATTTTGTACAAAGACTTTGTCAATTTTGACTTCAACTTTTTCATCATTTACCGAGGCGATTTGTTTCTTAACAGACCATGTTTGACCTTTTGGAGTACCTCTTTTGTAAAAATGTGAATCTTTTTGAACATTTTGATTTTGAACAACAGTTGGTTTCCAAAACTGATTTGGTTTCGTTGCATCAACAGTTATTTTCCAACTTTGTGTTGTTATTAATCTGGGTGTGTGAGAATTCCAGGTTTGTCTTGAATCAAACCGATTTGGGTTTGATTTCCAAGTTTGATTCGAAGCAAACTTGTTTGTGTTCTACCTCCAAGTTTGTTTTGAATCAAATCTGGTTGACCTTTGTTTCACATCCTCAGATTTTTGTTTTTCAACATCATCACTCTTTTTCGTCTCAGCACCAACAGGTTTTGGATTTGGACACTTGCGAGCAAGATGTCCAATTTGGTCACATTTGAAGCATGTTCTCTTGGACACATCCTTGACATGTTGTTGTTGTTTTTTCTTTTGAGCATAGAACTCTGCATTAGACTGTCGTCTAAATTGGAGTTCTTTCTCTTCTTCGAAACTTGTTCCATGAACAAAATTCATCTTTTGTTGATAATTTGGAGTTTCATTTCTTTTCCAATTTTGTTTCTTCTTATAACCCAACCCAACCTTCATGTTTTCCTTTTTGAAACCGGGTTTGTTATAAAAAGTTATGTGACTCTTTCCAGCAAACTTTGGAATTTCAGATTTTTCAATTTCAACCATTTTGAAAACTTTATCAATCTTTTCTGAAATCACATTCTGAATCGGGAATACAATATCTAAGAATAATTTGTCCGATCCAATCATGGTATAAACCAATCCTTTTGAATCATCATTCAAATTTTTCTCAGATTTTGAGTTTTTCAGATATTCTTCATGAAAACTACCTTCGTTTTCATCCTATGATTCAGATTTACCTGTTTCAACTGACTCTTCTTTCAAAACACTTTCAACGACCTTACCTACCACCTCTGAATCACTTGAATCATCAGATTTGGAATAGGTTACGTCAATGTTATCTGGCAATTGATCGACCATGTTGAAAGCTTTTTCGACTTTCTCATCATCACAAAATGCAAACTTTTCCGGTGGAGGAACTTGATGATACTCAGAACCAATACCCTTTTTGTTTTTCTCAGACTCATCATCACCCAGTTTTATGTTGAAAATTCTTTCAAGCACATATGATGACGCATGATAACTTTTTAACTTGTTGTTATCCTGTTCTAAATCGGCTATTTGACGCTTTAGCTTAGCAACATCCTCAATGTAAGAGTTTACAACTTTTTGCTTTATTGAATACTGTCGCTTAAGCGTATCAGTTGTTTCAGAACAGTATCTCAATCTAGATTGAACAAGTTTCATTTGACTTTTCACATCTTCATATGATTGTTTTGTAATGTGGTAAGCCAATTTTATTGAATCGTATTCCTTTTTCATTTCTTGAAAAGCATTTTCCTTTTGTAAACACACTTCTGTCATTTTCGAAACCTTTTCTTTCAACATTTCATTTTCTTTTTCCAAGAGCTTGCATTTTTGTGTTCGTTTTTCATTATTTTCTTTTAAAAAATTTTCTTTTTCTAGCATTTATTTTTTAATACATTTTCTATTTTATTATATTCTAGATCTCTTGTTCTGAACTTTTCGTCTTTTTCAGTACAAGCACTGCATATTTCCATGCATTTCTTGCACTGTTCAACATTTTTGTTTAAAACTTCAGAATCAGATTTTACCTCAGTGATTGGTACTTTGACTTTTTCTGCTGTCTCTGTCTGGTCAGCATCTTTCTTCTGTTCTTCTTTACCGGTACCAGCATCACCACCAACATCAGCATCCAAACTCTCTATCTTCACTTCTTCTTCTTCTTTCTTCTTTTCTTTCTCATCAATCTGCTGTTTTTCAAAAGAAGCTTCTTTCTCAACAACTTTTTCTTCTTCATTCTCTTCCTCTTCAATCTTCACATTTTCTTCTTTCACCTCTTCAGTCACTTTCTTCAAATCATCGACTAATTCTTCAATATTCTTCTTCATTCTTTCTTCATCCCTCTTTTTCAAACTCGCGGTCATCACGTCACGAATTATCATGTCCATCCTTTTCAGATAGGTTTTATCTTTTGCTACGTTTGAGTAGTATTCGCCAGACAAAGGGATTACTGCAAGAACATCATCAAAAACAATTTCCTTTCTATGAACGACAAGATCGCCATTTTGGTTGATATAGCAATCTCTTTTCTTGTCGTATCTTCTACAGTACTTTGCATCTTCGTATTCTTCGTGCATTTTCTCAATCCTGCACCCTGCAAAGAATCTTTCTATTTTGGTTTTCTCTTTTAGAATTTCTTCTCGAGATTTCTCCTTGATTTCAGCAACAAAAACATTATGTTTGTTCAATGCTTCCCATTTGGCTTTTGCTTTGAATCGTTCATCAACAACATCATCTATTGGAAGAAATTCACTCCAGTCAAACCCTTCATCATCATGGATTACTGCACATGCCCTTGATTTCTCTTTGGGATTATTTTCAATCAGTTTCGGCTCTTCTTTGCTACGGTGGTAAATCGCGTTTCGGTAATAATCATCATTGAAAGGTTTCTCAGTTTCGTCAACTTCATAATTTTTGCATTCTCTTTTGAAATGACCTTTTTGCTTACATTTGAAGCAGGTCACTTTGAATTTATCGAATCCCAGCTTTGTTGACGGACCACCTATTGACTGCTTCCCAGTAATCTCCATATACCTCTGAGCTCTTCGAATGCAACTTGCTAAACACCAGCGTATGTCAATGAGTTCCATTTCTGCTGGGTTGATCTGGTCGTAGTCTTCCTTTGTCAGCTCTGAGTTTCCAATTTTTCCAGATACTAGACCTTCATATGACTCTAAAACAGATACCAGAAAACTCATTTGTTGTTTTGCTGCATTGATGCTCATAGCCGGAGAATTCTTCAGTTTCAACGCATTGTTGTAGAGAATTTCTTCAGATTCTTCAGGGTTTTCTTTTGAAGAAAATGAATGATATCCTGGATCGTAACTTGATGAGCTTTTCTGTGGTTCTTTTGACTTTTCAGCACTGAATCCCATCTTTGGTGATTCACCAACTGTCACCGAAGGTATGCTACCTTTGTAATAAAGACCGACATCCTGTTGATGCGAAGAACTGCTTATCTTGCTTTGTTTTTGCAATTCAAGCTCATGAGTTTCAATCTGTTCAATTAACACATCGAGAGTAATCATATCATATAAAACATCATTTTTCAAAATAAAAACAAACGTTTGCCACTGATCAGCTCGTGGTAACGCTTCAATTATTTTGTCAATCACTTCTTCTCTCGTTTTCACAATCCCAAATCTGTCTAACTCAATTTTTAAATGGCAAAAACGTTCAATCATTTGCCTCACTGTCTCTCCCTTTAAACTATCAAACAAATCAAACTCCTTTTTTAGTAAAGCAATTTTATTCTTTTTAATTTGTTTGCCACCTTCAGCTTTAACCCTTAATTCTTCCCAAACCAATTTTGATGACCCATCATGATTTAACAATGAAAATATATCATCTCGGATAGATTGTTGACTCAATGCTATCATCTTTTGCTCATATGAGAATTTTCGTTTGTCTTCATCGGAAAGATCATTGAGATGTATCTCTTCATGCTTGTCATTCATCGGTCGACTATATCCAAACTCTAAGCAGAACCAGCTCTCGTGAGCATATGCCTTGGTCCAGTTCAGGAATCTTTCTTTCCACCAAGTATAATCTTCTATATTCTCAAGTTTAGGTGGTTTTGAATAGATTCCATAGAAGTTATCATGTTTTATGTTATCATTGATTGTTTTTGTTATTGATTTCGGTGTGACTGTTGAAGTTTCTGACGATTCTGATGTAAACGCCTTGTAGAACTCTTCAGGGATGATGTTATCACCTCGAATCACCTGAATCAATCAAACAAAAATGATCAGTTTTTTTTAAAAATTATCAAACAACTGGATCGGACGAGTATCCGATCGAGTGAGAGTCAAACAAAGTCAACAGTAACAAAGATCGGGTGACAGCGGATCGGGTGGTGATCCGATCGAGTGACAGTGTTCCTTGGATGAGGTGGTGATCCGATCAAGTGGGATGCTGTCCGATCGGGTGGGATGCTGTCCGATCGGGTGAGATGTTGTCCGATCGGGTGACTAGTGATCCTTGGATTGGGTGGCTACTCGATCGGGTGACGATGCTGCCCGATCGGGTGAGTATCCGATTCTTTGACAAACACAACACCTGTATCACAAACAAATGAAATGATTAGGATCGGGTTGCAATTCGTTCGGATTGCCACTCGATTCTTTGCACTTTAAACTTTTGAATCAAACAAAGTCCCTTGAATCAGATTGTGATCCGATCGGGTGGGTCAACAAAGTCAAACTATTAATAAAATGTAACGGATCGGGTGGTGATCCTATCGAGTCACCACTAGATTATTGTTATATAAGGCAAACAAGGTGAACGGATCGGACGGTGATCCGATCGGGTAGCGGTTTGACTATTTGACCTCAACAATGAAATTTCACTTTCAATTTAAATTCACATGCAAACATTTATCATATGGCCGACAAATATCATATGCACACAATTATCTTTGGGCCGATTGAGTTAGTGGGCTACCATTTCATTTATTACCTTTTCAGTAAACACATGAACCTGACAAACTTTTATTATCACATGCAATGTATGGATATATGTAATCAATGGCCGACAAATTTGATATTAAACACTTTCTGATTGGACCGTTAATATGAATTTATCAATTCAAGTGAATCACGTGACTTCTGTTGTAGTTTATTAATGAAGGCCGGTTACTTTGTTGACTGACAAAATCAGTTAAAAGAGTTTGACCAAGTTGCTAGATCGAGTGAGGTATGATGAATCGGATGGTCACCCAATCGGGTGATAATCTGAGGCTTGACAATTAAGTGCTTATCAAATCAATGTACAACGGATCGGGTGGTCATCTGATCGGATTGCCACCCGATCGGTGAACACCTTCTTGAATGTTAACAGAAACAGTCAACATATTCATATACTTTCGAACACAAAATTTAAGATTTCTCCCAAACTACTTTGAATTAAGATATGAAATTTTGTAGTCTTTTAGATCAATGATTTTCGCACAACATATCAAAAAATCAGCAAATTTTATATGTAAAAAGTCTTTTAATTTGGTGATTTTCAGTTAGAAACGTGAAGGAGATGAAAAAGTGAAGAAATTTTGACAAATCTGGATGAAATTGGATCTGAATCTGATGATTTTCCGTGCGAATCATTTTGTTTAATCCGTGCAATCGAGCTCCTGCTATGATACCACTTGTAGGACCGGTTTTCAACTCCGTAACGATTACGAACCGACTCGTGTAACGTGCGGAATCCGTACACAAACATGACCGAACACACACAACGTAATATAATCTGTGATTCGATAAAAGATCTGAAAAATACAAAGTCACGTGAATCACCTAGAACACTTTCTCTCTTTAAGCTCCAAGCTCTCCAAGTCTCCAAAATGGCGAAAGTCCTAATCTAAAGCCCTAAAGCTTCTATTTGTAGGCAAAGGATATAAGGAGGTTCTCCTTATTTACAATAATGCCGCCTTGCCTTTCTTATCTAGATATTACAATATAAGGCTAGTTAGATCAATTTCTCGCTACGGATAAATTGACGAAGGCGATAGACATAAGTGCACTAACAAGTGGAACAAGGTAGTGTGAAAACCAGCTTGAAAAGGACTAAAAAACACGTCCGATTCAGGTGAAAATGCAGCTCCAAATGCCAAGGACGACCACGTTTATGAACTGGACTGTTCAGTGTGAAGCCCAGCTTCGTACGAAGGCACTGCCTTCATACGAAGGCACTAATGGCTTCATACGAAAGCAACGCCTCCCTTCGTACGAAGGCACTGACTTCGTACCTAACAGCCCGATTCTCACTCGTGACTTAACCAAAGACCTCTCCGACTCTAAGTTAATCAATAGCTTAAGATTGGAGGGATGAACACCCGATTTTCCGAAGACAGACGCGAAGACACTCGATTTTGGACAACGGAAGCTCCACATGTGTGAAGACCCACCTTTGTACGAAGGCACACCTTCGTACGAAGGCACCAGCTTCGTACGAAGCTTCTGTTTCCCACCGACACTCCGATTTTCGACCGTTTAAGCACTTTGGAGGACTTACGCTTTTGTTCTCGTACGCAGGCTGATCTGGCGCTCCCTTCAATCCATTGAGGATCGTGTTTCTTGATTAGGACACGCACTGTGAGTATACTCGAACCCATTTTTGTTTAACGCACTTTTGGGTGTTACATACGTTCTCTATCAAAACACGACACACAACGCAAACACTTTATAAACGCTAACCGCTCCCGCATGCTATATGTGATTTGTTGAATGCTTGTTACTATGCTTACACAGTGTTATTGCCATACCACCTTTAGTAACGAAAGTACTATAGTTTGGAATCAGCAGCTGATTTGTCAGGGGTTGCTAAGGATTACATACCTTACTTCATGTGTTCGCTTCGGTGAACACGTGTCGCACATACTCTACTCGCAGTTACGTGGTTAGGTTGTATCATTGTTGGTAGTTACATGCATCGCCCGTTACGTGTTACATGATGGTTATGCGTAAACACTTTCTATACTCTATCTATTCAAACTTGTGTACTCACCTTTACTTTATGTATTGACTTTTATTTTAACGTAGGTGACAGGTTGATGGTCTGATTGCTGCAATGGATTAGGAAGTCTAGAAACCTGCAAATAAAATCTAGGTTCTCGGATTGGTTTTGTTTAAGAGATTTGAACTCTGTGATGACTGTTTGTGAAATATTTGTTCGTTAATATGGGATAATGAACCTTTTAAATATTGTCATTTAATAGTTGTTATGGATTCTCTTGAGCAATTTGGTTCGCCTAGTGCCGCGCCCCGATGATTCCACCATCGGTTAGGGTGTGACAGATTGGTATCAGAGCCATAACTATAGGGAATTAGATTGAGTCGTGTAGAATTGACCTAGTCTATAGTCTAAGTATCAATAGACCCTTCTTACGAACCCACTTGGGGCTTCGTACGAACCCACAAATTGTACTCTCGTTCGAACCTGCAATGATACACCTTCGTACGAACCCACATATACATCTTCATACGAAGGAGCCTTTCCTAAGGCAAAAAGGGTACTTTGCCTTTCCTAAGGGTAACACAATACACACGTTTAAAAAAACGCTCGTATAACACAAACGAGTGATTGCGTCGAGATTAGGTGTGAAAACCAAGAACTCTCGATAAGATCACTCACCCCACGTATTTTACTCTCGGCACAAGAACTTTCACTGAGTTAGGAGTGATATCCAGATCTCAACGGAAAATCTCCACCTCTATCTCGTGATCGTTTCAACCACAACTAGGAGCGAAGTTGTTAAGTTAGGGGTGAAACCCCGCATCTTAATAACTTGTTCCACTCCCTACTTCGATTTTCAAAGATCTCACCAAAGTCATGACTGTTCCAACAATACTGGTTATGTATAACTGGAAGGATGCATGCCGTTCACCGCATCGCGGTGAGTGTCGCAACCCCTACCCCAGGAGGTGGGCGGCCGCGAGCTCGCAGAGCTGGTGGTATCGGTGTTTATTATTAATTTAGCAGCGGAAATTTCCTCAGGACCGTAGTTAGGAAATATTTTATCAGAGTAAAACATCACATTTTTATAATAATAAATACATGGGAAAAACCCAAGTTTCCATTACAAACATGTTTTTAGGGATAAATCCTAATTTATTTAAATAAAACTTCTTCTTTATTTAGGTAACTTTTATAGCCACTTTTCCAAGTCTTCAGTGCTCTCCAACTGCCTTCTATTTGGCTTTCATATTTTGTTACCTGAAACGCGTTTAAAAACATTTTATCAGCAAGAAATACTGGCGAGTAAATCCCAGTTTAATCAAAAAAGGTTTTATCATTTTACAGCATTAAGGGCAATCCAGCAATTACATTTGTTTATCTCTACTTTAATTACCACCCACGGTACTGTCAATCCTGACTTGTGGTAATGTTACTACTCACAGTGTAGTAACAAGTTATGTATACAAAACCCCAACATACCGACGATAATTGTAGATTTACAAATACTCAATCATTGTGAATTGTAATTTAAAACAATTGAGGTTTTGTAAAAACAATTTACAAAAAGAGGAATTACTCACATTGCTAATTTTAGGTATTTCCTTATGACTTCCTGATTATAATCTATTAAATTAAACAATGCACACGCGTTAGTATAATAACCCAATTTACATTAGCTATATCCCTCTCCCCGAGATAGAACTCCAACGGCTGAGTCGGGCAGAGCCTAGACATGCGTTACAGAGCTCTAGATCAATCGAGCAGAGTAACTAATACGTAACCGGAGGCTATAATACTTACAACGAGGCAGAGCTTCGCTAATTAGGGGGGTATTATACCTGAGAATTATTTTTTCTATTTGAGATTTGAGAGGATTCGAGAATTTTGAACGATTTCTCAACTGAAGCCGATCTCCTCTATTTATAGGGCTGATCAGCCTCTTTCTCGTTCCCCGCGAAAGAAACAAAGGGGGTCTTCGCGCCCCGTGAGAGCCTATAGGGTAGGCCCTAGGTTGGCTGACTCGAGGACTAGCCTCGACATGCATCACGACACGTGGCGGCAGGGGGTGCAGACGGGTGGCCAGCTGTCACGGCCCGCGACAGCTTCTACTATTTGCGTCGCGCCCCGCTAGGGCCCACTAAACTTGATTATATTTGATATTTATTAAATTAAAGGTATTTCGGAGCTGTTTTTCGCATATGGGGTGTATTTTAGGACATATAGGGGTGTTAGGGGTATTTTAGGAGAGTTGTTATATCCTCCCCACCTTGTTTTAGAACTCGTCCTCGAGGTCTACTGGAACAGGTGTGGATATTTCCTCTGCATTTCTGATTAAAGCTCCCAAGTGTATTCTGGTCCTATCCTGGAATCCCATTTTTGTCACACCCTGACTTTTGCGGAAGCGTGGATTATTTTGGTGTGACTTCTTAATACCATAGCAACAATCATAACAATGCTATATGATAAAAATACAAGACGTTCATCCATTCATTAGGTTTTAAAATACCACAACATCAGTGTTTGGAAATGTCGATACTTAAAATAATTTACAAACCATACTTGTCTAAAACGTGTTCATAAGACACAACAAAAGACTTTTAATAAAACGAGGTTTAAGACATGCAACCCGTCCAGGTAAGGGTTACACCTCCTAACCCTATTGCCATGGATGACATCTTATTTAACGCAGCTTGACTTATGCATACTTCGCCAGATCCGCTAATTCCCTGAAATACATGTAGTTTGAAAAATCAACATAAAGTTGAGCTAGTTCATGTGAAAGTGAGTATGTATAAACCTTTGTAATGTGTCTGTATGTATGAAAATCCCTGGTATGTAGCATTTAAGGAAAAAGAGATCACCATTGGGTTGCAAAGCCAATGATATGTGTGAAGTGATGCAGGAAGACTCAAACCTAGCAGATTTTGGCGTCAGGCACATAGTCACCTCATGGTCCACTCAGCGGACTCAGGAGTGGGGCTCGCTACACCCGAATAGATCTATCACTTATGTCCCTCGGTCCTACAACGAGGATTAATGGCCTTAAGTTCCACCTACCCACTCACATGATCTAAGTAGTATACCCTCCTTAAGCTAACCATACCATGTATAAAAGTGTCTGTAATTATTGTAACATGTATTTCACCCCCGAAGTTATAAAACTAAAAACAGTTAAGAGAAAAGGGGGACATGAACTCATTGTATTGCGTCTCCAGTATGTGTAACCCAAGTCTCCTCAGCCAACACGACTACCTACAGTGTACTAACGTCTATTAGACGAACGGGCCGTGCCTTTGCTTAGTATGAAGGTTTTTGTGTTACGTCTCTTGTGTTCCCAAAATTATTCCAAGTTATAATCATTAGTTAATGTTTGGATTAATTGCCAAACAATATTTCATATTCCTACTTCTCAAGTATTTTAACTTCGTATTTTCCTTTCCAAGGATGGGGGTATCTCATACATGTATTTTCGTATTTTGTATTTGTATATCTTGCCAAGTAATGGCGTCGTATTCCGGTGTGTTATTCCAAATAAAATACGTCAATATATTCCCAATATATATTTCCAAAACACTTATATTTTTAAGTCCCACTTTAAAAAATATATAGTAACTTATTTTGTCCCAAAAATAATGTAACTAGTTCGCAAATCGAACAAGTATTCACACAAGCGTTTTAGTATAAAGTATATACTCTAAATATATATTCATCCACTTTTATTTGCGAAAACCCACCTCCGTCACCTTGAAATATTGTAACAAAACTTATGGCGAAGTTTACTTCCGAAAAACAAAGTTAAACCCATTTGTAAACACTTGTTAGTAAATAATTTTCTAAGTCTTGGGATTTTTAGAAATTTCGCCAGAGTTTCCTTTGTAAACGGAGGTGACCATGCTATATAGCATATCATTTTCTTTAACATATAAAACGTTAGATCGTTCTCAAATAACCAACCCGACATTTAGATATGTAAAATACTACTTATACCATTTCAGTTTTAATATACAAAACTGGGTTGTTTTCGGGCATTTTAATAAAATAGTTATCTTATTCCAAAAATTCAAAAATTTTAACAGAATGTTTTACACGATCCAAATTTTATTGTGTAAAAATATCGGGGTCCAGTTCATTACCAATATTTTATAAAAATTTATTTACCAGACTGCAATCAGATTTGTCACTTTCTGATTGCAGTCTACGAAATAATTCATCTAAAATTTATCGTAAGTCCGATTGACGAAATTCCAGTCAGAGAATTACTAGACATCAGTGGTCATCTTCAGTACAATTTTTGTGAGCTGATTCAACACAGATTTCAGGTTATGACTAAAAACATGTCACCCATTTACTGCAGTAAAAACTCAGCTTTAGCTGCTGTTACAAAATGGGTCTTTAAAAATAGTAAACGACCTCAAAAAATTACGATTCCAGTGCCATTTGCTTCATTTTTCAAAAATACATAATTTAGACTTAAGAAAATCAGTTTTCCGATTTATAATGGTCCGGTTACAGCCAGTTGAAGTTGGCTGGAAAATTTACTCAGCTTGCTTTTTATAGTTTAAATATTACTAAAACGCACACATACGATCACTATACTTCCTAATAACGATTAACAACAGGTCATAAGTCATTTGCAGCAGGTCATTGTTTATTTAACTCAGATTTATCATGTATCATCATCTTTCATTTCATGATCTTTATGTAAAGCTTCATGTGAACTTTTATGTTCAAGTTTCTTGTTATTTAGTGTTCTTGTATTTCATATGATCCCATCATAAATAAGCTTTCAACTACTCAAAATAGACATAAACAAGAGTAAATCAAGACTTACTACTAGCTTATAGCTAGGGATGATTCTTGGTGAAGAAGATGATGAAGAAATGATGATGAAAAGCAAGAACAAGGCCCTTTTGAAGCTCCACAAGATGCAAGCTCCTATAAACCTTCTTCTACAGTTGAATGAGACTTGAAAGGTGGATGAAGATGGTGGTTTAGTGGTGGTGATGGTGGCGGTTTGGGGGTGAGCCGAAAGAGGGAGAGAGAGTGAGGAGAGAGGTAAAATCTATGGAATAATGAATGATCTCTAAGTCCATACTTATAAGATGTTTCTCCAATATTTTGGTCATCACCACAAGCAACATCAATTAAAATATAGAATGAAATCTAGGAAGTAAGGTGGTGAATATTTGTGGGTCCTTTATAACCGTAAGAAGGCATGGGGGGGGGGGGGGAGGGGTCTAGATGTAAGTTTCAATTATAAAGTTATCTAGGCAAATCTAAATGAATCTTGCAAATCCAAGCAAAAATCTCTAAGCAATCCAAGTAATATCATATGCAATCTAGGGGATCATGAAAGATTTGGGGTGGGCCACACCTCTTGGTGACCGTAAGTTAGCATGGGGGGGGGGGTTAAATGTAACTTTGATGGTAAATAGTTAGTTAACAATTCAAATCCAAGTATATAGTTACATATGTTAGTTGGTGGATATTTAGCGGGTGTTATGGTGTACGGGGATCACGAGTAGCCAAGAAATATTAAAACAATGTATTTGACAGAAATTTGGTGTCCTGGGTAATGTCCGGTTGTTCGGTTAAATACCGTTCCGTTAAAGTGTTTAATTATACCGTAAAGTGTCTTTTATATATATTTTTGTAACACTTTTAATTCCTGGCACTTAGGAAAGTATACAGGACCATTCTGCCATATTTTTTGCACCTTACTAGCATGTTACAATGCTGAATTTTATTAATAAATGCAGAATTCTGCACTTTAAGTGTGTTTTAGGCACGTCCCGGCACTTTAACTATCACCTAGTGACGCAGTTTTATGGTCCTCACTTCCCTACACTCCATACTAGTGTAGTACCTTGTCCCTGGCCCATACTGGGCCTCAAAAACACTGTCTGTCTATTGCTGGCATTGTCAGCATATTTCCGAATTATCCGTTTAGTGTGCTAACTGTGCTTTGTGCATCAAGTATGTCACTAAAGTTTGTATGTAATGAATGGAGTGACAATATGAAATGTGATGTATATTTATGTATGATACAGAAATCAGAAAGCAGTTTACGTCTTCAGTTGTAATTAAGCACAGTCATTAAGCACATAATTAAAATTAATTAATTGTACGGATACATGTAAATTTGACAGTTGTCACAATTTTACTTTAACTAGAACTAATCTCTTGTGTTTGAGATTCTTGTTCTTTCTGTCTTCAATCTGTAGGGGTCTCTCTACAAACTTAAGTTTTTCATTCACTTCTATGTCCTTAAGAGGTACCATTAACGATTAATCTGCTAAGCACTTCTTGAGATTACATACATGAAATACATCATGTATTCCTGCCATTTCCTCTGGCAGTTGTAGCTGGTAAGCTACGGGTCCTATTCTTTTAATAATCTCAAAAGGTCTAATATACCTGGGGCTTAGCTTTCCTCTTTTTATGAATCTGACCACTCCTTTCCATGGAGAAACTTTTAATAATACCTTATCTCCTACTTAGAACTCTAATGGCTTTCGCCTGTTATCAGCATAACTCCTTTGTCGATTGCATGCTGCTTTTAATCTTTCCTTGACTTGGATAATCTTGTCTGTTGTTTCTTGTACTATCTCTGGTCCAGACAATTGCTTTTCTCCAATTTCGGCCCAACAGATTGGAGTTCGGCACTTTCGTCCATAAAGTGCTTCGAATGGTGCAGCATTGATACCGGTATGATAGCTGTTATTATAGGAAAATTCTATTAATGGTAGATGATCGTCCCAATTTCCTCCGAAATTAATTACACAAGCTCTAAGCATATCTTCCATTGTCTGAATTGTCCTTTCGCTTTATCCGTCCATTTGAGGATGATAAGTAGTGCTTAGATTTAACTTGGTTCCCATTGCTTTTTGAAAACTAGTCCAAAAAGGAGAAGTAAAACAGCTATCCCTATCAGAAAAAATAGATAAAGGAATTACATGTAATGAAACTATTTCATTTACATATAACTTGGCTAACTATTCCATACTGAAAGTTTCATTCATCGGTAAGAAATGAGCAGATTTGGTTAATCTATCTACAATCACCCAGATTGTATCATTATCTTTTCGTGTCTTGGGTAATTTGGTAATGAAATCCATTATTATCAATTTCCATTTTCATATGGGCATTTCTAGTTGTTACAATAAACCTGAAGGTTTCTGATGTTCAGCTTTAACTTGTGAACATGTTAGACACTTGGCAAAATAAGCTGCTACATCCTTTTTCATTCCTATCCAACAGAAATTCTTTCTTAAGTCTTGATACATCTTATCACTTCCAGGATGTATCATATGCTTAGACTTATGGGCTTCTTCTAAAATTCGGTGGCGTAGGTTTCCTCGCTTGGGTATCCAAATTCTTTCCTTATGGAATCTCCAAATTCCATCTGTTTCTTGTTCTAATTCCTTAATCATTCCTTTTAATTTTTCAGTATCGTCCTTGATTACTGATTCTTGTACTTCTCTAATCTGTTCATTTAAATCTATCTGCAGATTTAATTTGAGAGAACGTACTCTTTTTGGCTTTTCATGATACTTTCGACTTAAAGCATCAGCTACTACTTAGCCTTTCCTGCATGATACTGGATACTACAATCATAATCAATGAGTACTGAGTATTTCCATCCAGCGTCTCTATCTCATATTTAACTCTTTTTGCCCAAAAACAAATATTAAACTTTTATGATCGGTGAAAATGGTAAACTTACTACCGTAAAGATAATATCTCCAAATTTTAAGGGCAAAAAATATGGCTCCTAAGTCTAGATCATGGGTTGTATAATTCTCTACATGATTCTTAAGTTGTCTAGAGGTATAGGCTATAACCTTTTGACGTTGCATCAATACACATCCATATCCTAACTTAGAAGCGTCACAATAAACTACAAAGTCTTCAGTTCCTTCTGGTAACGCTAGTATGGGTGCGTTGGTTAATCTTTGCTTAAGGATTCTAAAGGCTTCTTCCTGTTTTGGTCCCCATTCAAACTTAACAGATTTACAAGTCAGTTTTGTTAAGGGAATGACTATTCTAAAAAAATCTCGGATAAACCGTCTATAATACCCTGCTAATCCAAGAAAACTTCTAACTTCTGTTGGTGACTCAAGGACTTTCCATTTAGTAATTGCCTCGATATTTATGAGATCTACATGAATTCCTTCATGATTAACTAAATGTCCAAGAAATTGCACTTCTTCTAACCAAAACTCACATTTTGAAAATTTAGCATAAAGCTTTTCCTTTCTCAATAATGTAAGGAGTGCATGCAGATGCGCTGCATGTTCCTCTTTGCTCTTAGAGTAAATGAGAATATCATCTATAAAGATAATTATGAATTTATCCAGATATGGCTTACATATTATGTTCATCATGTCCATAAATGCAGCTGGGGCATTGGTTAAACCAAATGGCATGAAGGTAAACTCATAATGACCATACCTTGTTCTGAAGGCGGTTTTAGGAATGTCTTCTTCCTGTACCTTCAGTTGATGATATCCTGAACGTAAATCGATCTTAGAAAAGAATCGAGCTTCTTGTAGTTGATCAAACAGATCATCAATTCTCGGTAGTGGGTACCGATTTTTAATCGTGACTTTATTGAGTTCTCGGTAATCAATGCACATACGCATTGATTCGTCCTTCTTCTTGACAAACAAGATTGGTGCTCCCCATGGTGATGAACTAGGCTGTATAAATCCTTTCTCCAGAAGTTCATCCAACTGTTTCTTTAGTTCTTGCATCTCTGCTGGTGCTAAACGGTAAGGTGTCTTGGCAATCGGTGTTGTCCCTGGTAGTAGGTGGATTCTGAATTCGACTTCCCTGTCCGGCGGTAGTCCCGGTAGCTCTTCTGGAAACACATCAGAGAATTGAGATACTATGGGAATATCTTTCAATTCTTTTCCTTTAGTGTTAATGATTATGGAAATCATATACACTAGTGACCCTTTTCTTGCATAGCTTGCTGTTTTCATCATATAGATGAATTTTGTGGACCTAGTTGGCTTGTCTCCTTTAGTTGTGATCTTTTCACCCTTTGGTGAATTCACTTGTATTGACTTTTGATCACATAGAATACTGGCTTTATTGGCTACTAACCAATCCATTCCTAACACAATATCAAATCCAGCCAGATTCATTGGGTAAAGATTAGCAATAAAATTATGTTTTAAAATTTCTATTTTTGCTCCCTGAAAGATTTCAGTAATCTTAATGGATTCTCCATTCGCCGTTTCTACTAGACATTCTTGTTGAAGTTTAGTTAATGGTTGATTGAAAAGTTTGCAAAATGAAGTATTAATAAAACTTTGGTTCGCACCAGAGTCAAATAACACTTTAGCAAAAACAACATTAACTAAAAAGTACCGACAATCACATCCGGAATCATCTTTGCTTCTTCTGCAGTCAGAATAAATGCTCTAGCATTCTTAGTAGTCTTGTTGTGCATGGTTGGAGCTAGTTTCGGACAATTCGGATTAATATGCCCTTTTTCTCCACAATTGAAGCATACTCCATTACTGGGTTTCTTCCTACAGTCTTCTTCCTTGTGTCCCGGTATTTTGCAGAAATTGCAGTATGTAGAACATCTTCCTGAATGCTTTTTCTTGCAGGACTTGCAGTAAGGTGTAGAGGTAGAACCTATGTTTTTCCCATGGTTGGAATTACCGTAACGAAATTCCTGGGTAAACTTTTGGACTAAGTTCTTTCTCTGGTTTTCTTCTTGCGTACGTACTAGTTCATCAGTCAAGGAATTGGCTAATTCTACTGCTTCTTCTATGGTTTGTGGTCTAGCTGCCTTGACTACATGTCTAATCTCCCTGATTAATCCCCAAATGTAACGGGGGATTAATACTAGTTCTGGTGAGGCTAGGGTTGGCACCATTCTAGCATATTCGAAGAATACGGTAGTGTAACCCTTGCAGTCTACTCCAGTCATTCTACGGTTAAGAACTTATTAGCAATTTGTTCTTTTTCATTGGGAGGACAGAATTTTCTTTCGACCATGTTCTTAAACTCAGTCCATTCCATATTGTAAACTCTGTCACCCCCCTAGACTGGAGAACAGTATTCCACCATTCTAGAGCTGCATTCTTAAAAAGATTGGAAACAAACATGATTTTATCTTCCTCTGCACATTTGCTTGTTTTTAAGACTGCATCTGTCTTTTCTATCCAACGTAGAGCTGCAATGGCTCCTTCATTGCCCGAGAATTCCATTGGTTTACAAGACCATAATTCTTTGTAAGAACAACCATAAGACATGTGTCTTCTTCTTTTTGGAATAGGCAATTGAAGTAGTGGTCCATTGTTTACGCTGTGACTGGGCTCAGTAGGTGGTCGTTTACTTCCACTGTTAGTTTTATTATTTTCTGCTTCCTTAACCGTTTTGATAATATATGGCATAGCGTCTATAATGCCTTGTGCCACTATGTGTTGGATGGCACTGTTATCAAATTGGTTCCCGTTATTATCGTTATTCGGGTTTTATTGATTCACTTCGTTGTCCATCTGGATTATAAACATTTACCAAGTATTAATATCACAGAACAAGATTTAATGCGAACAATCACACAAACAAGCATGTTGATCAAAATCGTCGTGCATTGTGACATTTACTCTATTTCACATATTTATATATTACAAGCTACAACTGGAATTTAAAATACACTACAGTTATGCATCAGTAAGTATTTAGGTTATCAATTTTAATTGTTTTTTTCTTTTCAAACTACACCCATATATATATATATATTATTGTTACTTAGGGGTTCATCCAGTACTGCATATTTCGCTCGTCGTATTTCCAAATGAGCCTTTCCCCTATTTGCCTTATTCTTTCTCCTTCATCCACTAACTCCTCACCAAATGTGCGGAGTTCCTGCACATTTTCGGTACTCATGGGTGGTGGTGGTGCGGGTATTGGGTCAGGGTACTGTGGTACGGGTTCTCCATATGGGTACGGGTTTTCTAGTATTTCCCGAACATACTGATCAACATCCCAATATGGATCTAGGGGTCAGGGTTGGGGTATGGTGCTATAGGGTTTGGTATGGGTTCCTCCTGTGGGTAGAGTTCTCGATAATCCCTATGTTCGTTCTCCCATGGGCCATAAGCTAGAGGATTGGGTGCTGGGATTCTAGGGATTTCGATTGGGTCGAATGCGGGTATGGGAAACTAGTCTCCTGGATTAGGTTCTATTTCCATGGGTTGGGTTGGGAACAGTGGTAGTGGCTGCGGTGCAATGATTTGGTCTAAGTTTGGGTCTGCGGCAGTGGTAGCTAATATGTGAAAATTGGCCAATCGCCTATTGATTATGTCTTGGGTCTGGGCATTCATCTCCCTATTTGCTGCTGCTAAAGCCTTTTGTTGCTGTAATTTCCTCATTCGCTTCCTACGCTCGTGTTCTCCCTGATTGAACCATCCTCTCTTTTTCCTAGGGAATGGTTCTTTGGATTACGCCTTAAATATGAAGATCCCCTCTTCTGTGTCAGCTGAATACCCCGAAGGAGTAGGCTGGGAGGAAGTTCCTTCATCTCTAGGAGAACTAGACAATTGACGATAGGCGTCCGACGGACCTTGATCACTCATACTGTAAGCTAACAAATTATCAAATAACACAAAACAATAATATACAGATATACACGTAATTATTTCCTAACATAATGGATAAAATTCTGGTGTCAGCAGAACACTTCTGTGGCTGAAATCAGTGGCTATAGCTCTGATACCACCTTCTGTCGCAACCCCCGAACCTTGCCTCGAGAGGCGGGCGGCCCCGAGCTCGTAGAGCTGGTGGTATCGGTGTTTATTATTAATTTGGGAGTGGAAATTTCATCAGGACCGTAGTTAGGAAATATTTTATCAGAGTAAAACACCACATTTTTATAATAATAAATACATGGGAAAAACCCAAGTTTCCATTTCAAACATGTTTTTAGGGATAAATCCTAATTTATTTAAATAAAACTTCTTCTTTATTTAGGTAACTTTTATAGCCACTTTTCCAAGCCTTCAGTGCTCTCAAGTTGGCTTCTATTTGGCTTTCATATTTTGTTACCTGAAACGCGTTTAAACACATTTTATCAGCAAGAAATACTGGCGAGTAAATCCCAGTTTAATCAAAACAGGTTTTATCATTTTACAGCATTGAGGGCAATCCAGCAATTACATTTGTTTATCTCTACTTTAATTACCACCCACGGTACTGTCAATCCTGACTTCTGGTAATATTACTACTCACAGTGTAGTAACAAGTTATGTATACAAAACCCCAACATACCGACGATAAATGTAGATTTACAAATACTCAATCACTGTGAATTGTATTTTAAAACAATTGAGGTTTTGTAAAAACAATTTACAAAAAGAGGAATTACTCACATTGCTAATTTAGGTATTTCCTTGTGACTTTCTGGTTATAATCTATTAAATTAAACAATGCACACGCGTTAGTATAATAACCCAATTTACACTAGCTATATCCCTCTCCCCGAGACAGAACTCCAACGACTGAGTCGGGCAGAGCATAGACATGCGTTACGGAGCTCTAGATCAATCGGGCAGTGAACTAATACATAACCGGGGATTATAATACTTACAACGAGGCAGAGCTTCGCTAATTAGGGGGGGGGGTATTATACCCGAGAATTATTTTTGCTATTAGAGATTGAGAGGATTCGAGAATTTTGAACGATTTCTTAATTGAAGCCGATCTCCTCTATTTATAGGGCTGACCAGCCTCTTTCTCGCGCCCCACGAAAGAAACATGGGGGTCTTCGTGCCCTGCGAGAGCCTATAGGGTAGGCCCTAGCTTGGCTGACTCGAGGACTAGCCTCGACACGCATCACGACACGTGGCGGCAGGGGGTGCGGGCGGGTGGCCAGCTGTCGTGGCCCGCGACAGCTTCTGCTGTCTGCGTCGCGCCCCGCTAGGGCCCACTAAACTTGTTTTTATTTGATTTTTATTAAATTAAAGGTATTTCGGAGCCGTTTTTCGCATATGGGGTGTATTTTAGGACATATAAGGGTGTTAGGGGGATTTTAGAAGAGTTGTTATAGTGAGAGAATAGTCTATTAGGCCAAAGCATGTACTCGGACTTGTTGTGAATCGAATCACATTGGGTAGTCGATGCCTAACACCCAAGGCACTCCATTTATGTTCTATCCTGCAATCCCCAATTTTTATGCATCATCGATTTTATTATGTTTATGTGTTTAAATTTACGAATTTTGGTTTTGATTTATCGCTTTTCGCTTCCCACTCGTAGTATAAAGCTTAGGATCACACCACTACCGCAATCTAAAATGCTAATTAATCGTGAACAACCTAAGGAATCTCGTCCTCCTCGCTTATGATACGCTATATCTCGCTACTCGCTATCTCTCGAAACTCTCGCACGCGCTACGCGTCCTTGGAATGTAGGTGAATACGTGCAAAATATGTAGGTGAATACGTGCAAAATATGTGGAATATGTGCTTATACATGCTTACGTGCCATTATGTGAATTATGTGCCTACGTGACTATGTGTTTATGTGCCGACGGGTTCCTGTGCTTTACATGTGCCTACATGCACTGGATTGGTGGACTGCCGAGCGTAACAGGCGCGGAAATGATGCAACTTATGGCCTCACATGGGAGGAGCTCAGGGAGCTCATGATGAGGGAGTTTTGTCCTCCCCACGAAGTCCAGAAGCTGGGAAATGAGTTCTGGAACATCAAGCAAGAGGGAGGTGACAACGCTGGTCTCACCGCTTGTTTCAAATAGTTGAGCATCATCTGTCCAAGTCAAGTGGACACACTTAATAAGACTATCAAGAAGTACATCTGATGTCACACCCCAACCGATGGCGGAATCATCGGGATGAGACGAAATAGATTGCAAGAGACTTCATAACACTATTTGTGACAATATTTAAATCAACCATTTTCATTTCATAAGTCAAATTGTCAACATTACATAGAAATCTCAAATAACAACATGTTCATAACATAACATAACAAGACAAAATTTGATATAACAATTTAAACCTAAGACGTCAAAATGTGTATCTAGGCATCATTGCTACTTCGTTTCATAGCATCATCATCCTCAACCTGTAACATGTTTAAAATAAAATTCAATGCAAAAGTAAATGCGAGTACACAAGGTTTGAATAAGTATAGCATAAGTATAAAAGCATTTTACTCGAATCCACATGGCAATTTGTAAACAAGGTAACTAGCATGCATAACAATACGTCAAACCCAAGTGTCCACTAGTATTTAGCATCCCTCGCCACAAAAGTGACAAGACCGTTTAGTATAAAGGCTTAACAAGACCCCGATGGGTGGTGTGCTACTCCTATAGCACTATATATGTTAAGTTGAGGGCTTAGCAAAGTTAATGACATAAAGCATGTATAATCTAGCATGAACCTAAGTAAACAAGTAGCATGTATATAGGATTGAGCATAAATCAGTGTTTAAGTGTGTGAAATTGTATTTTGTATATTAACATGTTACAACCCAAAGTGTTTAAAAGGAAATGGGTCAAGTGTACTCACGGTTTTGCAAGTCTTGAACTTGAGAATCCGCGGGTGCGTTATTTGTCGTTGGAGGTAGGAACACCAGGTCCTTCTACATAAAGAAACAAAGTGTATGAGTTTGGGGAATTCGGAAGATTTAAGGATTTAGGAAGTTAAAACACAAGAACATATGTATTCGAAAGTAAACATCCCTTAACACAAAGTACTTGCTCTTGACACTATGGAACCTCAAGGGTTAATGTTTTCATGAGTAGTATACTCATTAGAATCGTAACAAGTCTTATGTCTTAGGTGATGTTATTCTAACACTATGACGAATGAACACAAGTTCACCATCAAAGGTTCGAATATTAAATAGTATATAAATATAGGTATTATATGTATTATTATGTCCAATAGTCAAGCATGAGGTAGAATATTAAATCTTCATTTAGGCACCTCTAAGTATCATGGAAATCATGTAGGAGGTAGGAAGAACAAGCTTCCATTTAGGTACCTCTTATGGTTCACCACTACACTTGATGTAAAAACATATAAGGAGGGTCATGAACTAATATTAATACAAGAATAATAAACAACAACACTATGAGAAATCATCAAGTAATGTGGGGATTCTATGTTGGACAACCCAAGTTAGTCCATAATCACACCTTCATCAAGCTTGAAGCTTGAACATCACTTGTGGGTTTAAAACCCTAAACAAAAAAGAATATATGTAAGGTTTAACCTCTGATTTCGAATGTCTCAGCCCCGTTTTTAAGCTTAGCTAACCATAGAAGTGGTTATAAGCATAAGGACGTGGGTTTGAGTGAGTTAGACTTAAGTTTAAACAAGTATAAACAAAGTTAAATGAAATTAGATTCAAATAGTGAACTTTGGAGCCTATTTGCCGGAGTGCCAGGGACTTATTCACTGTGAAATACCCATGGAATTGAAGCTAAGGTTCATCCAAGTGTTCTGGAAAAAGAATGAGCTAAAAAGGATAAGAAATGAAGAAGTTATGCTCACTTTAGTGGAACTTGAAGTTTCTGCTCGAACTTGAACTTGTAGCAATGATTTTGAGAGTTTGAGAGTGATTTGATTGAATTTGCAAAGTGAAATGAGCTTGGAGAAGGCATGGTATTTATAGGGGAAGGAGTTAGGGTTGTTAGGTGGTGATTAATGGAGGCTTGGAAGTGATTGGTGAGGTTTAAGTGCTAGGATTTCGTTCAAATTCGCGGCTGGTTGAACCTGCTGCCCGCCAGACACCCTTACTGTTCGTGCATAGATTTCTGTTAACTTCGTGTTTATAGAGTCTTGTATTAGAATGATTAGGTCAGGGCACGTAGTACGAGAAATATGTCAAAAATAGGTTTGGAGGTAATTTCACACGAAATTACATGTTATAATTCCGTACGAAATTACATTGGTATTTCGCACGAAATTAGATTTCGTATGAAATCTAATTTCGCTTGGACAATTTCGTGCGAAATTACTTAGCCTATATATAGGTGCTTGGTCATTGTCATTTGGTACGAAATTAACTGATCTGATTCAGAGCCGAGGTGCTGCCAATTTGTCAAACGATCTGTAAAAGCTTTAGAATCATTAATAAGAAGATAATTAGAGAATATCAAGCTGTTACACGTCTATTTCTCTGATTCCGCCTTTGAAACAGATCGTAAACTCTTCTGATTGACTCGTTAGGGTCACACAACGATCCAACAAGTGGTACGTGAAGATGGATGAGTTTATGAATCTGTTTAGTGACATGTTTGCTTTCACGGGAAACATCGGAGATGAAACATCAAACAACACAAATGAAAACGTTTCAAATCCGAGTGCAAAGAAAACTCTTTCTGATGCTTTGAGTGTGGAGAGTGCATTTGGCACATACAACAAACCTCCTAAACTGAAGGCGATTGAAGAATACAATAGATGGGCTAAAAGGTTTGAAGAGTGGCTAAAAGCGTTTGCATATCCTAGTTGGAAGAGCATGAAGAATAGTTTCAATATGGGAAGATCGGATTATGAAAATATAGCAGATACTGATGTAGATAGTTTTGTTGCTGAGCAAAAGTGCATTGCATTGCTTCATGAGTCTGTGAGAGATGACATAATATCGTTGGTTGAGTACACAAATTTGAAAGATCTATGGGAGAAGCTGAAAGTAAAATGTGTGGGTAGTGCTGAGATAGTTAAAAACAAAAAGAAGTTGTTAAGAAAAGAATTTGATTTGTTTGGATGTTTGAAAAACGAATTTGTTTCTAAGATGATTGAAAGATTTGGGCTTTTGAAGCTGGAACTTGCAAGACACGGAATTGTATACACTCAAGAAGAATTGGTTGACAAACTGTTTGACTCGCTGCTGGACGAGAAAGACTGGCAATACTTTGCCTTGATACTGAAGAACACAATAAAGTCGGAGGATCTGACGGTTGATTTGTTAATCGAAAGATTGGAGAGTCATGAATTGGAGATCAAGAAATCAAACAAAGTCAATCATTCCTCATATCAGCAGAATGTTGAGCTGTATTATCGAGGTAGTATAATCTCAAAGATTGTGTCCCCCAAGACAGCTTTTTCAGCTGAAAGTTCTAACACATCAAATCAAGAAAGTTCAAGCAGTGGTTTTCATAGTGGTTCAACGTCAACTACTTCAAGTCAATCAGTTCCAAAGAATCTGTTCCAATGTAACATTGTTGTGGATCTAAAGAATGCTCAAAATTTCAGTGAAGAATCCGCAAAGCAGCAAATGGTGTTTTTGGCATATGTCTTAGAATCTTATGAAAGTCTCGTAGTAGGAAAGATCGGAAACACTAACCTCACCAAGGAAGATTATGATCAGATCGACCCTGAGGAGATGGAGTTGATTGATATCAGGTGGTGTATGGTTAGTGCAGTCAGACGAGCACAAAGGTTCATGGAGATTACAGGCAGACATTCTATCGGCGGACCTTGCACAAAGCTAGGGTTTGATAAGTCGAAGGTCACGTTCTTTAAATGTAAACAAAAAGGTCATTTTAAAAGAGAATGTCGAAATGCATATGCTGATGATACGGCAAATCCGTTCAGAGAGGATTATTACAAAAGAGCAATTTATCATCAGAACAAATCTGAATCCCCCAGAATGAAGCAGATAGAAGAAAATCCCAAAGAAAAATCCAGAGCACTTGCTGTTATCCATGATGATGAGGGATATGATTGGAGTGAAGTGTTACCAGAAGAAGACGCAGTGGGCTATGCGTTTGTGACAAAGATTGTTCCTTTCAAAGACTCCAGAACAGAAGAAGTGAAATACGTCAACAGAAAGATGCTAGCTCAGAACAGGATTAGCAGAATCTATCGTACATACAAAGAAGCTAAACAGGCGAAAAGATGGGATGCTGATAGAGAATGTTACCTAGATCCCAAGGGAAACATTGCTGTTGATCCAAATAATGTTGATGTTGAAACTCTCACCAAACAAATTGCTGATGAAGAAGAAGCAAATCAGAGATTGTGGTGGGGGGAGGGAGGAGAAGCTGAAGAAAAAGAAAAGGAGCCGCAGTCAAAGAAAATTGATGGCGGGGTTATTGATACGTCACAAGAATTCACAGCTGAGAATTTGAAGAAGATGGCAGACAAAGTGTTTACTGCGAAAGAGATAGAGCTAGTTTCTGGTTCTGGAACTGAGTCTAAAAGCAAGGTCAGTCAGAATGATGCAATCAATGAGTCAGGTAAGAAAGCTAAAACTGAGAGCGACTGCAAAAAATGCATGAAAGACTGCAAGGTTTGTAGTACATTTGCTTACCTCAGTGTTAAAAAAACCAAAGAACTGACAGGAAGAGTCAGAGACGTTGAAGATCAGTTCTTAAACCGCGATAAAATGTTAAAAGCTTCAAATGAACGAGTGAAAGAATTAACTGAGAAAATCGAAAATGATAAAAGTGACGTAGAAAGAATTAGGAAAGAAAACGAAAAGCTAATTCATGAAAACCGTCAACTTTCAGAAAATTTTGAGAAGCTAAAACGAACGGTAAAAGATTCTGATGAGAGAAATGGTAAGATAAACAAAGAAAATGTTCAATTGTCAGGTGTTCTTAGGGTAAAAGAAGAGCTAATCAATCAACAACTGGATGAAATTGCTAAGTTGAAGCTTCAGTTTCAAGAAGCTAAAATCGAAAATGAACGCATCCAGTTGAAACTGAACAGTTACAACTCCGTAAGTTTTGTTCTTCAACATATCGTTCCTAAACGAATTGGGAAGAACAAAGCAGGGGAAGATGTATACTCGGATGGAACCGGGGTTGGGTTTCATCAGGTTCCTCCACCGGTTCTAAACAATTTTTCAAAGAAAAAATCAGGGTTGGTTAATGATGAAGAAGAAAATGAAGTTAAGCTTCCAGACACGATTGATGTCACATTTACCAAATCATCTGATGGAGATAGTGTCCAATCTGAAGTTGTGAAAAGCATGGTTGAAAATGTTTTAAAGTCTGAAAGTGACACTACTGAGGATGATGAATGCTTTTTGGATAAATACATTCCAAAATCAAAATCCAAAAACAACTTAAATGAAGAACCTAATCTTGTGATGTACAAGATGGCGGGATCTGATAAGTTGTATTCGGATAGTGATTTTCCTTTGGAGAATGTGAATGTTGATAAATTGAGAAATGTGTTCAAGTTGATTGAGATTGATGTGTCTGAGATCGAAGGTTTGAAATGTACAAAGAGGCATTTGAACATTGAAAAGGATAAGTCTTATTATAAGAAACCTGTTATACCATCGCGTTTTTCTAACAACTATCAAAACAAATGGTCAGGTGGCTATAAGGGTGGTAAGAATTATCAAAGAAGGAATTTTCAAAACAAGAAGTTTGTTGAGAAAAAGGTGTTTGTAAAAAGCTCGAGTTCTCATTCCGAGCAGGAATCTGAAATTTTTTCAAAAACAAATGAAGAGTTTGTTGTTGGTGCATAGATGTCTGTTAACTTCGTCATTATAGAGTCTTGTATTAGAATGATTAGACCAGGGCACGTAGTACAAGAAATATGTCAAAAATAGGTTTGGAGGTAATTTCGCACGAAATTAGATTTCGTATGAAATCTAATTTCGCTTGGACAATTTCGTGCGAAATTACTCAGCCTATATATAGGTGCCTGGTCATTGTCATTTGGTACGAAATTAACTGATCTGATTCAGAGCCAAGGTGCTGCCAATTTGTCAAACGATCTGTAAAAGCTTTGGAATCATTTATAAAAACGTGGTAACTAAAACTGACAAATTTTACAAACGGGTTGCTTCGCCTCAACAAGCATGGAAGCCAAAATCTGTGGTAAAGGAAGTAAGTTCTTCAAAACCAAAGGTGTCTGAGACTGCAAAATCATCATCTTCAACTAAGAAGATGTATGTACCTTTGGATTACTATGAGAAACTTGAACCACAAGAGGCTACTACTTCTGAAAAGAAGGATGTACCAAAGAAATACCAATTATCTGGTCAACCTCCTAAAAATGATTTCTTTCTATACAAAGAGGTTGAGATTGGCTCTGAGGAGAGCTTAAAGATGAATGACAAGAATTTTCCGCCACTTTACATTGCAAAAACTCACCTAAATGTCAAGCTACCCGAGTCGAAAGAGGCTTGGGTGGCATCCAAATCTAACTAAATGATTGTGATATGTGCAGGAGCTTCCAAGATCCGTTTCACGTTGGATTATGGATAGCGGAGCTTCTCGGCACATGACGGGGAAGAAGACCCTATTGTACGATGTTCGAGGGTTTAATGGAGGATATGTGGGATTTGCAGGCAATCAAGGTGGTCGAATAGTCGGTGAAGGAACTTTATCGAATGGTATTGTAACGTTTGAAAGAGTAAACTACATCGCCGAGCTTGAAAACAATCTTCTAAGCATATCTCAGATCTGTGATCGTATGTATACCACACACTTTACTGACAAAGAATGTTTGATCTTGAAACCAGGATTTGTTGTTCCCGAAGAGTGGGTTATCATGAGAGCACCTAGAGTCAATGATCTGTACGTGTTGGACATGAGTGTAGCAACTACTACCACGGGTAAGGCTCACTATTTTATGTTAAGAGCAATCGAAAAAGAATCACAATTGTGGCATCGAAAGATGGGCCATATTCACCTGCGAAAACTGAATGACCTGGTGCATAACGACTTAGTTATTGGTGTTTATGTGAAAGGTTTTCATCTTGAGGGGGAGTGCATTAGCTGTGTCAAAGGCAAGCAAAAGAAGAAATCTCACCCTGGAAAGAAGGTTAACTCAATCTGAAGACCGTTAGAGAGACTTCATATGGATCTTTTTGGTCCAGTGAACGTCAAAAGCATAACTGGAGATCTCTACTGTCTAGTAGTAACAGATGACTACTCAAGATTTTCGTGGGATTCATTTCTGAAGACAAAAGATGAGACGTTTGAAAGTTTGATGACGTTGTTCAGAAAAATTGAAAACTTGTACCAAACTCGAATAAGAAGAATCAGGAGTGACAACGGTACTGAGTTTAAGAACAAAAAGATGGAAGAGTATTGTGATGAGAGGTATACTGCAAGAATTTAGTGCTCCTTACACTTCGTAGCAAAATGGAGTAGCTGAAAGAAAGAACAGGACACTAATTGAAACGGCTAGGACGATGCTTGCTGATTCGAAACTACCTGTCAACTTTTGGGCAGAAGCAGTATCAACCGCTTGCTATACATTCAACCGGGTTCTTACAGTGAAAAAATTCAACAAGACATGTTTCGAGCTGATCAATAACCGCAAACCTAACCTGAAGTATTTAGAACCGTTTGGGTCTCCCTGTACAGTTCTAGAGCCTTTTGGAAAATTTGGTGCAAATAGCATTGAAGGAATTTTCGTGGGTTATGCAAGTCCATTGAAACGAGTCTTTGTTCCAAGCTTAAAGCGGATCATCTAAGCACACAATGTTGAATGCCAAGGTTACACAATGCCACCTCAGAATCCCGGAGACTCATGGCGTTTTAATTATGATACACTGTGGGATTCGTTTGACATAGAAGAAGAACCGGATTTCTTTGACGAGTTAGATATTCTGAGAGAGTATGAAGAATCACAAGAAAGATTCCCAGCTGAGTATTCTAGACGTCAATTTCAAGCTTCCAATGACAATGAAGCCGGTCCTAGTAATGCTGGAGAACATGATGATATTCAGCAAAATCTTGACAATCAGACGGCAGTCAACGATAATCAAGAATCTGATGATAGACCTGTATTTATCATGGTGATTCAGATTCTGAGGGGGAGCAGATCCAGTTTTCAAGTCAAACTATTCCAGTCAGTGAACAAGGTGCAAATCAGAATGTCACAAATTTGGAAGGCGAGGTAGATGTTCCAGGCGAGGTGATGCCGAGAACTCTTTCGTATCATCCAGAAGAACTGATTATTGGAGAATTACAATCAGACGTTCGCACTAGACGACAAATTGACCAAGGCCTTACTTGTTTTTATTCTACAGTTGCTCCGTTACAAACTGAGTTTTCATTAAGTTATTTTATTTCGAAGATTGAACCGCGAACATACAAAGAAGCACTAACTGAAGATTCTTGGGTCAATGTGATGCAAGAGTGGCTGAGTCAGTTTGAGAAGTTAGGAGTGTGGAAATTGGTAGACTTGCCTGATGGTCACATGAAGATAAACACCAAGTGGGTGTTCAAGTGCAAGAAAGACGATCTAGGGGTTATTATTCGTAACAAAGCTCGACTCGTAGTCCAGGGTTTCAGTCAGCAGGAGGGTATAGATTTCACTGAAGTGTATGCTCCGGTTGCTAGACTTGAGGCGATCAGAATCTTCCTAGCATTTGCATCTTGGAAAAGTTTTAAAGTTTATCAGTTAGATGTTAAATCAGTGTTTCTCTATGGGAAGGTAAAAGAGGAGGTATATATCGGACAGCCACCGGGCTTCACCGATCCAATCCACAAAGACAAGGTGTACTTACTGGATAAAGCGCTGTATGGTTTACACCAGGCCCTAAGAGCTTGGTACGAGACTTTGTCTCAACATTTACTTGCCAACAGCTTCATCCGTGGAAAAGTGGATGCCATTATCTTCACCAAAGAAGTCGACGGACATCTTCTGATAGTTCAAATATACGTGGACGACATCATATTTGGGTCAACAAATGAAAATCTGTGCAAAGATTTTGAAAGAGTTATGAAGCAGAAATTCAAAATGTCATCGATGGGTGAGATGAAATTCTTCTTGGGACTTCAGGTTGATCAATTGCCTAAGGGAATTTTCATACATCAAATGAAGTATGTTCATGATATCTTAGAGAAATTTGGGATGTCAGGTTCTACTCCAGCTTCCACCCCGTTAGCGACGAAGCATGGGATAAACCCTGATCTCACCGGAGAGAAGGTAGATGAACGTTATATCGTTCCATGATCGGATCGCTGATGTACTAGACAGCTTCTAGACCCGATATCATGTATCCAACCTGCCTTGCAGCAAGATTTCAATCTAACCCGAGAGCTTCGCATATGGTGATTGTGAAAAGGATATTACGCTACCTGAAAGGAACTCCATCACTGGGGTTGTGGTATCCAAGAGAAGGCGATTTCACGCTCGAAGGGTATTCCGATTCCGATTTCGGATGCTGCAAAGTTAACGCTAAATCAACAACAGTAGGGTGCCAGTTTTTCGGACCACGATTGGTCACCTGGCAATGCAAGAAGCAGACCTCTGTGGCTTTATCCACATGTGAAGCTGAGTATGTATCTGCTAGCAACTACTGCTCTTAGATCTTGTGGATCCAGCAACAGATGCGCGACTACTATTTGCAATTTCTTAACACCCCTATTTTTGTTGATAATGAGGCAGCGATAAACATCACAAAAAATCATGTTCATCACGCTAAAACGAAACACATTGAAATTCGTCATCACTTCATCCGAGATTGTTTCGAGAAGAAGTTGATACGAATTGAGAAAATCCACACTGACGAACAAAAAGCTGATTTACATACCAAAGCTTTTGATAAAAATCGTTTTCAATATCTTTTAAAATTGAACGGTATGAAGCTTTTATCGGTGTCGGAGGAGATTCTTGGTGTAGATGAAGGTACCACTGTAGATGATGTTGAGAAGCAATCTGCAATGGTTTGTCAACTTTTCACTTGTTTTGGTATTTAGGGGGAGGTAGGTTAATATTTTCAGAAAATACAAAAACAGTAAAAAAATTTAAAAAATCCAAAAACATAAGATATTTTCAAAATACAAAAACAATAGAAATATGAAAAAGAGCTTGTGTAAAAAGAGAAAATGATAGTACATTGGCTTGACAGTTACGGTATGCTAAAGATATGGAAAGTTTAAAAGTCTTAAATAGTCTCGCTGATGATATGCGATAGGTTTTTACACATTTAGTAGGTTTGTTCGGGATATAAACTTAAATCTTTACTTACTTATTTTGTGGGGAACACTACTTAGATATATAGGTAACCCCTAAAATTTCGTTTGAAAGATCCCTCTTTCTGAGATACTAGGTCTTTATACTCATTGATATCTGGGGTATTATCCCGGGACTTCTGATTTTGCGGAAGCAATGGCCTAGTGCCCGTATAATACTTTACGCTTGCTTGAAAAAAAAGCCTGCCCTCAGCATAAAAAATGATGAAACATTGAAAAATGCTAATCATGTGCTGTTGTAAAGAGATTCTCTAAAGGGGACCCACTAAAAGTCGAAGCCGTCATCTCTCTGATTTTGCGGAAGCAATAGCCTGAGCTCTCACGGCCCTCGCATTTAACCCCTTACAGATATCATCTCTGGTATACTCACCTGTAAGGCTGAATATTGGGATTTGGATATGGGAGTATATTCAAGAGGCGGGAGACATGAATGAGTTTAAGTTCTTAATTCACCTAATTCGTATCCTGAACAGATTGAAATTTGTGTGAGAATTTAAGTGGATCAGTATATCGACAATCTAAGCGAATTGTTTAATTCTTGTAGGATCGTGTCTCGACCCGAACGAGTCGTTCAGAAGAGCTCTCGTACGTTTCAGAGGCGGAAACTAAGAAACGAACTTGAAAATAGCTTGAAATACACTTTAAACCTCTTATATATTCAATTAACAATGTTTACAATCAGAGGAAAAACCGGCAGCACCTCGGTATCAAATCTGGAATCGTTACAAATGATGAACATTTGAAGCCTATTTATAGAGAAGGACCTGACCGTTTGAAGCCAACATGACATCTTCAAACGGTCACCTTTCAAACGGATGACACTTTCAAACAGCCAACTCAAAAGGAATGCTTCAAACGGTTACATAAACTTAAATGAAATTGACATTCAAACGGTTCCTTTTTGTCTTCATGTGTAATGATGCAATGATGATATCATCTTGATGATGTCATCATTGTATAAGATGATATCACACTTGTTCAGATCCGCAACGCAAACGAGACTCGATATAAGACGAAGTCGACAGATGTGTGCACTAACAGACTCCCCCTCAGATGTTGATGAGTCTTAAGTGTTGAGTCTTTACAATCTTCAGTCTTTATCAGTCTTTGAACTTCCTTCACTCTAACTTTCTCTTGTCAGGATCAGCAGCTGGCTCTAGCAATTTTAGACTCTCTTTCTCTAACAGACTCCCCCTCAACTTGTACTGGGATCGTAGTCTGGCTTTCACAGGTTCAAGTATCGTAACCTGATTCACCTGCATATTCTCTACCCAAAACATAAATTTCATAAAAGATAAGATATAACAAATTTAGAAACTTTGCTAATCACTTGAAGACATAACCCTGAATACATCATTTTCAAATATCAAACAAAATGATTTATCATGTCAATTTCTGATGAACCACTTGAATATATATCATTTTCATTTCACACATCTTCAAACACACTTTCCCAAACCTGTTCGTCATGTTTAGCACTCGGAATTTTGAAAATCAGCTTTCCAACATCAGTCGTCTAAAATCTTTTTGGATTTTTTTAAAATTTATGCTAAAACACACCGAAAATCTTTTTGGAATTTTTTATATAACCGAAATGCAGTAAAGAAATATATACAAACAATATTTTTGTGAGTTTGCGTAAGAGGATCATATCAGTTCTTGAGACAAATCACCAACACCGTTAAGCTTTAAACATTTTAAGTTCTAAACGATTCACTTAGATTGTCAGTATACTGATCCACTTAAATTCTCACACAAAGTTCAACTGTTTCGAGATACGAAATTAATGTTTTATAGACTTAAACTTATTCGCGTGCCCCACTTCAGAATATACTCCCGTATCCAGATCCCAATATTCAGTCTTACAGGTGAGTATACCTAGATGATATCTGTAAGGGGTTAAATTGCGAAACCGTGAGAGCTCAGGTCAGAACTTCCGTTCAGCAGAGAGATGACGACTCGACTTTTGGTGGGTCCCCTTTAGAGGATCTGTTTTACAACAACATTAATTAGCTATTTTATTGTCTATTTTTGCTGAGGGCGGCGCTATATTTCAAGCAAGCAGTAAAGTATTCTCCGGGGACTAGGCCATTGCTTTCGCATTATCAGAAGTCCCGGGATAATACCCCAGATATCACTAAGCATAAAGACCTAGTATCTCAGAAAGAGGGGTCCTTCAAACAAGATTTCGGGGGTTACCCATATATCCGAGAGATGTTACCCACGATATAAGCAAGTTTGAATTTAGATTTATATCTCGTCACAATCTACTAAATGAGCAAAAACCTACTGACACATCATCAGTGAGACCGTTTATCACATTTGACTTTCCAATTCTTTAGCGTGTTGTGATAGTCCACTGATGTACTATCATTTCCTCTTTTATACAACAAAACTCATTTTTGATTTTATCATGATTTTAGCTTTTTCAAATTTTCTAATGTTTTTGGATTTTCTGAAAATTTTTACTCCCCCTAAAATGCAAACACATTTTTGGAAATTTGAAAACAAACTATACAAGAAAGTGATAACTGATATCAAATCGCTTCAATTCGCCATCCACTTGGCATAAACAATCAGAACTCCCCCTCACAACAAACTATTTTCCCATTGTGATTTCAAAACACTTAAGTTTGTTTTAATCAAATGGTTTTTCCGGAAAATAAGTTTTGTTGATTTTAAGAAACCATTTGTAGGTTAGGGGTTCATCACATTGTTCTCCAAAATATCACTTGTAAGTATGGTCCAATCAAGTTCAACTTAATGACCTTGATTAACCACTTGTCAGTGAAAACCTTCAACAACCACTAGCAGGTTCACTTATCAATCATAACCACTTGTAAATCAACATATAACAATTTAAATATTCCAACAGTACTTTACCAACTTTACCACATGTAGGATCAATTGCTAAGAAAGATGCCGATTCCTGCTCCACTCTTACCAACCTGGGAGCTCCGGCAAGTCAGAATTTTTAGTTTGGAAAAACTTTCCCCCAAGTCTGACCAGCCTTGGGAGATTCTGTGACACATCTATCCCACCAACATTTTGATTTATAAAAATCTTTTGCAGTTTTAACCTTCCCATCAACCATCTTCCCGAAAATATGTTTGACTTTTCCATTGAAAGTCTTCTCAACATCAAATTTTCCATTATCAGCGAAGAATTGATTTGAGATCTCTACCTTTCCCACTTTCTTCATCAAATTTTCCTTTGACAATGGAGGAAAATCTTCATCGTTCACCTCTGGAACGGAATTCACAACCTTTTTCTCAATCAAAGACTCCTCTGATTTTATGGAATCAGATTCATTGTCAGAATTACCCTCAGATTTTACAACCCATTTTTGTTTTGTTAAATCGAAACTTCTTTTGTAAAACCGTTTTGAACTTTCTCCTTCCTCAGAAGTAGAATTTTCAAACTTTTTAACATTTTTTACAAGTTGTTCTTTCTTACCAACACAAGTCTTTCTCAAAATAGAGTTAGAAGAAACTTCCTGTTTTTGGTAGTTGGTCTTGGGGCAATTCCAAGCTATGTGTCCAACTTCTTGGCATTTGAAACAGGTTCTTCTGTCAACTCTTTCAGCAAACCTTCTCACATTCTTCTTTACTTCAGCAAGAAACTCTTGATTCGACTGCTTCCAGAACGGTTTCTTCTGTTCATCCTCTGAACTTCCTCCTGAAACAAATTTTGTTTTTGGTTTATAAGTTTTCTGATTTTTATAATTTTCTGTAGAATTGAAACCAAGACCTTTCTTTTTGAGATTACCATTATGGTTTGGTTTCTTTCGATAACCTGAACCATAACCGTAACCCTTTTTCTTGTTCAATCTCTGTTGAACTCTTGAAGTGTATTTTTTAGGTTTTTCAGCAAGATTTAAATCTTTTATTTCAGAAATATTAATTTTTGTTAATTTGAAAACCTGTTTGATCATTTCAGTTTTAACACTTCTTATTGGAAATTCCTCATCAGAATATAATTTGTCTGAATCATACAAAGTATAAGCCACTTTGATTGATCCGTCATTCAAATTAGATTTTGATAACAGGAATTCTCTATTGTAAACCCTTTTAACCGGTGAACTCGGACTCTTCTCAGATGAACTCGAACTATCTGACTTAGACTCCGACTTTGACTCTTCATCCGTATCTAACACCTGATCGACAACTTTCTTTACTAATTCAGACTCATGATCAGTGTCAGACGCTGTGAATGTAACATCAATATTGTCTAGTAATTCATCAATGATTTCAGACTTTAACTTGATGTTGACTGCCTTTTTTAGACGCTCCTCGTTAGGATTCCTTGGAGAATAAGATTCATGGATCGGGGGCGGACATCTGTTATACTTGACACTTTGTTTCTTACCAGTATTAGTATCTTCAGACTTTTTCTCCATGAATGCTTCAAGACCTGCAACAGTAGGATAAACACGATCAATCAAATAATCACACGTAGTATAACTCAACAGTAATCATTTAATCCTTTCACTTTCGATCTTTTCAAGCTCCAACTCCTTCTTCAGATTAGCACAGTCTTCGATGTAATCATTTATGACACTCTGCTTTGTCATTAATGTTGCACTCATTTTCTCCATTGCCTTTTCAATTTCTGTATTCGTCTTTTTCAGACGATCAACTGTATTGTTGAGCACATCATATGACTCCTTTACATGCTTCACATCAAACAATAAATCCTCTTTAATCTTTTCCAGATCAGCAATCTTCATGTCTTTCTCCTCACAAACTTTGCAAGATTCTGAACACTTCACACATGGTTTTTCAACTTCAACCATTTTTTCAACTATCTTTTCAACTTCAACAACTTTTTCAATCTCGACAAGTTTCTCTACTTCGACAATTTTCTCAACTTCGACAATTTTTTCAACTTCAACAACCTTTTCTACTTCAACTTCTGCTTTGTCAGTTTCTACTTTTGCTTCCAACTCATGTTCTTCAATTTTCTTAATAAACTATACCAGATTCATATTCTCAGATTTCCTCATGTGTTTCACTATCATCAAATAAGTTCCCCATTTCTACTGTGGTAACGCATCAGCAAGTTTATCAATCCATTCCTCACCTTCTTTCTTTATATCCAATCTCTCCATTTCCAAAACAAGATGACAATATCTGGCAATTGTCTGTTTTGTTGTTTCATGATCAAAAGCCACAAACATATCAAAAGATTTCTTCAGTAAAGCCTTTCTATTTTTAATCATATCCGCACTTCCTTTGAACTTTTGAATCAACGCTTCCCAAATAGATTTAGCTGTACCATTATGTTGGAGTAAAACAAAGATATCTTCCTTAATCACTTGTTGAAGAATACTGATCATCATTTTCTCACTTGTAAATTTCAATTTGTCTCTCTCTGAATAGTCTTCAATTGCCTTTACAATCCCACGTTCATTCCTTGGTTTCTCATAATCTTTCAATAATGAACACCAAGCATCAAACTTATACGCCTGTACCCAGTTCTCAAATCGATTCTGCCATCCTTTAAAGTCTTCAATATACATAAGCTTTGGCGGCTTTTGATGAGTTCCCGTTTCATTTTCACTGTATAAAGTCTCGGCAGCAGTAACGGGAGCAACAGGTGTAGAAAACGCGTTGTAGAATTCCTCGTCCATGTCTTCGGAAAATTTGATATACTTCGGGAAAACACCTCGTAAAAACACCTGAATGAAAAACAAAAATAACTAATCAGTTTAAAAGAACTGAGAAAATGTGAACGCGTGTAATGGTTGAATTGATCTAGAATGTAACACCTGTGCCTCCACGGCCATCAAACAAATACCGAACCAATGAAATATTATATTTCATACTTGGGATTTGTAAAAATATGTGTATCATTTGCACATATCAATTTTTGTTCAATTCCAAACTCTAAATCGCTTTCTGGAAGGTTATACGCGCACCGATGCGTAAATATAACCAGTTTAATGCAACAAACACTCCGGAATAGTGACATAGGCTTAACATACCTTAAATAACCTTTACATAACTTAGAAATAAGTTTTGAAGGCTTTGGTATGGCAAAAACAAGTTAATTCGCTTACAGGGACTAAACTTGACAAACTGCGAAAGTATGCCAATTTGAACTGTAACAGACATTCCGGAACATGACCATAAGTTAAACACACCTTAAATATCCTTTATATAGCTTAGACATAGGCTTTGAGGGGTTCGGTGTGCTAAAATAAACTTTTGGCTCATTCAGGTACTAAAAGCGTCAAAAAGTGCACAAGTTTGCATTTTCGTGCATAACTTACGTTCTGAATACATCCGGACATCCAAAAATTTATGTAAGCACTAAAATATTTTATTTTAGTGTTTGGCATAATAAAAATCCATTCGTCACGCCATTTGGATCATTTTTCGCGCTTATGCGCATTCCGTCGTAATTAACCGAACAACATAACCGTACGGCTAAACGAACCGACACCCGAGATATTTTTGAACACATTTTAAGTTCCCTATACTTTAACTTCATTTTAGAGCTTTGAAATGGGGTTAACAGGGCTTAAACGTGTCAAAAAAACGCATCGAAAACCAAGTTTTGAGGTTGCAGGGACTGAAACTGTAAATCTGCCAAACTAGGTCCGTAAACAGGGGCCAGATGCAGCAAAACGTTTTTTTCATCTTTTAACAGCCCTTAACACTCTCCAAAGGTCAAGTGCCAAGTGTCAAACTCTTATGGTGAGTGGCCTTTTTGGGTACCATAAGGTTCCGACACATGTACGGATGAGATTAAGGCACGTATTTCGACAAACGATCCTAATGGTGGACCATTCACTATAAATACCCCTTGCCATCCAACCTCTAAACTCACTAGAATCTGATCTCAAATGCTCTAAGTTGAAACCTTTGTTTCATACCTGAGCTATTTTGATCTAGATTAGCATTCGGGGACCCTACGTGAGTATTCTTTCGTTCTTTTATTGCTTTTCGAGTCTGAAAGTCAAACTTTGTTTGACTTTCTGCATTGACCAGCTTATGGTCAATGCGAAGTTCGTTTGAACTTCGCAACGTGATTGTAATCACGATGGTTATAGTCCTTTGTGACTATACCTACTGATTACCACGTTATCTAGGCTCAGTGCCGAGCCGTAGTTTCGGTCAGAATACGTATTCTTGCGTATTTTGTAACCAAACTACTTATGGGTGTCAAAACCGTTTGTTTTGATACCAAACCTGTTTTCTAAACTTAGTTAAGCATGTTTTAACATGCTTAGCTCGTCACTTTTAGTTTAGTGCTTATATAGGGTCGTAAGGTAAGCGATTTAAACAATCGCTTATACTTTCGAACCCGACCCGTTTGGTCGATCATTAGGATCCGACCAAGCACATTAGGTGACCATAGTATATAGGGAATAACCTTCCGAGGTTATACCTTATGGTCGCTTCGTTTAAGTAGTTGTATGATAGGTAGCTTATATGCCTTAGGTAAATTACCAAAATGCCCTTTTGACGCCAAAATTCATTTTAAGCATATGTAACATAACTTTTGACATCTAAACTGATTTGAAAACAATATTAGACATGTTAAGGCATATGTTACTTGTCATAGGACTAGTTAGGCGGTCCGAACGCGTTTTACGCGAACGACGCGTTAAAGTAGCATAAGCTACCTAAACGGGTCGTAATGGGTCGTAACCACTTAGGTTAGGTTTCATTTAGTATGTAGGCTTTGTTAAACCATACTACATGAGTTCCCATACTCATTTGGTTTACGAGCCCTCATTCTATCTGATCTTCCGATTTAGGTCCGGTTTATTAATGTAGTTACCTATATTAGGTGCCGTTTGATATTCCGAGATCTCTAGCATTGCTTGGTGGTTATCTTAGGACTTCTGAGCAATCTCAAGTGAGTACATAGACCCCTCTTTTACTGTTTTCCAAACGTTTTGGGGTGGAACACATGTGCCTACTTGTTACTTTCATGCTTTCCATGTTTTCACATTATATACATGCTATGTTCATTAGTACACTATTAGTACATGATTTCATTACATTTTATGCTATGTATGTCCATTGTGTGCATACTTAGTACATTGTTTTACATCACATCACATCACATGCTATGTATGTCCATTTAGTACATGCTTAGTACATTATTTTACATTGCATCTCTGTTGCATATGTTCCAGTAACATATGGACACATTGTTTTACAGCTCTACCTTGTATGTTTACTCTAGCATACTAGGTACATTATCTTCATAAAACATGCTTACATTTTGGTATGACATTTGGTTTGTTTAAACTATACTATACATTCATTAACACCGATCACGCCGCTCGGTAGTAGGTAGTGGTACCATAGGACTTGACAAATCCCATTCCTGAAATCTCGGGTTTGTTTGGACGTAAGGAATGACCGAATCCGAATACATATTCTTTTGATAACTCATTTTTACATAGTTATCCGACTGTCGCAAGGCTTGGATGTATGAATTTTTACAATACCGCATAAATGTTCATATTCAGTATAGCATGCATATATTTTACAAAACATAACTTTGATTTAAACCAAGTTTTACTTCAATACTTTGTTTTGTGCATTTCATCTATGGTTTAGTTGATGCATTTCACTAGCCATACATAAACATTTGTTACACATTACTTGACTACTTTTGGACTATCAACATTTGACATGGTTTATACAAGGACTTTTGACAATTGGTTTAAACATAGACATCTTATATTGGTGGTTTGGTTTGAGTAAGTGATTTAAGTAACGAGGCGTGTGTAATATGATACAAGCATGGTGGATACGCCGCTGGTATTTCCTATATATAAGTGATTGTATGGTATTACATATCGTTGCGTTATTTGAAATCATTTCAATTTAGACATATAACATTTTATACAAATAACATACTTTTCACAATACATTGTTTTACAAACAACTTAACTTATACAAACTCATTTTTACATGGTTATTCATTTAACCATGCATTATTCTCTTATTTATACGTATCATCTGAACTTATTGTTTTTCAAATGATTTACAAAGACAAAGCAAATTACAAGGTTCATGACTAAACATTTTCTTAAACAGATGTCATGAATCTTATTTTCACAAAACCTATGTACTCGCCGGCATTTTTATGATGACGTACCTATTTTCACATGTGTTTCAGGAAATGAAGCATAGGATTGATCAAGATACACTTAGGCGGACATGGGCCTTAGTGACAATAAAAGATGCAAGACTAGTTATTTTGTTATGTTTCTTTGATTGTCAAGACATTGTAACTCTTTTAATCAATAAAACAATATTTCAAGTTCCATGTGTTATGAAACAATGATTCTGTTACAACACTCCCCGATGTTTCCGCCACGTTTTGTAGGTTCTACGTGGTCGGGGTGTGACATAGAACTCGTGTTGAAAATTTGCGAACTCGTTCCAATGTTGTCCGGGTTTTAAATCCACAAGCAAACTGGTTGTTGATTGAACCAAGATTTTTTAGAACAAAACAACTATCCAATTGAATCAGGTGATTGGGCCGAGAACTTTAAAGCCCATAACTGTTATAAAGATCAAATGAACTAGATGATTGGACCAATTAATCCACTAAACTGACAACCACAATTGTTTCACATGCAAATCTGAGTAGCCTATTCAATTCTCATGGCAGACAATATCAACTTTTTATAAAAGCTTATCAAAAAACACGTGATATTCTCAATTCAACACATGCAACCGACAACAATTGGTGCTTTTGTTTTGACTTGGAACTAATGTGACTGACAAAACAAAAGATATCCTCAAATATGATTGGACCTCAAAACTTTAGTCACATGCAACAAAGGTAGACAACAACTTTTTAATCTTTCAATACAAACTTGATTGGGCCGAATCTGATATAAACTTATCTACAACACTTTTACCAACAACTCTGCACACACATACCAATCCCACTTAGCTGACACACTTTTAATTGTTTAATCACAAATTGATGAACTGATAACTCTAGGAACGATGAAAACACATGCAACTACTGATCAACCGATACAACCTGACATCCTCGTTTTACGTATCACACAACACGAAGCACTTTCAAACGATGTTCATGTTACAAACGGTCATGTCAATTTCAAACGGACAACCATGTATTTTCAAATGGTAAGGTGCATTTTTCAAACGGTCAGTCCAGTTTCAAACGATAATGTGCAGATTTCAAACGGTCAGCTAGGCTTCGTTCAAACGGACACCAGTTTTCAGTCCATTTTTACCATTTTTACTTCGAATTTTAAGATGAAACTTTCAAGGGTTTGTTAGAACATGATTGCGAGTATAATGTGAAATTTTAAGCCGATTTTAACCGTGAAAAATTTTTAATTTTGTGAAAGAAGGTGTAGAAATCAGATTTTCAAGCTGAAAATGGCAAGAACTCTTCCTCCTGAGCTCTGATACCACTTGTAGGATCGTGTCTCGACCCGAACGAGTCGTTCAGAAGAGCTCTCGTATGTTTCAGAGGCGGAAACTAAGAAACGAACTTGAAAACAGCTTGAAATACACTTTAAACCTCTTATATATTTAATTAACAATGTTTACAATCAGAGGAAAAACCGGCAGCACCTCGGTATCAAATCTGGAATCGTTACAAATGATGAACGTTTGAAGCCTATTTATAGAGAAGGACCTGACCGTTTGAAGCCAACATGACATCTTCAAACGGTCACCTTTCAAACGGATGACACTTTCAAACGGCCAACTCAAAAGGAATGCTTCAAACGGTTACATAAACTTAAATGAAATTGACATTCAAACGGTTCTTTTTTGTCTTCATGTGTAATGATGCAATGATGATATCATCTTGATGATGTCATCATTGTATAAGATGATATCACACTTATTCAGATCCGCAACGCAAACGAGACTCGATATAAGACGAAGTCGACAGATGTGTGCACTAACAATTCTGAGTATGAAATCTAGGCTTAATGGTACTTGTGATTTGTCGAATAGCTGATATGATTCCCTAACATGCTCACCAAAAAATTTGTTTGTAAATAGTTTACATTTACTGCATTTTATTTATGTTTAGCATTCTAGTATAGAAACTTTAATCAAAATCCAAAAAGATTTTTCATTTCTGCTTTATTTTCCGACAAACCAAAGTGGAAAGCTGATCTTCAGATTCGAAGTATGAAACATATGCAGGAAGTTTCTGAGCTGGACAGAAGGGTTGTGAGCTTAATATGTTAAACCTATGAAACTTGAAAAGTTTAAACAAGTTCATTAAGTTGAAACTTGTAATTTTTAGAAAATGGTTTGAAAATGTTGAACAAAAGTAAATTTTGTTTCGTTTAGATCAACCAAGGTCATTAAGTTGGACTTGGTAGATAAATTAAGTGCCTAGGGTCATTAACTTGGACCTAGCTACTTAAGTGGATTTCTAAAACTGATAGCAACAACAAAAGATGTTAAAAGAGAATAGATTGTAATGTTATATTCTTGAGAAGCAGGAAACAAGATCCACATGGCAAAGAAAGTGTAAAGATTGAACAAGAATTCAAGCTCTAGCATATTGAAAGGGGGAGTCTACATTCTGGATCAACACTCAAAGGGGAGTTTGAAGAGGTTTGAAGATAAAGATTGAAGGATGCTTTCAGTGTCAGACAAATTGGACAGTGACGAAAATAGATCAAGACTAAAGACTGAAGATTTGATGCTAAAGACTTCGTCAACATCCAAGGGGGAGTCTGTTGGTGCATAGATGTCTGTTAACTTCGTCTTTATAGAGTCTTGTATTAGAATGATTAGATCAGGGCACGTAGTACGAGAAATATGTCAAAAATAGGTTTGGAGGTACTTTCGCACGAAAGTACATGTTGTAATTCCGTATGAAATTACATTGGTATTTTGCACGAAATTAGATTTCGTATGAAATCTAATTTCGCTTGGACAATTTCGTGCGAAATTACTCAGCCTATATATAGGTGCTTGGTCATTGTCATTTGGTACGAAATTAACTGATCGGATTCAAAGCCGAGGTGCTGCCAATTTGTCAAACGATCTGTAAAAGCTTTGGAATCATTAATAAGAAGATAATTAGAGAATATCAAGCTGTTACACGTCTGTTTCTCTGATTCCACCTTTTAAATAGATCGTAAACTCTTCTGATTGACTCGTTAGGGTCACACAACGATCCAACACTTACGGACCATAAGGGGGGGTCCTTTGCGGTCCGTAAGCCCTTGGGCTGGAGACACAAAATTTTATTTCTTGTTTTAATGGCTTGTAACGTGTCCCATTGATATATATTATGTGTTTTATGACCATTTTAGGGTATTTAAGCATACGAGAGATGTTCTAAAGCTTACATAAGTACAAAATGAATATGATTAAGTATAAGACTCGTATGTAAGTATTGTATGAAGCATGTATGTCACGTATTTGTAGATCCATCACACGTTTAGCAAGTATCACGAATATGCATCAATTGCTTCACAAATCAATGTATGAATATGTATGAAGTTAGTATAACACAAGTTCAAAGAAAATACAAGTTTTATTTATGATCCAAGTCCCGGATTTTACAATGATTACAAAGAATGAATGATCACAAGGGTACAAGGCTTCTAAAAAAAGAAATACGAGTAAGACTTTCTAATTAAGGAAAGTACAAGGAAGCAGGGCGTTACAGTCTCCCTCCTTTAGGAAATTTCGTCCCGAAATTTAGGAAGATGTAGCGAAAAGATACGGATATTTCATCTTCATGTGACTCTTGAGTTCCCAAGTGAATTCAGCGCCACGTTTACCTTCCCATCGAACCTTGACGATAGGAATTTTACTGCGCCTCAATAACTTGACTCCTTGATCCATGATCTTGATGGGTTTTTCCACAAAATGAAAGGTCTCGTTGACTTGAAGGTCCTCGAGTGGAACTTGAAGCCCTTCGTCAGCTAGACACTTCTTTAAGTTGGACACATGGAAGACAGGATGTACATTGTTGAGTTCTTCAGGCAGGTCCAGTCTATACGCAACCTTGCCAATCCTTTCGAGAATCTTGAAAGGACCAACGTAACATGGTGCGAGTTTCCCTTTCTTACCAAATCGAACTACGCCCTTCCAAGGGGTTACTTTGAGAAGCACCAAGTCACCTGTCTCGAATTCCAAGGGTTTGCGACGCTTGTCAGCGTAACTCTTTTGTCGGCTCCTGGCTTTCAGTAAGTTGTCTCAAACCTGTAAAATCTTGTCCGTTGCTTCTTGTATAAGCTCGGGACCAGTGAATTGAGATTCACCAATCTCGTTCCAACAAATAGGCGAACGACACTTGCGACCATACAATGCTTCGAAAGGTGCCATTTGAATACTTGCATGATAACTGTTATTGTACGAGAATTCGATCAAAGGCAAGTGTGAATCCCAGTTGCCACCAAAATCTATTACGCAAGAACGAAGCATATCCTCTAAAGTTTGGATAGTACGCTCGGTTTGACCTTCTGACTGAGGATGAAAAGCAGTGCTAAGGTTAAGAACAGTACCCATAGCAGATTGAAAACTTTGCCAAAGACGGGACTTAAAACGAGCATCATGATCGGAAATGAGGTCAATAGGGATACCATGAGGACAGATGATCTCATTAGTGTAGATTCTAGCCAATTTCTCGACTGTAAAATCCTCACGAATGGGAAGAAAATGAGCTTATTTGGTTAATCGATCAACGATCACCCAAATACTGTCATGACCAGAAGAAGTACGAGGAAGTTTAGTGATAAAGTCCATGGTAATGCTCTCCCATTTCCAGACAGGTATATCTGGCTGTTCGAGCAAACCAGAGGGACGTTGATATTCGTCTTTGACCTTCGAACAAGTGAGACATTTTGCAACGTAGGAGCCGATATCCCTTTTCATCCCAGGCCACCAATAGGACGTACGCATATCATGGTATATCTTATCCGCACCAGGATGGACAAAGTATTTTGATTTATGCGCCTCGTTCATCAGAAAGTCTCGATGGTTTTCGCGATTAGGAATCCGGATATGATTGAGATAGTATAGAATACCATCAGATTTGGACACGAGATCATGCTACATAGCGCCTCGTATCTCTACAGAGAGACTACCTTCGCTAATAGAGGCATATTGAGCTTCACGAATGCGGCATTGAAGATCGTTAACGAGTTGGAGACAACGGACACTCTTCACATGAGTTTTACGACTAAGAGCGTCGGCTACTACATTCGCTTTACCTGGGTGGTATTTGATTTCACAGTCGTAGTCGTTTAATAGTTCCACCCAGCGATGTTCGCGCATGTTCAGTTCCTTTTGGTCGAAGATATGTTGAAGGCTCTTATGGTCGGTGAAGACCACACACTTAGTACCATAAAGGTAGTGTCGCTAAATCTTCAACGCAAAAACAACTGCGCGAAGTTCAAGGTTGTGAGTAGTATAGTTCTTTTCATGTATTTTGAGTTGTCTCAACGCATAAGCGATGACCTTGTCTCGTTGCATAAGCACACAACCAAGTCTAAGGTGTGAAGCATCACAGTATACGATGAAGTCATTGTTACCATCAGGAAGCGCGAGAATAGGAGCATTACAAAGCATATCCTTGAGTGTTTGAAAAGATTCCTCTTGTTCAGGACCCCAAACAAAAGGTTTCTCTTTTTGAGTCAAGGAAGTTAAAGGAACGACGAATTTCGAAAAGTTAGAGATAAAATGATGATAATAACCAGCAAGACCAAGAAACGAACAAATTTCAGATGGAGATTTAGGTGCAACCCAGTTCTTCACGGCTTCGATTTTATCAGGGTCAACGTGAATACCAAGTTCGTTGACAGTATGACCAAGGAATTAAACCTCTTTTAACCAAAATTCGCACTTGGAGAATTTGGCTTGTAGACGTTCAGTACGAAGAAGTTGAAGGATAAGACGCAAGTGTCGCTTATGCTCTTCTTGTGTCTTTGAATAGATAAGAATATCGTCGATGAAGGCGATTACGAAACGGTCCAATTATGCTTTGCACACGCGGTTCATCAAATCCATGAAAACAGCAGGTGCGTTGGTCAAACCAAAGGGCATGACCACGAACTCGTAATGACCATAATGTGTACGAAAGGCAGTTTTAGGTACGTCTTCTTCGAGGACTCGAAGTTGATGGTACCCAGAACGAAGATCGATTTTGGAAAAGTAGGTCGCGCCTTGCAATTGATCAAAGAGGTCATCGATGCGAGGAAGAGGGTATCGGTTCTTGACAGTAAGCTTGTTGAGCTCACGATAGTCAATACACATATGAAGTTACCCATCTTTCTTTTTGACAAACAAAACAGGAGCTCCCCAAGGAGAAGTACTAGGGCGTATAAAGCCTTTATCAAGAAGCTCTTGAAGTTGACTCGAGAGCTCTTGCATCTCAGAGGGTGCTAAGCGGTAAGGAGACTTAGCGACAGGCGTAGCGCCAGGCACTAAATCGATGCGAAAATCGACAGAACGAGCAGGAGGCGGACCAGGAAGATCATCAGGAAACACGTGAGGAAAATCACATACGATGGGAACGTCGCTTATGCTTGGGCTTTTGTCCTTCTTTTCCACAATGTGGGCGAGAAAGGCGAAGGTACCCTTGCATAAGCACTTATTCGCTTGAATGCACGACATGAGCTTGAGACCTTGAGAAGGTTTCTCACCATAGACATGCAAGGAACCACCATTGGGTAAAGGGAGGCGAATAAACTTTTCAGAGCAAACAACTTCAGCACGAACTCGCCTAAGCCAGTCCATACCTACTATGACGTCGAAACTACCCATTTGCATAGGTATGAGGTCGATTGAGAACGTATGATCGTTAAGGATCAAAGAACAATTGGAAAGAACGGAATCGACAGCGACGGTTTTACCATCAGCGACTTCGACAGTGAAAGATCTTGGTAGCTTAGAGCGTTTACACTTAAGCAAGGATTCGAATTCTAACGATACAAAACTCTTATCGGAGCCAGTATCAAACAAACAAGAAGCATAAACATGGTTCACAAGGAACGTACCAGTAATTACATCATTCGCGTTCTGAGCCAGAGCAGTAGTGAGAAGAAAGGCTCTGCCTCGAGCGGGTTGTTGAGCCTGTTGCTGCTGCTGTTGCGGTGGCTGTTGTTGTTGTTGCTGTTGAGGAAACTTCTCAACCCTTTCCTAGCATCATTTGTCTATTGAGCGGTATAAAAATCATCCAAGAATATTTGTTGCATCTCCGCCCATGTATAGATAGATGCCGAAGGTAATGTGTAGAACCACTTTTTCGCCTTGTCTTCCAAAGAAAATTGGAATAGTACCAATTTGACATCATCGGCCGAAAATCCTTGACTCCCAAGAGTGTTGCAAATCGAGTCATAAGCCTTAAATGAAAATAAGGCTCCTCCGTTGCTAGACCCTTATATTTTGGCAAGCTTTGTAATGAATTGGTTCTCACTTCAAATGTCCTCCCTTGATTATTGTGAGGAATAACTACCGGTGAAGGATTATGAGTGATCACCGGTCTAAAATGTGCTTCAATGCCTCTTGCATGTTCTCGAAGATGTCTTCTTGGTATACCCAACCGACCCCTTGGATGAATAGGACCCATTGGTCTTTGCATAGGCCCTTGAGGTACATGTGCTTAAAATTGATGTTGTGGCATCGGTGGGTGTTGAATTGGCTTTTGGAATTGTGGTTGTGCATTTTGTGGACGAACTTGTTTCAATGGTGTAGGACGTTGCAATTGTGGCCCTTGTGGCCTTGGCCGAATATGTTGTGGTATAATTTGTTGTTGTGGAATCCCACCAACACTTAGCATTCCTTGAGTTTGACCTTGTACATAAGTAAACTCCCCTTGATCTCCATCACCCCCATACGCATATCCTTCTTCCTCATATCCTTCAAACTCCTCATACCCTTCATCATATCCATCTCCTCCTATACCCGAAGATTGCCCAAATGGAAAAGATGAATATTGAAAACCCGACTGGTTCGATGGTCTAAATGATGAAGTAGCATGAACAATGGTTGAATTTGGTGGTATTGAATAGGTTGAAGATGACTGACCCGCACCTGGGAAAAAATGGGAAAATGGTGGAATTGTGGTAGAAGGATTAAAAGTAAGTGTAGGTTCATCTTGGGTGGTAATAGGTTGTGTAGTATTGGTTGGTGTAACATCATGAGGTGGATTAGGGTCGGTAGTGGTGTTAGGCATGGTGGTATTTGGTGGAGGTTGAGTTGATGATGGTATGAAAGGTGGTATAAGCTCACCCGTAGTGGGTGGTGGTGGCGGTGGATCCATGTATCTAAGTGGTGTAATTGGTGTAGTTGGTGTTGTTGGTGAACCACTAATTTTCTTTTCCCTTAACAAGATTCTGTTTCTTCTCAGAGTCCATTCAATTTCTGGATCAAATGCCAATGGTGATAGCTTGTGAGAGCTCCTAGTACGTATGCACCTGTAAATACATGCACACTAACACACCCAGCGTAAACCAGAAAAATAACAAACTTAAAAAGATCAAAAATAACACATGTTGCGCACTACTCCCCGGCAACGGCGCCAAAATTTGACGTGATGTCGTGGTCACAATCAAATTTAATCCAAATACTACTAATAGATAGCGGTAAGTGGGTATCGAACACAGGGAGTTTGTGGAATATGTGTTATTTAAAGGTTTATCTAAGTTGACTAAAATTAAACTAAGTTGCAAGAAATGTAAATTCAGAATTTGGTTGGTTGATTGAGTTTTAAAAACTAAAAGTACTATTCTAATTGCAAAATGAAAGTGTTGGTTGTAAACAGATTAGAGACAAATAACCATCCTAGACTTCCGGTTTCAATTGACATTCATGTTTTAATTAAACTAGAAAGGACCACATAGACATGGCTCATGTGAAGTTACGTGTTCGTGATGAAAGGGAACTAAGTACTCGGATTCCTAGAACGCGAGGTTGTTACCCGATGACCAATCAATCAACACCCAATCCTAATCCCTCCCATGATATCTCGATTGCCAACGACACCAAGAACGTATGGTTTAAGTTTTGATCAAAGCATCAATTAACTATTTACGAACAAATATCAACACACCATAATAAACAAAAGATGCAAGTCTATTATTCTAGAAATCAAAATCAAACATGAAATGTCTCAAGCAAACCTTCAATCCAGGATGACAACAAAGTATTTAGCCACTCATGGCTTAAACAAACATCATCAAACAAGTTTTAATCTTCAAAAACAATTCCCACATAAAACCAATGTTTAACAAGTGTCTTCCAGCTCCAAAGTGCACCAAAAATTGTCTCCAAAGTGATGATAACCGAAAAACATATGATAGGACACCATAAATCTTCATGAAATGGCCAATAAATGTGTAAGTTACATTTTGAGAACAGTCGGCGCCATAAGCTACGGCGCTCTCCTTAGCTTACGGCGGTCAGCAAGCTAAAGTCAGTCAACAAGGTTCCGTAAGCTACGCAAGGTACCGTAGCTTACGGCACTCATTATTCCTTTACGGTGCCTGGAGTCTGTCCTGCGGCGGTGGACTTTAGCCAACATGTAGGGCCGTAACCTACGGCAGAGGCCGTAGGCTACGGCGGCAAATATTCCTTTTTTTTCTTGTTCTCTTTCAAATCACGATTTCTTCAACTTTTGATTCCGCCAACTTCTAGCATCCATCTATGCTTCCTAAAACCCGCATCTTGAGCACTTTAACACCTGCAACATCAACCATCTAGTGGTTACCAAGTTCAAGCAATTAACCGTACAAAGTATGGGATTTTAATCTCTTTAAGGGCCTTAAGGGTTGTCCTACGGACCACCCGTCACATCCCCACACTTACCCGTTGCTTGTCCCAAGCAACCCATTAAAAAACTATTTCATAACCACAAGCGATCACTCATGCAAACCAAGCTAAAATGTACCGTCCTTTTACTAACTTTTTATTATACCACAAGACACACCCCGCGTAATAACTCTCGGTGACAAGAAATATTAGCAACATGATGCTAAAAACACTCAATGCATGTGTGTGATTGTGCGACAATAAGCTTGTATAAAAATCAAGTCTCCTCCTATTAAGTATTTAGCATGCTTATGAATCAAAAGGACTTACGGGTTGTAACGGGGTTATGTGCAAAGGTAGGAAAATGGTGGTATATATATGCGAGAGCTAATTGATTTGACCCGATTTTTATTTCTACTACTAAACAAAGCAAACATCAAATATATACATAACTTCTTCAACATTCTCAACTACTATTGCAACTAAATACTTCTTTTTGTATTTTTCTCATATTTTTCTTCTTTTTTTTTCTTTTCTTTTTCCCTTTTTTTTGAAAGATAAGACATAAAAGCTCAACAATATATACAAGAACATCAACACTACATACTAAATCTCCTAAACCAGGTCATCTCAAAAGGTAAAGTTTTGTAGGAAATAGGTTTGGGTCACAACCGAATGGTATAAGGCTCAAACATGGTTTTCTAAAGACCAAACCCCCTCCCCTCACAATACCAAGCTCATATATGTAAAGTATGAGGTCCAACCCACCAATCCCACACTCTCACACATCTAGACGAGGCTACCTAAAAGTCCCCTATCATTTTCATAAGCATGCTAACTCTAAGATTCAACAAGAATTCTTACACAAGTTCTATTAACACAAAACACGCACCGCCACTCAAAACAAGAAAAGCATTTATAATAATCATATGTGGCTTAAATTCTCACCAAGAAATGACTAGAAAGGGGTGTCGGTGTGTCAAGTGGAACAACATCAAGTGTTCAAATTTCGACAATTTTCGCTTGATTTCACAATTTTTAAAATTCTCAAAACTTTCCCCCCCATCCCCACACTTGGGATACATTGTCCCAATGTATGGTTTTGAGGGAAAGATGGCTTTTAACTAAAAACATTAGCTTTCGCTAATACTCTCAAACCCCAAATTTCTTTTTGTATTTTTTTTATGAAAATTAAAACACACCACCACTAGCACATCCCATAAATCACATCAACAGCTAAACACCACCCGACCTCCCAACCATAAACAAACGACATGAAAATATACACAAATATACAAAGGAGTGAGATATGACCTGATTAGTAGTACTTTGGCTGTGGAGGCCCGAAAATGGAGGTCATCATGTCATTCCACTCTCCAAACCCAAATGCTCCGCTACTGCTGCTGCTTCCTTGATCACCCCCTTGACTCGCCTGCTGATGACCCATAGTGTGTGGATCCACCCATTGAGAATGATGCAATGGTGGGGTGGGATACGACACACTACCATCATATGGCTGCAATGTAGTATAATCCACAACTGGTGGGTCCGCTTCGAGTGGTTGGCCCGCATGCCACTGATCATGCAAGCTTCTCTGGCGGTCTTCTAGGTAGCGATTATTCATCTCTTCTTGGCGGGCATACATATGAGCTCGATTCCATTGCTCATTTCTGTCACAACTCTGTTTAAGAGCTCTCTCCATACTAGCCCCCATAAAAGTCTGTTGATTGAAGAGCATTTGATTGGGTTTAGTCCAATCACCAAAAGTGGGCGGTCGCCTCTGCTCGATAATCTGGCCCATAATCCCCGTGTGAGCCCAATAAGGATCATAGGGTTGTTGTGCATAGTTAAATGCACTACCCACATACCCCGACTGTACTCCTGCTCTATGAACTCCACCTGGGCCAACGCCCACCATCGGGGCATCAACCATGAATGTGTCTTCACGGTAGTCATCGTCAACACTAACCTCCTCATCAGTCGTTTCAGGCTCATCGGCCTCGCCCGGTCTTAATGGCCTCGCATCCACTTTCAAAACTCTCCACCGTCTCCCATCAGTTTTCAACTTATGGTACCTTTCTGATACCTTGTATTCCCATCCTTGTCCCAAATTCTTTATATCGAATGGCTTAAACCTCTTGTACGAGCCTTTTTCCTCGGCTTCAATCACCCCATATTTCTTCAACAATGCCGTGATCAATCGCCAATGGGGTACAATTTTTCTTTCTCCACTATTTTGACTTAGCCAAATGTTTTTCAACACTAAGAATCGGAAGGGAACCATGTGTCACACCCCAACCGATGGCGGAATCATCGGGGCACGGCACTAGACGAATCAGATTGCTCAGGAGAATCCATAACAACTATTTTGTGACAATAATTAATGCGTTCATTATCCCATACTAATAAACAATTACAATCACATAAGTCGTCATAGATTTCTTATTCTCTCGAACAATACAAATCCGACAACCTAGATTTTAGCGAAATTTCTAGACTTCCTAGCTTGATTGATATAGTCTGTGTCTAAACCTGCAACATACGTTAAAATAAAGTCAATACAAAAGTATTGGCAAGTATACAGGTTTGATATGTAATAGCATAATAGATTAAAAGTGCTGCGAATTCCCTACATACATAAACGAGATACACAATATACATACTCACAAAACCGATACTACCATCCAGGTCCTCGATGCTCGAATACACGATGGCAAACTAGGCCCCGTCGGGCGCAATAGTACTATACTAGTCATGGTGGGACGTCGCGAGTATAAGTCCTAGCACACATGTAACTAGCATCACGTATAACTATGCACGTAAGTCATTCGTAAGTGATAAGTAGTTTAGACATTTGATATAATTTGATTTGATAGCAACGTATGTTACACCCAAAAGTGCAATAGCAAAAAGGGTTCAAGTATACTCACAGTGCGTAATGGACAAGTAAACTCAACTTGATTTGGATCGATTGAGAGTACGTCTGAGTTATCCTGGTTACAGATCGTTAAGCGATGAATAGCGCGTTAAATGGTGGCGAGAGAACCAAAATTGGTTCGGACATTGAAGCTTGGGTTCGTCCGGTCGGCTGGACATGTGGTCCGATCGGTTACCATGCTATCCGATCGGTTAAGATGTTGTCCGATCGTTCAACATGATGTCCGATCGGTTAGCATGTTGTCCGATCGGTTAACATGCTAGCCGATCGGTTAACATGTGGTCCGATCGGTTAACACATTGTCCGATCGGACGGTTGAACCTTGTTTGCTGTTCGATCGGACAGCAGTCCGATCGGACGACAATTCGTTCCATCGTCCTGATCATGTCACACTTGATGGGTTTTTGGAAAGATTTCAGGTGATTTGTCTGAGGTGGTGTGTCATCGTGTTAAACCACAGAAATCCCATCGAATCCGACCCGTTCTAACGGCCAGGAACCACCCCGTTCCATCAGATCTGGCCGTTCTTGATGGTTTTTCTCATGTTTATCCCGAATTCACACACACCTTGACTAGGTTATGTAGATCTAGGTGAGATTTATTATAAAACAGGTGAAATTACTTAGATCCGAGCTGTTTATGGTAAAAATGAGGTCACTTTTTGAAGTTCATGTGAACTTATGATGACATCATCTTCGAAACACCTCAGATCCATAGGAATCACACAACTTCTTGACTAGAAAACATAGATTTAGACGAGATTTATGTAAAAACGTATGGGAATCACCCAGATCCGAGTTGTTCTTTCATGGGATGACATCACTCTTGAAGTTCATAAGAACTCCATGGTGACATCACCCTAGAATGCCCAAAATCCAGAGATTCCACGGTTAAATGTGGAGATTTAGAAGGTAGAAAGGTGTAGAATTGAATATAGATCATAGAAGTACAAGATTTAGGTTGAAAACTTACAAGAATCGCGAGAAATCGAGGGAAAAGTGGGCTAGAACGTCTGGTCGAACGGGAGCAGTCACATCAAGTGTTCTTGATGTGACTGAGGGGTATCTATAGGCAAAGGAGGGGGAAGAGGAGGTGAGTGTGGGCTGTCCGTTCGGCCGGCCCAGCCGTTCGGCTGGCCCATCCGATCGGCCGGCCTAGTCGTTCGGCTGGCCTGTCCGTTCGGATGCCCTTCGGCGAGTTACGTTTGGCGTTTCGCTCCGTGTGTTGCACGTTGCGATAGTTTTGGGCATACATTTTCATTCATATTTATATATTTATTATAATTAATCACAAACGGGTCGTATATACGTATTCATACCTTCAATATTCGGTGCGATGATCGAGTTACGCGTGCCTTCGAGTGTGTTCTTCGATGTGATGTGCCACAATGACTAACGGGGTACTACTTGCTCGTATTGCCATCATCATCACGACGGCTGGAGGCATGGTACTCACCCGAAAGTCTTTGTTAGCGTTAATTGTTTACGTTTCGACACCTCACGGCTATCGAGGAGGGTAGAATAGGTCCTCACTCAATGTCATCGTGAGTGTTAGCATTTGTGAAAATAGCTTTGTAATAGCGATAGAATATGCGTAATTATTCGAATATACTATGATATAGCGATGTATCGATATAGTTACATTATGATCCGAATCTCTGGTGCTAGGCGTAACGAGTGTAGCGAGTAGTAACAATGCACGAAAGTGCGGGTTGTTACACCATGGGTGAACCGTGCATTAACATGTATAAGATCGGCACCTCTTGAAATCTAACCTCCATCTTATCACCCCGCCGCGGGATGACATTGTGTGTACACAAGACCAACAACAATTTGGCTTCAATTCTCAAGTTTCTTCTAAACAGTTTCCCGTGTGTAGTACCCGGAAGGAAAAGGTAATCAAGCATTTGTTTCCATTGGGGATGTTTGTCAGGTTCGTGGTAAAGATCTTTAAGGCTTGGATAAATGTACTCATTTGAATTTTTACTATCAAACCTTGCAATGCAGCGTAATGAGTCGTTTGACATCTCAACCTTCACCCCGTTACACCATCCAACTAGCTTCATCTTGTTTGGGGACTTAAACGGGGGACATTCGAGTGTGGCCATCCACTCTTGAATTCGAACATCATACATTTCCTTCACTTCATTACCGTAACACTTTAAAGCAGCCTCCCAACCCAATGCCTTGAACTTGTCTGTTATACCAAAAGGACCGAAATCAACTTCCTGGATTTCCTTCTCACAAATAAAAGCTTCACTCCTTTGCTTCAACTTGTTCATTTGTTCATGAAACAACTCCTCTCACCATTCCTCGGGTTGCTCAAGTAGTGAACCAGATGTCCACTCCGGTTTTGGTCCCCTAGGAGGAGCATCTTCCTCCGAATCCGGGTCACCAACCCACGTCAACCTCCTCCTCTTTGGTTGTTCCTCCCCTTGAGGTTCACTAGATGAACTTGCTCACGCTTTATCCTTTGTTCTCACCATAGCCTACACATTCACAAACCACACACAAAAATTATGTAAGTATAACTTCACGAACTTCCCCACACTTGCTTTATGTTATGGGTATAAATGTACAAAAACCAAAGATTCATCCTTTCAAACAAAAATTCAGCATGATGTCTCTACAAATCATAAATTTTCCAAAAAAAATTTTAGACATCATCTACATTTATACCCAAACATTTAATGGTTCAACAACATCCTATCATCTATCATTTACAAGCAAGTGTGTAAGCAAAAACAATAATGGAAACTTACAAACCACAATGTACTTCAAAGAATGAAAAGAAATTGCATACCTTGACCTTGTGGAAGATGAAATTAGCAAACACTTCAAGTTTAAACAAAAACGCACAAAAAGCCCCAAAATTTTCGGCCCTAGGGTTCAAAAATCGACCAAGAAAATGTGATTTTCTTCCAAATCTTTAACCACAATCAGAATGTTCATGAAATTTTAGTCAAGATAGACTCGAAAATCACTTGATTTGGATGAAAGATGAAAAAGTTATGAAGGTTTGAAGGTTATGGTGGGCTAGGGTTCTTGAGTGAAAAAGATGGAGAAGAAGATAATGAATGGATGGGGATCGAAGATGAGAATGAGTGGATGAGGGATTAATGAGTTTTATTATAATTAAATTCGGTTTTTATTTATTATTATTATTATTATTAGTTTTTGTTATTTTTATTTATATACATCACCGACAAGGAACCCCGTACGTCGCCCATCACTTAACTCAGCCCCGTAGCTTACGGTTATCACCGTAAGCTACGGTGAGACCTTGACAAAAAAAACTGCACCGTAAGACAGTCTCGGCAAGCCGTAAGGTTTGTTTATGTTGGATGGCCACCGTAAGCTACGCCATGGGCCGTAGCTTACTGTGATAACTGGGCTCTTTGGATTCGGCAATTTATTAATTTTTCAACCTTTATGTTTTTTTTTTTTTTTTTTTTTTTTAGCTTATCAAAATGTTATGATTTTTATGGTTTTATAAATTTTTGAAAACATGAAATTTATATCCCTACCCCCCGTTAAAAACCCGTGTTGTCCTCAATACTATGTTCGGGCAATTCGTAAGAATTTCCCCATACTTGTTTCGAACATAAGTTTTAAACGAAACGGTATTTATTCAAAACGAAACAAACTAAACTAAATATGTACAAACATCAAACCTGGGCCTCTCATGCTTCCTCATCATCCAATGGGCGTAGAATGTAACCCACTTTGTCAAGCTCAAGATTGTTGATATCGTTGCCTTACAAATATGGTTTGAGCCGATGCCCGTTCATCGTTTGTTGCTTATTGGTTTGCTCATCTTGAATATCGACATCTCCAAATCTCCCCACTCTTCGGATGACATAAGGACCCATCCATTTGCTCTTGAGTTTGCCCGCGAACATCTTCAACCTTGAATTATACAACCACACCTTTTGATCCACTTCAAAGTTCTTCTTTCTTAGCTTTGCATCATGAACTTTCTTCAGTTTGTCTTTGAATGCGGATGCACATTCGTATGCTTCATGTCTAATCTCCTCAATTTCGCTCAATTGCAACTTCCTTACTCGACCCGCTTCATCATAATCCGCATTAACAGTTTCGATGTGCTAACTCCATTGGTAGATGGCACCCCTTCCCATACACCATCTGATAAGGGGTGGTACCAATTGGAGTTTTGTAGGCCGTCCGATATGACCACAACGCATCGTCAAGTTTACTTGACCAATCCTTTCTATCTGTTCGAACCATCTTCATGAGGATCTCTTTAATTTGACGATTGTCCACTTGTTTGTGGATGATATGGTGTAGCAACTCGGTGGTTCACATTGTATCTTTTTAGCAATTTCCCAAAATTAAAATTCTTAAAATGTGAACCACCATCACTTATTATCACCCTTGGTACACGGAATCGAGCGAAGATGTTGGATTGCACAAACTTAAATACAACGGAATGATCATTTGTTCTTGTAGCGATAACTTCTATCCACTTCGACACGTAATCAACCGCAACCAATATGTACAAAAACCCATTCGAATTTAGGAAAGGACCCATGAAGTCTATTCCCCAAACATCAAACACCTCAACCACCAAAATTGGTTGTAAAGGCATTTCATCCCGCTTTGATATGCTTCCCACATTTTGACAATTTATGCAATTCCGGGCAAACTCACAAGAATCCTTGAAAATTGTGGGCCAATAAAACCCACATGACAATACCCGATAACCCATTTTGTTACCACTAAAATGCCCTCCACATGCCGACGAATGAGCATGGGTCAAAATCTCTAGTACTTCAGTCTCGGGAACACATCTTATTATCACTTAATCGGGTCCAATTTTAAATAAATCCGGTTCATCCCAAATGTATTGTTTGACTTGACTTAGAAATTGTTGTCTCCTCTTCTTTGTCCAATGATTTGGAATTGCACCCTTGGCCAAATAGTTCACGTAATGGGCATACCAAGGTGCAACGAAAGTGGAAACAGCCAACAATTGCTCATCGGGAAACCGTTCACTAATCTCGCTCGGGTCATCAACACCTTCCAATGGGATCCGAGACAAATGATCCGTAACAACATTTTCACAACCCTTTTTGTCCCGAATCTCTAGATCAAACTCTTGCAACAAAAGCACCCAACGAATCAACCGGGGCTTAGCATCCTTCTTTTCCATTAAATATCGGACCGCGCTATAATCCGAATACACGATCACTTTGCTCCCCCAAATGTAGGATCTAAACTTGTCCAAGGCATACACCACCGCTAATAATTCTTTCTCGGTTGTGGTGTAATTCAGTTGCGCCTCGGACAAAGTTTTACTTGCATAATACATCACCACCGGCTTCTTATCAACTCTTTAACCCAAAACCACTCGAATGGTCATGTCACTAGCATCACACATAATCTCAAACGGCTTCGACCAATCCGGTGGTTGCAAGATAGGAGCTTTCACCAACTGTTCCTTCAAAACACGAAATGCTTGCAAACATTCGTCAATAAAATCAAATGGAACATCTTTTAATAATAAGTTACATAAAGGTTTTGTAATTACACTAAAACCCTTAATGAATCTTCTATAGAATCCCATGTGTCCCAAAAATAATCTCACCCCCTTAACATTCTTTGGTGGGGGTAGAGATGAAATTACCCGAATTTTTGCTTTGTCTACCTCCATTCCCCGGTCCGATATCACATGACCCAACACAATACCCATTTGAACCATAAAGTGGCTTGTTTCCCAGCTTAGCACCAAGTTTGTCTCAACACACCTTTTTAAAACTTTTTCCAATTCATCAAGACAAGACTCGAAACTTGGGCCAAAAATGGAAAAATCATCCATAAAGACTTCAAGAGACTCCCCGACCATGTCCTAAAATATACTCATCATACATCTTTGGAATGTAGCCGGGGCGTTACATAGTCCAAATGGCATTCACCGAAAAGCAAATGTACCATATGGACATGTAAACGTGGTTTTGTGTTGGTCGTCAGGGTGAATAGCAATTTGGTTATAACCCGAATATCCATCCAAAAAACAATAGTATTTTTGACCCAAAAGTTTTTTAATTATTTGGTCAATGAAGGGTAACGGGAAATGGTCTTTTGAGGTAGCTGCATTTAGTTTTCTATAATCAATGCAAACTCGCCACCCGGTGACCGGTCGGGTGGCAATTTGCTCGCCTTGTTCATCCTTAATTACCTGGATACCCACCTTTTTAGGCACTACCTGAGTCGGAATCACCCATGCACTGTCCGAAATGGGATAAATAATCCCCGCATCCAACCACTTGATCACTTCTTTCTTGACCACCTCTCTCAAATTTGGGTTCAACCTTCTTTGCGTTTCACGGGTTGGCTTAGCATCTTCGCTTGTAATAATTTTGTGCATGACAATGGATGGACTAATACCTTTCAAGTCGGCTATCGTCCATCCAATTTCCGCCTTATTAGCCTTCAAAACCCGCAACAATTCTTCTTCTTGAGCTACCGCCAAATTGGAAGCAACGATCACCGGTAAGGTGTCATTCTCTCCCAAAAATTCATATTTTAAATGTTTCGGTAGCTCTTTCAATTCCACATTTGGTGGACATTCCAAGGAAGGTTTTGTACCCGAATCAGTTCCCACCGGTAAAGTCTCCGTTTGATGGGTCCATGGCGGTCTCCTTCTTTCACCACGAGAGCCTCTTGCTCCTTCTCCTCCACTTCCAACGCACATGCGTGAACCTGCAAAGAAACATCACACAAACAAAAATCCAAAGTCTCTTCTTCATACTCCTTCGGGTCATATCCATCTATAAAATATGCTTGAAAACACTCATCACCATTGAAAGAATTAGCACCGTTAGTAAAAACATTTAATCTCATCTTTCTATTACTGAATGTCATGTCGACCGTACCATATCGACAATCAATTACGGCATGTGCGGTGTTCAAAAATGGCCGACCCAAAATAACATTTTGTTGTTGAATTGGGTCCGTGGATGAGTAATCTAACACAAGAAAATCAACGGGATAATAAAATTCATCAAATTTAACTATCACATCCCACACAATACGCCGAGGAGGTTTATGAGACAAATCGGATAAAACCACCGTTGTCTCGACCCGTTTCAATGGACCAAAGTCGTATTGGTCATATAACCCCTGGTAAGATACTTACTCCGGCTCCAAGATCTAGTAACGCCCTTGCAGTTTGAAAATTTCCTACTTGAATATTGATAAGAGGCGTTCCTGGATCTTGTAGCTTAGGAGGAAGATCTCCTTTCAAAACCGTGCTTACCCACTTCGTCAAGTCAACCAATTTAGGCACTTTTTGTTGCCTCTTTTGATTACATAATTCTTTTAAAAACTTGGCGTAAGCGGGTACCTGTTTTATTGCTTCAAGTAAAGGAAGATTAATTTTGACTTGTTTAAAAACTTCCCACATTTCTTCCTTTTGAGGTCCCCGTTTTGAAATAAAGTTTTTTCTACCCGGATCTAATAAAGCCGATGGAAATGGTACTTGACTAGATCCCCCATCCTCATTTTTATTTTCTACTTCTTTATTATTTTTGGGATTTTCAAAATTGGGTTTTTTAGAAGAATTGTTAGATGTTTCATTTTCTTCCTCACTCTCTTGACCCGTTATGTCCTCAACCACCCCATCAACCAAATCCGGTGAAGGATTGGTTTTGTACTCTTTCCCACTTCTCAAAACACTTACATGATGAATATTAACATTGTTACCTCTAGAAGAATTATGAGACTGGTTTACCTTAGTGTCACTTGGTAATTGACCTTTACCTTTTTTCAAGTCCGCCACTTCGGTTACGAGTTGACCCATTTAGGTGGTCAAAGTTTGAATTGCTTTATCACGGGCTTCATCCTTTTGCATGCGCGCATCATCCATTTGATTTCTCTTTTGCATCTCCGCTTGCATGGTCTTTAACATCTCCATCATCTCATTTCCACCCGAAGACCCCCTTGCTCTTGACCCGTTTGATATTGCCTTTGGTACCCTTGATTGTTCCCACCTCGATATCCACCTTGATTATTGTAAGGTTGGCGCGAACCAAAGTTACCTTGACTTCCTTGAAAGCTTGATTTGAGGGATTCCCGTATCGAAAGTTTGGGTGGTTTCTCAAACCGTGGTGGTAAGTGTTAGAATTCATATTGTAATTTCTACCACCCCCTCCTTGCCCTTGCAAATCATAAACCTCCTCATATTGCCCTTCACCTACTTGGCAATTTTCAGCCGCATGCCCTATCTCATTACAAATTGCACAAACATCATAAATTTGATTAGAAGTTTGCACATTACCATCGTCTACCGCGTGCACTTGAGTTCGAGTAATGTCCGGTCGTGCTCTCCTTGATGCTTGAGCTTTTCTTTTTGATGTGATTGCCATTTGCTCCAAAAAATCCCAATCGTCATGCTCGTAGTTTGTACCAAAAGTACCATTGGTGATAGACATTAAATCGCGATCATCTTCAGCACTTAACCCCTCATGGAAAGCATTCATCAATTTCCAAAGCTCTATCCCATGATGAGGACAATTCTTTATCATCATGTTAAAACGTTCAAAGGCCTCATGGAACATTTCACCTTGTTGTTGTTGAAAACTTCTCAACCCTTTCCTAGCATCATTTGTATTTTGAGCGGTATAAAATTCATCCAAGAATATTTGTTGCATCTCCGCCCATGTATAGATAGACGCCAAAGGTAATGCGTAGAACCACTTTTTAGCCTTGTCTTCCAAAGAAAATTGGAATAGTACCAATTTGACATCATCGGCTGAAAATCCTTGACTCCCAAGAGTGTTGCAAATCGAGTCATAAGCCTCCAAATGAAAATAAGGCTCCTCCGTTGCTAGACCCTTATATTTTGGCAAGCTTTGTAATGAATTGGTTCTCACTTCAAATGTCCTCCCTTGATTATTATGAGGAATAACTACCGGTGAAGGATTATGAGTGATCACCGGTCTAAAATATGCTTCAATGCCTCTTGCATGTTCTCGAAGATGTCTTCTTGGTACACCCAAACGACCCCTTAGATGAATAGGACCAATTGGTCTTTGCATAGGCCCTTGAGGTACATGTGGTTGAAATTGATGTTGGGGCATCGGTGGGTGTTGAATTGGCCTTTGGAATTGTGGTTGTGCATTTTGTGGACGAACGTGTTGCAATGGTGTAGGACGTTGCAATTGTGGCCCTTGTGGCCTTGGCCGAATATGTTGTGGTATAATTTGTTGTTGTGGAATCCCACCAACACTTGGCATTCCTTGAGTTTGACCTTGTACATAAGTAAACTCCCCTTGATCTCCATCACCCCCATACTCATATCCTTCTTACTCATATCCTTCAAACTCCTCATACCCTTCATCATATCCATCTCCTCCTATACCGGAAGATTGCCCAAATGGAAAAGATGAATATTGAAAACCCGACTGGTTTGATGGTCAAAATGTTGAAGTAGCATGAACAATGGTTGAATTTGGTGGTATTGAATAGGTTGAAGATGACTGACCCGTACCTTGGAAAAAATGGGAAAATGGTGAAATTGTGGTAGAAGGATTAAAAGTAAGTGTAGGTTCATCTTGGGTGGTAATAGGTTGTGTAGTATTGGTTTGTGTAACATTATGAGGTGGAGTAGGGTTGGTAGTGGTGTTAGGCATGGTGGTATTTGGTGAAGGTTTTGTTGATGATGGTATGAAAGGTGGTATAAGCTCACCCGTAGTGGGTGGTGGTGGATCCATGTATCTAAGTGGTGTAATTGGTGTAGTTGGTGTTGTTGGTGAACCACTAATTTTGTTTTCCCTTAACAAGATTCTGTTTCTTCTCAGAGTCCGTTTAATTTCTGGATCAAATGCCAATGGTGATAGCTTGTGAGAGCTCCTAGTACGCATGCACCAGTAAATACATGCACACTAACACACCCAGCGTAAACCAGAAAAATAACAAACTTAAAAAGATCAAAAATAACACACGTTGCGCACTACTCCCCGGCAACGGCGCCAAAATTTGACGTGATGTCATGGTCACAATCAAAGTTAATCCAAATACTACTAATAGATAGCGGTAAGTGGGTATCGAACACAGGGAGTTTGTGGAATATGTGTTATTTAAAGGTTTATCTAAATTGACTAAAATTAAACTAAGTTGCAAGAAATGTAAATTCAGAATTTGGTTGGTTGATTTAGTTTTAAAAACTAAAAGTACTATTCTAATTGCAAAATGAAAGTGTTGGTTGTAAACAGATTAGAGACAAATGACCATCATAGACTTCCGGTTTCAATTGACATTCATGTTTTAATTAAACTAGAAAGAACCACATAGACATGGCTCATGTGAAGTTACGTGTTCGTGATGAAAGGGAACTAAGTACTCGGATACCTAGAACGCGAGGTTGTTACCCGATGACCAATCAATCAACACCCAATCCTAATCCCTCCCATGATATCTCGATTGCCAACGGCACCAAGAACGTATGGTTTAAGTTATGATCAAAGCATTAATTAACTATTTACGAACAAATATCAACACACCATAATAAACAAAAGATGCAAGTCTATTATTCTAGAAATCAAAATCAAACATGAAATGTCTCAAGCAAACCTTCAATCCAGGATGATCACAAAGTATTTAGCCACTCATGGCTTGAACAAACATCATCAAACAAGTTTTAATCTTCAAAAACAATTCCCACATAAAACCATTGTTTAACAAGTGTCTTTCCAGCTCCAAAGTGCACCAAAAATTGTCTCCAAAGTGATGATAACTGAAAAACATATGATAGGACACCATAAATCTTCATGAAATGGCCAATAAATGTGTTAGTTACATTTTGAGAACAATCGGCGCCGTAAGCTACGGCGCTCGCCGTAGCTTACGGTGGTCAGCAAGCTAAAATCAGTCAACAAGGTGCCGTAAGCTACGCCAGGTACCGTAGCTTACGACACTCATTATTCCTTTACGGTTCCTGGAGTCTGTCCTACGGCGGTGGACTTTAGCGAACATGTAGGGCTGTAACCTACGGCAGAGGCCGTAGGCTACGGCAGCAAATATTCCTTTTTTTCTTGTTCTCTTTTAAATCACGATTTCTTCAACTTTTGATTCCGCCAACTTCTAGCATCCATCTATGCTTCCTAAAACCCACATCTTGAGCACTTTAACACCTGCAACATCAAACATCTAGTGGTTACCAAGTTCAAGCAATTAACCATACAAAGTATGGGATTTTAATCTCTTTAAGGGCCTTAAGGGTTGTCCTACGGACCACCCGTTTCGTGGCATTTCTACGCATGACATGGTTACTGTTTAAACGGGCGGCTAAACGAAAGGTTTCCTCAATAGTGGTTGGGCAAGCAGCTTCCATAAGGTTCATGAATGAATCAGGGCAGCAGTGGATATATTTGTTGATGGCTTTTCAGGAGTATCAACATGGCTAGGACATAGGATGCTAAGTTTTTTGAAACGGAGGGTTAAACCATCATTGTCGTCATCCACTTGCTTAAGGTGCCAAAATTCACTTTCCAATTTTCTTATCTCGTGCGGCGGACAAAATTCCTCCTTCATAATCTTTTACAATTCAGCCCAAGGCAATGCGTGGGCGGCGTCCTCACCTCTTGTGCCTCGTTCAGAGGTTCACCAATCAAGAGCTCTTGATCGGAACACCCCTGTGGCATTTTGGGTGCGTAAGTCATCAGGACATCTACTTTGACGAAAGGTGATTTCCATGGCATCAAACCAAGAGAGTAGTGCGGTAGCACCATCTTTTCCAGTAAATTCCAATGGTTTGCAAGCCATGAATTGTTTGAAGAGAAAAGGTGTCTTTGGCCTATTCACCTTGGAGTCCACCGAGCCATGAGGCGAATCGTTGTTGGTTTGAATGGGGCTAACAATTTCGGGTATAACTTGAGCCATTTGGTCGGCCATTTGTTCAGCAATGAGCCCAACTAGCTCTTGTTTGGAGATGGATTCGCTATTGGAACCTTTCTTTGACTTGGTCTTCTTTGATGAGCTTGGAGATGCCATGTAGAAGTTCGAAAGAAAAGGAAAGGATGAGACTTAATCATAAATTTTTAAAATAAGTTTGCAAGTTTAAGTATGCAAGTATGATGTATCACGTATGGTTCACATAATTATCATGAATTCAACATGTATGCGACAAGTATAAACACGTATGATTGCGTAAAATGAGTATAAATTTAGTTTGTTCATGAGAGTTATTATTGTTTTTGATTGCGCGAGACGTGCGATTTGTGTAACGGTTTTGAAACGAACGAGGTAACAAGTATATAAAATCACATATAAATTGAATCACATAAAAGAGAGGCTCATAAAACATAGGATTGTTCGGGTAGAGAAACATCGACTATTCCAAAGTGAATCGAAAGTCCTTTCAAATTAGAGAAACGTGCTTTGGCCTATAGGTAAGATACACTCGTCGAGAAGAGATTAACGGTATCTTACCCTTCCAGTTACTACATGTCTCTAATGTGCTTTGGCAAGATCGAAAATCGAGGAATGGGACTTAATCGACAAGGTACGGGTTTCACCCCTAACTTGACGATTTCGTACCCTAATGTGGTTGGTACTCGTCGGGTCAAAATATAATTTCAACACTTTGACGAGGGTCCACTAGTGTTTGAATTGGAAATTTACCATTTAGATGTGGATTTCACTCCTAGCTAAATGGCGAAATTTCGTGCAAAATAAGAATAAGCGGAATGAGAGTCATTCACCAAATTGTGGGTTTCATGCCTATTTTGGTAAACTCGTCTCTTTTGTATAAAGAGTGTCTTCAAGTCTTCAAGTGTATTGTGTGAAATGTCTTAGGAAAGACATTATGTAAATATTAAGACCAAAAAGAAGAGAAAGAAGCAAAGTAGGAAGAATAACATTTTAAGCAAGAATCAAGAATGGTCAAAAATATGGTTCCTACTATAGACTAGGTCGAACATGGCAATTCTACCTAATTCCCTATAGTTATGGCTCTGATACCAATCTGTCACCCCCAACCGATGGCGGAATAATCGGGATGAGACGAAATAGATTGCAAGAGACTTCATAACACTATTTGTGACAATATTTAAATTAACCATTTTCATTTCATAAGTCAAATTGTCAACATTACATAGAAATCTCAAATAACAACATGTTCATAACATAACAAGACAAAATTTGATACAACAATTTAAACCTAAGACGTCTAAATGTGTTTCTAGGCATCATTGCTACTTCGTTTCATAGCATCATCATCCTCAACCTGTAACATGTTTAAAATAAAATTCAATGCAAAAGCAAAGGCGAATACACAAGGTTTGAATAAGTATAGCATAGGTATAAAAGCATTTTACTCGAATCCACATGGCAATTTGTAAACAAGGTAACTAGCATGCATAACAATACGTCAAACCCAAGTGTCCACTAGTATTTAGCATCCCTCGCCACAAAAGTGACAAGACCGTTTAGTATAAAGGCTTAACAAGACCCCGACGGGTGGTGTGCTACTCCTATAGCGCTATATATGTTAAGTTGAGGGCTTAGCAAAGTTAATGACATAAAGCATGTATAATCTAGCATGAACCTAAGTAACCAAGTAGCATGTATATAGGATTGAGCATAAATCAATGTTTAAGTGTGTGAAAGTTTATTTTGTATATTAAGATGTTACAACCCAAAGTGTTTAAAAGGAAATGGGTCAAGTGTACTCACGGTTTTGCAAGTCTTGAACTTGAGAATCCGCGGGTGAGTTATTTGTTGTTGGAGGTAGGAACACCAAGTCCTTCTACACGAAGAAACAAAGTGTATGAGTTTGGGGAATTCGGAAGATTTAAGGATTTAGGAAGTTAAAACACAAGAACATATGTATTTGAAAGTAAACATCCCTTAACACAAAGTACTTGTTCTTGACACTATGGAACCTCAAGGGTTAATGTTTTCATGAGTAGTATACTCATTAGAATCGTAACAAGTCTTATGTCTTAGGTGATGTTATTCTAACACTATGACGAATGAACACAAGTTCACCATCAAAGGTTCGAATGTTAAATAGTATATAAATATAGGTATTATATGTATTATTATGTCCAATAGTCAAGCATGAGGTAGAAGATTAAATCTTCATTTAGGCACCTCTAAGTATCATGGAAATCATGTAGGAGGTAGGAAGAACAAGCTTCCATTTAGGTACCTCTTATGGTTCACCACTACACTTGATGTAAAAACATACAAGGAGGGTCATGAACTAATATTAATACAAGAATAATAAACAACAACACTATGAGAAATCATCAAGTAATGTGGGGTTTCTATGTTAGAGTGTTAGACAACCCAAGTTAGTCCATAATCACACCTTCATCAAGCTTGAAGCTTGAACATCACTTGTGGGTTTAAAACCCTAAACAAAACAGAATATATATGAGGTTTAACCTCTGATTTTGAATGTCCCAGCCCCGTTTTTAAGCTTAGCTAACCATAGAAGTGGTTATAAGCATAAGGACGTGGGTTTGAGTGAGTTAGACTCAAGTTTAAACAAGTATCAACAAAGTTAAATGAAATTAGATTCAAACAGTGAACTTTGGAGCCTATTTTCCTGAGTTCTAGGGACTTATTCACTGTGAAATACCCATGGAATCGAAGCTAAGGTTGATCCAAGTGTTCTGGAAAAAGAATGAGCTAAAAGGATAAGAAATGAAGAAGTTATGCTCACTTTAGTGGAGCTTGAAGTTTCTGCTCGAACTTGAACTTGCAGCAATGATTTTGAGAGTTTGAGAGTGATTTGATTGAAGTTGCAAAGTGAACTGAGCTTGGAGAAGGCATGGTATTTATAGGGGAAGGAGTTAAGGTTGTTAGGTGGTGATTAATGGAGGTTTGGAGGTGATTGGTGAGGTTTAAGTGTTGGGATTTCGTGCAAATTTGCGGCTGGTTGAACCTGCTGCCCGCCAGACACCCTTATGGACCGTACGGGGGGTCCTTTGCGGTCCGTAAGCCCTTGGGCTGGAGACACAAAATTTTATTTCTTGTTTTAATGGCTTGAAACGTGTCCCATTGATATATATTACGTGTTTTATGACCATTTTAGGGTATTTAAGCATATGAGACATGTTCTAAAGCTTACATAAGTACAAAATGAATATGATTAAGTATAAGACTCGTATGTAAGTATTGTATGAAGCATGTATGTCACGTATTTGTAGATCCATCACACGTTTAGCAAGTATCACGAATATGCATCAATTGATTCACAAATCAACGTATGAATATGTATGAAGTTAGTATAACACAAGTTCAAATAAAATACAAGTTTTATTTATGATCCAAGTCCCGAATTTTACGATGATTACAAAGAACGAATGATCACAAGGGTACAAGGCTTCTAAAAATAGAAATACGAGTAAGACTTTCTAATTAAGGAAAGTACAAGGAAGCAGGGCGTTACATCCGAGCTCTTCCTGGTTTCGTCGCTGACTTTGTTCAAGCAGCGAGACCCACTACCATCGAGGAAACCTACAAACTCGTAGCTGAGATCAACGACAAGCGAGTCTTGGCTGGAGCTTTCAAAACCTTGACCAAGAGTCTCAATCAGGCTACTGCAACTCCTAGTACCGACAATGCAGCATCTCAAGGTACAAAGTCTAGCCGCCAGAGTCGCAAGCGAAGAAACAACAACAATAACAACAAGAACTATGTGACTACCGCCGCAAAACTGCTTAATGCAGTCACAAAACCGCCCAACCAGAATCGCCAAGTTGCTTCTACCAATGCACCGCCAGCTAAGCGTGCGTATACTGGTGTTCACCCTCTGTGTCCTACTTGCACCTACCACCATCTAACAGGGGCGAACTGCCGTTTCTGTGTAAACTGCAACATTTATGAGCACTTTACTGCTCACTGCCGCTTAGGCCCCCACCAGCAAGCTCCTGAAGCTCTTCCTGCACCACCAGCTCAACCTCATACTCCTCAGGTCAATCAAGCAGCTCCTGCCCCCGCTGTTCACACACGAGCTTGCTACCCAAATCATTTTGCTAATGCCTGCCCACAGCGTGTGGTGAAACAAGATCTGCAACAGCAACCACCGCTACAACAACAGCAGCCTCAGTAGCAGCAGCAACAGCAGCCACAACAAGCAGCCCACGGAAGAACCTTCAATATCAATGTCCGCCAGGCTCAGACTGACAACAATGTTGTCAGTGGTACGTTCCTTGTTAACAGTATTTATGCTTCTTGCTTGTTTGATACTGGAGCTGATAACTGTTTTGTATCATTTGAATTCGAAAAACTTTTAAAACGTAAACGCGCTAACCTCCCAACGACCTTCGACATAGAAGTTGCCACTGGAAGAACAGTCAATGTCAGCTCCGTTCTCTATGATTGTACTCTCGAACTCAACAATCATGTCTTCCCGATCGATCTCATTCCTATGCAGCTTGGTAGTTTCGATGTCATAGTAGGCATGGACTTTCTTCGTGAAAATCGTGCCGAAGTTGTTTGTTTCAAAAAGATGATTCGTTTCTCTCTTTCAAAGGGTGATCAACTATGTGTTTATGGCGAAGTATCCTCGGAGGAATTGAAACTTATGTCGTGTACTCAAGCGAGCAAGTATCTCCGCAAGGAATACTTGGCTTTCTTAGCCCTCATTGTAGTAGCGAAGGAGGAAAAGAAGACGATGGAAGAAGTACTTGTGGTTCATGATTTTCCTACTGTCTTTCCTGACGATTTACCCAGTCTACCCTCTACTCGCGATATCTATTTCCGTATTGATCTCATCCCTGGTGCAACTCCCATTGCAAAAGCTCCCTATCGCCTCGCACCGTCTGAAATGCGTAAACTTTTTAGCCAACTCCAGTTGTTACTTGATAAAGGCTTCATACGCCCTAGCACATCTCCATGGGGCGCACCTGTCCTTTTCGTGAAAAAGAAGGATGGATCGTTCCGAATGTGCATCGATTATAGGGAACTCAACAAGCTTACTATCATGAATCGCTACCCTCTACCCCGAATCGATGATTTTTTTTATCAACTGCAAGGCGCTACGTGTTTCTCTAATATCGATTTACGTTCTGGTTATCATCGGTTACGTATATAAGAGCAAGACATTCCAAAAAATACTTTCCGTACTCATTATGGCCATTACGAATTTGTGGTCATGCCTTTTGGTCTCACAAACGCACCGGTGGTCTTCATGGATTTAATGAACCGTGTGTGTAAACCCTTTTTGGATAGTTTTGTCATTGTGTTTATCGATGATATCCTTATCTACTCGAAGTCGAGAGCCGAACATGCGCAACATCTCCGTTTGGTTCTCGAGCTTCTCCAAGGAAATTGCCTCTATGCCAAGTTCTCCAAGTGTGAATTTTGGCTTGAGGAGGTTCAATTCCTCGGTCACATCGTTAACAGTCAAGGAATTCACGTCGACCCCGCAAAGATAGAAGCTGTAAAGAGTTGGATTACGCCGAAGTCTCCATCCGAAATCCGTTCTTTTCTCGGATTGGCAGGTTATTACCGTCGATTCATTGCTGACTTTTCAAAAATCGCGATACCGCTTACCGCTTTAACTCAGAAGAACAAACCTTTTGTTTAGGGACCCAAACAGGAGGAAGCCTTCCAAACCCTCAAGTATATGCTCTGCAATGCTCTTGTTCTTACACTTCCTAACCGAAACGACATTTCGTTGTTTATTGCGATGCCTCTAACCTAGGTCTTGGTTGTGTTCTTATGCAACAAGACAAGATTATCGCGTATGCGTCTCGACAACTCAAGGTCCACGAGAAGAACTACATTACCCATGATCTCGAACTCGGTGCAGTTGTTTTTGCATTGAAGATTTGGCGACACTACCTTTATGGTACCAAGTGTAAGCTCTTCACAGACCATAAGAGCCTACAACACATCTTGAACCAGAAAGAACTGAATATGTGCCAACGAAGATGGGTTGAACTTCTCAACGACTATGATTGTGAGATACGCTACCATCCAGGCAAGGCAAACGTCGTAGCCGATGCCCTCAGTTGACGATGCTATGTGTATAGCGTTCGCGACATTCAAGCCTAGAATAATCTCGAAGCCCTAATTCGCGACACTCAGCATGCATGCTTCATTGAGAATACCTTGAAAGAGGAAATGAGGTGTGGTGCTGAAACTTAGCTTGTCACCAAATCAAACGGTATTTATCACTATCTTGATCGCATCTAGATTCCTAGTCGCAATAACCTCAGGGAGATATTGATGACTGAAGCCCACAAGTCCGGATATTCCATTCACCCTGGTGCCGAAAAAATGTACCAGGATCTCCGATCTAGGTATTGGTGGCCAAGAATGAAGAAGGATATCGCTCTATACGTCTCGAAGTGCCTAACTTGCTCGAAAGTTAAGGCCGAACACCAACGACCCTCTGGCTTACTCGAACAACCCGAGATCCCGATGTGGAAATAGGAGAGTATAGCCATAGATTTTATCACCAAACTCCCTCGCATGCCTTCTGGTCACATAGCATTTGGGTTATCGTCAATCATCTTACGAAATCCACTCACTTCATTCCGATATGAGAAGACTTTAAGGTAGAACGATTAGCATGAATCTATATCGACGAAGTCATTTGTCGACACGGGACGCTTCGTGACATCATCTCTGACCGCGATGGTCGTTTCACCTCACGTCTCTAGGAGACTTTCCAGTCCGCCCTCGGTAAAACTCATAATCTCAGTACCGCATTTCATCCCCAGACCGACGGTCAGACTGAGTGCACGATCCGCACCCTTGAAGACATGCTTCGTTCGTGCGTTATAGATTTTGGTGGTAATTGGGATTCCCATTTACCTTTAGTAGAATTCCCGTACAATAACAGTTATCACGCTAGTATTCAAATGGCACCCTTTGAGGCACTATACTATAGAAAATGTCGATCGCCTATTGTATGGCATGAGATCGGAGACGCACAGATCACCGGTCCTGAGTTAATACAAGAAACGATAAACAAGATCCACCAAATAAGAGACAATCTCTTGAATGCTCGGAGTCGTCAAAAGAGCTACACCGATAAACGCCGCAAGCCCCTTGAGTTTGAAGTTCGTGATCACATACTCCTAAAGGTTTCACCTTGGAAGGGGGTGACCGATTCAGCAAGAAAGGGAAACAAGCGCCACGATACGTGGGTCCCTTTAAGATTCTGGAAAGAATTGGTAAAGTGGCCTACTGACTCGAATTACCGGAGAAACTCAGCAACGTACATCTGACTTTCCACGTCTCAAACTGATGTGTGTAAAATGCAACATATAAATTACATCAAATGAGGCATAAAACTAATCCTTTTTTAGTACTAATATTGGAAAAAGAGTGTTTTTGTCTTCCTTTTGTATTTTCGGGATTAAATGAGCTCAAAAACGCAAAAGAAGCAAAAAGACAGCTAAATCCAACATAAATACAAGAAAAGGAATATTAGTGGACTGCCCGAACCCTCAACGGCACCTTCCAAAGCAAAATAGAGAAAACAGAAGACTGAACACGCCCCGTGCTCAGCCAGCACGGGGCCGTGCCCAAGAAGCAGCAGAAAAGACAAACCTATAGAAGCTTCTATCGCCCACCACGGGGCCGTGCCCAGCGGACACGGGGGCGTGTCGAAAGTACAGCAGGCGCATTTATTGTAATTGCGAATTACAATTAATGAGGAGAGAGATTGTCAGACGGACACGGGGCCATGCCCAGCGGACACGGGGCCGTGTCCAGCTCTCTGTTCAGCCTATAAATAGGAGTGCTTGGATTCATTTCATCTCATCCCTTGGCACACCACCTCTCTCACACTTCATCCACCACCCACCACCATCACAACACCATCATCCATTGTCCATCGTAGAGTGTGTGAGTCGTCTCGGGATCCAAGATTGATCGTAAGAGTTCTTGACAATCAAGGCCATGTTTGCCTAAGTCTCTTACATCACTTGGTGAAGACAAAGTGTCTAGTATAATACTTTTTATTTCTAATCTTTTGCACTTTTTATTTGGTTTTGTATTAATGACTTTAATAACTAGTTACTTATGTTGAAGGTGATCTTTCCTTATCGTTTGTCCGTGGTGTCTTGGCATTATTTTACTGTGTATATAAAATAAAGGATTTTCACCATTCATATCTCCACGGTCTATATGGAGATATGTTGGCTACCTGGTAGGGGGTTAAGGGAACGGTTTGGTAAAGGTCTTGCCATTATTCAGCGTTTAGAGGTCCTGCAATTGACCTGGGTCAAATTTAGTAGGACCTCCTTCAATACTTCACGGTATTGGATGGCGGGGGTCCAAACTCTTTGATCCCCTCATAAGTTAACTACTATTAATACTATAACCCGGCTATTTAGGACTGTATCCCTGCTGACTCAGACTACTTAGCCGAGGGTAACGTCACCGCCAAAAGCGGGGCCTACCACAATACTGCATTAATAACTTAATTCATTATCTTCCAATAATCCACCCTTTTAGGATTGTATCCCTGCTGACTCAAACTACTGGGGTGAGGGTAACGTCGCCTTCAAAAGAGGGGCCTACTACAATAACTAAGATAATCTCTTAATTATGTGCAAAAGTGCAGAAATAATCAAAGGTTATACTAGATACGAGTCGGAACCAAGTGATTCATCTTGTCTATCTGTTTTTTCTTTTATTTTTATTTTCAGCATTTTAGTTAGTTTTATTTTTCTTAGTTTAAAAACATTTTTCTAAACTTTTATTTTGGTTAGACGTTGAGGATAAACCGGTACTAAAAGCTCTTGTGTCCTTGGACGACCTCGGTATCTTACCAACGCTATACTACACTCAACGATGGGTGCACTTGCCCATATGTGTGTTTAGTGTTAGTAAAATATCGTGTTTTATAAATTTAAAACTTGGCTAAAATAAGTGTTAAAAAGGGCTTAAAATATACACCTAAAATAAGTAACACTTCGCACGCATCAAGTTTTTGGCGCCGCTGCCGGGGACACAAGGATTTTGAGAAAGTTTAAAATCAATGGCCTAATCAGTTTTTCAAAACCTTTTTAAAACGCGCGCATTTTTTTCTGCATTTTAGTTTAGTTTGCATTTACAGTAGCCTGAACACGGGGCCGTGCTCATTGAACACGCCCCCGTGCTGCATATTTTTAGCTAGATACCCAGATACAGAGTCTGAACACGGGGCCGTGCTCGCTGAACACGCCCCGTGCTCAACGTGACCAGTAACTTTAATTAAAACGCCCAGATACAGATCCTGTACACGGGGCCGTGTTCACCAGACACGGGGCCGTGTCCAGCCTTCTGTTTCAGTCTTTGTTTTCATTTTCTGGTCCCGAGACTCAGTTGTGGTCTGCTGAGTGATTCTTATGGATCAATACTCAGGAGGTTACAACTACACCTATGATGAGGATGATTATAGGGGTAATTATTGCACTAATTGTCGTAATACACGTTCGATTCAAAATAATCACTCGTATCAACCATCCAATTCATACACTTACTATGAGGAGCCCAGGTACGAGCCATCAACTTCATACACATCCTATGAAGACCAAAGGTATGAACCTCCTCCCTCATACTCATATTTTGATGAACCAAGGTATGAGTCTTCTTACTCATACTTTGAGGAACCAAGATATGAGCCACCACCTTCATATGCTTATTATGAGGAACCTTGGCGTGAACAACCCACCTCATATGAGTATTATGAAGAACAAAATTACGAACCTTATCCATCATATGCTTACAATGAAGAACAATGGTGTGAACCATCAACTTCATATGGGTATTATGAGGAACAAGGGGTCGAACAACCGGATTCAAGCTTAGAAAATAATGATTCTTTTTCTATAACCGAAGTGACCGATAGGATATTAGAACACATTAGAGTTATCGATCGATGTATAAAAGAAGCTCGCGCAAGGGAAGAGGAGTCCCGCGCAAGAGAAGAATTAAAAAAGGAAGAGATAACTAAAAATGAAAAAATGGTAGAACAAATAAGTGAAAAACCGACACATGAGTTAAACAACGAAAAAGGTGAGTCCAATAACGTTAAAATCCAAGAAGAGTCTAATTTTGAAGAAATTAATCTCTTGACACCTTCTTTCGAAAATCATTGTTTAGTACCCACTCATGCTAAGTTTTTAAAAGAGTTAAACACTAACACTAAAATTGACGAAACGATAAGTGTTAAGTTAACTAATGATCAAACTTCGCTAATAAAAGAAGACCCATTTGAAATTAACATTACACCGGTTCCATGTTTCTTTCAAAACTCGTTTATTAGTAATGTCACAATCGATAAAGATCTTTGTGTTAACATAATGCCTAACTACATTTTCGAAAAATTAAGTATTAGTGATTTTTCTCCACTTCAAATACCCATTTTTCTATCCAATCGGAAAGTAATAAAATCAATCGGTATAGTTGAAGATGTTTTGGTTCAAACAAATCAATTGGTAATCCCAACCGACTTTGTCATCCTCGATGACGCTCCTCTAGTGTTGGGACGACCATTTGTAAAAAACTCACGAAGCTTTGAAAAGCCGGAAGTTCAATAATTTACCTCTTCAATTAGGGGCATTTAAAAGAAGTGTCGATCTCGAACGATCAATGAAATATCCATTCGGTAATAATGACCCCCTAATTGAAGATGAAGATGAACCACCTGATACAAGTGAAGAGATTGACCACTTTGTTGAAGAAGAGGTCGCCATAGAACAAACTTTTAAAGTTCTTGATCGAAACGAGCAACCAAATAAGGAGTCTCCTAAAGACCCACCACTTGAGCTCAAAGAACTTCCAAAAGGTTTGGAATATGCTTTTCTAGACAAAGATGATAAGTTACCTGTAATTATTTCGTCTAAATTAGATAGCTTAGAAAAAGAAAAACTAGTTAATCTTTTGAAAAAACACAAAAATGCAATAGCTTGGAAACTTGTTGACATAAAAGGAATTAGTCCTTCTATGTGCACACACAAAATTTTGATGAATGATGACTACAAATCGGTCATACAACCACAACGTCGAGTAAATCCAAATGTTCAAGAAGTGGTTAAAAACGAAGTCATCAAATTACTTGACGCCGGACTTATCTATCCTATTTCCGATAGTCCTTGGGTAAGTCCCGTCCAAGTAGTTCCAAAGAAAGGAGGTATGACGGTAATTACTAACGAAAAGAATGAATTAATACCAACGAGAACCGTCACAAGATGGAGAGTATGTATAGATTATAGACGATTAAATGAAGCAACAAGAAAGGATCATTTTCCTTTACCCTTCATTGATCAAATGTTAGAAAGATTATCCGGTCATAAATTTTACTGTTTCTTGGATGGTTTTTCAGGTTACTTTCAAATCCCGATAGCACCCGAAGACCAAGAAAAGACAACTTTCACATGTCCCTATGGAACTTTTGCTTATCGACGCATGCCGTTTGGTCTATGTAATGCCCCCGCAACATTCCAACGTTGCATGGTAGCCATTTTCCATGACATGATAGAAAAGACAATGGAAGTCTTCATGGACGACTTTTCTATCTTTGGGGATTCATACGACCAATGCCTCGATAACCTTGAACGAATGCTATCCCGATGTGAGGAAACTAACCTCGCCCTTAATTGGGAAAAATGCCATTTCATGGTAACAGAGGGAATAGTACTCGGTCACAAAATCTCAAGCGAAGGAATGGAGGTGGATCGAGCCAAAATAGATACCATTTCTAGATTACCTCCTCCATCCTCCGTAAGAGCTATTAGAAGTTTCCTAGGGCATGCCGGATTTTATAGGCGGTTTATCAAAGACTTTTCAAAAATCTCAAGGCCTCTAACAAAATTACTTGAAAAAGATGCTCCTTTCATCTTTGACAAGGATTGCAATCAAGCATTTCTAACCCTAAAGGAAATGCTAGTCAATGCACCTATCATGATAGCACCTGATTGGAAATTTCCTTTCGAAATCATGTGTGATGCTAGTGACTTTGCAGTTGGAGCTGTCTTGGGACAGAGAAAAGAAAAGCATTTCCACCCAATATATTATGCTAGTAAAACACTTAACGATGCACAAGAAAATTACACAACAACTGAAAAAGAGTTACTAGCTGTGGTATTTGCTTTTGATAAATTTCGTTCTTATCTTGTTCTTTCTAAAACTATAGTCTATACAGACCATGCAGCCATTCGATATCTCTTTAAAAAGCAAGACGCAAAACCACGTTTGATTAGGTGGATTCTACTCCTCCAAGAATTTGACATTGAAATCAAGGACAAAAGAGGAGCAGAAAATACCGCAGCAGATCATCTTTCACGCTTAGAAGACCCAGCTTTGGAGGCAACCAGGGACGAGCAAATCAACGAAAAATTTCCAACTGAATCCCTGGAAATGGTGGAATATAAGGAAGAACCATGGTACGCCGACTTTGCTAACTACCTAGCTAGCGGTATAGTCGCAAAAGGATGGCCACATCATCAAAGAAAAAAATTCTTTACCAATGTGAAACACTATTTTTTGGGAAGATCCGTATCTTTTCAAGATGTGTGCCGACCAACTCGTCAGACGATGCGTACATGGTAGTGAAGCACGAAGAATTCTCCGCCATTGTCATGAAGGTCCATACGGAGGACATCATGGTGCTGCCAGTACCGCACGGAAGGTATTCGATTCAGGATTTTATTGGCCAACCATTTACAAAGATGCTCAAAATCTTGTAAAGACATGTGATGCTTGCCAAAGAACAGGTAATATTTCTTCCAAAAACGAAATGCCACAAAATGGCATTCTTGTTTGTGAAATTTTTGATGTATGGGGACTCGACTTTATGGGACCTTTCCCACCATCAAAAGGAAACAAATATATACTTGTGGCAGTAGATTACTTGTCTAAATGGGCCGAGGCCGAGGCACTTCCAACAAATGATGGAAGAGTAGTGGTAAGATTTCTGAAAAAATTATTCTCTCGTTTTGGCACACCTAAAGCTTTAATAAGTGATAGAGGTACCCATTTTTGCAACCATCAACTTGAAAAATTTTTAACAAGATATGGGGTCTATCACCGGGTTTCGACAGCATATCACCCTCAAACAAACGGACAAGCCGAAGTGACTAATAGAGGGTTAAAACGAATACTCGAAAAAACCGTAGGGTTAAATAGAAAGGAATGGGCTGATAAACTAGATGATGCTTTATGGGCTTTTCGAACTGCTTATAAAACAACGATAGGTACAACCCCATATAAGCTAGTCTATGGAAAAAGTTGTCATTTGCCAGTAGAAATTGCACACAAAGCCTACTGGGCAATCAAAAATGTAAACTTAGATCTAGAATTTGCTGGTAAAAATCGATTTTGTCAAATAAATGAATTAGACGAGCTTAGGAATTATGCATATTCAAACTCCGAGATTTATAAGGAAAGAATGAAAAATTTGCATGACAAACATATTAAACCTAATGAATTTCGGATGGGAGACTTAGTTCTTTTGTTTAATTCACGACTTCGATTGTTTCCTGGTAAATTAAAGTCTAGGTGGTCAGGACCTTTTTCCGTCACCCATATTTTTCCACACGGTGCAGTAGAAATTAAACCTCGAAATGGGCCACCATTTAAAGTCAATGGCCAACGGCTAAAACTCTATCAAGGATTTATTGAGGATGAGGAAGAAGAGATCTCGCTTCAAACCGTGGAAGATTAAAAACATCATGCCTGGTAAGTTACGAACGATTGAGACGACAAAATTAAGCGGTAAGTTTTCTAAACCATAGCTTATGGGAAAAAGGGGCACTCACACGCGCACATAAAAAAAAAAAAACTGCTCGGCACGAGGCCGTGTCCGCTGGACACGGGGCCGTGTTCGCGCTGCAGACGGGATAAAACCCCTTTTTCAAAACAGTTTCTTCATTCCACACGCCCCGTTTCCCCACAAAAGCTCTGGTTCCAGGCGATTTTTCACGAAATTTCGACGTCTCTTACCGATCTAACAACGTCAAGGTATGATTCTATCACTCTTAGTAGTTAGATTAGTTACTTGCATGTAGTTAAAACACCACAAATTTGGGGAAAAATCTAGGGTTCTTGATGTTCATCCGGATCGAACCTAAAATTTTTGCCTAAATCTGCTTGCATTTAGTTAGATTAGTGTTAGGGGAAGTAAATACACTTAGATTGTTCGTAGATTCACCCGATTTCTTACAAAAACCCCAAACCCTTGTTCTTGAACCGAAAAACACAAAATTGATAAGGTAAACGGGATATTTTGGGAAAAACGGTGTTTAGGGTTTCATTTTCGGGGGAAACCACACCTATTGGACCAAAAATTTTCAAGTTTTCGAAACCGGGTCGAAAAATGAAGTTTTTGAGTAACAGACCTCTGGACACGGGGCCGTGTCCGCTGGACACGGGGTCGTGTCCAGCCCGCTGTTTTCAGTTTTGTCCGAAAACATTTCTGTTTCGTGCTAATCTTTGGTATTTTTTTTCAGATGGCAAAGTTCACAAGGTTCAATGCAAGTGAGCTTGATGCAAGGGCAAGGTATGAGGTTCTTCAAACAAGACCCGAAGAGTACCCAGGAGAGCTTGCACGGAGCTGTTAACCTTGGTAAACCAGCTGAACCGATTCAACAACATCGTTACGGGACCACTAGCTGTTGCATTAAACACTAGGCTTCAGTCGGTGCATCAATGTACCATGGAGTTCTACAGTACCTTCAACTTCGATTCAAGGTGTGACCCATTTGACGATACTGGGGTTGTATTTCGGTGTGGAGGAACAATGTACTCGATCTCCATGGCACAGTTTGGAGCCATAATAGGTCTATACCAAGAAGAGGAATCGGGAAACGAAGAAAATACCGGGGGATTACGAGACTTGGAGGTAAATGAAAGACAAGCCGCATGGGCTCAAATCGGTGAAGGAATCTACGACCCTCGTAGCACCAAGAGTACAAAGCTGAGGGATCCGCTCTATCGCTACATTCACAGGATCCTCACCTACTCTCTAAACCAACGTCAAGACAGTAGTGGTGTTGTAGGGTTGAAAGATTTAGTTGTCCTCCACTGTATCCACAACCAAAAGCCCCTTGATGTTCCGTATCTCCTGTTGAAAAACATGCATCTCAACCGCCTTGCTAGAGCTCCAACGCCTATCTTCTACGGAGGATGGGTGTACCGTCTTTTTAAGCATTACACGCGAATTCCAAGAGCCTTTGAAAGAAGCCCATGGTCGGGACGAGTTGACTACCACATTTGCCGAGCCATGAACTTACTCTATGAGGCGGAAGACGGAACAGTGAGTTTCCAAAGAACGCAAGGCTATGCATGGAACCCACAGGAGGCCCTAGTTCTTCACGCACCACCTCCCCACCACCAGTATCCACCCCATGGTGATCCGGGTCAATCCTCCTCACAAGGAGGCGGTTTTCCTAATTTTCAAAGCTTACATGATCTTATGCAGGAGAACCTCATGTGTACCAGGAACGCCTACAACCTCGCCAACAACACATACCACCGGGTCGGAGCTATTGAACGCAACATCAACGATATACAAGACGATATCGGCAGCATCCGGGAGTACATGGCGGGGCATGGGGATGGAGGTGATGATAGCGATGAAGATATGGATTAGAGGGTTTGGAGGAGCAGGAGCGGGTTGATGGCGAGCCCACAGGTTTAAGTCCCTTTATCTATCGAACGATTGGTGGCCTGCGTGCCAGAAGTTGAACAATTTACTTTCCTTAAACACTTTTATTTTCCGTTTTATTTTTCTTTTACTTTATGCTTGGAACAATTAACTGTGGTAATGTAGGATGTTTGTATTGCTTGGTGTGGTATTAAGTGATGAAACAGGTACAAACCAAGGCTTGGGGTGCTAAGCCTCAGCACTTATAGGGCCAGGATGGAAAAACCGGAGGAAGAAACCTGTTTTTCAGACTTTCAGACTGTCCACACGGGGACGTGTCCAGCCAACACGCCCCCGTGCTCACCTCCCAGACCTGCTGTATGGCTTCTGTTCTGCAGAATTTTGTCAGACACGTGGCCGTGTCCAGTGGACACGGGGCCGTGTCCACCTTCTGTAAGTTCTTGTTACTGGCACCTGAACACGGGGTCGTGCCCATTCAACACGGGGCCGTGTTCAGAGCCCAGTAACACAAATTTTTGCTTTTTAAACACTATTTTACACATCTAATCAACCTAAAAATTTATTTTTGGGACACATTGAGGACAATGTGTAATTTAAGTGTGGGGGGGATGCTAAAACCTTGAATTTTGCAAGTCCTAAATACAAGCCTTACACAAAACTCTATTGGAACAGCTAATCACCCCAAATTTTTTTTCAAAATTTTCATTTTTTTACTTGTCTAGGTTTAACTCGGGAAATTTAAGTTCTCAAAAAGGTTATATTTTTACGAATTTACAACCGATAGCGTAGTGATAAAAAGAACCAACATAAGAAAATTATGAAAAGGCATAGCAAACTTATTTAAAATTTGATTATATATACTTGATCACATAAAAACCCATTCCCACAAAAGTGAGTTTTGAGCCTTTATTGAGCACACAATTACATATCATTTGACTAAATGCTCATTTTTCGTTTCTTGTGTGAATAGCCGCTTGGTTCTTACGACTCTAGAACTTGCCATGACAATACATTCCCGGTCCTTATCAACTTAAACCCGAGTAAGTAAATGATGGAGGCATTAGGACTAACCCTTTTTATTTCTACACCATTTTTTTTTTACCACCTACCAAAAAAATAATAATAATAAAAAAAAATAAAAAAAAAATAAAAAAATCCCCCTAGTTAGCCCATTTGAGCCTAAACCTTTTCGTTTCATCACCCAAACAAAAACCCTTTTACCCATCAAAACCTTTTTCATTTTTAACCCTTTATTTTAGTAACAAGTTCGGTTCTTCGTGAAAAAAAAAAATTATGTGATAATGATGAAGCAAAAAGAAAATAAACAAACAAGTTAATCAAAAATAACTTAGTTTGAATAAAAGCTTCATCCAAATAAAAAGTTGCAAAAATACGAAAACCGACACTTGTTACGCTTTTAGCTTCTTTTTTTTTTCTGCTAACCACTAACCCAACCACCTACCTTTAACCCTAGCCTAACCCTTAACCCACAAAGTCCTCTTGATATCTACAAAGGTATAAAAGTTAAAAAGGAGGAGGATTGATTTCTTGGCAAGCCTATGGTAGGAATAAGTTCCATGCCGCTCTCGAGAGATTCACTAAAAATACACCTTCGGCCGAGTGTGAGTGATTTCCCCGCGAGGTATGTGAACTTGTATATAAATAGAATTTTAAAAAAGGCATGTTACGCCCAAATAAGTAATTTCTTTTATGAAAAGTTCTAAATAAATCATTACGAATAGGAGTGTAAATAAATAAAAAATAAAACCCAAAAAGATCTTGGAAATCCCGACACTCTACGACAAGCCCAAAACCTTCTCTTCTACCTATTCCATTTGGGAGTGTAAGCCACATATTAAAGAGTTTTGCTTGAGGACAAGCAAAAGTTCAAGTGTGGGGGTATTTGATGTGTGTAAAATGCAACATATAAATTACATCAAATGAGGCATAAAACTAATCCTTTTTTAGTACTAATATTGGAAAAAGAGTGCTTTTGTCTTCCTTTTGTATTTTCAGGATTAAATGAGCTCAAAAACGCAAAAGAAGCAAAAAGACAGCTAAATCCAACATAAATACAAGAAAAGGAATATTAGTGGACTGCCCGAACCCTCAACGGCACCTTCCAAAGCAAAATAGAGAAAACAGAAGACTGAACACGCCCCGTGCTCAGCCAGCACGGGGCCGTGCCCAAGAAGCAGCAGAAAAGACAAACCTATAGAAGCTTCTATCGCCCACCACGGGGCCGTGCCCAGCGGACACGGGGGCGTGTCGAAAGTACAGCAGGCGCATTTATTGTAATTGCGAATTACAATTAATGAGGAGAGAGATTGTCAGACGGACACGGGGCCATGCCCAGCGGACACGGGGCCGTGTCCAGCTCTCTGTTCAGCCTATAAATAGGAGTGCTTGGATTCATTTCATCTCATCCCTTGGCACACCACCTCTCTCACACTTCATCCACCACCCACCACCATCACAACACCATCATCCACCACCATCATCCATTGTCCATCGTAGAGTGTGTGAGTCGTCTCGGGATCCAAGATTGATCGTAAGAGTTCTTGACAATCAAGGCCATGTTTGCCTAAGTCTCTTACATCACTTGGTGAAGACAAAGTGTCTAGTATAATACTTTTTATTTCTAATCTTTTGCACTTTTTATTTGGTTTTGCATTAATGACTTTAATAACTAGTTACTTATGTTGAAGGTGATCTTTCCTTATCGTTTGTCTGTGGTGTCTTGGCATTATTTTACTGTCTATATAAAATAAAGGATTTTCACCATTCATATCTCCACGGTCTATATGGAGATATGTTGGCTACCTGGTAGGGGGTTAAGGGAACGGTTTGGTAAAGGTCTTGCCATTGTTCAGCGTTTAGAGGTCCTGCAATGGACCTGGGTCAAATTTAGTAGGACCTCCTTCAATACTTCACGGTATTGGATGGCGGGGGTCCAAACTCTTTGATCCCCTCATAAGTTAACTACTATTAATACTATAACCCGGCTATTTAGGACTGTATCCCTGCTGACTCAGACTACTTAGCCGAGGGTAACTTCACCGCCAAAAGCGGGGCCTACCACAATACTGCATTAATAACTTAATTCATTATCTTCCAATAATCCACCCTTTTAGGATTGTATCCCTGCTGACTCAAACTACTGGGGTGAGGGTAACGTCGCCTTCAAAAGAGGGGCCTACTACAATAACTAAGATAATCTCTTAATTATGTGCAAAAGTGCAGAAATAATCAAAGGTTATACTAGATACGAGTCGGAACCAAGTGATTCATCTTGTCTATCTGTTTTTTCTTTTATTTTTATTTTCAGCATTTTAGTTAGTTTTATTTTTCTTAGTTTAAAAACATTTTTCTAAACTTTTATTTTGGTTAGACGTTGAGAATAAACCGGTACTAAAAGCTCTTGTGTCCTTGGACAACCTCGGTATCTTACCAACGCTATACTACACTCAACGATGGGTGCACTTGCCCATATGTGTGTTTAGTGTTAGTAAAATATCGTGTTTTATAAATTTAAAACTTGGCTAAAATAAGTGTTAAAAAGGGCTTAAAATATACACCTAAAATAAGTAACACTTCGCACGCATCACAAACCTCAAGAAGTGCTTAGCTGATGAGAATCTTCATGTGCCTCTCGAATATTTACAAGTAAACGAAACCCTGCACTTTGTGGAAAAGCCCGTAGAAATCATGGATCGAGAGACCAAGAAACTCCGACACTCACACATTCCCATAGTGAAGGTTCGATGGGAAGGCAAACGCGGCGCCCAGTTCACTTGGGAACTCGAAAGTGCTATGAAAGCTAAATATCCGCAACTCTTTGTTACGTCTGCTCCTTAATTTCGGGACGAAATTTCCTAAAGTAGGGGAGGCTGTAACAACCGGACTTTTCGGATCGTTCACGTTTTCTTTTGCTTTTGCTTCGATTTGTAACCGTCTTGTATTCCGGGATTCGATATAAATAAAGGGTTATGTTATACTAAATACATTTTCATCACAACACACCGCTGCACGTTTAAACGCTTTATATTCACAAACGCTTACGCAACACGAATTACAGAGAATTGTGCTATTTAAGTTGCCGAGTTTGTTTGTTTGGTTATCATACGCCTCCGCATTTGCTTATCACGATTAAAAATGCTAAATCGCAGACACTATTCGTAGTAGTAATGTTATGCTCTGTGTTCTTAAGTGCTTTACTTGTGTGTGCTTATATGTTATGGATTATACTCGCAAAGGCTATCGCAACGCAAACTCAACGCTACTCACACAACTCGATTTATCACTCTAAAAATGGAACGCGACCCAAAACACAATGTTACACTAAAAAACTTAAAGTACCAATACTAACTAACGCAACAAAACGCATTAAACGAGCATCCTACACGCGATAGGAGGAAAAGATTGCACAACACAGCACCTTCGAACGAAGCCTCGTACGAAGGCACTGTCTTCATACGAAGGCAGCTGCTTCGAACGGGTGCATCTTGTTCAAACCTAGATCCTCTATAAATACCAAGCCATACTCCTCTCATTTCTAACTTGTTGATTTCATACCGAAACTCTGCCGAATTGTTGTCCGACCATTTTTAAGTAAGATTTAACAGTTTCATTCAATTACACAACGTTTTCCACTATGATTTTCCACAAGAATCACTTTGATTTCATCCAAACTTTAGAGTTTTCACTTAAAACTTCACCTTTTCACTTAAACTTCACCTTTTCTTCATAACTTCTCTGTTTTTACGAAAACTTTTCATCTTTTTCATCAAATCTTCTTCATCTACAACTGATCTACACTTGAACGGGTGATTTGGGTTTAGCTTTGGCTTCCCAAGTTGTAAATCTGAAGATCTCATACTCACCAAGTGTTAGATCTAAGTTGAAACTCTTTAAGACCAGTTTAAACTTGATTTTCACCTTAAAACAGACCTAAAACGGCATGTATTTCGTTCACAGAATAGTGGAAAGAGGTAGTGTCGAAACCAGCTTGAGAAGGACTCAAAAACACATCTGATTCAGGCGAAAATGTAGCTCCAAACACCAAGAACAGCCACGTTTGTGAACTGGACTGTTCTATGCGAAGCCCAGCTTCGTACGAAAGCACTAATGGCTTCGTATGAAGGTAATGCCTTCGTACGAAGGCATAACTTCGCACCTAACAACCCGATTCTCAGTTGTGACTTATCTAAAGACCACTCCGACTCTACGTTAATCAATAGCTTAATATTGGAGGGATGAACACTCGATTTTCCTAAGACAGACGCGAAGACACTCAATTTTGGATAACGCAAGCCCCACGGGTGCGAAGACCCACCTTCGTACGAAGCTTTTGTTTCCCACCGACACTCCGATTTTTTACCGTTTCAGCACTCTGGAGGACTTACGCTTCTGTTCCCGTACGCAGGCTGATCCGGCACTCCCTTCAATCCATTGAGGATTGAATTTTTTGATTAGGACATGCGCTATGAGTATACTCAAACACATTTTCGTTTAACGCACTTTTGGGTGTTACATACGTTCTCTATCAAAACACAACACACAACGCAAACACCTTATAAATGCTAACCGCTCCCGCATGCTATACGTGATTTGTTAAATGCTTGTTACTATGCTTACACAGTGCTATTGCCAGACCGCCTTTAGCAACGATAGTACTATAGTTTGGACTCAACACCTGATTTGTCATGGGTTGCTAAGGATCACATACCATACTTCACGTGTTCGCTTCGGTGAACATGTGTCGCGCATACTCTACTCACAGTCATGTGGTTATGTTGTATCATTGTTGGTAGTTACATGCATCGCCCGTTACGTGTTACATACTGGTTATGCGTAAACTCTTTCTATACTATATCTATGCAAACTTGTGTACTCACCTTTACTTTATGTATTGATTTTTATTTTAACGTATGTGACAGGTTGCTGGTCTATTTGCTGCAATAGATTAGGAAGTCTAGAAACCCGCAAATAAAATCTAGGTTGTCGGATTGGTTTTTTTAAGAGATTTGAACTCTGTGATGACTTTTTGTGAAATATTTGTTCGTTAGTATGGAATAATGAACCTTTTAAATATTGTCATTTAATAGTTGTTATGGATTCTCTTGAGCAATCTGGTTCGCCTAGTGCCGCGCCCCGATGATTCCGCCATCGATTGGGGTGTGACAATAACGGGTACGGAAAGTGGTTTTCGGAATGTCTTGCTCTTCAATACGCAACTGATGATAACCAGAACGTAGATCGGTCATTGAGAAACACGTAGCGCCTTGGAGTTGATCAAATAGGTCATCGATGCGGGGCAGCGGTTAGCGATTCTTGATAGTAAGCTAATTGAGTTCCCTATAATCGATGCACATTCGGAACGATCCATCCTTCTTTTTCACGAAAAGGACGGGTGTGCCCCACGGTGATGTGCTAGGGTGTATGAAGCCTTTATCAAACAATTCCTGGAGTTGGCTAGAAAGTTCACGCATATCAGACGGTGCGAGGCGATAAGGAGCTTTTGCAACAGGGTTAGCACCAGGGATAAGGTCGATACAAAAATGATATCACGAATAGGGGGTAGACCGGGTAAATCGTCAGGAAAGACATTAGGAAAATAATGAACCACGAGTACTTCTTCCATCATCTTCTTTTCCTCCTTCGTTACTACAATGTGGGCTAAGAAAGCCAAGTATTCCTTGCGGAGATACTTTCTCGCTTGAATCTACGACATAAGCTTCAATTCTTTCGAGGATACTTCGCCATAAACACATAATTGATCAACGTTTGAAAGAGAAAAACAAATCATCTTTTCGAAACAAACAACTTCGGCATGATTTTCACGAAGAAAATCCATCGCTACTATGACGTCAAAACTACCTAATCGCATAGGTATTAGATCGATCGGGAAGACGTGATTGTTGAGTTCGAGAGTACAATCATGGAGAACGGAGCTGACGGTGACGGTTCTTCTGGTGGCAACTTCCACGTCGAAGGTCGTTGGGAGGTTAACGCGTTTACATTTTAAAAGCTTTTCGAATTCAAACGATACAAAACAGTTATCGGCTCCAGTATCAAACAAGCAAGAAGCATAAATACGGTTAACAAGGAACGCACCATTGACAACATTGTTGTCAGTCTAAGCCTGGCGGACATTAATATTGAAGGTTCTTCCGCGGGCTGCTTGCTGTGGCTGCTGGGGTGGTGGTTGCTGCAGCGGTTCTTGTTTCACAACGCGTTGAGGGCAGACATTAGCCAAATGATTCGGGTCACCACAAGTGTAGCAAGCTCGTGGATGAACAGCGGGTGCAGGAGCTGTTTAGTTGACCTGAGGAGCAGGAAGTTGAGCTGGCGATGAATGAAGAGCTTGAGGAGCTTGCTAGCGAGGGCCTGATTGGCAGTGAGCGGTGAAGTGCCCATAGATGTTGCAGTTAGCACAGAAATGACAGTTCACCCCTGTTGGATGATGATAGGTGCAAGTAGGACACAGAGGGTGAACACCAGTATACGCATGCTTAGAAGGCGGTGCGTTGGTAATAGCAACTTGTCGATTCTGGTTGTTGGGCAGTGATGTGACTACATTAAGCGGTGCTACGGCAGTAGTCACATAGTACTTGTTGTTGTTGTTTCTTCGCTTGTGACTTTGGCGGCTAGACTTTGAACCTTGAGATGCTGCATTGTCGAGACTGGGAGTTGCAGTAGCCTGGCTGAGACTCTTGGTCGAGGTTATGAAAGCTCCAGCCAAGACTCGCTTGTCATTGATCTCAGCTGCGAGTTGGTAGGTTTCCTCGATAGTAGTAGGTCTCGCTTCCTGAACAAAATCAGCTACACAATCGAGAAGAGCGTGAATATACTTCTTGATGGTCTTATCAAGCGTGTCCACCTGAATGGGACAGATAATGCTCAACTGTTTGAAACGAGTGGTGAGACTAGCGTTGTCACCTCCTTCTTGCTTGGTGTTCCAGAACTCATTCTCCAGCTTCTGGACTTCGTGGGGAGGACATAATTCCCTCATCATGAGTTCCCCTAGCTCCTCCCATGTGAGATCATAAGCTGCATCATTATCGCGCCTTTTGCACTCAGCGGTCCACCAATCAAGTGCCCTTGATTGGAAGACTCCAGTAGCATTCACAGTGCGAAGATTCTCAGGACATCCGCTTTGACGAAAGGTGACTTCGATCACATCGAACCATTGGAACATTGCACTGGGTCCATCGTCCCCAGTAAAACTTGCTGGACCACAGGCTTTGAATTGTTTAAAGCTTAACGGGGCTTTAGGCGCTTTGTTCTTTTAATCAATAGAGGATGTGCAGCTATTGATCTCGTCGACGATCTGGGGAATTACCTTGGCCATTTCCTTGGCCACAAGAGAGGCGATTCGTTTGTCAGCATTGTTCCTCTGAGCATTTCGGCGGGTATGAGAACCAAAAGAAGCCATTGTCGAGTGCGAGTTCTGCAACAGATGGCTTCATAGGGTTAGACGAGATTCGATTATATAAGGTTTTGTTCGAAAAGTTTAGCGTTTTAACAACCCATTTATTATTATTATTATTATTACTACTACTACTACTACTCATGTAAAGCTCAGTAACACGTCAAGCATGTGACACCCCAGGAAAACCAGGAAAACCATACAACTTAACTAGCTTCCTCAGTGAGTACGTACCAAATTTCGGGACGAAATTTCTTTCAACTTGGGGATAATGTGACAACTCGTATTTCCGAACCTATCTTTGTACTTTGAAGTAACGTATGTGTACGATATGTGATTTTATGAAAGTGAATGATTATATGAATGTTATGTTGATACGTGCTTTGTGTAATGTATGTATGTATATAAACGGCCCAAACGCACAACACTCATCTGATCGCACAAGCCCATTTGGGCTACACTCTTGTATTCGGATCAATGGGCAGCCCAGTGAGGGTTCGGCCCACTCTTTCTCTTTTGCGCATAACAGTTAGGAGTAGGGGTATACTCCTCATTTGTTTGTCAAACACTCTAAACACACAAACCCTAGCTTTCTCTCATCCTCTCTCTCAAACTCGACGGCAAACACTCCCTCACCATCGAAGATCTTAGTGCTCGGATCATTCTTTTATTCGGATCATTCTCGTTATCCTCTCTTAACCGGTTAGTGTTTTGTTATTAGTTGATGTTATGATTATGTGATTATACATGTCTCATGTGATGATTTGTAAATGATACACGATTGATGATGATGTAAACTTTAATATTGGTGTCCTTAAAATCGGTTCACATGTGTAAGATGAAATCGAGATGTGTATTAGTAATCGGATGTGTGTGATGATGTTAGTCGACTATCATATCTTGTTTGCGGATTAGGTTGCATGATGATTTAGAATCAAATGTTTATAATCGGTTGTATGTCCATGAAATCGGATCAGAATAAGGATCTAGGATGTTATGTTTAAATAATGATATTCGGCTGTGATGTATCAGGCTTGAATAAGTGTTGAGTTGTCATATTTAGTTGTTATGCTTAATGGTTATGCTTGATAAATGAGTAGGGTTCTTATGGATTAGATGATAATTGATTAGTTTGATCGATTGTATGTTGATTGGAAATAAGAAACTGTTGATTGATTTATTGTAATATGGAAACTATTAATTGGGTCAAACAAATTGAATTGGGATTGGTAAATGATTGCATGAAATTAGGAAAATTGTAACTGATCACACAAGTCTCTTGATCGTACAAGAGGCTTCAGTCGCACAAGACCAAACACACAAGTTCAATCGTACAAGACTCCTAGTTGCAGAAGATCAGATCGTACAAGATCTAATCTGATCGCACAAGGAGTCCAGTCGCACAAGAGGTCCCCAGTCGCACAAGACTGTCGGATCGCACAAGTCAATTATGTTTGGTTACCTGTTGGGCCGGACATATATATTGGGCTGGCTGGTTCCGATCGCACAAGTCGGTTGGATCGTACAAGCTCACCCGGATCGCACAAGACATTTGCATGCTATTAGATTGGGCCGCGTATTTGTTATGTTTGGGCTTTGGACTATTTGGGCCGGGTGTTTATCTGAATCGCACAACATGATGTGGGGTCGCACAAGACTGTGCTGAACGCACAACATGTTGGGCCGCCTATTTATTGGGCTTTACCTTTGGATCGTACAAGTATCAGATGTTATGTAATTGACTGCTAATATGTTAACGTGCATTGTGTGGTTGCCATGATCCGTGTGTGTTCTTTATCTGCTAGCTTATGTGCACTACTTGAAACCAAAACCTGACTTGTATGGTAACCATGTTAGGACGTGGTTGACCACTAGCTGCTAGACTTGACCTTTCTGTGTATCTGCCGAGCAAACCAAGGTGAGTTCACACTAGCCAAGGCATGGGATTCCCAGGGGTTGGGAATGGGATTGAATAACTACTCGTACAACTACTAAACTAATTACTATTGTCCTCGGATTGAAGGGCACGTACGTAAAACCTACGTACAGTTATACTTACCACTGTCCTCGGATTGAAGGGCACGTACGTAAAGCCTATGTACACGATCATAAGGCCATCACCTCTATCAAAGGAAGTCCCTCATTTATCGACTTAATCGCCGAGGCCTATGGCGAGCGGGTCATTAGTTAATAGCGCTATTAGGTTTAACAAACCTCACACCGTGCCAGTCGGACGGGCGTGTACTAATGGACTATATGGGCAAAGGGTCAATGCTGATAGACATTGACTTAGGGCACCTCTTACATTTTCGTAGCAGTCGATACGCATGGTCTAGTAACACATGGGAAGCCCCCACTAATCATCGCACACATGCTTGGATTGGCCGCGATACGGATAAATACGATACATGGTTTACAAAACGAACATACGATTTTACGAAATGAATACTATAACCAAACAACCAACTGTGAACTCGCTCAACTTTGTTGTTGATTCGTTGCTACATGCCTTGTAGGTCTTTAGGTACTCATGGAGCTTGCACAGGGAGGAACAGTCGTTGTGGGACATGGCAGTGTGTGCCATGCTTTAAAACATTACTTTATTCCATACTTAATATTTGTTATGGGTTTTACAAATTATGCTTCCGCTAAACACTTAACTATGCTTTGGTTTTTGAACACCTTTCATATTGATTGGTTGGATTATGTTTACTTACATGCTTGTTCAATATGATTGGTGGCTTGATCCTGGTCAGTCACGCCTCCAAGCGGTAATACTCCGCGTGTGGATTTTGGGGGCGTGACAGATTGGTATCAGAGCCATTCGTTATAGTGAACTTGGTTTTAATAAGGGAAAACGTTTTTGTTAAAACCAGACTATAACCTGTACAGTGCTCTACGATCCACAACGACGCTTCACTCCACGTGCAAGACTCGACATTCTAGGTGATATGGTTTATGTTTTATTACCTACATGCTAGATTACGTACAACTTTGCTCATGGTATGCTTAGTTAGTATAGATACTGTTGCTTGATCACGTGTGTGCTTACTCTCTTCTGTCATCGCACTTTCGCGACCCCTTCTCACTCGTGTTTCTCTTAATATGAAGATCATGTCTGGACGCGTTAACATGACACAAGCCCAGTTGACGGCTCTGATTAACGAACAGGTTGCTGCGGCACTTGCAGCCGCACAAGCAGGAGGTATACCCTGTAGTTTAAAACTCATTCTAGGATCTTTAGGTCCTACTCTCGTGAACCTACCTTTGTGTTAAACTTTGTCCTTTCTTACACCCACCACAGGTCAACATGCTCAACCACCTGTGTGCACCTTCAAAACTTTTATGGACTGCCGACCCACTACTTTTAGCGGCACTGAAGGAGCAGTAGGTCTCCTCCATTGGTTTGAAAAGCTCGAATCTGTGTTCGAGATGTGTGAATGCCCTGAGGCTCGCAGGGTGAAGTATGCTACCGGTACCCTAGAAGGTTTAGCTCTCACGTGGTGGAACGCTCAGGTTCAAATGCTGGGGTTGGTTGCTGCTAACGCCACCCCATGGAACAATTTTAAAGAGATGATCAAGGAGGAATACTGTAGTCGTGATGACATTCATAAGTTGGAATTCGAGTTCTTCAACCTCAAGATGACGGGGTCAGAAATTGAGGCGTATACGAAGAGATCGAATGAGCTTGCATTACTGTGTCCTACCATGGTGGACCCTCTAATTAAGCGTATCGAACTTTATCTCAAGGGCTTAGTGCCAGAAATCCAAAGTCATGTGACTTCAGCCAACCTAGCCACCATCCAGCAAGTTGTACAATTGGCTCATCGCCTCACTGATCAGGCGGTGGAGCAGAACAGGTTACCGAAGCGTATCAGTGCTGCAGCTACTTCTGAAACTACCGGCGACAACAAACGTAAGTGGGATGGAGCTTTGAGCAAAGGTTCAACTTCTATTCAGTCTCAGTCTCAGCAGAGAAGAACTGATGACTACAAGAGCCCTGGTCAGCAATCTTCTGGTAGCCAAAGGCAAGGTGGTTATCAAGGAAACCTTCCAAAGTGCAACAGATGCAATAAACACCACAGTGGTCAGTGCAACAAGAATCGTTGCCAGAGGTGTCTCAAGATGGGTCATGAAGCTAAGGATTGTAGAAGCTTACGACCTGCGAATCAGAACCAGCGACAACAACCACCAGCTCCACAAGACCAGCAGCAACAACGAGACAACAAGGGATGCTTTCAGTGTGGAGCTGAAGGCCATTTCAAGAGAAATTGTCCCCAACTGAACCGGAACCAGAACAACAACAACAATAACAACAACAACCAGGGGAATAATGGAAACAACGGGGGTAACAACGGCAATGGTGCAAGGGGTCGTGTGTTCGTTATTGGTCAGGGTGAAGCGAGGAATGATCCCAATGTTGTGACGGGTAAGTTCCTTCTTGACGACTTTTATGTTACAGCCTTATTTGATTCGGGTGCCGATACTAGTTATATGTCCCTAAAAGTTAGTCAACTGCTTAAGCGTACCCCAACACCTTTGAACCCCAAACACGCTGTAGAGTTAGCTAATGGTAAAAGTTTAGAGGTCACCCACATAGTTAAGGGTTGTAATCTTGTTCTTGCTGATCATACTTTCTCAATCGACCTCCTCCCTATCACCCTGGGTAGTTTCGACGTTGTCATAGGGATGGATTGGTTATCCCAACACCAAGCAGAGATTCTTTGCAACGAAAAGATTGTCCGTATTCCTCGCTCAGGTGATGAACCTCTCATGATTCGTGGCGACAAGAGTGGTGCTGTTGTGAGCATCATCTCTTTCCTTAAGGCTCAGAAGTGCTTGAGAAAGGGCCACACTGCTATTCTGGCTCTCGTTACTGACACCTTGAAGAAGGAGAAAAAGATAGAAGATTTTCCGATTGTACGCGACTATCCTGAGGTATTCCTTGAGGAGTTACCTGGTCTTCCGCCTCATCGCCAGGTCGAGTTCCAAATCGAGCTAGCTCCTGGAGCAGCGCCCATAGCTCATGCACCGTATCGTTTGGCTCCATTAGAGTTGAAAGAACTCTCTACGCAATTACAAGAACTCTTGGATAAGGGTTTTATTCGTCCTAGCTCTTCGCCCTGGGGAGCTCCAGTGCTATTCGTGAAGAAGAAAGACGGTACTTTCAGAATGTGCATCGACTACCGTGAACTGAACAAGGTGACTGTGAAGAATCGCTATCCTCTTCCACGCATTAACGACTTGTTCGACCAGTTGCAAGGGTCGAGCTACTACTCAAAGATTGATTTGAGATCAGGATATCACCAGCTGAGAGTCCGAGAAGAGGACGTCTCTAAAACAGCATTTAGAACCCGTTATGGACATTATGAGTTTTTGGTTATGCCTTTTGGGCTGACAAACGCACCTGCGGTTTTCATGGACCTCATGAATCGAGTGTGCAAGCCTTACCTAGACAAGTTCGTCATAGTCTTCATCGACGACATCCTGATCTATTCTAAGAGTCAGGAGGAACACGAACAACATTTACAACTCATTTTGGAACTCCTTCGAACAGAACAGCTGTACGCCAAGTTTTCAAAATGCGACTTCTGCCTTCGTGAAGTCCATTTCTTAGGCCATGTGGTGAACAAGGATTGGATTCATGTGGATCCATCTAAGGTAGACTCGATCAAGAACTGGCCTGCACCTCGTACACCAACAGAAATTCACCAATTCTTGGGCTTGGCAGGTTACTACAAGAGGTTCATTAAGGATTTTTCCAAGATTGCACAGCCTCTCACTTCACTGACGCAGAAAGGCGTTGTTTATCGATGGGGAAACGCACAGGAATTAGCATTTCAGCATCTAAAGGATAGACTTTGCAGTGCACCTATCCTTTCATTGCCAGAGGGCACAGACGACTTTGTGGTCTACTGCGACGCATCGATTCAAGGTCTTGGTTGCGTACTGATGCAACGGGATAAGGTTATAGCCTACGCCTCACACCAACTTAAAGTTCCTGAAAGAAACTACACTACGCACGATTTAGAGCTGGGAGCTGTTGTTTTTGCACTAAAGATATGGAGACACTACCTGTACGGTACCAAGTGCGCCATCTACACCGACCACAGGAGCCTCGAGCATATCTTCAAACAGAAGGAACTGAATATGCGACAATGACGATGGGTCGAACTGCTGAATGACTATGAATGCTCGATTAGGTACCACCCAGGCAAAGCCAATGTTGTGGCTGACGCCCTCAGTCGAAAGGACACTGCGCCTAAGCGTGTGCGAGCTTTACAACTCACTATACAGTCTAGTCTTCCTTCTCAGATACGAGATGCTCAGGTAGAAGCATATAAACCAGAAAACGTCAGGGCTGAAGCCCTACGCGGCTCAAGGCAACGCTTAGAACAGAAGGAAGACGGTGCTTACTACGTAACAGGACGCATTTGGGTCCCACACTATGGCAACCTACGAGAGCTTGTGATGGATGAGGCACACAAGTCTCGCTACTCGGTACATCCTGGTTCGGATAAGATGTACCACGATATCAAAACTAGGTATTAGTGGCCTAGCATGAAAGCTCACATAGCAACATACGTTAGCAAGTGCTTGACTTGTGCGAGAGTCAAGTCGGAATATCAGAAACCTTCAGGCCTACTCCAACAACCAGAAATACCACAATGGAAATGGGAGCAAATTTCCATGGATTTTGTTACTGGCCTGCCTAGATCTCAACGTGGTAACGATACTATTTGGGTGATCGTGGATCGACTCACAAAGTCTGCTCACTTCTTGGCTATCAAGGAAACGGATAAGTTCTCCACATTAGCAGATGTTTATCTTAAGGAAGTGGTCTCGAGGCACGGAGTGCCCACTTCTATTATCTTTGATCGTGATACACGTTTTACTTCAGAACTATAGCAAGCAATGCACAAGTCTTTTGGCTCACGTCTAGATATGAGCACAGCTTATCACCCGCAAACGGATGGGCAGTCTGAACGTACCATCCAGACCCTGGAAGACATGCTTAGGGCATGTGTAATTGACTTTGGCAACGGCTAGGAAAAGCATCTGCCACTTGTGGAATTTTCGTACAATAACAGCTACCACACTAGCATCAAAGCTGCCCCGTTTGAGGCATTGTACGGGCGTAAATGTCGGTCACCTCTTTGTTGGGCAGAGGTGGGAGATAGTCAGATCACTGGTCCAGAACTTGTGGTAGACACAACAGAGCGAATTGCTCAAATACGACAACGAATGGCGGCGGCTCGTGACCGTCAGAAAAGCTACGCCGATAAGGACAGGAAACCACTTGAGCTCCAGGTTGGGGAGCGAGTGCTACTCAAAGTTTCACCCTGGAAGGGTGTGGTTCGTTTTGGTAAACGAGGCAAACTTAACCCACGATACGTTGGACCTTTCGAAGTGATACGTTGGACCTTTCGAAGTCATCGAGAAAATAGGCAAAGTGGCCTACAAACTAAACTTACCAGCAGAACTCAGTGCAGTTCACAACGTTTTCCACGTGTCAAATCTGAAGAAGTGTCTGTCAGATGAGACCCACATAGTTCCTTTGAAGGAGCTCACTATCGACGAGCAGTTACGATTCATCGAGGAACCAGTTGAAATCATGGACCGGGATGTTAAGGTCCTCAAACGAACCAGAATACCTCTCGTTCGAGTTCGTTGGAACTCCCGTCGCGGCCCAGAGTTCACCTGGGAACGCGAATATCAAATGAAGCGAAAGTATCCCCAACTATTCGCAAACAGTACAACCACTACTGAGGCTGAAGCTACGGAATTTCGGGACGAAATTCCAGATCAACGGGGGGAGGATGTGACACCCCAGGAAAACCAGGAAAACCATACAACTTAACTAGCTTCCTCAGTGAGTACGTACCAAATTTCGGGACGAAATTTCTTTCAACTTGGGGATAATGTGACAACTCGTATTTCTGAACCTATCTTTGTACTTTGAAGTAACGTATGTGTACGATATGTGATTTTATGAAAGTGAATGATTATATGAATGTTATGTTGATACATGATTGATGATGATGTAAACTTTAATATTGGTGTCCTTAAAATCGGTTCACATGTGTAAGATGAAATCGAGATGTGTATTAGTAATCGGATGTGTGTGATGATGTTAGTCGACTATCATATCTTGTTTGCGGATTAGGTTGCATGATGATTTAGAATCAAATGTTTATAATCGGTTGTATGTCCATGAAATCGGATCAGAATAAGGATCTACGATGTTATGTTTGAATAATGATATTCGGCTGTGATGTATCAGGCTTGAATAAGTGTTGAGTTATCATATTTAGTTGTTATGCTTAATGGTTACGCTTGATAAATGAGTAGGGTTCTTATGGATTAGATGATAATTGATTAGTTTGATCGATTGTATGTTGATTGGAAAATAAGAAACTGTTGATTGATTTATTGTAATATGGAAACTGTTAATTGGGTCAAACAAATTGAATTGGGATTGGTAAATGATTGCATGAAATTAGGAAAATTGTAACTGATCACACAAGTCTCTTGATCGTACAAGAGGCTTCAGTCGCACAAGACCAAACATGCAAGTTCAATCGTACAAGACTACTTGAAACCAAAACCTGACTTGTATGGTAACCATGTTAGGACGTGGTTGACCACTAGCTGCTAGACTTGACCTTTCTGTGTATCTGCCGAGCAAACCAAGGTGAGTTCACACTAGCCAAGGCATGGGATTCCCAGGGGTTGGGAATGGGATTGAATAACTACTTGTACAACTATTAAACTAATTACTACTGTCCTCGGATTGAAGGGCACGTACGTAAAACCTACGTACAGTTATACTTACTACTGTCCTCAGATTGAAGGGCACGTACGTAAAGCCTACGTACACGATCATAAGACCATCACCTCTATCAAAGGAAGTCCCTCATTTATCGACTTAATCGCCGAGGCCTATGGCGAGCGGGTCATTAGTTAATAGCGCTATTAGGTTTAACAAACCTCACACCGTGCCAGTCGGACGGGCGTGTACTAATAGACTATGGGCAAAGGGTCAATGCTGATAGACATTGACTTAGCGAACCTCTTACATTTTCGTAGCAGTCGATACGCGTGGTCTAGTAACACATGGGAAGCCCCCACTAATCATCGAACACATGCCTGGATTGGCCGCGATACGGATAAATACGATACATGGTTTACAAAACGAACATACGATTTTAGAAAATGAATACTATAACCAAACAACCAACTGTGAACTCGCTCAACTTTGTTGTTGATTCGTTGCTACATGCCTTGCAGGTCTTTAGGTACTCATGGAGCTTGCACAGGGAGGAACAATCGTTGTGGGACATGGCAGTGTGTGCCATGCTTTAAACATTACTTTATTCCATACTTAATATTTGTTATGGGTTTTACAAATTATGCTTCTGCTAAACACTTAACTATGCTTTGGTTTTTGAACACCTTTCATATTGATTGGTTGGATGATGTTTACTTACATGCTTGTTCAATATGATTGGTGGCTTGATCCTGGTCAGTCACGCCTCCAAGCGGTAATACTCCGCGGGTGGATTTTGGGGGTGTCACAAAGCACATAGGCACATAACTCATGTAAACACATATTTTGCACGTATTCACCTGCATATTTTGCATGTATTCACCTACATTTCAAAGCGCGTAGTGCGAGCAAGAGTTGCAAGAGATAGCGTAGCGAGATATAGCGTATCATAAGCTAGTAATACGAGGTTCCTTAGTTTGTTCGCGATTAGTTAGTGTTTTAGATTGCGGGAGTGGTGTGATCCTGAGCTTTATACTACAAGCGGGGAGCGAAAAGCGATAAATCGAAACCTTAATTCGTAAATTTAAACACATAAACATAATAGAATCGATGACGCGTAAAAATCGGCGATTGCAGGCTAGAACATAGATGGAGTGCCTTAGGTGTTAGGCATCAACTACCCAATGTGATTCGATTATTCACAACAAGTCCCAGTACACGTTTTGGCCTAATAGACTATGCTCTTACCGCAATGCGGTGAACGGCATGCATCCTTCCAGTTACTACGCGAACAATATTGTTGGAACAGTTGAGACTTTGGTGAGATCTTTGAAAATTAAAGTAGGGAGTGGATCAAGTCATTAAGATGTGGGTTTCACCCCTAACTTAACAACTTCGCTCCTAACTGTGGTAAAACAACCACGAGATAGAGATGGAGATTTCCGTTGAGATTTGGATTTCACTCCTAACTCAACGAAAGATTCTCGTGCTGAGAGTAAAAATACACGGGGTGAGTGATCATATCGAGAGTTCTTGGTTTTCACTAATCTTGACACAATCACTCGGTTGTATTATATGAGTATCGTCAAACATGTGCGTTGTGTTAGCCTTAGGAAAGGCAAAGTAGATTTCGGCCTATAGAAAAAGGCTACCTTCGTACGAAGCTACTGAGTTCGTACGAAGGTGCAATGTCTTGAGTTCGTTCGAAGGTAGCACATGCAGGTTCAAACAAGGAGTATCACATGTGGGTTCGTACGATGCCCTAAGTGGGTTCGTACGAAGGGTCTGTTTTGGTACTTAGACTATAGACTAAGTCTGTTCTACACAACTCGACCTAATTCCCTATAGGATTGGCACTGATACCAATCTGTCACACCCCAACCGATGGCGGAATCGTCGGGGCGTGGCACTAGGCGAACCAGATTGCTCAAGAGAATCCATAACAACTATTCGTTACCAATATTTTTCACATTTAATATCCCATACTATTAAACAAACATTCCAACAAACAGTCAAAACAGATATCATGTCTCTCAAACAAAACAAGTCCGACAACCTAGATTTTATTTGCGGGTTTCTAGACTTCCTAATCCATTACAGCAAACAGATCATCAAACTGTCACATACATTAAAATAAAAGTCAATATATAAAGTAAAGGTGAGTACACAAGTTTGCATAGATATAGTATAAAAAGCGTTTACGCATAACCATCATGTAACACGTAACGGGCGAAGCATGTAACTACCAGCAATGATACAACCTAACCACGTGACTGCGAGTAGAGTATGTGCGACACATGTTCACCGAAGCGGACACGTGAAATGAAGTATGTGATTCTTAGCAACCCTGACAAATCAGGTGCTGAGTCCAAACTATAGTACTATCGTTGCTAAAGGCGGTCTAGCAATAACACTTTGTAAGCATAGTAACAAGCATTCAACAAACCACGTATAGCATGCGGGAGCGGTTAGCGTTTATAAAGTGTTTGCGTTGTGTGTTGTGTTTTGATAGAGAACATATGTAATACCCAAAAGTGCGTTAAACGAAAATGGGTTCAAGTATACTCACAGTGTGTGTCCTAATCATGAAACACGATCCTCAATGGATTTAAGGGAGCGCCGGATCAGCCTGCGTACGAGAACAGAAGCGTAAGTCCTTCAAAGTGCTGGAACGGTCGAAAGTCGGAGTGTCGGTGGGAAACAGAAGCTTCATATGAAGCTGGGTCTTCGCACACGAGTGAGGTCTTTGGTTGAGTCACGAGTGAGAATCGGGCTGTTAGGTGCGAAGTCAGTGCCTTCATACGAAGGCATTGCCTTCGTACGAAGCCATGAGTTCCTCCTTACGAAGATGGGCTTCGCACAGAACAGTCCAGTTCACAAAAGTTGCTGTTCTTGGTGTTTGGAGCTGCATTTTCGCCTGAATCGGACGTGTTTTCGAGTCCTATTGAAGCTGGTTTCGACACTACCTCGTTCCACTATTCAGTGAACGAAATACATGTCGTTTTAGGGTGAAAATCAAGTTTAAACGGGTTTTAAAGAGTTTCATCTTAGATCTAACACTTGGTGAGTATGAGATCTTCAGATCTACAACTTGGGAAGCCAAAGCTAAACCCAAATCACTCGTTCAAGTGTAGATCAGTTGTAGATGAAGAAGATTTGATGAAAGGATGAAGAGTTTTTGTAAAAACAGAGAAGTTATGAAGAAAAGATGAAGTTTAAGTGAAAAAGATAACGTTTTAAGTGAGAACTCTAAAGTTTGGATGAAATCAAAGTGATTCTTGTGGAAAATCATAGTGGAAAACGTTGTGTAATTGAATAAAACTGTTAAATCTTACTTGAAAACGGTCGGACAACAATTCGGCTGAGTTTCGGTATGAAATTAGCAAATTATAAATGAGAGGAGTGTGGCTGGGTATTTATAGAAGAGTTGGGTTTGAACAAGATGCACCTGTTCGAAGTAGCTGCCATTAAACGAGCATCCTACACGCGAAACGAGGAAAAGATTGCACAACACAGCACCTTCGAACGAAGGCAGTGCCTTCGTACGAGGCCAGCTGGCTTCGTTCAAAGGTGTTGTGTTGTGCAATCTTTTCCTCGTTTCGCATGTAGGATGCTCGTTTAATGCGTTTTGTTGCATTAGTTAGTATTGGTACTTTAAGTATTTTAGTGTAACATCGTGTTTTGGGTCGCGTTGCGTTTTAGAGTGATAAATTGAGTTGTGCGAGTAGTGTTAAGTTGGTGTTGCGATAAACAGTTGCGAGTATACAATACACATAATAAGCACACACAAGTAAAGCATATAAGAACACACAGAATAACATTACTACCACTAATAATAGCGTTTGCGATTTAGCGTGTTAGTCGTGATAAGCGAATGCGGAGGCGTATGGTAACCAAACAAACACACTCGGCAATTTAAATAGCATAATTCTCTGTAATTCGTGTTGCATAACCGTTGAGAGTTGCGACTATAAAGCGTTTAAACGTGCAGCAGTGTAGTGTGATGAAAATGTATTTAGTATAACATAACCCTTTATTTATATCGAATCTCGGAATACAAGACAGTTACAAATCGAAGCAAAAGCAAACTGGCAACGATCCGCAAAGTCGGGTGTTACAACGGTAACGGTTGGTTGCTCTTAACCATCATCATCATTCGCTTGAAATCACTAATGGTTAGGCTTTCTAAACAGCATGCTACATTTTTAAATAATGTTTGTTTTACTTATCATTTACTCCGTTTCGCGGTAACGCGCGACGTAAAAAAATTTGTTGTAGCTAATGTGATGTGTTTTAATATATATAATAATACAGAATACTTACATTATTAAATATATTTAAAATATTATTTGGTTTAGATTTTTTACTTTTAATATAAATACCTAAATTTTTAAATATATTAAAAATATTATTTAGTTTAGATTTATAACATTTAGTAAAATTATTAAATAACATGCATCTTTTTATTTTAAAAAATAATATCTTTAAGTTCAAATAACTTTTATGACTATTTTCTGCTTCTTCATGCAAACCTTTTATAAAATAGATAATACTTTTTTCTTAGGGAAAATATCCAAAATGGTCACTGACTAATAACTCTTTCTAAAATGGTCATCTTCCAAGCCCTTAAAGAGAATGTTTAGAGAGGGAGTTAATATTCACACATCCCTCCCCTCTATCTCTCTCTCTCTATATGTATATATATATATTGAGATACAGTGAAAAAGGATGTGGGAACAAGATATAGGGGTGTGAGAATGGTGGAAGCTTTTACAGATCCACTTGCATGGCAACCGTCATTTAAGAATGATGATTAACGTGTAGAGTCATCCGATACAAACATGACACGTGGATATTTTTTATATTGAGACGTCTCCCAAACGTCTCCAAACAAGAAGACATTGGGAAGACCCAATGAAAAAGGGCCATGTCATTCACAGAGGCGTTTGGGAGGCGTCTCAAGATTAAAAAAAAAAAGCCAAGTGCCATGTTTATTGTTGGTGCATACATCTGTAGTCTTCGTCTTATATCGAGTCTTAGGTTCGTTGCAGTTCGGAACAAGAATGATGTCATCATTCTTGATGATGAAATCAACCAAGTGACATAGTGCTTGCATCATCACTACAACATATGCACGTGAAACAGAATTTAAACATCACAAGAAGACAAAATAGTTATTTGAAATCACATCATTGTGATTCCGCTCCAAATGTCAAGTGGTCACTTACGAGCGAAATCACAAACTACTAATTCCGCTCCTACTGTCTTGTGTACTTCCGAGCGAAATCAAGTGGCCTATAAATAGTTATCAGGAGCGAAATCATGAGTAGAGTTAGATGAGTTGTGTAATCGGATACCGAAGTGCTGCCGGTTCTCAATTTGATTGTACAAGCTGTTAAATCAATACAAAAGGTGTTTGAAGTAAAGATTAAGCTGTTTCTACATCAGTTACTTGTTTTCCGCACCTGTAACTGATTAAAACTCCTCTGAACGACTCGTTCAGGTCCGTATACGATCCTACAATTGGTATCAGAGCCAAGTACGAGGAGTTCTGTCGAATTCAGCTAGATATCATTGTTTTTCTGTCTTCTACACCAATCTTTCTTCATTTCAGAAATTTTTAACGGTCAAAATCAGTTCATTTTTTCACAAATTGTGTAAAATTACATATTAACAAACCCTTGAAAGTTACACGTTAAAATTCAGACTAAAAATGGGTAAAAATGATGTCCGAAGTGATTCCGCTCGAACTGTTTTTGTTTGAATTGGTCTGATTCCGCTCCAATGATTAACAAAAGAGTTGATTCCGCTCCAGTTTTTCTCTGATTTTGCTCCAAAGGTACCAAAAATGTTGATTCCGCTCCAAAGTGTTTACTGATTTCGCTCCAGACTGCCATACTTCTGATTTCGCTCCAGACTTGAAAGATATATCTTGTGTGAAATCATAACTGCGTGTGTCAGTACATGTGATTAAAGTCTTTATCGAGAATGTATGTGAATATATAAAGTTGTCGTTTGAAACTGTTCCTTCCGTTTGAAAAACGACATACCGTTTGAAAAGTGCATCGTGTATTGTGAAAGTTTTAAAGGATGTCACTCGGTCACATGAGTGTTTCATTCAAAGTTTGCATGTGAAAAAGTCAATTGGTTTTGTTTAAGAATTGCATGTGATATTGGTTTGTTGGATATAATTGTTTTATCAAAAAGAGCTGGTTATTTTTTTTGGTAATGATGAGAGAATTAGTGAGCTGACTAATCACGTGATATACTAGATGTGATAAAGTCTTATTCTTGGTCATTTTGGAATTCATGTTTGTGTCAGATTGCATGTGATTCTCATAAAGTGTAATGATCCTTTCATGTGCTGTCGGCTTGCTACATTATTCGGCCCAATCATAGTCTTTTGACATTTCTTATATGCGACCCAATCTAATTGTTCGGTACTTGTTCAAAGATTGAAAGTCTTCGGCCCAAGGTTCATCATCTTTAACAGCCCAATCATTTGTTAGTTGTCAGCCCAGTTGAAAGTGTTCTTTATCAAGTTTAATCGGCTCAATTGAATTCATATCTTTTTGGCAAAGTTCATTCATTCAGCGATCTCACGTCATCAACATTGAAACGAGTCCACAAATCTTCGACACGAATCTTAGATTGATTTCATCAACACAATTTTACATATTCATTTCGTTTAAACTGATTGTTTTGTTTGTTTGTTGTCAGGTGATTTACGAGGTGAACCAGTTCGTTTGAAAGCTTGTTTAAGAAATTCTTCGATACCGAAACATGGATTCTGAATTCTACAACGTATTTGCTTCAACCCCGATTACTCCGACTACCATTGCTCAGAATATGAACGCAGAAAATGAAACCGGAACAATGCAAAAACCCCCCGAAACTTATGGGAATTGAGGAGTATCATGGATGGAAGAATCGCTTTGAGAATTGGGTTCAGGCAAACCATCTAAGAGCTTGGGAAAGCATTGAAACAGCATACATCAGACCACAGACTGCTATGAATGTTGATAAAATTATCTCGGAGTTTTTAGATCAAGAGAGAGAGAGTTATAAAGGAGAGAAAATGATGATAAGTCTGTTGCAGCAAGCTATCAAAGAGGATATATTTGTTTTGCTTCAACATGATGGAAATACGTATTCGATCTGGAAAGCTCTTGAGAAGAAATTTGAAGGAAGTACAGAGATGCTACAGAGTAAAGCAGCGTTGCTGAAAAAAGAGTTTGAGTTATTTACTAGCATGCCTGGTGAAACTACAAAAACTCTCATTGAGAGATACTGTCATCTTGTGCGCACCATGTCTTAGTTGAAGATTACTAAAACTCCAGCAGAATGGGTGGAAAAACTTGCCGATGCTTTACCACAAAAGGAATGGGGTACATATCTCATGATTCTGAAGAATTCTGGACAGTTTAGCAGATTATCGATTGGTCAGTTTATTGAAAAGCTGGAGGCACAAGATCTTGAACAGCAGAAGATTGCAAGAATGAATAGCTCAAGCAATCAACAAGACGTCAAACTGTACTACAAAGGAAATATTCAAACTGCTGAAGCAAGTCCAAAGATCCAAACTGCATTTAGTGCAGGAAATCAATCTGGAACAGGCATTCAAAGTTCAGTTAACACTAGTGGATTTTCAAGTGTTAATCCTCCAAGTGTTCAAAGTGCGAGTGTTAGTAATGGGCATATGTTTCAGTGCAATGTGGCATTGCATCTTCAAAATGGTCAAAATTTTTCTGAAGAAGTTGTGAAAAATCATATGGGTTTATTAGTTACTGCATTGGAATCTTATGAAGGGTTGATTGCTAGAAAGATTGGTAATCCGATGCTAACGAAGGAAGATTATGACCAGATCGATGCAGAAGAACTAGAGCTCATGGACATCAAATGGTGTCTAGCTAGTGTCCTGAGAAGAGCTGAAAAGTTCAAAATGATTACAGGACGACATGAATTTTTGGACGCTCATCTTTCGGTTTTAGGTTTTGATAAATCTAAAGTTACTTGTTTTAAATGCAGGGAGAAAGGACATTTTAAAAGAGAGTGCAAGAACCAAGAAGCAAGTGGAGCAAAGAATCCTTTTGGAAAATATCATTACTATAGAAAGTCTATATATCAACAAATCACTGTTCAACCACATCAACAAAAAGATTCACAAACAGCTCATGGAAAAATGATCGAAGATGCAAACAGGAAAGCTTACTATGGCATCATTGATCAAGATGACGAGAAAGTGGCTGAAGGTTTTAGCTGGGACAAGTACATTCCAGCTGATCCAAATGTTAAAGCTTTTATTGCTCAGATTGTTCAAAAGCCAGAGTTGATAAAGGAATGGATGGCTGTATTATCTGATGATGAAGAGAAAGATGAAGAATCTGTTTCATCTGAAAACAGTTCAACAGATAACAGTGATGATGAAGAGCTTGAACAGATAAATCTTGGAAAAACACATTTATCTTCTGACAGATTTGAATTTTATTTTGCAGATAAATTGAATAAATTCAAAGAGAGAAAAGCTGCAAAAGAATTGAAGGAAGTCAAAGTGATTGAGAAGATAGTGGAAGTTGAAAAAGTAGTTGAAGTTGAGAAGATTGTGGAGGTAGAAAAGATAGTTTAAGTCACAAAACCATGTCTTACATGTTCAGTATCTTGCAAACAATGTGAGGAAAAAGACGAGAGGTTTAGTGAATCAGAAAAGATGAAAGAAAAGTTGTTGTTTGATGTGAAAAATTTGAAAGAATCATACGATGTATTAAACAGAACAGTGAATAGTTTGCAGAAAACTAATTCAGAAAGAGAAGCTGCTTTGAAGATGTTGAATGCAACAATGATGTCGAAGCAGAAAGAGATAAATTTTTACATTGAAGAATGTGCGAAATGGAAGAAAGAGTTGGATAGTGAAGCAGCCGAGAATGAAAGAATCAGACGATTGCTGCGAAGTTATACAAGTTGTGATTACATAATTGATAGAATTTATCCTACTGTTGCAGGTTTTGAGGCGTTTAAAGACGAAGATAAGAAGTCAAAGAAGAAAACGGATGCTGGTAAGAAACAGAGTGTATGTTATAACAAGTGTCCGCCTCCAATTTGGGAAGGCTATTCGCCTAGAAAACCGAATGAGGAACAAGTCCAAAAGGCAGTCAATCTAAAGTTAGAGTCCGAGTTAACCGATGTATTACCAGACAACATTGACGTCACGTTCACAGCGTCTGACACAGATCATGAGTCCGAATTAATAAAAAGAATGGTCGATCAGGTGTTGGATAGGGATGAGGAGTCAGAGTCGAAATCCGAGTCCGAAAGTTCATGTCAGTCTGTCAGAAGTTCGAGTTCGTCCGAAAAGAGTTCAAAATCATCGGGAAAACGGGTTTATAGTAAAGAATTTTTGTTGTCAAAATCTAATTTGTATGACGAAACATTTGAAGTTGCGTATACTTTGAATGATTCTGACAAATTATATTTTGATAAAGAGTTTCCAATAAGAAGTGTTCGTTTTGACAGGATCAAAAAGGTTTTCAAAATGACAGAAATTAATATTTCTGAAATAAAAGATGTAAATCTTACTGGAAAACCTAAGAAATACACTTCAAGAGTTCAACAACGCTTAAATAAGAAAAAGAGTTACAATTCTGGTTCTGGTTTTCAAAAGAAACCAAACCATAATGGTAGCTACAAAAAGAAAGGATTAGGTTTTATTCCACCTAAAAACTATAAAAATGAAAATTTTTCTAAAACATATACAAAATTTGTTTCAGGTCCTTCTGCTGAGGAGGAAAAGAGAAGCGCTTTTTGGAGACAATCAAATCAAGAATTTCTTGCTGAGAAGAAGAATAGTGAAGTTCATCTGAGAAGAGAAACAAGAACCTGTTTTAGATGCAATGAAGTTGGTCATATTGCATGGAACTGTCCCAAAGCAACCAATATGAAACAGGGAGTCTTAGATAAACTTAAAGACATTGTTGTTGATAAAACAGAACCACCAACTGAAAGATTTAAAGTGTTTAAGAATTCAACATATGAGGTTGGTGAGTGTTCGAAAAGGTTTTACAAGAAAAGGGGAAATCTTGACAACCAAGCTTGGGTTGTTAAGAAATCAGATGTAAAATAAGGCTATGAATCTGATTCCACAAAGTTAGAGGAGCCACAAGTTGTTAAAAAGGGTGAAAACTCAGTGCCTCTAATGGATGATGTTCATTTTCCACCATTGAGAGCTGAGAATTTTAAATCAAAGGTTGAAATTTCGAATCAATTCTATTCTGAGAAGAAAGAATTTGATGTCGAGAAAGCTTTTAATGAAAATGTTAAAAACATTTTTGGGAAAATGGTTGAGGGAAAAGTAAAAGGGGTAAAAGATTTTTATGCTACAAAGAAAGCAACTTACAGCCCAACTCCTAGTGAAGTTGAGAAAGTTACACCCAAAGCAGGTCAAGCTTGGGTGTCTGTGTTCTTTACTTGAAAAACTTGACTTGCCGGAGATCCCAAGTTTCTAATCGTGGATCAGGAATCGGCATCATTCTTGTTAAACTTGTTTTTGTGAAAGTTTTTAAAAGTGTTAAAGTTTACAGGTTGTGAATTGCCGGAGCTTCCAGGTTGGTAAGTGCGAAGCAGGAATCGGCATCTTGATTGGTAAAATGGTTTGTGTAGAGGTTTATTCCTACATAGGCTTAAATGTTGTGAATAGTTTTACAAGAGGTACAGAGGTTGCATACATGCAAGTGGTAAATCAGAGACATTAAGTTGTACTTGATTTGTTACAAGTGGTTGATTGTAAAAGATGATGAACCAATCCTTACAAGTGGTTTTTCTAACCTACAATTGGTAAAATCAACAAAACTTATTTTCCGGAAAAGTCATTTTGATTAAAACAAACTTTAGTGTTTTGAAATCTTAATGAGAAAATGGTTTGTAGAAAGGGGGAGTTCTGATTGTTTATGCCAAGTGGATGGCGAATTGAAGTAAATCGATATCAGTTGTCACTTTATTGTATAGTTGGTTTTCAAGTTTCCTAAAATGTGTTTGCATTTTAGGGGGAGTAAAAATTTTCAGAAAATCCAAAAACATTAGAAAATTTGAAAAAGGCAAAAACATGACAAAATTCAAAAATGAGTTTTGTTGTAAAGAAGAGGAAATGATAGTACATCAGTGGGCTATCACAGCATGCTAAAGAATTGGAAAGTAAAAATGTGATAAACGGTCTCACTAAAGATGTGACGATAGGCTCAGCTAGACTAGTAGATTTGCGATAACGATACAAACATAAAGCAAAAAGCCTAGTTCTAGTGGGAAACATGGTCGAAAGCATAGTACTTAGTTTTGTCCTTCTTGACTGTGTGCCTGCTCGGTAATCGCTGATTGTCGAAAGACATAAAACTGGTTAAGTCTGTGAACTTTCACAACTTTGCTGAAAAATCACTGTGATTGTGCATTTTATTTTGCAAAGATTTAAACTTGTTTTATTTCTTTATTTTGTTTAAGCATTGGACATCCTCTGCGTATACGTGAGTATCGACCTGGATGTTATTGCCTAAACGTTCTGCTTTATTTTCTTTGGTGTTTCGTTTAAGCTTTGGATCATCTCTGCGTATATGGGAGTATCGACCTAGTGTTTAAACCTTAAAAACTTCAGCTTATTTTTATTTTCTTATTTTGTTTAAACATTGTACTTTCTCTGCGTATACGGAAGTATCGACCTGATTGTTAATGTTTAAACATTCTGCTTTATTTTCGCACACATCACAGTTGATAAAAGTTTAAAGGCATTGCTTGAGTTAGTGTATTGCATGATGAGGGGATATGCTGAGATCGTGGGGTCCATAAGAATTTAGTGCAAAATTAATTATACCTTAACGTATCGGTAAGCTTGTCGAAAGTTTTTAGATTGAGTTTACGTGGACAACAATATCGTCAATCAATGTGAATTGTTTAGAACTTAAAATGTTTAAAGCTTAACGGTGTTGGTGATTTGTCTCAGAAACTGATATGATCCTCTTACACAAACTCACAAAAATATTGTCTGTAAATATTTTTTTTTACTGCATTTTCTTAATATCTCAAAATCCAAAAAGAGTGTGTTTTAGCATAAATTTTGAAAAAGTCAAAAAGATTTTCGACAACTGGTGTTGGAGAGCTGATTTTCAAAATTCCAAGTGCTAGACATGATGACCATGTTGTGAGGGGGAGTTTATGGTTTTAATCAAATGTGTTTTAATCTAATTTACAAGTGTTTTATCAGGTTTATCATTGATAAAATTTTCTGTTTGATTTGAAAGAGGATTTGAGTTGATGTATACATGTTAATGTTTAAAATTGTAAAATTTACTCTGAGGTAGAGATGGTGCAGGTTTGAGGAAAAGCTTGATGTGAGTCAGATTGATCGATTCTGAGAAGCTTATGTTTGAAAAGCCAGGTTCCGATATCTTAAGACTCTGAAGACAAAGCATAAGCCAGGCAAAGATCTTGAAAGTGTGAAAGACAGACTACGATCCTGAAGCAAATGATGCTGAAGAACTGAAGGATTGCCAGCACATTGTTCATGAGGAGTCTGTTGATGTTACTAGAGAGAGAAGAATTTAGAGTGAGACAAGAATCAGGACAAGATTTTGGAAGTACAAAGACTGATAAAGACTGAAGATTGTAAAGACTCGACATTTAAGACTCGTCAACATCTGAGGGGGAGTCTGTTGGTGCATACATCTGTAGTCTTCGTCTTATATCGAGTCTTAGGTTCGTTACAGTTCGGAACAAGAATGATGTCATCATTCTTGATGATGACATCTTCCAAGTGACATAGTGTTTGCATCATCACTACAACATATGCACGTGAAACATAATTTAAACATCACAAGAAGACAAAATAGTTATTTGAAATCACATCATTGTGATTCCGCTCCAAATGTCAAGTGGTCACTTACGAGCGAAATCACAAACTACTAATTCCGCTCCAACTGTCTTGTGTACTTCCGAGCGAAATCAAGTGGCCTATAAATAGTTATCAGGAGCGAAATCATGATTAGAGTTAGATGAGTTGTGTAATCGGATACTGAAGTGCTGCCGGTTCTCCATTTGATTGTACAAGCTGTTAAATCAATACAAAAGGTGTTTAAAGTAAAGATTAAGCTATTTCTACATCAGTTACTTGTTTTCCGCACCTGTAACTGATTAAAACTCCTCTGAACGACTCGTTCAGGTCCGTATACGATCCTACATTTATATTGGATGACGCTACACGTTAATCATCATTCTGAAATTGACGCCTCCCATGCAAGTGGATATGTGAAACATCCCTCCAAAGACTTGAGAGGTGGCCATTTTCGAAGGAGTGATTGATCAATGGCTAGTTTCATTATTTTCTTTTCTTTTAAAATAGGGTAAATTACACTTTTCGTCCTTTATGTTTGTAGCGGGTTGCAATGGATGACCTTTAATTTTTACAGTCACAGTCCTTTATTTGCAAAACCTGTTACACCTTAGGTCCTTTGACCCTAACCTGGTTAAAACTTTCTGTTACGTGAGGTCATGTGCAACCCATGTGAGGGCAAAACAGTTATTTAATACAAAAAAAGAATGTCAAAATTTAGAAACTTATATAAAAATTATAAATCTAAACCATCATCATCTCCCCTGTACTCTCTCTCTCTCTCCTCTGTGCTCTCTCTCTCTCTCTCTCTCTCTCTCGCCACCATCAAGATCAAGATCCTAAAACTGGGTTTTAAAGAAGATTCTCTCCAACTCCATCTGCTCAATACGAATAGTGCATTTCAATAATAATCGTTTCAACAAAACCATGTATTCAGCGGAAGCAATGTAATCGTTTAAACGTAATTAAAAACCAAATCGTTTTAGAATGCAAAGTGTTTAGTGTTTCCTGAAGTGATACGCCCCATGTCACTTCCCACTCTCCAGACAACAAGTTCCTCAGCATGATGTATCTAACAACCTGCAAGCATGCATAAAAGTGTGTCAACATAAAGTTGGCGAGTTCACAATTTTGTTTAATGTAAATCAAGTAAGTGATTAGTTTAAAGACATGTTACGAATAATAAACTCGGTACCGATGCACTGTTCTGTTTATTCTGCCATCATCAATGTCTATCATCATTGATCAAAGTGTTTAAGGTCATTAGTTCACGTCCAGCTCCCAGCATGGTGTGAGGTTTGTTAGGCCTAATAGCACTATCAACTAATACCCCGTTGCCTCCCAGGCAACTAGCTCGGTATGTAAGTAGGGACTTTCGTGATAGAGTTGAGTTTATTAACTAACATCGAAATTAAACCAATACATTTAAAAGTATTCCTCCCAGGAATATTAGTTTTTTTGTCCCCCCCCCCCCCCGCCCGGGACGCATGCTTGTGAAAAAATAGTGAACTCACCTTAGTTTGCTCGGTTGGTGTTTACGCACTTCTAGTGTTAAATAAACGTTAGGTCCGTTACACGCGACCTAATGTACAAACAGTGTAAGTATGCATACGTCTAAGGTTATGCAATACCCCAAGTTTCCAAACAACCATGCGTTTAAGTGTGATCAGACTAACAAGTTAACATGCAGTAACACATAGTGGTATCTCTTGTTGATGACATCAAGGTGATATTAAGTAACTCAGATGACCATTAGCTTTTAAACCATGAAAGGCATTCAAACTTGGAGCATTTAATCTTTAAACAAATTTGAATTATATTTATACATTCTGAATATATATTAAGCCGGCACACTAGTATTAGATTCGGAATATTTAAAACACCCACGCATACTTGGAATTATCATACGTATAACAGATTCGGACCATCTTCATTTATACAATTATATCCGTATTAAAATAAATTGCCATGTTTTGGAACATACTCTGAATGTGAAAGTTTCAATTAAATAAAGTGACATTCAAAAATTTTGCTCACACACTATATGTTCGGCCCACAACCCATAACTAATACGCGGCCCACCTCATGCATGAGTTAAATAAAATTGGGCCACACGAAACATCACTAAGTTCGGAGAGTCCCACGTGTTTTACCAATTCATTTGTTTAGACCCCCATATGTTCATATATATTCGGACACTTTAATTATAAATTCTCACAATACACACACAATGTAAAGCCCGACCTTTAACCATTTTCTTAACAAGTTCTGATCACTTTACAAATGGGTAAACTCGGACCTGGTTCATTTGAAAGAAAACTCGGATACTTTCTTTTTTTTATTCTAAAATTCGGACTATTGTATTTTGTATATAGAAGATCCGGGATTCCATATACCATATGTTCGGACATATAATAACAAGTTCTGACTTTATAATGACAATACATAAACCCTGACTTTGTACTCTTTCAAACTCGGACTATGCAACTAAACATAAATTTGGACATGAATATTCTAATAAGTTCGGACATGCCACAATCCCTATATAAAAACTCGGACTCAAGACTTATTAAGTTTGGACATCAAGACTTAGGGAAACTCGGACATCTACAAAGTCGATAACCCTGATTCTTTTGTTTACCCAAATTCGGACATGTTAACATATGTAAAACTTGATGTTTATTTTCCAAATTCAGACATTTGATAAACTCGGACTTTGCGACTTCACAAGTCTGACATTCATTCCCAGACAACAAATGAATAGAATAAACAACACAGTTTCTATTCTATGAAACAGTTCCTACGTTCAAAACCCTAATTCACAATAAACAGTAGATATTACAAATTATCAACACAGGTTGGCAATTCTATCCTATCAATGGCATTCTAATACATAATAACAATGCACATTCAATCATTTAGACATGATTACTAAACATAGGATTATTGCTTGGATTTCTAGGGTTTGCATGAAATCAAAAGAACAATCATACAACATATAACATAAAGCATTACCTCATATTGATTCTAGATGGATTGAAATATCAAGATTGATGTTTGTGAAACTTGTGTAGCTAGGAATGATGAGAGAAATGATTGAAGATGATGATTAGAGAAAATGATTAGACGTGTCGTACATGAATTATGAGGGAGTTTTATGGTTACTCAGTAGTTATTAGAGTTTCACAATTAACCCTAACCACCCCTAACTATAACATTATTACAGAAAGTACACAACAACTTGTAACTTACAATTAAAGCATATAATTCACTTATTTGTCATGCAACATATAAGTTTCGTATAAACCATCCGTTTATAATTATTATGCGCGTTAGTCACCAACGTTCGAGAGTTATCATGTGTGTGTTTCGGTAATTCCCCAAATTACCAAAGTAGACTCATTTAACTAACCCTAGTTAAATGCAGTGCTATGAATGTATGTTTAAGTTAACCGTGGTTAGGTTAAAGTAATAACTTGAAGTTTCGGGTTGTGACAATGTTCATGCCCTAAAACACAACATTCAGAACCCCAACAACGTCTTCAAAGGGTTCTCATACTCACATTACAAACCAAATCATAACTGCAATAATCCGAAACCGATCATTCGACACACATCTTGCAAAATCCCCCTTTATAACTCACCATTTTTCAAACCCACAACGCGCAACCCAACCCAACTCATCACAGACACCCTCCGCTGCATACCCAGATACTTCTTCCAATCCCCAAGATCCATGGGTCGTCAACCCAGATCCAGACACCGAATAACTCTCAAACAACGAAACCTCCATCACGAATCCATAAAGATCGATAAAGGCATCACCTTTTTTGGTCCAGCTGCTTATAGAGACTCACAAAAGGTAAAATTAGGGTTGGATAAAGCCCTATAGTTTTATCACTAGGTTGAGTCCCAATTAAGGTTTAATCATACTAAAATTACTTGTAGAGAAATGGGTATTATATTAAATCAAAGGGAATAGATTGAAGGAATTATATAATTTTTTGAAAGATATGTCTAGAAGAAGTACAAGCCCATGACCTGTTTAATAAAATGCCTAGAGAGAGTACAAGGGAGAGAGAGAGAGAGAGAGAGTACAGAGGAGATGATGATGGTTTAGGTTTACAATTTTTATAAAAGTTTTTAAATTTTGACATTCTTTTTTTGTATTAAATATTTGTTTTGCCCTCACATGGGTTGCACATGACCTCACTTAACTGAAAGTTTTAACCAAGTAAGGGTCAAAGGACCTATGGTGTAACAGGTTTTGCAAATAAAGAACTGTGACTGTAATTATTAAAGTTAAAGATCATCCATTGCAACCCGCTACAAACATAAAGGACGAAAACTGTAATTTACCCTTTAAAATATCTCTATCTTCATTTACTCAAAAAACCTTCATGGACATGACCCACAACTCCTATTCTCTTTTCTCGTATACTTCATTGGAACAAAACAAATTAAAATACCAAGAGTTGGGTATTTTTTTCAGTAGGAGTTGGGCCCACCCCAACGTTTGGACCGAGGGAACTCCATACCCTTCTGCAAGGGCTCCTCGTCTTCGGACATCATCAGACTGAAGCTCCAATGCAAAGGATAACTCCAGCGTGGCAAGGGTGAAGGAATACGAGCGATGTCGGAGATAGTTCTAAGGTCCTTCGTCTGTATATACGTCTTTTTTGCTAATGGACCTCCCTACAGTGTTACGTGCTCTATTCCGTAGTCCATAATGATAGATACAACATAATGCACGAGCTACATGGCATATATGGTGTATGAGATTTGTATTTGATTCTGCATAATACTTATTTTTATTTGTTATTTTGTTTCTATGTTAATGAGTCAAGTCAAAGTAGTTGGTAAAGCACAAACATGACTTGTATGATGTTCGATTCTTGTTTTTACTAGTATTCACTTTCGGCATTTTAGGTACGAGTATCAAATGATTTTTTTGTTAATTGTAAGATGAGACAACTTTTATGTAATTAAATCTAAATAGCATTGTAAATATTTTTTTATTTTATTTTTTAATATATAAATGTTTCTTGCCCCATTATAATTTTTCATTTTATTTTTTAATATATAATGTTTCCTGCTCCATTACGTGAGATAGTTTCCACTAGTTTTAAATTATTATTATATGTACAATTTTCATAATTTTTATCGTTTTCGCGTTGTAGTAAAGGTGGTTTACATTTTCAGTCACTTAGGTTTGTATGTTTTACTTTTTGCCTTTTAAGTTTGCCTTTTGTTTTTTTTGTCGTTAAGTTAAAGCTTTCTTCGTATAAGATTGAGTTTGTCTATGTTTTACGTCAAGTGGTGGTATAAATTCGCGTTTTGTTTTACGATTTTTTCGATTTTTTTCCGATTTCAGTCATTGTTTGCATAAAAATTGGCAACACTGGGGTTAAACATTAGTTAAGTTGAAATATCATCTTATCTCCAATGTTGTATTTTTCTCAAATAGGTAGAAGAAAATAAATATCAACGCAAAATATGAAAAAAATTGTAATCTATCATATTTAGATATTTTCTTTCTAGATTTTATCCACAAGACTTGTGGTTCTATTAAGAGTAGACTCCCAAGTCCTCGACTGGATGCACACGGCAATATATATTTCTTCATTGTCACAATTACACGGCTCGGAGAATAAATTATTCAAAATAAATACTTTTCGTTTATATTATATGTATAAAGAAATTAATTTTGTTTCAGAAAAATGTTTTCTAAGAATAACTAGTTTTTTTTACATCGCGCGTTGCGGCGAAACCGAGCAAATGATAATGTAAACCAAACGTGATTCGAAAATAAAGCATGTTGTTTAGAAAGCCAAACCATTAAAACGTTTTAGTTTATTATCGTACCGTTTTATGATAACAAATAAATACTTTATTTAGAGTATAACTTCGTTTTTAACAAAACTTATTACATAATGTCAAAAAAAATCAAGCACAACTGTAATACTCAAAAATCTAATTCGATAAATGTTTATTTATAATTTAAATATAATATTTAACTAAATTAATTAGATTTTCTATACATAAAGAATGTTAAAATTGTTTCGTTTAGAAGTTTTGATTTTTCTTAATTGTTTTTCTTTCCATGTTGGACGTGCGTTTTCGGATACGAATACGAACTCCATGGCATATATGGTGTATGAGATTTGTATTTGATTCTGCATAATACTTATTTTTATTTGTTATTTTGTTTCTTTGTTAATGAGTCAAGTAAAAGTAGTTGGTAAAGCACAATCATGATTTGTATGACGTTCCATTCTTGTTTTTACTAGTTTTCACTCTCGGTATTTTAGGTACGAGTATAAAATGATTTTTTTGTAATGGTAAGATGAGACAACTTTTATGTAATTAAATTTAAATAGCATTGTAAATAATTTTTCATTTAATTTTTAATATATAAATGTTTCCTGCTCCATTATAATTTTCATTTTATTTTTAAATATATAATGTTTCCTGCTCCATTACGTGAGATAGTTTCCACTAATTTTATATTATTACATATACACAATTTTCATCATTTTTATCGTTTTCGTATTGTAGTAAAGGTGGTTTACATTTTCAGTCACTCAGGTTTGTATGTTTTACCTTTTCCTTTTAAGTTTTGCTTTTTGTTTTTTTTTGTTTTTTTTTTTGTTTTTTTTTTTTTTTGTCTCTAAGTTAAAGCTTTCTTCATATAAGTTTGAGTTTATCTATATTTTAGGTCACGTGGTAGTATAAATTCACGTTATGTTTTCTGATTTTAGTCATTGTTTGCTTAAAAATTAGCAACACTGGTGTTAAACACTAGTTAAGTTGAAATATCATCTCTTATCTCCAATGTTGTATTTTTCTTAAATAGGTAGACAAAAAGAAATATCAAAGCAAAATATGAAAAATTGTAATCTATCATATTTAGATATTTTCTTTAGAGATTTTATCCACAAAGACTTGTGGTTCTATTAAGAGTAGACTTCCAAGTCTTCGACTGGATGCACACGGCAATATATATTTCTTCATTGTCACAATTACAGGGCCAGGAGAATAAATTATTCCAAATTAATACTTTTCGTTTATATTAAATGTATAAAGAAATTAAATTTCTTCTAGAAAAATGTTTTCTAAGAATAACTAGTTTTTTACGTCACGCGTTGCGACGAAACCGAGCAAATGATAATGTAAAACAAACGTGATTCGAAAATAAAGCATTTTTGTTTAGAAAGTCAAACCATTAGAACGTTTTAGTTTATCATCGTACCATTTATGATACCAAATAAATACTTTATTTAGAGTACAACTTCGTTTTTAACAAAACTTATAACATAATGTCGAAAAAAAATCAAGCACAACTGTAATACTCAAAAATCTAATTCGATAAATGTTTATTTATAATTTAAATATGATATTTAACTAAATTAATTAGATTTTCTATACATAAAGAATGTTCAATTTGTTTCGTTTAAAAGTTTTGATTTTTCTTAATTGTTTTTCTTTCCATGTTAAACATGCGTTTTCGGATAAGAATACGAACTCCATGATATATGGTGTATGAGATTTGTATTTGATTCTGCATAATACTTATTTTTATTTGTTATTTTGTTTCTTTGTTAATGAGTCAAGTAAAAGTAGTTGGTAAAGCACAATCATGATTTGTATGACGTTCCATTCTTGTTTTTACTAGTTTTCACTTTTGGTATTTTAGGTACGGGTATAAAATGATTTTTTTGTGATGGTAAGATGAGACAACTTTTATGTAATTAAATTTAAATAGCATTGTAAAAAAATTTCGTTTTATTTTTTAATATATAAATGTTTCCTGCTCCATTATAATTTTCATTTTATTTTGAAATATATAATGTTTCCTGCTCCATTACGTGAGATAGTTTCCACTAATTTTAAATTATTACATATACACAATTTTCATCATTTTTATCGTTTTCGTATTGTAGTAAAGGTGGTTTACATTTTCAGTCACTCAGGTTTGTATGTTTTACCTTTTGCCTTTTAAGTTTTGCTTTTTGTTTTTTTTTATCTCTAAGTTAAAGCTTTCTTCATATAAGTTTGAGTTTATCTATATTTTACGTCACGTGGTGGTATAAATTCGCGTTTTGTTTTCTGATTTTTTCCGATTTTAGTCATTGTTTGCTTAAAAATTAGCAACACTGGTGTTAAACACTAGTTAAGTTGAAATATCATCTCTTATCTCCAATGTTGTATTTTTCTCAAATAGGTAGACAAAAAGAAATATCAAAGCAAAATATGAAAAAAATTGTAATCTATCATATTTAGATATTTTCTTTCCAGATTTTATCCACAAAGACTTGTGGTTCTATTAAGAGTAGACTTCCAAGTCTTCGACTGGATGCACACGGCAATATATAATATTTCTTCATTGTCACAATTACAGGGACAGGAGAATAAATTATTCCAAATCAATACTTTTCGTTTATATTAAATGTATAAAGAAATTAAATTTGTTCAAGAAAAATGTTTTCTAAGAATAACTAGTTTTTTACATCACGCGTTGCGGCGAAACCGAGCAAATGATAATGTAAAACAAACGTGATTCGAAAATAAAGCATGTTGTTTAGAAAGGCAAACCATTAGAATGTTTTAGTTTATCATCGTACCATTTTATGATACCAAATAAATACTTTATTTAGCGTACAACTTCGTTTTTAACAAAACTTATAACAGAATGTCCGGGGAAAAAAATCAAACACAACTGTAATACTCAAAAATCTAATTCGATAAATGTTTATTTATAATTGAAATATGATATTTAACTAAATTAATTAGATTTTCTATAATTAAATAATGTTCAAATTGTTTCGTTTAAAAGTTTTGATTTTTTCTTAATTGCTTTTCTTTCCATGTTTTGGAGTAAATAAAAAAAATTACATAGATAAAAGTATAATAATTTGGTGATGCTAGTCGGTTAAAGGTCACGTGACCCATATTCCAAATACAAGCAATTTGATTTCAGGATTGACTTCACCCAACCTTTTTCATTAAAAAAAAATTATAAATGATTCACCTTCCAAATTCTTATTGTTATCTTTCCTAATTAATTGGTCGAAGATTTCGATATTTTGCTAGCTTATTGTCGATCGTAAATTGTTGGGATTGAACCCTACCAGAGGAACAGATAATGAAAGCCAAAACTGGTTCACAACAGTGGATTCACAATAAGCAGCTGTTTACACTAAGTCTTCTCCCTTGAAAGTGATTATAACATCTGATGGTCTTATATCCACTGCCCGTATACAACTGCTGCTGTTGTTCTAACTACTGATGAAGCCTAGAAGACTGCTGAGAAGTAAACACTGCTGGTACAATCTACTGATGACAAAGCACTGCTCACTCAAGGACTGATCAACCTTGAGGAAAACACTGCTGTAAAGAGGAAGCGGTAGTTTAGTGTATCATCTGTTTTAGACATAGTCCGTAGTTAGGATTAGCAGTGTTTGTATAGGAACAATTGTTACAGGTTGTTAGGCTGTTAGACGTCGCTTTCATGGTAATGTCAGCTGAGATGCCTCAGTGGTTTGGCTTGTCTATAAATGGAGCAGTACTCTGTACTGTTACATTTGATCGTTTTGAGTGAATTCTTCTCCTCAATTCAATCCTTTCATCTTGTGCAACCAACCTTGGGGTATCAGGCTGAGGGGGAGTTTTAGTTTGTAAGCTTACATTGTAATCTTTTGCTTTGAATTGTAATCTTTCGACTCTATGAAAAGAAAATGTTTATCAAACTATATTCTCCTTTAATTGTGTTTACAAAGTTTGTTTTCATTTCCGCTGCACTTATACTCTGTTCATTTATGTTGATTTGTTCAATTTATACAAACAAGCACAATCACTAGAGCCTCTGATCCTAACAATTGGTATCAGAGCTTGGACAGTCAAATTCGATCTAACAGTCAATTTGACATAACAGTTCAGCTCAAAATTCATTGATACTAAGGTTGGCTGTATTCAGTTGAAAAACAGAGTAATGATTGATCACGCTTAAAGGTGTTACTCAAAAACTCTGTTAAACAACCAAGATGTCATAAGACACACAAATTTCACACAACAAGTGATATCATGCACAAGTCACTCATAGTTTTCAGATCTGAAAACATGTCTGTTAAACTATGGTATTAGTTCTTCTTTTCAGAATTGTTTTCAACTGTTGTTATGAAATTTGTAATGATTTCATTATTAGATACTGAAGTATGAACCTCAGATTAACAAGAACCTATGTTCATAAAAACATCAGTGTTTTTGCTATCTTAAAAAGAGGGAAATTAAAACTTTAGTCATTAGATCTTATGTGTTGAAAACAGGTTGAGATCCTCAAAAGGAACAAATCAACTCTGTTAAAATACATTAAGAAAACAGGGATCAAGATAGTCCGTATCATATGTAATGTGAGATTGGTAAAAAGTTTGTGCAAATATGGCTAAACCTCTCAAAGCATTACTGCAAAATGATTCTGGATTAAGTATTCCTTTAAATAAAGACCTCCCAGTAAGTATTTCATTACTTATGAATGGGAAGGGTAAAAAGGGAAGAAGAAAATTCACAAAAACTCAGAAGTGTGTTTATCTAAAAACTTTTGAAGTCAGAAGAAAAGAGTATAAACATAACACTTAAGAGTAAAAGATTGGGGTAACAATGGTCGTTAAGAAATTATGTGCAATCATTGGTTCAGGAAAGTTCAGGTAACAATAGTATTCCCAGTGAATGAATTTACAAGAGGACTAGACAAATTTTCAGAATCTTCACATGGTAACAAAGTCTATAACAGGGTTTTCAAAAACTCATGTGAACATGTGTCCTCATTTCTGTTGTTAATCAATCAACAAGAAAATGGTACCAAACAGTGGTCAAAATACAATTTCATACCACTGTTGTCATACCACTGACCATTTTCATAAAACTTGAGAATAATATGATTATGTATTTTTTTGAAAAATATATCAGATCCTTTTGGTGCTGTTTTCGTAAAATCCTTTAATTATTTTTCTGGAAAAGGATTTTCTTAAATAAAGCAGGATATATTATTCTTTATTTTTTCTTTGAGAATAATATATTTTGAACTTTTTACTGGTTTTTGATAGTAAAGTTTCAATCTCCTGTCAGGATATATTACCTTTATTTTTGTTGGTAATATTATCCTCAAAATGGATCAAAAGGAAATGGTACATGTGTCAAAGTCATGTCAAACTCAAGTTTGTTTTTACACTGTGCAAAAGATTGATTGTTAACAGATCTTAAAATACTTGGGTACTCATGTTTTAATTTAAATATTATAACAAGAATGAGTTGCCTTAGTAAAAAGTCTATATCATCTGGGGTACTAAACCACTGTCAGAAATTTGTAAAAGCTTCATAATGTGTAATTGACATGTGGCAAAACCTTGAATGGAAAATTCTCAAAACGGTTGCTGACATACTAGTCTTTCAAATCTTTACCATTTACCCTAACCACTGTTTTGTTCAAACATCTGCTTCCTAAATATTGTCCACTGCTGAACGTCAACCACTGATCCTTTCATTCTCTTGGCAAGCACTGATGCTCAAAATCAGTGACTTATCCACTGATATGCTATCCACTGGTAGTGAAAATCATCCACTGCTCACCAAATTATTACCGTTGTCACCACTGATATTTGTTTCATTAGTGGCTCTCCAAAACAACTGTTCTCCATTCTTCATCCATATCATCAGAGGTTGGCACGTGGTCAGTTTTTAGCCCTCAGATCTTTGTAACTGCTGCCACATCAGCACCCACTTTTTCCCATAATAAAACCCTGATCAAAACCCCCAAACAGGGTTTTACACTGTCGAATTGAATTCCAAAATTCTCTTCTCAAAGCAGTTTTCAACCCTTTATCCCAAATCATTCTCTGTTCTTCTTCATCAAAATGACAAAATCGAAATCAAAGTCAAAATCATCATCTTCATCTTCCAAAGAGGTCGCTCAAACGGCCGCTGAATCCATTGAAATACCATACAAATCCCATCACAACTATTTGGGTCTACTCACAAAACCCACAAACAATCATACCTTCGATTCCATCATCGACACATTATCTGAATCAAAGTACAAAACTTTGTTGATAGCAGATGCTCCCATTTACCAACAAACCCAGAGAGAGTTCTGGAAAAATGCTACTCTTGAAAAACAAGAAGACATTGTCATAGCCATCAACTCCTCGATACAGGGTAAAGCGATTCAAATTACTCCGCAATCAATCTCAGAAGTCTTTAAACTCGATGATCAGAAAGGTAAAACTTCCTTTGATAAAACCGAGTTGAAAACTGATTTCTTAAAAAGGGGATATGCAGAACAACCAAAGAAGGATACCTTACAAAAAGGTTTCTTTCCTTCTGCACCTAGATTTTTATTCCACACACTGTTGATGTGTGTCTCAAATAAAACAACTGCTTTCAATGAAATACCTTCAAAAATACAATGCCTGGGTTATGCTATTTTAAACAATGAAAATTTTAACTATTCCCAGGAGATTTTTGATGATTTGGTGAAAAATGTTGATAGCAAAGCATTTCTACTTTTTCCAAGGTTTTTAAGCTACTATTTTAAACAAAAATTTGGAAAAGAAAATGAAAATTTGCTCAAACAAGGTGTCTATTTTCAAATAAAAGGTTTAACAACTGAAACATTTTCCAGAATGATGGCACCTGTAAAAACAAAAGCAGAGGTGCCTGAGCAAATTTTAGCAGCTACCACTGCTTCTTAGGCATCTACTGCTGAGCCCACTGCTCCAGGTGATCATAGCAGCACAACCACTGCTTTGAAACCCACACCTGCCATCACCAAAAAGACCAAAAGGAAATAATACAAAAAGCCCACCAAACCCAAAACAAAGGTAACTCTGGAAGATGAGATCCCAGAGCAACTACCAGTGACAACACAAATGTCACCAAAAACCACTGCTGCTTCCTCACATCAGTTGGTAGAAAGATCTCCACCCTTACCTCAAACTCCTCCTGCACCCTCACAAAAGGATCAGGTTGTAAGCACAGGGACCCCACATTATGAAGCTCTGAATCCACTCGGATCCATCTTCCTCAGTCCTGATCCCAAGGACATGTCTCTTTCAACTCCTTTATCTTCACCCTCACACTACCAACATCCATATTACCCTTGTTGCATGCAGTTGATATAGCTCAGAGACAAACCAGTTCCTCTCTATCACCTATCACTGAGAGTATACTCCAACAAGTGACTGGGTCTGATGTATATACCTCTGCTATCCCAGCAACATTTGAGGAGGTTACACTGCAGAAGTTACAAGTAACTCCTGTCAGTAGTTCAAGTGGAACAGCAACTACAAATGTTGGATCAACTGATCTACATTTGGACAGTTGTTTCATCAGTCAGACTCCCTTGAAGGCAATTTCTTCTATAGCTCCACTGATAACCACTAGTGAAGTTATTTTGACCACTAGTACCATCAAAGGTTTATCAAGTGCTGAAGAAAGAAGTCCCCAGTACCGAGAACAAGGGGCATCAATGGATGACTTTTGGGACTCAGTTCCTAAGTCAAACATTGATACAACCACTACTGGTGGGGTTTCAGGTGATCCCATTAATTTGGGTGATGATTCAAAATATCAGGAATTGACGGGCAGAGTTGAAAAACTTGAAACATCAGTTACTGAAATAAAGGATATGGTGCAACAGCTGTTAAAAGCTCAAAAAGCACAATCCACTGCTGTTCCACCTCAAGCACCTGCTCCATCACAAGCACTTGCTGCAAATGAGCTCTGGAATCTTTTTCAACCCCTGCTTGAAAAACAAAAACAAATGGCTGATCAGCAGCATGAAATGCATGTAAAAATGCTGACAAACACGGTGGAGTCAAGATTTAAAGATACTCAAGCAGACATCAAAGCTATCAAGGCTCATATCCAAAGCACCACTGGAAAAGTTCCTTCCACTATCCTCTTCATGGATAACCCCCTTCCAGATAATGCCAAAAAGGGGGAGAAAGTCAAACAATTGAAGAAAAAGGGAATTGAAGATGGTGTCTATATTGAACCTGAAAAAGATAGCCAGACTAAAGCTGCAGTATCAACACACACCACCTCACCACACACCACCACAACCACTGCCCTACCATCATCATCATCTGTGATCACATCACCACCATTGCCTCCTGCCATAAAGCAGAAGACAACAGATGTTACAACATCTGTTGTAATGACAACAGTGGTTGAAACACCAGTTGTTTCAACACCTGTTAGTCAATCACAAATCACTGCCACTCAAGCCACTGATCCACCCAAAACATCATCAGCCTCTCCTACAATAAACAGGAGAAGGATTTTTATTCCTGATGATGATTCTCCATCACCACCACCAAAAACAACTTCACTGCTTTCAACCCTCGCTCAAAAGCAGAAGACATCTACTGACACATCAGTAGTTGTGATGACAACAGAGGATGAAACACCAGTTGTTTCAACAGCTGTCAGTCAACCATCCACCATTTCTCTCAAACTTCCTACATCACAACCAAAACCCCCTTCTCCAAAAAGACTTTACTCAAGAAAAAGAAAAACAACTCAGGCAACTGATGAAAAATATGATCCTGTTGCTGCAAAATATCCACTGGAACTAGAAGCTGTAAAAAATGAGATGAGACAATTTTACACCGAGGATGATCCTTCAAAAAGAAGATTTCATTCTCTCATAGGCTTCATAGTCCCATAAGAAATGGATGAATATCTCGAGATGAAAGCAAGGCAAGCAAAGATTAGAGCTAAGCTTGAATGCAAAGATCAAGGTGATAAAGCCATTTCTGAAAAATTGGAATTTTTGCTCACAAAAGTCAAGCTGATGGAAAACTATGCACAAGATCTGAGCAAAGAAAAAGCAGATCAACGAAAAGAAATGAGAAAAAGTTATCTTGCATACATCATGAAAGAAAAATTCTATCAAGTTGAAGAAAACCAATTTGAAGAATGGCCAATGGTTGCCTTAAAGCATGAAGCAAACAGAATTCAAAGGATTAAAAATGATCCAAGAAAGAAGAAGACAGCTCCAAATTGGAACAAATATAAAAAGCTCATTGATGATCTTACATCCGAGTACAAAAAAAAAAAAAAAACAGGAACTGATAGATGCTAAGGTGGATACTGCTGAAGCCATAGCAAAATGGACAAAGCAGTATACCGATGAAGCTTATGAAAGGCTTAAGAAAAGAAGAATAACAGTCTCAGACACTTCTAAGAAGCCTGACTACAAAAAGCTAGAACAGCAGATTGATGTTCTTAAAACATTGCTCACATCAGCAGATAACCCTATCCTTGTGGAAAACCAAGAAAAAGGAAAACTGCTGACCAGTGAAGAAGAAAAAGAAAAGGAAGCTGAGTACTTCACAGAAGCTATCAAGAAAATGGATCTAAAAGAAGGGAGCTCAGTAAGTCTTCAAAACCTTGTCAAAAAGGTATTAACCAAACCTGCAGCAGATATCTCAGACACTGAACTTGAACAAAGAAAAAGGCAAGAGCTGATTGAACAAGAAGCTGCAGAAGACATAGCTGCAGCAAATGAAGTCATAGAAGAGGCTTTTAAACGAATGTCTGAAGTTCAGGATACTGCTTTACAATTTTTCTCAAGGCCAAAATCTCCAAGCTCATCAGAAAATAAATCTCTCCCAAGAAACCCATTGGGTTCAAAAGTACTAAAGTGGCTCTCTGATCAAAAGACCCATGTATTGACCCTGGTCAGATCCAATGGTGAAATGAAGTACATATCAAGGAAAGAAGCACTGAGCCTTGGTGTTGAAGATCTACAAGATCTCCTTGAACTTTCATTGTGCAGGGATGAGGATGACATAAGTTCCAAAGATTTTGAAGAAGAATTTAAAAGACAAGCTAGTGAACTTCTGATGAGGAATAAAGATCCAAAATAATGAAGTGTTTTGGCATTATCTGTTCTAGGGGGAGATTGTTGGGATTGAACCCTACCAGAGGAACAGATAATGAAAGCCAAAACTGGTTCACAACAGTGGATTCACAATAAGCAGCTGTTTACACTAAGTCTTCTCCCTTGAAAGTGATTATAACATCTGATGGTCTTATATCCACTGCCCGTATACAACTGCTGCTGTTGTTCTAACTACTGATGAAGCCTAGAAGACTGCTGAGAAGTAAACACTGCTGGTACAATCTACTGATGACAAAGCACTGCTCACTCAAGGACTGATCAACCTTGAGGAAAGCACTGATGTAAAGAGGAAGCAGTAGTTTAGTGTATCATCTGTTTTAGACATAGTCCGTAGTTAGGATTAGCAGTGTTTGTATAGGAACAGTTGTTACAGGTTGTTAGGCTGTTAGACGTCGCTTTCATGGTAACGTCAGCTGAGATGCCTCAGTGGTTTGGCTTGTCTATAAATGGAGCAGTACTCTATACTGTTACATTTGATCGTTTTAAGTGAATTCTTCTCCTCAATTCAATCCTTTCATCTTGTGCAACCAACCTTGGGGTATCAGGCTGAGGGGGAGTTTTAGTTTGTAAGCTTACATTGTAATCTTTGGCTTTGAATTGTAATCTTTCGACTCTATGAAAAGCAAATGTGTATCAAACTATATTCTCCTTTGATTGTGTTTACAAAGTTTGTTTTCATTTCCGGTGCACTTATACTCTGTTCATTTCTGTTGATTTGTTCAATTTATACAAACAAGCACAATCACTAGAGCCTCCGATCCTAACATAAACCCCTTTTGAACAATCAAACCCTGTAATAAAAAACACTTCTAAATTTGATCCGTTGTTCCGCTCGACACGCCACAGCACCACTCTCTCCGGCAGACGTGACCACAGCCGGAGCCATTCCCTGTCGAGACTAACAATGCAACACTCTAATTTCATTCAGCCTGTAAGTGTCCGTGCATCGCCTTTTTGGTTCGGTTGAAGCCGCACACCGTGTATAGGAGCAGCGTTGTGACACCCCTTGATTTTCTCTTTTCCGTTCGACCATTCAGGTGAGAGCTCTAACCTTCATCATTTACTTTTGTATCCTCTTCTGATTCCTCATGAACAACCCCCTTGATTGTTGGTCTCTCCGGCAACTTAAACCATCATACAATATGAGTGTTAATTATATTAAAAATACAATATTGAGTCCGTGTTTTATGTTTGAAACTGTATTGGTGCACTAGGATATAGGAACAATGGTTTGGGTTGAGTTATGGGTTCTGGTTTCTCTCCGTGTGTCAAAGATTGAATTAAGAGTTCAAGTATATATGTTGAATTTTGAAATACAAGCATGGAATAATTTGATCGGCGATAACGGTGGTTGTCGGCCAATTAGAGTAACGTGATTTGTGGCTTAAAATTTAAGGAGTTTATGTAAATTTTCCTTAAAGTAAAGGACCATATGTTTGTTAAATAATTGTTCCATGATAAATGGTCACTATGCATAAATTTTACGTTATGTTCTTTGCATGGGCTTGTTAGGAAATAAAGTTTTAACCCACCATCTTTTGTATAGATACGTGAATACATGCTACTAATATATCAATTCATTGTCTTAATCATTAAATTATAAAATGTTTATATCCATGCAATAAGATCTGGTTCGTGTCATGAGCCCTAATTATGTTGAAATAAATATATAACACAACAGATAGTGGGCATTGTTGAAACTATTACAAGATTTATACTAGTTATATTTTATGTTTAAAAATAAGGAAATGAGTCTTTTATAACACTAAGAGTTACCGTCGCCGGGGAAATCAACACATTTTGTGACCAATTTAGTGTTTCTTAACTAAATCCAACAACAACAAAATGTAGATTCCCGTGTTCGTTAAGGAATACTTGATTTAATTGCTTTGCTTGCTCATAAGGTACAGATTCTGTTTCTTTTACATCAAAATATTTTATTATTCAAGTCCGCTACTTTGTAGTACAGATGTTTTCATTAGATTTTTCTGTTTCGTATTGTTGCATGACTAGTATGAAATAGACTTTAGATCTTATAGTACGGATTTATAGTAGCATGCAATAGACTTTAGATCTTGTGCTCGCTATTGCATGTTACCCTATGATACGTTTATTTCTAATGCAGCTTTGTACTCTGTCATCCGAGAAATTATAAGTTAAGACTTATCGTTGGGGCGTCAATGACATGGCCTCGTTGTGACGGTGCATAACTAAAGTTCACGGCGTCTCTAGTTTGTGCTTGTGTAGCACCTGGCCCCAAGAGGTGAATAGATCGATCTTAGCTCTGACTCCTGACTCCTAATTCTTGTTGAGATGGAATAATGTGTGTACGCCTACACGCATCGTCTCGGTACATGGACTATAGATGTGTACCCCTCTGTTTAGGCTCGTGGGTGCTTCTATATTACGTGACTTGTTTTACTGTTATATGTTGTCATGTATGTCTTGTCTCTATTATGATATATTTGATATGTTTATATGCATCTGATTATGTTCAGTATTTGTTATCTGTTCAGTATAAGTTTTGGGATTCAAGTTATGCAAGTATCTGTTTCCGTGCCAGAATTTATATTTGTTTAACGTCAGTACCGTTCATGTTTCTGTCCGTATGCCTGCCTTACTTTTACAGTTGATTTCTTCATTACTGGGCAACTTTTTGGCTCAGCCGTAGTTTCTTTCTTGTGTTGTCTTATGTATTTCACAGGCAATCAAGGGGAACGAGGATGAGTGAGAGGAAAATGAAGTTTAAGAACTTTTTGAAGTTTCGTTTAGTTATTATTTATTTTCAGTAACTAAACGATTTAAAACTTAGGTTTTCTTGTGGATTTGAGACTTTTTTGTTTCATTCACAGACATTCAATCATTTGACATGATCACTAAACACATGATTATTGTTTGGATTTCTAGGGTTTGAATGAAATCAAAAGAACAATCATGAAACGTATAACATAAAGCATTACCTTAGCTTGATTCTAGATGGATTGAGATATCAAGATTGATCACTTGTGTAGCCAGGAATGATGAGAGAAATGATTTAAGATGATGATTAGAGAAAATGATTAGAACTGCCATACATGAATTATGAGGGAGTTTTAGGTCTACTCAGTAGTTATTAAAATTTCACAATTAACCCTAACCACCCCTAACTATAACATTATTACACAAAGTACACAACAACTTGTAACTTACAATTTGTAACATTTCTATTTTTTTTAAATAAAGTATATAAAACTTATATTATTAAACGGGTAGATTACGAGTAAGTTGAATGTTAGAAATATGAGGTATCTAGACAAACATTGGAACCGTTTAATAATTAAATAATAAAAATACATTATAATTAACCTTACTCCGTTTTTAACGTAACTTAGGTAAAAATGTAGTTAAAAATATGCTCGTTCTAATGACATATTTATCATTTTATAAAACATCACATTTCAGAAGTTATAAGCGATAAATGAGTGAAGCAGCTGAATTAATTATAATAATAAAATACTAATAAACTTAAAACATATGAAATGAATTTATTATGTGTACGTGTGTTTCTAAAAGATAAGACAGAATCAAAAAATTTCGTGATGTCCAAGTTACAATGTCAACTATAAATAGAAAGTTAGTGAAAGCATTTCAACTGCTCAAATTTGTTCTCTTTCACTCTCGCCCTCTCTACTATATATATATATATCCCCATTTTCCTTAAGTATTACACCCATAATACTACAAAACTCTGCCCCGTTGTAAGTGTTTTAACCCATGATCACTAATTTGATATCCTGTCTGGTCGATCCTCAACCCAGCAACGAATGTCAAGGCGCTGCCTGAATAAGGCTATGCTTTGCTAACTACGTTGGGGTTCTGATCTCGTGATGTATTGATAAAGTTTAATTCGGTTATTACACTAACACGAGTGCATTATATATTTTATTAAGAGCTCAGGAGTTATACCAGGAAATATTACCAGGAAGCTTTTAGTTAAACCCTAAAGTTACAAAGTGAGTCATTCTTCTTTTTCTCACATTATTGCGAGTCATTTTATTTAAAATGCTTTGCAAAACCCTAAATGTTTTCAGTTATAATTAAAGTGATTAAGTTTTTATATTCTGCAATTACTACCAGTATGTAGAAATGCTTTCAAAACCATATTTGCTTTACAAGTAGATATAAATTATAATGACAAATACTTATAATTTTATAAACAAAAATTATCTGTATATAAGTAGCACAAATAAAGTTAATTTATAGATACTTAAATGTGCTACTTAAATTGAAAACCCTATATACTAACTTATGTATCTATAAAAACTTTGATTTATGTATCTATAAAATAAATAGGGATACACGTTATGTATATTATTAAATGTTATAATTTAACAAAAATAAAATATATAACACTATATATTAACTTAATAAAACACATGTATATTAAGTATGTGCAATCCATAGTTTTATAAAATTATATACATATCAAAACCCCATAAATATTATAACCCTACATTTAGTTAGGTTATAACAAAATATAATGCATTGACTATATATATGCACATATGTATATTACAAAATAAATGAAATCATTTATAGCCATAATGTATATCACAGTAACTAGTTTATATAACCATAGTGTATTCCCACGGTACCACTTGTAGTTAATAATATGTGCATAAAATTTGAGTTGGGTTATGTATTCAACAATTACTACCGATATGTAGAGTTTGGTATACATTATTTGATAAGCGTCACTAGTTGAAAGAATGATCAACAGTGATACAAACACAGTCACTAGTCGAGAGAACGATCAACAGTGATATGACCACAGTTATTAGTTGAGAGAACGATCAACAGTGATATAACCACAGTCACTAGTTGAAAGAATGTTCAACAATGATACGACCACAGTAACTAGTTGAAAGAATGATCAACAGTATTATAACCACAATCACTAGTTCAAAGAATGATCAACAGTGATATGACCACAACCACTAGTTGAAAGAACGATCAACAGTGATACGACCACAGTAACTAGTTGAAAGAATGATCAACAGTATTACGACCACAATCAATAGTTGAAAGAATGATCAACAGTGATATGACCACCGTCACAGGAATCGCCCAGTGAAAAATATCTTTGAATAATAGTAAGATATAATGTATACATTACTTGATAACCTTCACTATTGGATGGAAGTTAGCCAATGTGTGATATGACCACCGTCACATTGGAACTGCCACCGTGTGACAAATACTGATTGAGTTTTTGGTAGATATAAACAATGCAATCTCCCTTGATACTGTAAAATATAACAATGTGACTTTTTATAAAATAGAATGAACTCACCAGTATTTTCACTGATAAAATGTTTTCAAACGAGTTTCAGGTAACTTACTGTTAAAGTAACAGAAGCTTGCTATGGAGCACTGAATGCTTAAATAAAGTGGCTATAATTACCTGAATAAAAGAAGAAATTTATGTTTTATCAAATAGAGTTTATCCCTATAAAAACATTTGAATGGAATATGGGTTTTAGCCCATTTTTTAATACTAAAAGTTTGGTGTTTTACAAACTCTGAAATTATTTCCTAACAACGATCCTGATGAAAAATTTTCCACTGCGTATTTAATAAACACCGGTACCACTTGACTGGTTCACGGCTCCCGTTCCCAGGATGGGGTTGGGGGTTGTGACAGAAGGTGGTATCAGAGCCACAAGTTTAAGCCATTTAGGTGTTATTTTAATACCTAAACTTAAACAATAAAGTTAGGAAGTTAATACGAAGTAACATATGTGTTTTTTTGTGAATGTAGATTTATATATATATATATATATATGCACATATGATTCTTGAAAGTATTATTATGTTTTAATTATTCTGTGATATTAATAATTGAAAATGTTTGCAATTCAGATGTCGTATGAAGTATCACATTATCCAGAAGTTCATGCTAATAATGAAAATCCTTTGGATAAAAATGCTATAGAAAATATAATAGCCCAAGGAATAGCTAATGCTATACCTTTAACAATTAAAGCTGTTAAAAACTCCGTAGAACACACCAAAGCTGTGAGTAGCAAGCATACTCGTAACGACAATTTTAGCCATTGTGTCAATGGAGGTAATAATGATATTATCGAAACCCCATTTCCCAAGAAAATGAAGGTGATGACTCTCGGGTGTACCTACAAAGAATTTCTAGCTTATAAACCAACTGAGTTCAAAGGTAGTGAAGGAGCTACAACTGCTCTGCGATGGTTGGAAAAGACTGAAGCTTTTCTTAAAATTAGCAAATGTGCCGAAAAAGATAAGGTGATGTATGCTTCCAACCTCTTTAAGAAAGAAGCCTTAGCATGGTGGAATACAATTCTTCAAGCAAAAGGAAGTGACATAGCTTATGCCATGAACTGGGGAAAATTCAAGAAAATAGCAGAAAGGAAATTTTGTCCCCCTTATAAAAAGGAACAAATGGCTAACAAGTTCCTAAATCATAAAATGATAAATGTGAATTGTCGTGAATATACGACAACGTTCTTCGAGTACGCAAGAATGGTACCAACTCTGTCTTCACCGACCCGTACTAATTTCTCGTTATATTTGGGGATTAGTTAGTGAAATCCGAGACATGGTCAAGGCCGCTAGACCACAGACTATTGAAGAAACAGTTGAACTAGCTAATATCCTGACAGATGGACTAATCTGCACAAAAGAAGAAAACAAGAAGATAGAGTTAGCCCAGAAAATTTCCCAAGAATTTTGCCCTAATGATTCCTATAAGAAGAAAGGAACTAAACCGTCATTGGAGAAACCTACCTGCAGAAAGTGTAATAAAAGGCATTCAGGAAAATGCCATTTTAGGAAAACACCCTACTGTAACTTCTGCAAGACGACCGGGCATATAGAGGAAGAATGTAGAAGGAAAGCTAATATATGTTTCAATTGGGGAGAAACAGGACACATCAAACCATATTGCTCAAAACTGGCTAAAGCACCCGACAACAGGGCAAAAATAACGGACAGAGCTAAGAAGAATGCGCGAGCATTCGTACTTACTACGCAGGAGGCAGAAATGATTTCAGACATAATCGCGGATATGGAATATCTAAGTTAAGGTATTATTTGACCCTAGTACAAATCAAAGTTTATAAACACATGCATCCTGTCAAGTACTTCATCTATTCAGAACCATAATAAACTTGTTTGGTCTTCACTTTCATTGAATCATTTATTTGGTTACGACACCTTGTGGTGGTGTTTTCATTAACTTGAAGCTTGAGCTAATCTCATTTTCACACCTGATGTATGGATTTATTTATTTAATTTCTGTTGGTTCATTGTCTTAAACATTCTTAATATAATTATGTGTTAATATAAGAGTACACAAACTTGTATTATATTCCGGTGTACCTCTAAAGATTCTTTCATCATTGATCGAAAATTCTATGATATTCATTTGGTCTTTCATCATCAATTGAAAATTCTATAAGATTTATTTGAAATGAATATCCAAATTTACTTCATTGAAACTTTCAATTGATTACAAACACGGTGAATTTGTTCGGTCATCGTAATTATTGAACTATTTCAATCATTACGAAACCTTGCGGCGTCGATATAAACTTGTAGCTTGGGCTAATCATAATCATACAAATCATGCAAAACTACGTATGTCTTTCATTTGACTCATCATTCAAAACTAGTCTTAATACAATTATGTATTAAGACAATGATACACTAAACTCTTTTGTATTTCGGTGTATCCTTGCAATTCAATAATGTCAACACACTGATTTTTCCTCATGTCATGATTCGATAATTGACAAATCATTTTCGAGCTTCTATTTCATTTGAGCTTGTTAATTCTAAGTCTTCCTTGATTGATGACTAAAGTAAGTTTTCCTTTGACAATGAATTCTATTGATTCTAAAAGTCATTCACAAATTGTAAACATTCGATTTAGATGTCTATTGACCATAAATCTCTTTTGGCTTGAACATAGTCACCTTGAAAATTATATCATTTCATCTCGTTCATTTGATATCGATTTCTGGAACTAATTCAGTGTGACAACCGCCACTTTCTGGTAATTTACGTACATTTAAAGCAATGATTTACATTATACAAGTATGTGTTTTGAATATTTGAACTGCATGATTACATGATATACATCTTAGAACACTCAAGGAATATTCATTTATGATGCATATTATTCATTTTTATTGGGTACATTTGAAATAGTGCAAACAATTCACCGAAACAACTAGAGTAGTGCCTAGTGAACTAGAGTGCTGACGAAAACTCCGGATCCGCAGAAAACATCTAAAATGACATCTTTAGGACTCGGATGAGAGTCCAATATCAATTATATATTAAACCCTTTATGGGAATACAAGAGTTTGGTTAATATTTTACCGATGTCCGGTAGCACTAAAAACTGTCCGAAATGCGCTAAAAGTGACCATTTCATGAATTTTCCGCAAAAATTCAGCAATTGTATTTTATTACAAGATGCAAAAATTGATGTTTAGGCACCAATTCCATATAAAAATAATTATGGAATATCCATTACACACATAACTGGAATTTTTCCTACAACTTCCTTAAGCGTGCCTTTCGACTATCTACTTGCGAAACGAGCGCTATACATAGAGCCGAACTATATTTTGACACATGTAGTGAACTAGTTAAGCTTATTTTGGGATTCAAAATAACTTCATACATCTTGTAAATGCGGAATGACAACTTAAGGCAAACTTCCGTCGGTACGCCACAAAAGTGCCGTAAACTAGCCAACGACGAAACGAAAAGCATACAAAGTATCAAAACATTATTTCTACTAGTTTAGTGAACTAGTTAATGTTAATTTATGTTCCGAATCACTAATTACCCCCTAATGGTGAAAGATTACCCTAATCACCATACTTAGCCTAATTACCAAAATATCTACATGTTTAAGACATTTTTATAAAAATGTTACACTTTACCCCCCCCCTCATATTAACGATTTTTTTTGTTATGTGGGTCCCACACTCATTAACAACTTGCAAATATCTAGATATTTACTCCATTTGAGCAAGTGGATGATGTTGGTGATTAATTAACAACTTACTAACTAAGTAACTAGATATTTATCATACTTTTACACCTTATCTTTCACACACATAAGAACTCTTTCAATCTTCATCTTTTTCACAAGAACACCTTCAAAAACCCAATTATTTTTATTACCTCCTTCATGATCAACATGGATTTCCAAGTAACATAAGGTGATCTAAAGCTTTTGGAAGTAAAAGGAAGGGTTTTCATCCATACAAAAGTGTTCTACCATCAAGATTATCATCTTCTTAGTTCTTATAATCTTCTAAGATCATCCCTAGCCTAGTGCTAGAAGTAAGCTTCTTTATCTATTTTTTTTTATACAAATGTATTAAGTTTATGAATGTTATTATTACTAATAATAACCAAGAGATCATACATAATAAACATGAGAAAAATACAAAGAAGCAAAGATAAAAATCATGATATATTTATGTTTGGTTGTATTGTGATCTAAGACTTGTTATATGCATATTTAGTCTTGTTATGATGATGGTGATACAAATAAATTGTTAGAAGATGTTTTAAGATATGATCTAAAAATTATGCATGTTTATGTTAAAGGGTTTTTAACATAAAGGATTAAATGGATGATCATAACTATTGATCTTGTGAAAGTATTAAGGGTTTTTATTTGAAAACAAGACTTTTACAAGATTATAAAAAGTAACACACAACTAGAGATTTTTATAAAAGTTGTTAAAACTAGAATTAAACTTGGTTTTTGAACTTGTTAGCATATGAAATGATCATGGTTAAAACCCTACATGATTTGGATATCATCTTGATAATTTCATGTTATAAAAGTCTCATATATTTAGTTAAGATGTTGAGTAAATTGGTGGTGATTTGATGAAGAAAATGATATGTTTATGAAACATGGTTAAGATAAAAATACAAAGGTTATATGGCCATTTTTCATAAAAACTTTATTTTATAAAGTAACAACATTTTTGGTAAATTTTAGACAAGAGAAATATATATTTTTTTTAGAAAATATATATTTGGGTATTTTAACAACTTTTGTGACATGTATTACTTGATGTATTAGTTATATATATCAAAGTAGGAACTTGTATCTAATGTCACATTTAAACTCAAAACACCTCATAACGAAAGTCCTACAAGACTTCACATAATAACGCCTTAAAACGAGTTACGGACGATTCTAATAATCGGACACCAATTATGGTCAAAACGGACAACGGACGAATCCTTAAACGAGTCACCAATCCGAGGAGTTACTACGACGTTTAGACGATTTATCGACACGAAATATAAGTATCCTATCGATAACAAATTTCGGATGTTTATAAACTTATAAAAAAAACTAGTATGTTATTATTTACTAACAAGTATACTTAGTAAATTTTTATAAAAAGGTTTTTATAAAAATAAATGGGCTTATTATACTAGTGGGCTATTTTTTATAACAAATGGGCTTATATTACTTAAAGGGCTATTTTACTTAATGGGCTATTTTTCTTAATGGGCTTATCTTCATAATGGGCTTAACATAAATTCATGGGCTAAGCCCAAATGCTAAACATATGGGCCAAAGCCCAACACTATTCAAGCCCAACACTATTCAAGCCCAACACTATTCAAGCCCAACACTATTCAAGCCCAACACTATTCAAGCCCAATACTATTCAAGCCCAACACTATTTGAGGCCCAACACTAATCGAGGCCCAACACTATTTGAGGCCCAACACTATTTGAGGCCCAACACTATTGAGGCCCAACACTATTTAAGGCCCAGCACTATTTAAGCCCAATAACTTGAAAACATGGGCTTGGCCCAATGTTACCATTATTGGAAACACAACTATACAATTGATACATATAAGACACGAAATTCAGCGGACTAGATCCGACTATACAACTCATTCATCGAATACACAGTTAACGAACAGTAAAGACATACAAGTCTTACACATATTGAAGACACAAGACTTGTACTCAAGTTCTTTACAAAGACCGAAGTGTCTAACAAAAATAAGAACATTTGTAGGTCGCAACGCTATTCAGGACGACCGCACGTGAGATCTTATTTACTTCTATTCATGGACGCAATTCAGTGAGTTCATGTCCCCTATTCATTTAAATGTTTTACAACTTTACAACTATCGGGGAAGATACATGTTCAATCGTATGTTAAAGTTAGGGAATGAAACACCTTAGATCATGTGCGAATTAGGGCCATACAATAAGCACCATTAATCCAGTTTGGACCAAGGAACAAAGGCTTAGATCTAATGGGTTTTGGCGAGCCCCACTCTTGGTCGTGGACCCATACAGAAGAGTGCGTTTGTGTCCCAGTCGATAGGAGTCGACATAAAATCGTCTAGGGTTGGATTGCTTCCTAATTCGTCACACATATTAATGTCCTCGCGAAACATTAATGATCAACGATTTCATTGACGCTTTACATACTACATCATACATACAGATACATTTTATACAACTCATATGTTGTGGATACAGTTTATACATCATACATACAGATACATTTTATGCAACTCACATGTTGTGGATACAGTTTATACATCATACATACAGATACATTTTATACAACTCACATGTTATGGATACAGTTTATACAACTCACATTTTATGGATACATTTTATACAACTCACATTTTACAGATACATCTCATACAGCTAAACTGCATGAACTCGCTCAACTTTTGTTGATGTTTTCAAACTTAACATGTATTTCAGGAAATTAGTGGACCTGGCAGACATTTCAGTCAAGGAAAGCAAGTATCAAGACTCCATGCCACCATTTGAAGGGTTTGCCTGTTATATACCGCCTCTTTGCGGTGATATAGTGGTCAAAGCCTTGACATTTTAAGACTTACATTTTGATGTATAGAACGATGAAAACGCATTTTCATTTGATGGTTTGTAACAAATACATTTAACTTATGTTGCGTTCTTTCGAAACAATTATGACAATGGCATTGGAGCTTGTTTTTATTCATTTAGTATTGTTCACTTATATTGTTATGCAATGAGAACCGATCAGATCACACCTCGCGCTTCCGCTACGAGCGGGTGTGACAGATTGGTATCAGAGCATCGATTGTAGTGAACCAGGATTCTTTCTCGAGTCTAAGTCTACAATCACTAGGGATCTCTCACGAAAACCTCTTGTTCATGTTGAACAGATTATAAATAAAATTGGACAAGTCAAAAGGTTTTCATTGCATAAACATTTTTTCAAGGTCCACTACAGCAAAAATTCATTTCACATAAATCAAGCGAGGACATTTCCATGGGTGAAGTCTATGAGAAACAGACACAATACATTAATAGACTATGTGCCTACAATACATTACATTATCAGTTTATGCATTATAAACAGTTCACAAATTCAGCTTATACAAGATAGAAATCCTTGATTAATAGGATTTTACATGATTATATATATAGGTGGTTCATATATATGTTGCATGAAATATTTTGCCAAGAACAAAATACCTTCGACTTCAAACTCTATTATTATTCTTTACTCACACGGTGAAAATATCGACCTCATGTCTATTGCGGAGCTTATGGCGAACATGATTCCTAAGTGAAATCTTAAACTTAATTCCGTAAAATATGGTTGCTTTCTCGCGAATGCTGAGATGCCTGACCATGATAATGACGACGAGGCAAGGTGGTAACCTTGGACAACAACTCCATTAGTGGGACGAGATCCATGTGACTCATACTAATCAAGGTGGATATACTCTTGTCCTTACAAAGAAGATTAAGTACTCATCTTGAAGGTGCCCCTTCAATTGTTATTGTTACAGATTCTTTCCATTTCTATTTCATCTAACGTCGTACCGTCCTGCGAGTAACAACAACGGACGTTGACACGTGAACTATCATGAAGTTTCCTTCTATGTTGAAGGTATATAAACAATAGTGTCCTCTCTCTGACTGATCGCCTGCTCTGAACGAGAGAATGCTAGGGTGACCATGCAAGACAATTTATTATTACGGGGGCCCACGTAATAACAACTTGTAGTGCATGGAAATTCTGGTGGACTCTGCGGGTCAAGCTAATGATCACTATTCATTCAAAATTCTTAAGTTATTACTTGAGATTCAATTCTTCCTATCTAGTAGAACACGAACTGGGGGGTGGTTAGTATAACACCCTACAATACAATACAATACAATACAATACAATACAATACAATACAATACAATACAATACAATACAATACAATACAATACAATACAATACAATACAATACAATACAATACAATACAATACAATACAATACAATACAATACAATACAATACAATACAATACAATACGGGAAGACGACACATATTTGTTCACACCTAACATTCGATCTATATCACGATTCAGTTGAGACTAGTCATTTAAACAAACAAAACGTGTTAGCTACTCATGGAGGAATTTCCTCAACATTCTCGAAATTCTTGAACATGGGTTGGTTCCAGGGTGTCTATGACACTTTATCCTACTTTACCTTACCTTACCTTATCATATTCCACCTTATCATATTTATTTGAAAGTGATACAATAAATTCCGTCGTTTGACATTTGTCTTTTTCCAAGGGATGGTATGGCATGAACCATGCTGCAACTCCCTCATTACATTCTATTCGACATCTTTGGAAATTCTAAATAATTTTGCTAGAGCTCGTGAAACTCAAGCACTATTACCATAATTGTCACATGGACAAGTAAGACAAAGGATTTTCTCTACTTAGGATGATCGAGGTCCATAGAGTAGGGAATACATATTATATGGACGGAGACCACTGGTTGGTTTACACAAGACATTTTTGGTGGTTATTTGTAAGGGATGAGACGTGTGTAATATAATAAAAGCATGGTGGATACGCCGCTGGTACTTCCTATATATAAGTGCTTATGTTATATTGCATATCGTGGTGTTACTCAAATCTCTTCGACAAAGACAAGACATGACATTTTTGCACAAGGCGCGACATCCTCTACACAAGACATAATATTCTATTTCAAGACATGATATATTTATACACTACATTTTTATTGGTTATTTATTTAACCATACATCATTCTTTTATATCATCTGATTTTCATATCTATTTTCATATGATTTTATAAAAGAACTCGATCATAACTGGAGCCAATGTTGATGGTTACACTTGATGCTTTCACGGTCTCTCAAGGGTTGTTCCATACTGGGAAACACCCGAATTCAAACACACTGAGTGTTACATTTCGGGTTTAGCCTCGGAGATCCGAAGCATGACAGCATCATCCCTCCCTACCTCAATCACTCAAACAATAACTCTCGCCATGAGAGAAATGAAGGCAACTGCTGCCATAAACGATTTTGGCACCAGGATGTATGCTGGTAACTTGTCGAAATCCTAAATGCGACAAGTGAGACGTCCATCATGAGGGCAATTGCAAAAGCGCCAAGAGTAGCAGTGTGCTGAGACCGGGCGCAAAACAAAGACTAGTAAGACGATAATACTTAAGAAGGAATCAAGCTAGTGAATAAGTGTGTGTGTGGTTAGAACTATGAATATTCCACAAAATCCCAATGAATTCATGAGTACGTACACTCTACGATCATCATGTATCAATTCTTTTAATACCAACAACTAACTTAGCTATTGTCTTTAAATGTTAAGCATATACTCGAATTAGAGTTATGTTGGACACACATTACTATATCAAGTTAGCTAATGGGTAATTAGCTGAGACATATCAAATCATTAAGGGCCACCGGTATGTATCCTATTCGTCAACATTTCACATCCATGTTATTTTATACAATTGGCAATTTTAGCTTCATCTCAACATTTCACATACATGAGTTTCATGGCTAGGGACGGGATTGTCCTAGCTACAATTAGGGATTGGGTTATCCTACATCTAAACATATGGTTGGGTTATCCAACATCTAAACATATGGATCGGGTTATCCTACATCTAAACATATGGATTGGGTTATCCTACATTTAAACATAGGGTTCCTAAAACTATACAGTGAAGTCCTCGCCACACAGAATTTAAAATGTACTTGGCCTAGAGTCAAGTAAGCTAGACGTCTCCTCATTCTATAGAATTGGCAAAAAGTAAACTAGCCGAGTCAGGAGCAGAAATTTCATATCGATCTCGTACCCATTGAGTTGGGTATTTTAGACGTAGTGGTTGGCATGGATTGGCTATCAAATAATCGAGCCGAAGTCTTCTGTCATGAGAAGATCATTCGCTTACCACTACCGAACGAAGAGACACTTGTTATCCATGGAGAGAAGCGCAACACATCATTGCGGACCATAAATTGCATGAAGCCACAAAAGTGCTTACGGAAAGGTTGTATTGCCTTTCTAGCGCTTGTTGTCGACAAGAAGGCCGATGGGCCTCAGATGACAGATATTCCTGTGGTAAAAGAATTCCCTGAAGTCTTTCCTGAAGACTTGTCAGGACTACTACCATATCAACAAGTTGAGTTTCACATCGACTTGGTACCTGGAGCCGCACCCATAGCCAAATCTCCATGTCGATTAGCACCTTCTGAACCTTGTAGTTGACCGAATAAGGATGCTGTGAGTTCATAACCCCCACTCTTTACCATTATACATCTTTATAAAGGTTTTAGGGGTGGAAAGACATGAAAGTTTCGCAAAACTGCACAACATTTCGATGAATGAAAATTCATATTTCTAAACCATGTTACAAATGAATTTCCAACTAACTCAAATGGTTTATGAAAGGTTCTAGCTTCTACTCTAAGATAGACTTACGATCGGAGTATCATCAGTTACGAATTCAAAAGGAAAGCATACCGAAAACGGCTTTTAAGACTCGTTACGGTCATTACGAGTTTCTCGTTATGCCTTTTGGTTTAACAAATGCACCAGCGGTCTTCATGGATTTAATGAATCGTGTGGGTAAGCCGTATCTCGACAAATTCGTCATAGTGTTTATTGACGACATTTTGATATACTCTCGATCGACTGATGAACATGAGCAACATTTGAGAACCATTTTAGAGTTGTTAAAGACAATAAATTCGCCCCAAATCGAAAAACAAGATATAGCCTTACAACTTATTCTTAAGATTGGTGCATAGCATTTTACAATCTTATCATTATCCGACGATACCGATGACTCTGTTGTAGACTATGATGCTTCGCATCAAGGATTGGGTTGCGTACTCGTGCAACGTGAAAACGTTATTGTGTACACGTCGCGCCCATTTAAAAAGTTCACGAGAAGAACTATACCACTCTCGACCTTGAGCTAGGCGTGGTGGTATTCGCTTTAAAAAAAAATTATGGCGACATTATTTATATGGTACTCAATGCATTATTTTCACGGATCATAAAAGTCTTCAACACATATTCAACCAAAAAGAATTAAATATACGTCAACGATGTTTGTTGAATTGTTGAACGACTATGATTGTGAAATAAAGTACCATCCGGGCAAGGCAAACGTTGTAGCAGATGCCTTGAGCCGCAAGGAGCGAGTTAGAACACTAAGAGTTCAAGCATTAGAGAAGATGATTCACAAGCGCTCAAGGAAGAGTATATTCAAGCAGAAACACTTCGAGGCATGAAGGAAGAATTAGTGTAAAGAAGATGGAACTTTATACATTATGAGTCGAAATTGGGTTCTATTCTTTGGCGGCCTTCGATATGATATTTTGAGGAAGCACATAGGCCTAAGTAGCGAAAGAATACTACTGGTGGCCTAACCTCAAAAGTGATATCGCGACTTATATCGGAGAATGCTTGACTTGCGCGAAAGTCAAAGTCGAGTAGCAAAATCCCTCGGACTTGTTACAACAACCCGAGATTCCCGTTTGGTAATGGGAACAAATATCGATGTACTTCATTACGAAGTTACTCAGGACCTCAAGAGGTCACTACATGATATGTGTAATCATCGATAGACTAACAAAGTCCACGCACTTCTTACCGATTTGGTAGAAGGATAATACTGAGAAACTAGCGGAACTCTATCTCAAAGAAATAGTGGCTCGTCATGGAGTGCCTATTTCAATCATTTCAGACCGAGACGGTCGTTTTATTTCTAGAATTTGGAAATCATTTCAACAGGCCTTTGGATCTCATTTGAATCCAAGTACAGCCTTTCATCCATAAACTGACGGCCAGAGCGAACGGACAATCCAAACACTCGAATATATGTTTCGCGCATGTGTTATGGATTTAGGCGGCAATTGGGATACTCATCTACCTTTAGTTGAGTTTTCCTACAATAACAGCTACAATACTACTATACAAGCTGAACCGTTTGAAACTCTTTATGGTCGAAAGTGTCGCTCTCCGCTATGTTGGGCGGAAACAGGCGATAGTTAATTGATTTGTCCGAAACTAGTCCAAGAGACTACGGATAAAATTTTTCAGACCCGAGACCGTATCAAAACGGCTCGCGATCGACAAAAGTGCTACGCAGATAAAAGACGAAAACCATTATCTTTCGAGGTTGGAGACAAAGTCTTGTTGAAAGTCTCTCCTTGGAAGGGCGTATCAAGGTTTGGTAAACGTGGAAAGCTTAACCCACGTTACGTTGGACCATTTGAAATCTTAGAAAAGATTGGCACTGTTGCCTACAAGTTGAAGTTACCAGATGAACTTAACAGTGTGCACGACACGTTTCATGTGTCGAATCTTAAAAAGAGTCCAACACAAGCAACCGTTATCATTCTATTCACATTGACGACAAACTCCAATTCACTAAAGAACCTGTTGAAGTCATGGACTGTAAAGTCTAGAAATCATGGAGGAGTCGTATCAAATTATTAAAATGTACGTTGGAACTCTCGACACAGACCCGAGTATACTTGGGAACGAGAACATAAAATCAAAGCCAGATACTCTCACCTGTTTGAGAACAATCCTGCAAAGGATGACTCATCTTGAATTTCGGGACGAAATTCTCAATAACAGGGGGAGAATGTGACAACCGCCACTTTCTGGTAATTTACGTACATTTAAAGCAATGATTTACATTATACAAGTATGTGTTTTGAATATTTGAACTGCATGATTACATGATATACATCTTAGAACACTCAAGGAATATTCATTTATGATGCATATTATTCATTTTTATTGGGTACATTTGAAATAGTGCAAACAATTCACCGAAACAACTAGAGTAGTGCCTAGTGAACTAGAGTGCTGACGAAAACTCCGGATCCGCAGAAAACATCTAAAATGACATCTTTAGGACTCGGATGAGAGTCCAATATCAATTATATATTAAACCCTTTATGGGAATACAAGAGTTTGGTTAATATTTTACCGATGTCCGGTAGCACTAAAAACTGTCCGAAATGCGCTAAAAGTGACCATTTCATGAATTTTCCGCAAAAATTCAGCAATTGTATTTTATTACAAGATGCAAAAATTGATGTTTAGGCACCAATTCCATATAAAAATAATTATGGAATATCCATTACACACATAACTGGAATTTTTCCTACAACTTCCTTAAGCGTGCCTTTCGACTATCTACTTGCGAAACGAGCGCTATACATCGAGCCGAACTATATTTTGACACATGTAGTGAACTAGTTAAGCTTATTTTGGGATTCAAAATAACTTCATACATCTTGTAAATGCGGAATGGCAACTTAAGGCAAACTTCCGTCGGTACGCCACAAAAGTGCCGTAAACTAGCCAACGACGAAACGAAAAGCATACAAAGTATCAAAACATTATTTCTACTAGTTTAGTGAACTAGTTAATGTTAATTTATGTTCCGAATCACTAATTACCCCCTAATGGTGAAAGATTACCCTAATCACCATACTTAGCCTAATTACCAAAATATCTACATGTTTAAGACATTTTTATAAAAATGTTACACTTTACCCCCCCCTCATATTAACGATTTTTTTTGTTATGTGGGTCCCACACTCATTAACAACTTGCAAATATCTAGATATTTACTCCATTTGAGCAAGTGGATGATGTTGGTGATTAATTAACAACTTACTAACTAAGTAACTAGATATTTATCATACTTTTACACCTTATCTTTCACACACATAAGAACTCTTTCAATCTTCATCTTTTTCACAAGAACACCTTCAAAAACCCAATTATTTTTATTACCTCCTTCATGATCAACATGGATTTCCAAGTAACATAAGGTGATCTAAAGCTTTTGGAAGTAAAAGGAAGGGTTTTCATCCATACAAAAGTGTTCTACCATCAAGATTATCATCTTCTTAGTTCTTATAATCTTCTAAGATCATCCCTAGCCTAGTGCTAGAAGTAAGCTTCTTTATCTATTTTTTTTTATACAAATGTATTAAGTTTATGAATGTTATTATTACTAATAATAACCAAGAGATCATACATAATAAACATGAGAAAAATACAAAGAAGCAAAGATAAAAATCATGATATATTTATGTTTGGTTGTATTGTGATCTAAGACTTGTTATATGCATATTTAGTCTTGTTATGATGATGGTGATACAAATAAATTGTTAGAAGATGTTTTAAGATATGATCTAAAAATTATGCATGTTTATGTTAAAGGGTTTTTAACATAAAGGATTAAATGGATGATCATAACTATTGATCTTGTGAAAGTATTAAGGGTTTTTATTTGAAAACAAGACTTTTACAAGATTATAAAAAGTAACATACAACTAGAGATTTTTATAAAAGTTGTTAAAACTAGAATTAAACTTGGTTTTTGAACTTGTTAGCATATGAAATGATCATGGTTAAAACCCTACATGATTTGGATATCATCTTGATAATTTCATGTTATAAAAGTCTCATATATTTAGTTAAGATGTTGAGTAAATTGGTGGTGATTTGATGAAGAAAATGATATGTTTATGAAACATGGTTAAGATAAAAATACAAAGGTTATATGGCCATTTTTCATAAAAACTTTATTTTATAAAGTAACAACATTTTTGGTAAATTTTAGACAAGAGAAATATATATTTTTTTAGAAAATATATATTTGGGTATTTTAACAACTTTTGTGACATGTATTACTTGATGTATTAGTTATATATATCAAAGTAGGAACTTGTATCTAATGTCACATTTAAACTCAAAACACCTCATAACGAAAGTCCTACAAGACTTCACATAATAACGCCTTAAAACGAGTTACGGACGATTCTAATAATCGGACACCAATTATGGTCAAAACGGACAACGGACGAATCCTTAAACGAGTCACCAATCCGAGGAGTTACTACGACGTTTAGACGATTTATCGACACGAAATATAAGTATCCTATCGATAACAAATTTCGGATGTTTATAAACTTATAAAAAAAACTAGTATGTTATTATTTACTAACAAGTATACTTAGTAAATTTTTATAAAAAGGTTTTTATAAAAATAAATGGGCTTATTATACTAGTGGGCTATTTTTTATAACAAATGGGCTTATATTACTTAAAGGGCTATTTTACTTAATGGGCTATGAACGAGAGAATGCTAGGGTGACCATGCAAGACAATTTATTATTACGGGGGCCCACGTAATAACAACTTGTAGTGCATGGAAATTCTGGTGGACTCTGCGGGTCAAGCTAATGATCACTATTCATTCAAAATTCTTAAGTTATTACTTGAGATTCAATTCTTCCTATCTAGTAGAACACGAACTGGGGGGTGGTTAGTATAACACCCTACAATACAATACAATACAATACAATACAATACAATACAATACAATACAATACAATACAATACAATACAATACAATACAATACAATACAATACAATACAATACAATACAATACAATACAATACAATACAATACAATACAATACAATACAATACAATACAATACAATACAATACAATACAATACGGGAAGACGACACATATTTGTTCACACCTAACATTCGATCTATATCACGATTCAGTTGAGACTAGTCATTTAAACAAACAAAACGTGTTAGCTACTCATGGAGGAATTTCCTCAACATTCTCGAAATTCTTGAACATGGGTTGGTTCCAGGGTGTCTATGACACTTTATCCTACTTTACCTTACCTTACCTTATCATATTCCACCTTATCATATTTATTTGAAAGTGATACAATAAATTCCGTCGTTTGACATTTGTCTTTTTCCAAGGGATGGTATGGCATGAACCATGCTGCAACTCCCTCATTACATTCTATTCGACATCTTTGGAAATTCTAAATAATTTTGCTAGAGCTCGTGAAACTCAAGCACTATTACCATAATTGTCACATGGACAAGTAAGACAAAGGATTTTCTCTACTTAGGATGATCGAGGTCCATAGAGTAGGGAATACATATTATATGGACGGAGACCACTGGTTGGTTTACACAAGACATTTTTGGTGGTTATTTGTAAGGGATGAGACGTGTGTAATATAATAAAAGCATGGTGGATACGCCGCTGGTACTTCCTATATATAAGTGCTTATGTTATATTGCATATCGTGGTGTTACTCAAATCTCTTCGACAAAGACAAGACATGACATTTTTGCACAAGGCGCGACATCCTCTACACAAGACATAATATTCTATTTCAAGACATGATATATTTATACACTACATTTTTATTGGTTATTTATTTAACCATACATCATTCTTTTATATCATCTGATTTTCATATCTATTTTCATATGATTTTATAAAAGAACTCGATCATAACTAGAGCCAATGTTGATGGTTACACTTGATGCTTTCACGGTCTCTCAAGGGTTGTTCCATACTGGGAAACACCCGAATTCAAACACACTGAGTGTTACATTTCGGGTTTAGCCTCGGAGATCCGAAGCATGATAGCATCATCCCTCCCTACCTCAATCACTCAAACAATAACTCTCGCCATGAGAGAAATGAAGGCAACTGCTGCCATAAACGATTTTGGCACCAGGATGTATGCTGGTAACTTGTCGAAATCCTAAATGCGACAAGTGAGACGTCCATCATGAGGGCAATTGCAAAAATGAGTGAAGCAGCTGGATTAATTATAATAATAAAATAATAATAAAGTTAAAACATATGATATGAATTTAGTATGTGTATGTGTGTTTGTAAAAGATGAGACAGAATCAAAAAATTTTGTGATGTCCAAGTTATAATTTCAACTATAAATAGAAAGTTGGTGAAAGCATTTCAACTGCTCAAAGTATTACACCCATAATACTACAAAACTCTGCCCCGTTGTAAGTGTTTTAACCCATGATCACTAATTCGATACCCTGTCCGATCAATCCTGAACCCAACAAAGGATGTCAAGGCGCTGCCTGAATAAGGTTATGCTTTGCTAACTACGTTGGGGTTCTGATCTCGAGATGTATTGATAAAGTTTAATTGGCTTATTACACTAAGACGAGTGCATTGTATATTTTAGGAGTTATACCAGGAAATATTACCAGGAAGCTTTTAGTTAAACCCTAAAGTTACAAAGTGAGTCATTCTTCTTTTTCTCACATTATTGCGAGTCATTTTATTTAAAATGCTTTACAAAACCCTAAATTTTTCAGTTATAGTTATAATTACAGTGATTAAGTTTTTATATTCTGCAATTACTGCCAGTATCTGAAAATGCTTTCAAAACCCTATTTGCTTTACAAGTAGATATAAATTATAATGACAAATACTTATAATTTTATAAATAAAAATTGTATATAGCACAAATAAAGTTAATATATAGATATTTAAATGTGCTACATAAATTGAAAACCCTATATATTAACTTATGTATCTATAAAAACTTTGCTTTATGTATCTATAAAATACAAAGGGACACACGTTATGTATATTATTAAATGTTATAATTTAACGAAACTTAAATATATAACACTATATATTATGTTAATAAAACACATGTATATTAAGTATGTGCACTCCATAGTGTTATAAATTATATACATATCAAAACCCCATAAATATTATAACCCTATATTTAATGAGGTTATAACAAAAAAATAATGCATTGACTATATATATGCACATATGCATATTACAAAATAAATGATATCATTTATAGCCATAATGTATATCACAGTAACTAGTTTATATAGCCATAGTGTATTCCCATGGTACCACCTGTAATTAATAATATGTGCATAAAGTTTGAGTTGGGTTATGTATTCAGCAATTACTACCGATATGTGGAGTTTGGTATACATTATTTGATAAGCGTCACTAGTTAAAAGAATGATCAACAGTGATACAAACACAGTCATTAGTTGAGAGAACGATCAACAGTGATATGACCACAGTCACTAGTTGAGAGAACGATCAACAGCGATATGACCACAGTCACTAGTTGAAAGAATGATCACCAGTGATACGACCACAGTAACTAGTTGAAAGAATGATCAACTATATTATGAACATAGTCACTAGTTGAAAGAATGATCAACAGTATTATGACTACAGTCACTAGTTGAAAGAATGATCAACAGTGATATGACCACAATCACTAGTTGAAAGAACGATCAACAGTGATACGACCACAGTAACTAGTTGAAAGAACGATCAAAAGTGTTAGGACTACAATCACTAGTTGAAAGAATGATCAATAGTGATATGACCACCGTCACGGAAATCGCCTAATGAAAAATACCTTTGAATAATAGTAAGATATAATGTATACATTACTTGATAACCTTCACTATTGGATGGAAGTTAGCAAATGAGTGATATGACCAGCGTCACACCGGAACTGCCACCGTGTGACAAATACTGATTGAGTTCTTGGTAGATATAAACAATGTAATCTCCCTTAATACTGTAAAAATAAAACAATGTGTCTTTTTATAAAATAGAATGAACTCACCAGTATTTTGCTGATAAAATGTTTTCAAACGCGTTTCAGGTAACTTACTGTGAAAGTAATAGAAGCCTCCTATGGAGCACTGAAGGCTTAAATAAAGTGGCTACAATTACGTAAATAAAAGAAGAAATTTATGTTTTATCAAATAGGGTATATCACTATAAAAGCATTTGAATAGAATATGGGTTTTAGGCCATTTATTTAATATTAAAAGTTTGGTGTTTTACAAACTCTAAAATTGTTTCCTAACTACGATCCTGATAAAAAAATTTCCGCTGTGTATTTAGTAAACACTGGTACCACTTGACTAGTTCATGGCTCCCGCTCCCAGGGTGGGGTCGGGGTTGTGAGACAATTAAAGCATATAATTCACGTATTTGTCATGAACACATAAGTTTCGTATAAACCATCCGTTTATAATTATTATTTACGTTAGTCACCAGCGTTCGAGAGTTATCATGTGTGTTCCTGTAATTCCCCGAATTATCAAAGTAGACTCATTTAACTAACCCTAGTTAAATGCAGTGCTATGAATGTATGTCTAAATTAACTGTGGTTAGGTTAAAGTAGTAACCTGAAGTGTTGGTGCATATGTCTGTCGACTTCGTCTTGTATCGAGTCTTGTAATAGAGTAGATAGATCAGGGCACGATATTCGAGAAAACATGTTAGAAAGCCTATTTCGCACGAAATAGACCTGGCTATTTCGTTTGGACCATTTCGTGCGGAATAGTGTGTCTATAAATAGGTGCCTTGACTTCTTCATTTGTAACTTTGTGATTCCGGTACCGAGGTGTTGCTGAAGTGTCTACTTGCTGTAAAACGTTGTTATATCAATCTAAAGACAGTTTAAAGTGAATCTCTAGCTGAATTAACTCAATACGTTTGTTTCCGCCTCTCGTATTGAGAAAAAAACTCTTCTGAACGACTCGTTTGATCGTGAAAACGATCCTACAAGTGGTATCAGAGCTCAGGAGGAAGAGTTCTTATAGATTCAGCTCAATATTCTGATTTCTACACCTTCTTTTACAAAATTAACCGTGAAATCTTGGTTAAAATGGCTTGATTTTCTCACATTCTAAGCGAAACTCTGTTTTAACATAGCCTTGAAAGAATTGGAGCTAAAATCAACCTAAAACCTGTTCAATTGGACAAAAATCTGTTCGAAAGGATGATGTCAGCAACATTTCGCGCGGAATAAGCACTTCATTTAGCACGAAATCACATTCGTGAGACCTTTCGTACGAAACAGTCAGTTCATTTCGTACTAATTGATAAAGTTTGGTCTATTTCGCACGAAATAGTTCATTTCGTGTGAAAATCTTTCTATTTCGCACGAAATCACAATTTCATTTGATCATTTCGCACGAAATCAGTCATTTCGTGTGAATTATTTCGTTTGAAGTTGTCTTACAGGTTATTTCGTACCAAAAGGGTATTTCGTGTGAAAGTGCATTTCGTTTGAAATTGTTGATTTTGTTTGAAAGTGTCTGAAATTGTAAAAATTGTTACCGAATCATGGAAGAGGAATTTTACAACGCATTTGCTACTACCCCAAGTACTCCTGCTGCTATTGCTCAAAGCATGAACATGGAAAATGAAACAGGAACTTTACAAAAACCCCCGAAGCTAATGGGAATTGAAGAATACTATGGTTGGAAAGACCGGTTTGAAAATTGGGTTCAAGCTAATCATTTAAGGTCTTGGGAATGTATTGAGAAAAAGTATGTTAAACCTCGTACTGATGTGGGAATTATCAAAACAATTTATGAGTTTTCGGACAAAGAACGAGACATGTACAAAGCAGAAAAGATGATGATTAGTCTGTTACAACAAGCTGTGAAAGAAGACATATTCATTTTACTTCAACATGATAATACTTCACGTGCAATTTGGGATGCACTTCGTGTTAAGTTTGAGGGAAGTGAGAAGATGATTAGGAATAAGAAGTCATTATTAAAGAAAGAATTCGATTTGTTTACGAGTTTGCCGGGTGAAACTACCAAGAAGCTGATTGAAAGATATTGTCATTTGGTACGATCAATGTCATTGTTAGATATCAACAAAGATCGTGAGGAATGGGTCGACAAATTAGCTGATGCTTTACCTCAGAAAGAATGGGGTACATTTTTTATGATAATAAAGAACACTGGAGAATATGATGGTTTGACAATTTCTCAGTTTATTGAAAAAATTGAAGGGCAAGATCTTGAGCAGCAAAAGATTGCTAGAATGAGCAATCCAACTTGACAACAAGACATTAAGATGTATTACAAAGGGAGTGTTCAGGATGTTGAAACAAGTCCAAAAGTCCAAACTGCTTTCAGTGGAGAAAACACATCAGGATCAGTAAATCAAAGTCCAAATAGCAGCAGTGGATTTTCTTCATATCCAAGTGTTAATCCGAAAGTTTCAACCTCGAGTCATCAGTTTCAAAGCTCAAACAGCAGTAATGGTCATGTGCTACATTGCAATATTGCGTTGCATCTTCAGAATGGTCAAAATTTAGCTGAAGAGGTTGCTAAAAGTCATATGGCGTTACTTGCTACAGTGTTGGAATCATATGAAGGATTGGTTGCAGGAAGGATCGGAAATCCTATGTTGACGAAAGAGGATTACGATCAGATCGATTATGATGAAATGGAGTTAATGGATATCAAGTGGTGTTTAGCGAGTGTTTTAAGAAGAGCTGAAAAATTCAAGATGATTACAGGAAAAAATGATTTTATGGATGCAAATGTTTCTACTTTGGGTTTTGATAAATCTAAAGTTACTTGTTTTCGATGCAGGGAGAAAGGACATTTCAAGAGGGAATGTACCAATCAAGAAGCAAGTGGAGCAAAGAATCCGTTCGGTAGTAATGATTATTATTGGAAAGCCATATATCAACAAGTTGCTCAACAACCATATCAATCACAAGATTCAAAAACTGCACATGCTAGGAAGGCAATTGAAGAATCAAATAAGAAAGCTTATTTTGGTATAATTGATCAGGATGAGAAAGTAGCAGAAGGTTTTAGTTAGGACAAATACATTCCACCTGATTCAAAAGTAGTAGCTCTTATTGCACAAATTGTTCAAGAGCCAGATTTGATGACTGAATGGATGAAAGTGTTTGCCAGTAATGAGAAAAGCGAAGATAGAGAGTCTGTTTCTTCAGATAATAGTTCGGAAAAGACAACAGTTTTTGATCAATCATCATCTGATAGCAGTGATGATGAAGAAGAAACACAAATAAATATTGGAAAATCTGTATTATCTCCTGAAAGTTTTGAATTTTATTTTGCAGATAGATTAGAGAAGCTGAAGGAGAAGCGTGCAGCAAAGAATCAGAAAAAGGAAAAGAATTCTGAACAAAATGAAGAAGTTAAATTTGCTGAGAAGGTAGGTGAAGTAGAAAAGATTATTGAAGTTGAGAAAGTGATTAAAGTAGAGAAGATTGTTGAAGTCATCAAACCGTGTTTAAAGTGTTTGGAGTCATGCAAGCAGTGTGAAGAGAAAGATAAGAAGTTGAATGAGCAAGATAAGATGAAAGAAAAATTATTGTTCGATCTCAATTATGTAAAATAATCATATGATGTGTTGAACAGAACGGTGAATGGTCTACAAAAGACAAATTCGGAAAGAGAAGATGCTTTAACTATGTTGAATGCTGTGATGATGTCCAAGCAGAAAGCCATAAATCACTACATTGAAGAATGTGCAAAGTTGAAGCAAGAGTTGGAAATAGAAAGGATTGAAAATGAAAGAATTAGAAGATTGTTGCAAAGTTATTCTAGTTCTGATTATTTGATTGATCGAATTTATCCAACTGTTGCAGGTTTTGAAGCATTTCAAGATGAGAAGCCAAAAGAGAAGGATACTGTTAAGAAACAAAGTGTCAGTTATAACAAGTGTCCGCCTCCAATATGGGATGGGTATTCTCCCAGAAAACCAAATGAGGAACAAGTCAAAAAGGCAGTCAATATAAAGTTAAAGTCTGAAACAACTGATGAGTTACCAGAAAATATTGATGTTACGTTCACATTGTCTGACACTGATCATGAGTCTGAGTTAATAAAGAAAGTGGTCGATCGGGTGTTGGATAAAGATGAGGAGTTAGAGTCAAAGTCCGAATCCAAGAGTTCGAGTTCATCAGTTGACAGTCCAAAGTTGTCGGTCAAAAGGGTTTACAATAAAGAATTCTTGTTATCAAAAACTAATTTGAATGATGAATCAATCAAAGTGGCATATACTTTGAATGATTCAGACAAATTATATTCTGATGAGGAATTTCCAATAAGAAGTGTTCAAATTGAAAAGATCAAAAAGGTTTTCAAACTAACAGAAATTAATATTTCTGAAATAAAAGATGTAAGTCTTTCTGAAAAACCTAAACCTTATACCTCAAGAGTTCAACAAAGGTTAAACAAGAAAAAGGGTTACAGTTCTGGTTCAGGTTATCGAAAGAAACCAAACCATAATGGTAATTTCAAAAAGAAAGGATTGGGTTTCATTCCACCAAAAAAACATAAAAATGAAAAAACTTATAAACAAAAAACTGTATTTGTTTCAGGAGCAAGTTCGGAAGAAGAAGAAGAAGAAGAAGAAGAAGAAGAAGAAAAGAGCTCATTCTGGAAGCAATCAAACAAAGAATTCCTTGCTAAGAAGCAAGAGAGAATGAAGAATGGAGCTAATCAGAAGAAGAGGGAGACAAGAACCTGTTATCGATGTCAAGAAGTTGGTCACATTGCATGGAATTGTCCAAAAGCAACCAACACAAAACAGGGAGTTTCTTCTAAACTGAAAGAAAAAGTTGTTGATAAAACTGAACCACCAACTGAGAAATTCAAAGTGTTTAAAAACTCAACATACGAAGTTGGTGAATGTTCAAAAAGATTTTACAAAAGAAGAGTAAATCTTAATAACCAAATGTGGGTTGTTAAGAAATCAGATGTGAAATCTGGCGATGAATCTGATTCGTCAAAGTCAGAGGAGCCACAAGCTGAGGTTAAAAGTGTTAATTCAGTCCCACCAATGGATGATGTCAATTTTCCACCATTGAGGGCTGAAAATTTTAAACAAAAAGTTAGTAATGTGGAAATTTCGAATCAATTCTATTCTGAGAAGAAAGAATTTGATGTCAAAAAGGTTTTTAATGAAAAAGTGATACATATTTTTGGGAAAATGGTTGAAGGTAAGGCCAAAGGGGTAAAAGATTTTTATGAAGAAAAAAGAAATGTTGAAGAAACTGAAAAAGTCACACCCAAAGATAGTCAGTCTTGGGTGTCTGTTTTTCATATGTAAAAATTCTGACTTGCCGGAGCTTCCAAGTTGGTAATCGTGGAGCATGAATCGGCATCTTTCTTGAGAAATTCACAGTTGTGATGTTTTTTACCTACAAGTGGTTTATCAAGGTCATTAAGTTGAACTTGATTTAACTTTAATAACAAATTAGTTGAAAAACAATGTGATGAAACCTCAACAAAACTAATTTTCCGGAAAAAACATTTTGATTAAAACAAACTTAAAAGTTTTGAAATCTTAATGGGAAAATAGTTTGTTGTCAGGGGGAGTTCTGATTGTTTATGCCAAGTGGATGGAGAATTGAAGCAATTCCATATCAGTTTGTCACTTTATTTTGTATAGTTTGTTTTCAAAATTTTCTTTAAATGGTTTTGAATTTTAGGGGGGGTAACAAATTTTCAGAAAATCCAAAAACATTGGAAAATTTGAAAAAGTAAAAAACATGATAAAAATTAAAAATGAGTTTTGTTGAGAAAAGAGGAAATGATAGTACATCAGTAGACAATCGCAGCATGCTAAAGATTTGCAAGTTAAAATGTGATAAACGGTCTCACTGATGATATGCTAGTAGGTTTTTGCACGTTTAGTAGATTGTCTTCGAGATATAAACCTAAATATCATACTTACTTATCTCGTGGGGAACATCTCTCGAATACATGGGTAACCCCCGAAATCTTGTTTGAAAGATCCCTCTTTCTGAGATACTAGGTCTTTATGCTTAGTGATATCTGGGGTATTATTCCGGGACTTCTGATTTTGCGGAAGCAATGGCCTAGTCCCCGTATAATACTTTTCGCTTGCTTGAAATAAAGCATCACCCTCAGCATAAAAATGATAAAACATTGCAAAATGCTAATCATGTGCTATTGAAGAAAAGATTCTCTAAAGGGAACACACCTAAAGTCGAAGACATCATCTCTCTGATTTTGCGGAAGCAATAGCCTGAGCTCTCATGGCCCTCACATTTAACCCTTTACAAATATCATCTAGGTATACTCACCTGTAAGACTGAATATTGGGATCTGGATACGGGAGTATATTCTGAGGTGGGACACGCGTATAAGTTTAAGTCTCTAAAACATTAAATTCGTATCTCGAAACAGTTGAACTTTGTGTGAAAATTTAAGTGGATCAGTATACTGATAATCTAAGTGAATTGTTTAGAACTTAAAATGTTTAAAGCTTAACGGTGTTAGTGATTTGTCAAAAACTGATATGATCCTCTTATACAAACTCACAAAAATATTGTCTGTAAATATTTCGTTTCTGCAATTCTTTAATTTCAAAATCCAAAAATATTTTCAGTGTGTTTTAGCATAATTTTGAAAATTCAAAAAGATTTAAAACAACTGATGTTGGAGAGCTTATTTTCAAAATTCCAAGTGCTGAACATGATGAACAGGTTTGGGAGAGTGTGTTTAGAGAAGAAAGTTGTTTTTATAATTGGGTTATCAAAGATTAAAAATGTTAAATCATTATTTAAAAAATTTCTGCAATTGATTTATAAATTTGTCATATTGTAAATTTGTGAAATTTATTTTGAGGTAGAGAATGTGCAGGTTAACCAGGTTCCGATGCTTAAGGATTTCCGCATAAAGCCTGAGCAGAGTGTGAGCCAGGTCACGATATTAGAACCTGTGAAAGTTAGACTATGATCCCAGCACAATTCAAGGGGGAGTTTACTTACAAAAGGGGAGTCTGAAGATAGTAGAGCCAGATCCAGAGCCTGAAGTTCATGCAAATTGATGATGCTGATAAACTTAAGGAATCAAGAGATCTGATTAAGAGAAGAAGAAAGATTGAGGTTGCTTACAACTGTCAGATACTTCGGAAAGTGTGAAAAGACTGATAAAGACTGAAGACTGTGAAGACTCGACACCGAAGACTTTGTCAACATCCAAGGGGGAGTCTGTTGGTGCATATGTCTGTCGACTTCGTCTTGTATCGAGTCTTGTAATAGAGTAGATAGATCAGGGCACGATATTCAAGAAAACAAGTTAGAAAGCCTATTTCGCACGAAATAGCATATGGGTCATTTCGCACGAAATGACATGGTCATTTCATACGAAATAGACCTGGCTATAAATAGGTGCCTTGACTTCTTCATTTGTAACTTTGTGATTCCGGTACCGAGGTGCTGCCGAAGTGTCTACTTGCTGTAAAACGTTGTTATATCAATCTAAAGACAGTTTAAAGTGAATCTCTAGCTGAATTAACTCGATACGTTTGTTTCCGCCTCTCGTATTGAGCAAAAACTCTTCTGAACGACTCGTTTGGTCGTGAAAACGATCCTACATGAAGTTGCGGGTCGTCATAATGTTCATGCCCTAAAACACAACATTCAGAACCCCAACAATGTCTTCAAAGGGTTCTCATACTCACATTACAAACCAAATCATAACTGCAATAATCCGAAACCGATCATTCGACACACACCTTGCAAAATCCCCCTTTATAACCCACCACTTTTCAGACCCACAACGCGCAACCCAACTCATCACAGACATCCTCCGCTCCATACCCAGATACTTCTTCCAATCCCCAAGATCCATGGGTCATCAACCCGGATCCAGACACCGAACAACTCTCAAACAATGGAACCTCCATTACGAATCCATAAAGATCCATAAAGGCATCACCTTTTTTGGTCCAGCTGCTTATAGAGACCCACTAAAGGTAAAATTAGGGTTGGATAAAGCCATAGAGTTTTATCACTGGGTTGAGTCCCAATTAGGGTTTAATCATACTGATATTACTTGTAGAGAAATCCGTATTATATTAATCAAAGGGAATAGATTGAAGGAATTATATAACTTTTTGAAAGATATGTCTAAAAAAAGTAGTGGTGGGCTTGTTACAAGAATGACCATGACCTGTTTGATAAAATGCCTAGAGAGAGTACAAGGGAGAGAGAGAGAGAGAGAGAGTACAGGGGAGATGATGATGATGGTTTAGGTTTATAATTTTTATATAAGTTTTTAAATTTTGACATTCTTTTTTTTTGTATTAAATAACTGTTTTGACCTCACATAGGTTGCACATGACCTCACTTAACTGAAAGTTTTAACCAAGTTAGGGTCAAAGGACCTAAGGTGTAACAGGTTTTGCAAATAAAGCACTGTGACTGTAATTATTAAAGTTAAAGATCATCCATTGCAACCCACTACAAACATAAAGGACGAAAACTGTAATTTACCTTTTAAAATATCTCTATCTTCATTTACTCAAAAAACCTTCATGGACATGACCCACAGCTCCTATTTTCTTTTCTCGTATACTTCATTGGAACAAAACAAATTAAAATATCAAGAATTTGGTATTTTTTTTAGCAGGAGTTGGGCCCACCCCAACGTTTGGACCGAGGTAACTCCACACCCTTCTGCAAGGGCTCTTCGTCTTCGGGCATCATCAAACTGAAGCTCCAATGCAAAAGATGACTCCAGCGTGGCAAGGGCAAAGGAATACGGGCGATGTCGAAGATAGTTCTATTGACCTTCGTCTGTATATACCTCTTTTTTTGCTAATTGATCACCCTACAAGTCTTACGTGCTATATTCCTTAGTCCATAATGATATATACAACAACATAATGCACGAGCTACATGGCATATATGGTGTATGGGATTTGTATTTGATTCTGCATAATACTTATTTTTATTTGTTATTTTGTTTCTTTGTTAATGAGTCAAGTCAAAGTAGTTTGTAAAGCACAATCATGATTTGTATGACTTTCAATTCTTGTCTTTACTAGTTTTCACTTTCGGTATTTTAGGTACGAGTATATAATGATTTTTTTTGTTAATGGTATGATGAGACAACTTTTATGTAAATAAATCTAAATAGCATTGTAAATAATTTTTCATTTTATTTTTTAATATATAAATGTTTCCTGCTCCATTATAATTTTTCATTTTATTTTTAAATATATAATGTTTCATGCTCCATTACGTGAGATAGTTTCCACTAGTTTTAAATTATTATATATATATACAATTTTCATCATTTTTATCGTTTTGGTGTTGTAGTAAAGATGGTTTACATTTTCAGTCATTCAGGTTTGTATGTTTTACTTTTTGCCTTTTAAGTTTTGCTTTTTTTTTTTTGTCTCTAAGTTAAAGCTTTCTTCATATAAGTTTGAGTTTGTCTATATTTTACGTCACGTGTTGGTATAAATTCGTGTTTTATTTTCCGATTTTTTCCGATTCTAGTCATTGTTTGCTTAAAAATTAGCAACACTAGGGTTGAACACTAGTTAAGTTGAAATATCATCTTTTATCTCCAATGTTGTATTTTTCTCAAATAGGTAGAAAAAAAGAAATATCAAAGCAAAATATGAAAAAATTGTAATCTATCATATTTAGATATTTTCTTTCCAGATTTTATCCACAAGACTTGTGGTTCTATTAAGAGTAGACTTCCAAGCACACGGCAATATATATTTCTTTATTGTCACAATTACAGGGCCAGGAGAATAAAGTATTCCAAATCAATACTTTTCGTTTATATTATATGTATAAAGAAATTAAATTTGTTCTAGAAAAATGTTTTCTAAGAATAACTACTTTTTTTACGTCACGCGTTGCGGCGAAACCGAGCAAATGATAATGTAAAACAAACGTGATTCGAAAATAAAGCATGTTGTTTAGAAAGTCAAACCATTAGAACGTTTTAGTTTATCATCATACCATTTTATGCTACCAAATAAATAATTTATTTAGAGTACAACTTCGTTTTTAACAAAACTTATAACAGGAAAAAAATCAAGCACAACTCTAATACTTAAAAATCTAATTCGATAAATGTTTATTTATAATTGAAATATGATATCTAACTAAATTAATTAGATTCACTATACATAAATAATGTTCAAATTGTATCGTTTAATAGTTTGGATTTTTCTTAATTGCTTTTCTTTCCATTTTTTAGAGTAAATAAAAAAAAAATACATAGATAAAAGTATAACAATTTGGTGATGCTAGTTGGTTAAAGTTCTCTTGACTGATATTCCAAATACAAGCAATTTGATTTCAAGTTTGACTTCACGGTTCGTTAAAAAAATTATAAATGATTCACCTTCCACATTCTTATTGTTGTCTCTCCTAACGAATTTGTCGAAGAGTTCAAGTATATCTCTTGAATTTTGAAATACAGGCGTGGAATGATTTGATGATAACGGTGGTTGTCAGCCAATTTGAGTAACGTTATTTGTTGCCTAGAAATTAAAGAATTTATGTAAATTTTTATAACAACCCCGTATGTGCAAAACCGGACCCGTATAACATTAAATGTAATTAAAATTTTAAAAATCAAACTTTTATCACTTGTCGCGGGCCGTGACAGGATGTGTGGGTAGGTCGGTCGCCGGGCGCGACGGCCTGTTGGTTGCCGGAAACATCTCAGGGCCACGTGTCGTGACATGTGGCTAACCTATGGGGCCACCCGGCAACCCTAGCCGTAGTGTAACGCTCCGTATTTCCGCACTTTCTTATTTTAGCAAGTCATGTTGTACTTTCCATATTTAGACACTTGTACTCTCTTTGTAATCTACTTTCGTGTCATTTGTAATCAGAGACTATTGATCATAATGAAAACGAAGCTATTTTAATCATGTTTGTTTTTTCATGTTAGACTTATGTGCATCTAATAATCAAATTCTCGTTTGAACGAAATATTATTCAAGGATTCTTGATTCTTTATTTATCGACACTTGATACTCGTTAAACTAATTAAAACTCTTAAAATAATTCGGATCCTAATTCTCGAAACTCGAAAGCTTCATGAAATGAATAATCGTTTAAAGATTTTATCCTAATTTAAATTCGTCGTTTATCTATCATATTTTATTTAATTAATTGAATTAATTAATATTACGATAAAAAGTTTTGTTTGTTTTTATAAATAAATAAGTGAATAAAATTATAATCTAGTTAGTTTCGTTAGATTTTAAAGTTAGTAAATACAAACTAACCTAGTTAGTTTGTATTATAAAGTTAGTTTCTTCTTTTAAAGCAATATAACTTGGTTAACTAAAGTTCACAGGTGATTTGTGCAAATTCCTGAAAGTGTAAAGTTTTTAAATAAAAAAAAATTAAACAAAAAGCTGAAGACCACGGGACTCGAACCCGGGTCAACAGCCACACCAAACACGCGCCTAACCAGCTGAGCTGGGACTCCTCATCGAACAAAACTAGCCCCGTAAAAGATATATGATCTCGTTAAAATGGCCTGATCTGCAAACAGCGCGACCTGACTCGTTTTGGGCAGGTTTTTTGTGAGTTTTTGAGTTTTTAAACATGTTTTAGCATTTATTATCCAAGTACAACCTAGCCTAACTCTTCCCTATAAAACCCAAATATTGTTAGTGCATTCATCTGTCGTCTTCGTCTTATATCGAGTCTGGGTTGCAATGTCTGATAGCTTGAGATGTCTGGTAGCTTGAGATGTCTGATAGCTTGAATATGTCTGGTAGCTTGAACATGTCTGATAGCTTGAACGTGTCTGGTAGCTTGAACGTGTCTGGTAGCTTGAACGTGTCTGATAGCTTGAACATGTGTGTGTCATTTCAAGCTAACAAGCATTTAGTATAAATAGGCATGTCTTGTTTCATTTGAAGGGACCAGACCAGAGTCTTGTAATCGATACCGAAGTGCTGCCGGTATATTTTCTGCATGTAATCAGTGTTAAATCAATATACAAGATCTTTAAAGTGATATTCAAGCTCTTTCTACATTCGTTTCTTAGTTTCCGCCTCTGAAACGGATTAAATCTCTTCTGAACGACTCGTTTGGGTCACAAAACGATCCTACAAGTGGTATCAGAGCTCAGGAGGAAGAGATCTTGCCAAAACAGCTTGTTTTCGTCACTATTTCTGATCCTACACCATTCTTTTTCAAATTCAAACATTTTTCACGGTTAAAAACGGCTCAAACTTTCACATATTGTGCATATTCATGTATTAACAAATCCTGTAAAGTTTCAGAACGTAAATCGACTTAAAACTGGTTATAATCATCTGCTAGCTTGAAATTGGTTCGTAATTTGCTGACGTCATCAACGTTTCAAGCGAACATAACATCGTGTGTCAGCTTGAAACTGGTTACTCGGTTGAAAATTCAACCTTGTTCGCTTGAAAATTGACTGGTCGCTTAAAAAGATCAACCTTGTTAGCTTGAAATTGACTAGCCGTTTGAAAATACATCGTCTGACAGCTTGAAATTGTCTGCTAGTTTGAAATAGTCTGCTCGCTTGAAAATACATGATGACCGCTTGAATCGTATTTCGGATAAAAAATCTATTTCATGTGAAAAGTGCATTGGGTTGTAGAAAACTTTAAACAAAGTTGTCGGTTTGTCACGTTAGTGCATCATTCAAGAATTGAATGTGATTATTAAAGTGGCCGGTCAAGCATCATCACGAGAATTGTTTTTGGTTTGTATGCCGGCACATGTGAATTTGGCAGTCAAAAAGCAATATTCTTGATAGTCTTTTACATCGACCAATCACTAATCAAATACTAATGTTGTTGTCGGCAAATTTAAAAAAAAAGAATCATTTTGCATGTGATCTGATTAGTTACATTTGAGGCCCAATGAGATATTGTTCAAGTGTTGGCCCAATCAGATTTATTACATTTTGAGTTTGTCGAGTTAGTGGATTTATAGACCCAATCTGAATTGAGGTTGATCATTGCAATTAGTTGGCCTAATCACTAAACAGCTATCATTTGCGGCACAGTCAAAAAGTTGTGAAAGATTAAATTGTCAGCCTTGTCATGTGATCATCATTGGCTCATGTGATATAGTTGCGGCCCAATCAACATTTAAAAAACTTTGAAAATCAAAACATGGATTTTGAAGAATTGTTGGCATATGTGCATTATGAATCTCAGCAGTATATTCCGATAAAGCAAAAAGGAGAAATAGTCTCAGCAAAAGAAGTTGTTGAAAAAGTTCCGGTTTTTTATCACTCGTCTGATGAAGAGAGTGACAATTATGAAGAGGAAATCCGGGAACTTGAAAATCTTAAACAACAACTTCCATCTGATCAACGTAGTGGAAAATTATTTTATGCCGATAAAATTGAAAAATTGAAAGAAAAACAAGATGCAAAAAGAAAGAATCAAAAGGAAGTTATTGTTAAAGAAGAGATCAGAGCTAAGCAGATTGAACAAGTTTCATCGGTCAAGGTTGAGAAAGTAGAATCTGAAAAACCTGTATCTGTGAATCCTGAACCAGAGTTAAAGAAAGAGGTTGCAGAAGACGTACCTATTTTTGATCATTCATCAGAAGAAGAGAGTAAGAATGAAAGTGTTTATGAGGAAAAGAAACAGGTTGAAAATATTTCAGCATTAAAGGTTGAGACAAAAGCTGATGATAAACAGATTCTTGTTTTGCTGAAAAATTGTGAGAAGTTGACGTCTGAAAATGACAAACTCTTGAAGGAAGTTGAGAGTTTGTCATTAGAAAACAAAAATCTTAAAAAATCAAAAAATGTTTTGAAAAATCAAATACACAATTTGGAAAATGAAAAAGTAAAAATTGAGAAAGATTTTCAAAGTCAAATAAAAATTTTAGAAGATGAGAGAGATTTGTTTGGTAAAAACAATCTTGAAAAACAAATTGCAATCAATTCTCATCTTGAAAATATTATTCGACTTGAAAAGGAAGCAGAGTGTGCTCAAAAGAAAATCAAGGAATGGGAAGAAAAGTTGAAGGTGTTTGTGAATACTTCAACTATTCCTTGTCCAAAACCTATTAATTCAGTTCCAATAAGTGACAATGTCAAAAACTTTGACAAAGTCAAAGTTGAAGTTTGTGATGAGAAATCTGATGATGAAAATGAAAAAAATGAAGAAAAAGAATTTATTTTTGAAGTTAAAAGAAAAGTTTCAAGAAACTGTTCTACAATCAACTGAAAAGGGAGAATGCTCTAAGCAAAAACCTTTAAAGAAGAAAGTGGAACAAAAACAAAAAGAGAAAATTTTGAAAAATATTCAAAAAGAAAATAAAAGTTCATCAGATAAATCATCCAATCGCAATCAAAAATTACAAAAAGTAAAAAATGAAAATTCAAAAATTGTTGATAATGAGTGGTGCAGGTCGAACCACAGTGCTCAAAAGCCAAATCCAGCAAACAAGAGGAGGAAAGATTATCACCAAGCCAAACAGTGCTTTGATCTAAATGTTTGGACTGAAAATGGTGATTGGTACAATAACAGAGTGTGTTACAGATGCGGTTATCAAGGACACATTGCTGTTAACTGCCAGAGTTGGAGTTTTGAGTCAAGGAGATGCTTTAACTGCAACATCATTGGCCACATTGCCAGAGATTGCCCAATGAGATCAAAGGGAAGATCGAGGGTTGAATCTCAGAAAATAGCAAAGAAACCAGTCAATGTCAAAGCAAAGCCCAAGGAATAGAAAGTTCAAGAACCTAAAGTTCAAGAACAGAAAGTTCTAAAACCGAAAGTGAAGCTTTCGCAGGGGCAAAAAGACAGACTGAGGAAGAAGAGGAAGAAGGCGAGAGAGTATCTCGAGAGGATTTTGTCCTCGGATACAACTGGTAAAACAGATAAAAGTTCTGATAAATCGTCTTGCTCGCCAAAGAATGACAAATCAAGCAAAACGAATTCATCAGATACAAATCTGAGGACAGAAAAGAGAGTAAAGAAAGAGAAGGCAGTTAATCAAGAGATTAACAAATCTGGCGATGAATTTGTTTCATTGGAAACAAAGGAGCCATGTGTTGGCAATGAATCTGACTCGTTAAAGTCAGACAAGCCACGTTCAGGCGATGAATCTGGTATGGTAAAACCAGAAGAGCCAGTTGTTGAGGTAAAAATTGAGAATTCTGGTCTAACAATGGATGATGCAAATTTTCCACCATTGTTGAACAAGAATTCAAAAGCACCCAAGGACCGTCAGGCTTGGGTGAATCTGTTTAAATGAAAAACCCGACTTGCCGGAGTTCCCAGGTTGTTAAGCGTGGAACAGGAATCGGCACATTTCTTGAGAAATTCACAAATGTGATATTTCGACTTACAAGTGGTAAATCAGGGACATTAAGTTGTACTTGATTTTCTACATGTGATTGTGTTGTTAAAATCGATAAATGTTAAATCTTACAAGTGGTTAAAGAACAAGGTGATGAAAGATCCCCATGTTTGTGAATTGACTCACAAAACTTATTTTCCGGAAAAACCATTTTGATTAAAACAAACTTAAGTGTTTTGAAATCATTATGGGAAAATAGTTTGTTGTCAGGGGGAGTTCTGATTGTTCAAGCCAAGTGAATGGAGAATTGAAGTAATTCTCATCATGTTGTCACATTTCTTGTACAGCTTGTTTTCAAATTTTCCCAGAAAATCAAAATTGAGACATATTTTGATTTTAGGGGGAGTAAAAATTTTAAAAAAAATTAGAAAATTTGAAAATGTCAAAAACATTGAAAAATGAAAAAATGAGTTTTGTTGTGAAAAAGAGGAAATGATAGTAGATCAGTTGGACTGTCACAGTATGCTAAAGAAATGGAAAGTTAAAATGTGATAAACGGTCTCACTAAAGATGTGACAGTAGGCTCAGCTAGATTAGTAGATTTACGATAACGATACAAACTTAAATGAAAAAGCCTAGTTCTAGTGGGAAACATGGTCGAAAGCATAGTACTTAGTTTTGTCCTTCTTGACTGTGTGCCTACTCAGTAATCGCTGATTGTCGAAAGACATAAAACTGGTTAAGTTTGTGAACTTTCACAACTTTGCTGAAAAGTCGCTGTGATTGTGCATTTTATTTTGCAAAGATTTAAACTTGTTTTATTTCTTTATTTTGTTTAAGCATCGGACATCCTCTGCGTATACGTGAGTATCGACCTGGATGTTGTTGCCTAAACGTTCTACTTTATTTTCTTTGGTGTTTCGTTTAAGCTTTGGACCTCCTCTGCGTATACGGGAGTATCGACCTGGTGATTAAAGCCTAAACAACTTCAACTTGTTTTATTTTTCTTATTTTGTTTAAACATTGGACTTTCTCTGCGTATACGGAAGTATCGACCTGATTGTTAATGTTTAAACATTCTGCTTTGTTTTCGCACAAATCACAGTTGATAAAGTTTAAAGGCATTACTTGAGCTAGTGTATTGCATGATGAGGGGATATGCTGAGATCGTGGGGTCCATAAGAATTTAGTGCTATCTTAATATACCTTAAAGTATCGATAAGCAGATTGAAAGTTTTTAGATTGAGTTTAAGTGGACAACAATATCGTCAATCAACGTGAATCGTTTAGAACTTAAAATGTTTAAAGCTTAATGGTGCTGGTGATTTGTCTCATAAACTGATATGATCCTCTTGCACGAACTCACAAAAATATTGTATGTAAATATTTCTTTACTGCATTTCATTACTTTGAAAAATCCAAAAAGATTTTAGTGTGTTTTAGCATAAATTTTGAAAAAAATCAAAAAGATTTTCGACAACTGATGTTGGAAAGCTGATATTCAAAATTTCAAGTGCTGAACATGATGAACAGGTTTGAGAGTGTGCGTTTAAAAGAAGAAACTGATTTTGTAAAAGAAAAGTTAGATTAGTTAATCAAGGTTATTAATTTGAACTTGATGTAACTATTACTAGTAAGTTTTTCTTATTGATTTAAGTAAAAAGTTATGTGTTTTGATGAGATTTGTGTAGGTGATGAGCTTAAACAGACTTAAAGCCAGGATTTAATCTCAAGGTGATAACTAATTCCAGACTGAGATCCCAGCATATCGAAAGGGGGAGTCTGAAGACATCCGAGTAGAGATTGTTCGTGGGGAGTCTGTTGATGCTGAAGAAGAGAAGGAGATAGAGTTTGAGGATGCTTACACTGTGAGATATTTCAGAGAGCGTTCAGACTGATAAAGACTGAAGACGTTGAAGACTCGATACTTAAGACTCGTCAACATCTGAGGGGGAGTCTGTTAGTGCATTCATCTGTCGTCTTCATCTTATATCGAGTCTGGGTTGCAATGTCTGATAGCTTGAGATGTCTGGTAGCTTGAGATGTCTGGTAGCTTGAACATGTCTGATAGCTTGAACGTGTCTGGTAGCTTGAACGTGTCTGGTAGCTTGAACGTGTCTGATAGCTTGAACATGTGTGTGTCATTTCAAGCTAACAAGCATTTAGTATAAATAGGCATGTCTTGTTTCATTTGAAGGGACCAGACCAGAGTCTTGTAATCGATACCGAAATGCTGCCTGTATATTTTCTGCATGTAATCAGTGTTAAATCAATATACAAGATCTTTAAAGTGATATTCAAGCTGTTTCTACATTCGTTTCTTAGTTTCCGCCTCTGAAACGGATTAAATCTCTTCTGAACGACTCGTTTGGGTCACAAAACGATCCTACAAATATAATCCAAGCATTTTTACACTTTGCAAACTCTCAAAAACACTCTCAATCTCCCTCTAATCAGCTGGTAATTTGAAGATTCGAGCAGAAACATCAACCTTCACAAAAGTATGCATAACTTTCTCATTTCTTAACGTTTTTCATCCATTCTTTTTCTCACTTGCTTGGAACAACCTTAGGAACATTTTTAGAGGTTTTCCATGGAATACCAAGCCCTGGAATGTCGCCAAAAAGACTCCAAAGTGGACTGTTTGTTTCTATTTTCATCTAAACTTGTTAATCTTAGATGAACTTGAGTCTAACTCATCTCAAACCTATGTCCTTATGCTTATAACCTCATCTATGGTTAGTTAGGCTTAAAAAAAGGTTGAGACATGTTAAATCAGAGGTTAAAACCTCACAAACTTTCTGTTTTGTTCAAGGGTTTAACCCACAAGTGATGTTCGAGCCTAAGGTTTGATGATTGTGTGATATTGGATTAGCTTGGCCTATCCTACTTGAAAATCCACACATTGCTTTATGTTTTTCCATAGATTAGTTGTTGTTATATCATTATTCCTTGTAAGTTCATGACTCTCCTTGTTTTTTTTTATAACAACAAGTGTAGTGGTGAATGATAGAGGTACCTAAATGGAAGCTTGGTTCTTCCTACCTCATGTATGAATTATATGACACAAAGAGGTGCCTAAATGGAGACTTTGATCTTCTACCTCATGCTTGATATATATGATATAGTATACTCTATGTAACACTTATGTAATATGTTCAACAAACTGCACTATTGATGATGAACAAATGGACATTGTTAAGTTAGTAAGTGCATCATCTAAGCATCATATGTGATGGATGATTATTTTCATATGTCAATGTTCACGTTATTTAAATTCCGAATTCTAAAATCTTCCGTTATTCCCTAAACTCACACACCTATGTTTTACTCGTGTAGAAGGATAATGTGCTCCAAATTAATCCATCAACCAACTCGCGGGATTTCAAGTAGGAAAGCTTGCAAAAACCGTGAGTATACTCGATCCCGTTTTCCTTTTTGTCACTTTGGGATGCAACATGTATATGATACAAACTTACACTTCACATGAAACTATTTTAAACTCTATCCATGCTTAACATGAAATTATATGATGCTTGTTTAGTCTTGTATGCTAATGTAAACTATTTGTGTCAATTGTATGCTTCATTAACTTTGCTAGCCTACCTTAACAATTATAGCGCTATAGGAGTAATGCACCGCCCACGATTCTTGGGGTATTGTTAAGTTAAACATGTTAACCTCCCTTTATTCTATTTGGGATAGGCTATTTTAACGCATTGTAAACTTGGGTTTGAACATATAAGTACAGCGTTTCGGCATGCTAGTAAACTTGCTAATTATGATTCATATTGGATATGAGCACTTAAACTATTTTATGCTATATTATGCTATGTAACAAAACTTGTATACTCGTCTTTGCTTTTGCATTGAACTCTATTTTAATACATGTTGCATGTTGAATTGTTGAGATGATGATATAAGATGAAACAAGATTTAGGTGGACTTAGACACACACACCTAGATTAATTTATCTATTTTGATGTTATGTTTGTTTTGAGACAATGTTATTTCTTGTATTTGAATCTTGTATGACAATCTAGTTTTGAAATGAAATTTGAATTAAATTAATTATTGTCACATAGTGTTATGAAGTCTCTTACAATCTCGCTTTCATCTCATCCCGATGTTTACGCCATCGGTTGGGGTGTGACAGATTGGTATCAGATTTTTAGGGACTTTGACTCTTATTTGTTGTTTAAAACTTATGCATTCTACCTTACATTCTTCCTAGCAATACTTCTTGTTTGTTAAACTTACATGCCTTTCTAAGGCTAACATGAATACACTTTTGATTAATTTAAGACACTCGTAACATAAACGAGAAGACTTTACCAAAATAGGCGTGAAACCCACAATTTGGTAAACGACTCTCATTCTACCTTAAACTATTTTTGCAGGAAATTACACCATTAAGCTAGGAGTGAAATCCATAACTTAATGGTAATTTCCATTTCAACTCTAGTAGACCCTCGTCAAAATGTCAAAATTATATTCTGACCCGATGAGTACCAACCACATTTAAGGTACAAAATTGTCAAGTTAGGGGTGAAACCCGCATCTTGTCGATTAAGTCCCTTTCCTCTATTTTCAATCTCGCCAAAGTCCCTATTCTTTCAATCGATTAGAGACGTGTAGTAACTGGAAGGGTAAGATACCGTTAATCGCTTCTCGACGAGAGTATCTTACCTATAGGCCAAAGCACGTTTTCTCTAATTCGAAAGGACTTTCAACCCACTTTAGAATAGTCAACGTTTCTCTACCCGAAACAATCCGATGTTTTATTGAGCCTCTCTTTTATGTTATCTCAATTTATATGTGATTTTATACTCGTTACTTCATTCATTTCAAACTTTTTTTACACCATTTGCACGTTTAGCGCAATCAAAAACAATAATAATCTTTCGTGAACAAACTAAAATTATGATGCTTTCATTATTCATGATTATGCTACGTGAAATTCATGTTATACTATGTGGAAACCATGATTATGCTATGTGATACAATTTGAACATTTTATGCTATGTGAAACAATTGAAACCCTTTTATGCTATGTGATGCTTTATGCTATGTGATTCATTTCATGAGAAACGATTTTTCTTAAACAAACATTATGTTCAAGTCTCACCTATTCATTCCTTTTGAATCTCTAGATGTCTTCGCCAAACTCTAGATCCTCAAAGAAAGCTAAGAAGTCTAAATCAGGATTAAAGAAGAACTCCAAGAACTCCGACTCCATCACCAAACAAGAGTTAGTGGGTTTAATCGCTGAACAAATGGCCGACCAAATGGCCCGAGTCACTCTTAATATCGTGAGCAAGATCCAACCCTCCATCGAGCAGGGTTCTGTCGAATCCAAGGTCGAGCAACCTAAAGCACCATTCCTCTTCAAGCAATTGATGGCTTGCAAACCCCTGGAATTTTCAGGCAAGGATGGTGCCACCGCATTGCTCACTTGGTTTGATGTTATGGAAATCGCTTTTCGTCAGAGTGGTTGCCCTGATGATCTTCGCACGCAAAACACCACTAGGCTGTCTCGCTCAAAGGCCCTGGATTGGTGGACCTCTGAGCGAGGCATAAGAGGAGAGGACGCCGCCCACGCTTTGCCATGGGCTGAACTAAAAAGAATCATAAGGGAAGAATTCTGCCCTCCACATGAGCTCAGGAAGTTGGAGCATGAGTTTTGGTTCCTGAAACAGGTCGGCGACGATAACGATGGGTTAACCACCCGTTTCAAGCAACTTAGCATTCTCTGTCCTAGCCAAGTTGATACGCCTGAAAAGCAAATCAACAAGTACATCCATTGCTGCCCTGATTCCTTCATGAACCTTATGGAAGCTGCTCTTCCAGCAACCATAGAAGAAACCTATCGTTTGGCCGCTCGACTTAACAGCAACATTGTCCTTCGTAGGAACTCTGAAAAGGCTTCCTCGAAGAACGTGCACCAAGCCACTGTTGAACCCTCTTCGTCCACCAAAAATAACCAAAACAAAAAGCAGAAGGCTTCTAGTCAGAATTATGCGGTTGATACTCCGCCAAACCCTCAAGCCTTACAACCTAACCCTGTTTCACCTACAAACAAACGAAAACCATACACTTGGATTCATCCCAAGTGTACTACTTGCAACTTTCACCATCCTACCAATGCTAATTGTCGCCATTATACTCATTGTAATCGTTTTGGCCATAACACTGCCTATTGTAAGAACAACCCCACACCACAAGTCCAGCAAGCTCAACAAGTTCAAGCCGCTCAACAAAACGCCAAACCAGCACGAGCCTACTACAAATGTGGTGACACAAATCACCTTCGTCCTCGGTGTCCTCAACTCAACTAGGAACAACAACAACCTCCTCGTGAACGAGCTTTCATCATTAACGCGAATCAGGCGCGCAATGACAATGAAGTCGTTAATTGTACGTTTCTTGTTAATAACCTTTATCCTTCGTTACTATTTGATACTGGTGTGGACAAAAGCTTTGTGTTCGTTGAATTCGAACCTTTGTTAAATGGTACGCGCTCTAAACTACCTAAGTCGTTCTCTATCGAAGTTGCCAATGGCAAATCCGTTTTAGTCGATTCCGTTCTTCGCGATTGTCTTCTTACTCTTAACGATCACACCTTCACTATCGACCTTATACCCATGCAATTGGGTAGTTTTGACATCATCGTGGGCATGGATTCGCTTAGTGAAAACCATGCTGAAATTGCTTGCTACGAGAAATATGTTTCTTTGCCTCTTCCGTCTGGTGACACTCTACGCGTCTATGGAGATTGACCTTCAAAAGGACTAAGGTTAATGTCCTACACACAAGCGAACAAATATTTACGTAAACTATACATTGCCTTTTTAGCCACATTGTGGAAGAAAAGGGCAAGGGAAAGAGTATAAGTGATGTTCCTGTGGTGCGCGACTTCCCTGACGTCATTCCTGAAGATCTGCCTGGTCCTCCTCCTCCCCGATCTGTCAATTTTCGTATTGATCTCGTACCTGGTGCGACTCCTGTTGCCAAAGCTCCGTATCGTCTTGCTCCCTCTGAAATGCAAGAATTATCCACGCAACTCCAACAACTTCTCGAAAAAGGTTTCATTCGTCCAAGTACCTAGCCTTGGGGTGCTCCTATGCTTTTCGTCAAAAAGAAGGATGGCTCGTTCCGCATGTGCATCGACTATCATGAGCTTAACAAACTCACTGTCAAGAATCGTTATCCTCTTCAGCGTATCGATGACGTCTTTGACCAACTTCAAGGTGTTAGTTCATATGTCTGTAGCTTCCGTCAGCATAGAGTCTTATTTTGTACTGTATATGTCTTTTGTATGAATTTGTATGCATGTGTGTATAACGACAAACCAGGGAATGACACTTATCTGTAAAAGTGGATCCGACGGTTGACTGATATCATCCGATCGGATGGCCCATCCGATCGGGTGACACTTCCCCTCCCTGAGTTTGCCTATAAATAGCATGCTATGTCTTGTCATTTAGAACCTTTTGCTGATCTTGTAAGGACCTCTGTCATTCTGATTCTCTATCGGTGCTGCTGTAATTTCACAATCATTTGAATAGAAAATCAGAGGAGTTTAAACGTTGATTCTGCTGTTGTTGATTCGTAGACACAATCAATGATTTCCACACATTGATCGTGATCGATTCATCCACGTTCGAGACAAACAGATCCTGATCCCAAAGGCCTAACAAGTGGTATCAGAGCCACAGGAGGCTGAATCGAAGACAACGACTGCAAATTCACCGGAATTTCAGCGATTCGTTGCCGTTTTCCGTCGAATTTCACCGGAAATTTGACCAATATCTCAACTCCTACTCATTTCTTGCTGTGTTTTGCACTTTTATACCTTAAAAGCGAGAAAAAATCAAATTTGAACGGGAATTTACGGACAAAATTTGACAAATTTGATATCATTAGATTCGCAATCGAACATAGATCAATCCTTCAAATTTTCACAGAAAAATTCCAACTAAAACTGATTCAAATCTATCAAAAACCATGTCGAGTTCATTTTCACAGGATTTGTGTCACTCGACCGGACAACCACTCGATTAGATCACCATCCGATACTTGCTTAGTTGACACTTGTTACTTGACTGCGTCACTCGATCGGATCACCACCCGATCGAGCCGTCATCCGATACTTGAGCTTACTTGTTGATTGTACTTGGTTGTGCTGTCCGATCGGATCACCACCCAATCGGATCACCACTCGATCGGATCACCATCCGATCCAAGTGCATTAGTTTGAAATTTTTTAAAACTTTTAAAAAATTTGTCTAAATGTTTGAAACTTTTGCAGGTACTCAACAATGGGAGACGAATTCCTTAATCCATTTAGCGATGTGTTTGCATATAATACCGGGAATGCTACGACAAATACTTCCAACGCAACTCCAAACCAGCTATTGCTGATTTGCTCAGTGTAGACAATGCTTACGGTACTTACAACAAGCCACCGAAGCTTATGGCAATAGAAGACTACAATAGATGGGCGAGCAGATTCGAAGATTGGTTGAAAGCATTTGCGTACCAAAGCTGGAAATGTATGAGAAGTGGTTTCGATATTGGAAGGAATGATTATGAAAATCTAAGTGATACTGAACAAGAATCATTTGTGGCCGAACAAAAATTTATAGCATTATTGGTGATCATCTTAGGTGAATGTTTCTCTACAACTCTTGTGTGATTTTCCTTAATTTCTAGAATGATAACTTTGTGTTTGCTTTGATTATCATGGTGTATGAATATTTGATTGTAGCTTGTTAATTGGTATTTCAATTCTAGTCTAAATCGTACGTTCTTGGTGTCGTTGACAATCGAGATATCACGGGAAGGGTTAGGGTTGGATATTGATTGATTGATCATCGAGAAACGACCTCGCATTGATATAATTCGAGTACTTTGTTCCCTTTTATCACAACAATTATTTATGCACGAGTTATGTCTATGTAACTCTTTCTAGTTGGAATTTTGCACAAGTGTTAAAAGAAACTGAACCCTAAGATGATCATTGTTCTCATAATCTGAATTAAAAATCCAATCTTGATTAGCAATTAGTTGATAACTTAGTTTTTAAATCAAACAATCCAAACTCTTGATCTTTAATTCCTGCACATTAGGTTAATTGTAGTTAATTTGCATGACTATAGAATCAACACATTTTCCACAAACTCCCTGTGTTCGATACCCATTTACTGCTATCTACTAGTTGTAATTTGGATTAAATTTGCGTGTACTACGACAGCACGTCAAATTTTGGCGCCGTGGAAAATGTTTGTGCGTTAAGGGTTGAAGAGGAAAAACAGGACGCTATGGCTTTGAAGGAAGGTCGACCGCCATGGACCCACCAATTTGAAAGCTTGCCGATAGAGATAAGTTCGGGTACTAAACCATCACTAGAAGAACCACCAAAGTTGGAACTCAAAGACTTGCCAAGCCATTTGAAGTATGCTTTTCTAGCGGATAATGACACTCTACCGGTCATTATTACCTCTAATTTAGAGATGGCGCAAGAACAAGCCTTATTGGAAGTCTTGAAAGAGAACAAAGGAGCTATTGGATGGACGATTGGCGATCTTAAAGGAATTAGTCCATCAATCGTCATGCACAAGATAATCACCACCGAAGATGTAAAACCGACAAGAGAAGCTCAACGACGATTGAATCCGAACCTAAGGGAGGTAGTAAAGAAAGAGGTAATTAAATGGTTGGATGCGGGAATTATCTATCCGATTTCGGATAGCGCTTGGGTAAGTCCTACCCAAGTTATGCCTAAGAAAGCCGGTATTCAAGTAGTCAAGGATGAAAATGGTGAACAAATTGCCACCCGACCGGTCACCGGGTGGCGTGTATGTATTGACTACCGTAAATTGAATGCCGCCACTTCTAAGGACCATTTCCCGCTACCTTTTATTGACCAAATCATTGAAAAATTGTCGGGTAAAAAATATTACTGCTTTTTGGACGGGTATTCGGGTTACAATCAAATAGCAATACACCCGGATGACCAACAGAAGACCACCTTCACTTGTCCATATGGTACCTTTGCCTTTCGGCGAATGCCATTTGGCTTGTGCAATGCACCGGCAACTTTCCAACGATGTATGATGAGTATTTTCTCGGACATGGTTGGAGAGTCGCTTGAAGTGTTTATGGATGACTTTTTCAATTTTTGGCACTAGTTTTGAATCGTGTCTCAACGAGTTACAAAAAGTTTTAAAAAGATGTGTTGAGAAAAATTTAGTGCTTAGCTGGGAGAAAAGTCATTTCATGGTGCAAGAGGGCATTGTATTAGGCCATGTAATATCGGAAAGGGGTATGAAGGTGGACAAGGCAAAAATACGGGTAATATCATATTTACCACCACCGAAAAATGTTAAGGGTGTAAGATCATTTTTGGGACACGCGGGATTTTATAGACGTTTCATAAAAGGTTTTAGTGTTATCACCAAACCTTTATGTAACTTATTGTTAAAGGATGTTCCATTTGATTTTACTAATGAATGTTTGCAAGCCTTTAATGTTTTGAAGGAACATTTGGTGAAAGCTCCCATCTTGCAATCGCCGGATTGGTCCAAGCCATTCGAAATCATGTGTGACGCAAGCGACACTACAATTGGTGCAGTTTTGGGTCAAAGAATTGACAAGAAGCCGGTGGTGATTTACTATGCAAGTAAGACTTTATCCGAAGCGCAACTGAATTACACCACAACCGAAAAGGAGTTATTAGCGGTGGTGTATGCTTTGGATAAGTTTCGTTCGTACATTTGGGGGAGCAAAGTGGTTGTTTATTCGGATCATAGCGCAGTCCGATATTTGATGGAGAAAAAAGACGCGAAGCCTCGTTTAATCTGGTGGGTGTTGTTGTTACAAGAGTTTGATTTAGAGATCCGAGACAAAAAGGGAAGTGAGAACGTAGTGGCGGATCACTTGTCTCGGATCCCGGTGGAAGGGATTGACGATTTGAGCGAGATAAATGAAAGGTTTCCCGATGAGCAACTCCTAGCCGTATCCACTTTTGTTGCACGTGGTATGCTCACTACGTAAATTATTTAGCCACGGGTGCCATCCCAAATCATTGGACTAAGAAGTGAAGACAACAATTTATGGTCCAAGTGAAGCAATATATTTGGAATGAACCGGACCTTTTCAAGATCGGGCCCGATCAAGTCATTCGGAGATGTGTGCCCGAACGGAGGTGTTGGAAATCTTGACTCATGCCCACTCATCCGCATGTGGAGGTCACTTTAGCGGGCATAAAACGGGCTACCGGGTTCTCTCGTGTGGGTTTTATTGGCCCACAATTTTCAAGGATGCGTGTGAATTTGCAAGGAATTGTTTAAATTGTCAAAGGATGGGAAGCATTTCAAAGAGGGATGAGATGCCATTGCAACCAATTTTGGTTGTGGAAATATTTGATGTATGGGGCATTGACTTTATGGGTCCTTTTCCGAATTCCAATGGGTTTTTATATATTTTGGTGGCGGTGGACTACGTCTCGAAGTGGATTGAAGCTATTGCAACAAGAACAAACGACCATTTGGTTGTATGTAAATTTGTTCAATCCAACATCTTTTCCCGTTTTAGCATTCCGAGAGTTATCATAAGTGACGGTGGTTCGCATGTCAAGAACTTTAATTTTGGGAAATTATTGAAGCGGTATAGCGTGAATCACCGGATTGCCACACCTTACCATCCGCAAACTAGTGGACAAGTCGAAGTGTCCAACCGTCAAATTAAAGAAATTCTTATGAAAACGGTTAGAACGGATAGGAAGGATTGGTCGAGCAAGTTGGATGATGCGTTGTGGGCATACCGGATAACCTACAAGACTCCAATTGGCACAACACCTTACCGGATGGTTTATGGAAAGGGTTGTCACTTGCCAATGGAGTTAGCTCATCGGGCACATTGGGCAATCAAGACGGTGAATGCGGATTATGATGAAGCGGGGAAGATGAGAAAGTTGCAATTGAGTGAAATAGAAGAAATTAGAGACGAAGCGTATGAATGTGCATCGGCTTACAAAGACAAGCTCAAAAAGGTTCATGATGCAAAATTGAGGAAGAAAACCTTTGAAGTGGATCAAAAGGTATGGTTGTACAACTCAAGGCTAAAGATGTTTGCAGGCAAACTTAAAAGCAAATGGATGGGCCTATATGTCGTTCGGCGAGTTGGGAGATTTGGCGATGTGGATATCTAAGATGAGCAAACCAACAAACAACAAACGGTGAATGGCCATCGGTTAAAGACATACTTGGAAGGGAACGACATCAACAACTTGGAGCTTGACAAAGCGGGCTACATCCTACGCCCGGTAGATGATGAACAACCATGAGAGGCCCAGGTTTGGTAGTGTACATAGTTAGCATTTTATTTTGTTTGTTTTGTTTAGTTTGCACATTTACCGTATTCGCTTGAAGCTCGTGTTTGAAACAAGTGTGGGGACGTTCGGGTTACGAATAGTTCTAGCATTGTGTTGAGGACAACACGGGACTTTCAAGGGGGTAGGGTGGTAATTTTTCCATGTTTTTTACAAATTATAAAAACATAAAAAACTGAAAAAATAAAAAGAAATCAACTTAAAAATGGGAATTTTTGGCAAAATGGAACTGCCCAGTGCCTACCGTAACTTACGGTAGGCACCGTAAGTTATGGTAGCTTCAAAAGTTTTGTGGCGTTACGGTGGAAACTTCCTGTGTTATGGTAGGTTTTGAGTGCCAGGTGCCACCGTAAATTACGGTGGCTACCGTAATTTATGGTAGCCCTGGCGGATCAATGGTACGAGCTGGTTAGCGGTTACATATATAAAAAAAATATAAACAAGTCACGTGACTTAAACCCTGACCACTCGTTTCTTCCATCTTCCCCTAACCACAAACATCTTCTTTCACTATCACAAAGCCCCACAAGATCTCCATAACCCCACAACCTTCCCAACCTTCAAATCTTCATATCTTCTTCAATTCTTGGCCAAATCAAGTGAACTTTGGGTCTATCATGACTGAAATTTCACGTACTTGCTGATTTTGAGAAGAACTTTGTGAGAAAACGTCATTTTCTGGTCCGATTTGCAAACCCTAGGGCCGAAAATTTTGGGGGTTTTTGAAGTTCTTGTTTTACTTGTGTTCTAGCATCTTCAATCCAAGGTATGTGATGTTTATTTGTTACTTTTGATAATGCATTGTGAAAATGAAGGTTATTTTTGTTACTTGTTCATACACACTTGCTTGTTCTTAGATATTATCATGAAAAATTGTTACTTGAACATTGTTATGTTTGTAGATGTAGTATAGATGATAAAGTTGTGAACTTTTGGGAATCTCTACATTGTAGAGGCACCATGCCCAATTTTTGTTAAAATGACTTATGAAATTTTGTGTTCACAAACACTGTTGGATCTGAGTTTCTTTTTGATTGTATTTTTCGTTTGGAATTAAGATGGAAATGGATGAGAGTGCAGCGGAATTTAAAATGAAAACAAACTTTGCATACAATCAAACGAGAGAAATACTTTTATCAAACATCTTTACACATAGAATCGAAAGATTGAATTTGTTTCAATAACGATTACAATGATTGATGTAAGAATGCAAACTCCCCCTCAGCCAGAGCTCAGTAGTTTGTTCGTGCAAAGAAGACGATGTGGTGAAAGAGCTAATAGAACAGTACAAAGTACTGAACTATTTATAGGCACTTGCAAACCACTGAGCATCTTAGCTGACGTCACCATGAAAGTGACATCTAACCTCCTAACAAACTCTAACCTCTGATCTATACAAACACTGATGTACTAACTACTGCTATTACAATATGATACATAAAAGACACATAAACAGCTGCTGCATCCTTCCACTGCTGTGAACCCAGCAGTGCTTGTCCGGATCAGCAGTACCTGACTCAAGGCAGTAGATTGAGTCAGCAGAGCTTTGGTCTTTCATCAGTCTTTGACATTGGGCAGCAGTTGTAGGTCAGCACTTAGTAAGATCAGCAGATAGGAGGTCAGCAGATATGAAACCACTTTCAAGGGGAGAGATTTGCACAAACCAACTGTAAACGTCTGCTTATTCTAGATCCACTGCTTTGATCCAGTTTTGGCTTTACATTATCTGTTCCTCTGATAGGGTTCAATCCCAACAATCTCCCCCTGGAACAGATAATGCCAAAACTCTTCATTATTTGTGGAAATCTTTATTGCCTCAACAACAGCTCCCTTATCTGACCTTTGAATTGTAATTCAAAGTCTAGGGCATCTGTATCTTCATCATCCCTGCTGAGTGGAAGATCAAGGAGATCCTGCAAATCTTCAAGACTCAGGCCAAGAGCTTGTTCCCTTGATATTTTCTCCACTCCTCCACCAGACCTGAGCAAAGTCAATACGCAGGTCTGTTTGTCAGTTTCCCACTTTTGTATTTTTGAGCCTGGAGGGTTTCTTGGGAGATGTTTATTTGCAGAAGTATTTGGAGAGGCTGGCCTGATCAAAGCTGGCTGAGCAGCGGTTGCAGATTGTTCCAATTCAAGATCTTCCTTTATCATTACTTCTGTGCCAGCTTTTACAATGGCATCTCCTGCTAAAAGATCTTGAATTGTTTCCATGCTAAACTGGTTTTTGCTCCTTCTTTTGTAGATGGCAGCACCAGCTGGAGCAGTGGTTCTTTTGACTTGCAGCTTTGGTGGTCTTTTTGAAACTGCTGCTTTAGAATAGTCAGGCTTTTGAGGAACTGAAGGATCTTTCTTTCTTAATTGTTCCAACTTTTTGTAAGTAGCCCTGACCACATCTTCTTTCCATCTAGCAACTTGTCTTTTGTTTCCATAATCAGCTGCTACCAGTTCCTCTTTCATTCTCTTCAGCTCCTCCTGTTTGTCAAGTACATTCTTTCTAAACTCTGCCCAGTTAGGAGGAGTGTGAGTGACATTCCTTTTTATCATGTCTTGAATTCTTGCTGCTTCATTTTCAAGTTCAGGAATAGTCCACTCTTTGTACATGTATCTCTCTCCTCTGTACTTCTTGTGAGCCATGATGCTTTCAATGTAGTCTTTCTTCAGAGATTCAGCTGCTCTTTCAGAAATTTGTTGACTAACATTTTTTGCAAATTGCTCTAGGGATCTGACTTGTGTGAGCAAATATTGACTTCTCTGTGCAATTTCTTTATCAGATTTCCCTTGTGTGTTTTTCTTTGAGATATCCTCTGCTTGCTTGGCCTTGATTTCCAGGTATTCATCAACATTTTTAGGCCAGGGATATCCCTTTATTGATGGCAAACTCCTTTTGGCAGGGTCATCCTCATAGTAAAAGGATTTTATTTCATCTCTAACAGCTGCTAGTTCAAGAGGAAATTGAACACCTGCAGGAGGTAAGGGCTTGTACATTTGAACTGAAGAGAGAGGAGCAGGTTTTGGTATTGTGACAAGAGCTAAAGATTTTGAAGATGTTAGTGATGGAGGTGTGTCATCATCTTTTAAAATTAGCCTTCTCCTTTTTGGTTTAGGAGAGACTGATGATGTTTTGAATGGAACAGTGGTTGTAGATGTAGTAGCAGTGGATTGTGATTGACTAACAGTTGTTGAAACAACTGGTGTTTCAACCACTGCTGTCATAACAACAGATGTTATAACATCTGCTGTCTTCTGCTGTGTGTCAGCAGGTGTTGTTTTTGGTGGTGATGATGGTAAAGCAGTAGATGTTGTGTGTGTTGAAGTGGTGTGTGTTGATGGAACAACTGTTTGGCAAGCAGTGGTTTTTGTAACTCCTGCTGCATCAGCTGTTTTGTACGGTGGTTTTTGAGCAGACTTTGAACGTCTGGTTGGAATGGATTTGGGTTGCCTTACTTTTCTAGTAGGCCTCTTCTTTTCCTCAACAGGATTTTCATGATCCCTTGACCCAGAAGTACCCTGATCTGGATGATCCATTCTGTCCACCCTGGCTTTCCTTTTGGCCTCTCTATCTCTCTTCACACTTGCAATTGCTTCTGCTAGTGCATTTGTTGTCACATCAATCTTCTTGCTGCCATCTGGCAAAGGGATCTTTTTGGTCATGTTTGAATTCTCTGGTTCAAGATAAAGACCATCTTCTATACCCTTCCTTTTCCACTCCTTAATTTTCTCCCCCTTTTTGGCATTATCTTCCGGGAGGTCATAAATGAAACGTACGTTTGGAGGAGCAGTGCCAGTGGTATGCAAGATCTGAGTTTTGAGAGCCTTTAAGTCAGCCTGAGTGTTCTTGAATCTTGACTCCATTGCATTTCTCAGCTGTTGTACATGTTTTTCATGTTGCTGATCTGCTAATTGTGCTTGTTGTTGGAGAAAAGATTGAAATAGATTCCAGAGCTCATTTGTAGCAGATGTCCTTTGTGGAGCAGGTGCTTGAGGTGGAACAGCAGTTGTTTGTACCTTCTGAACTTGTAACACCTGTTGTAGCATATCTTTGAGTTCTGCAACAGAGTTATCAAGCTTTGCAATACGATCCGTCAATTTCTGGTACTTTAAACCATCACCCAAGTTAATGGGATCATCTGATTTCCCACTAGCAGTGGTTTTATCAGTGGTAGATGTAGGGAATATCCTCCAAACATTAACCACTGATGCCCCTTTTTCTTGGTACTGGGGTCTTCTTCCTTCAACACTTGACAACCTTTTGATGTTGCCAGTAGGATAAATAAATCCACTGGTGGTTGGCAGAGGTGCTATAAAAGGAATTGCCTCCAAGGAAGTCTTATGAATGTAACCACTGTCCAAATGTAACCCAGTGGGTGTAACAGTTGTAGTGGCTGCTTCACTTGGATTACCACCAAGAGTTACTTGTAACTCAAGGGGTGTAACCTCCTCAGGTTGTGTTGGTGGGTTAGCAAAGATTGATACATCAGACCCAGTCATTTGTTGAGGTATATTCTCATTAATAGGTGATTGAGAAGGACTGGATAATGCCTGGTTCAAATCAATTGCATCCAACAGTGGTTTTATTGGTGAGGGAAATGTGGATGTGATGGTTGGTGTAGAAATAGGATGTGTCCCGGGCATTGGACTGTGGATGATAGAAACGAGTGTTTCCAGAGCATCATGATGTGGAGACCCTATTTGTACAACCTGTTCTTTTTGTGAAGAAGCAGGAGGAGGTTTGGTTATGGGTTGAGATATTTGTACCAACTGCTGTGAGGAAGTAGCAGCAGTGGTTTCTTGTGACTTTTGTGTTGTCACTGGCAGAAGCTCTGGTATCTCATCCTCCAGAGATGCCTTTTTGATGGTTTTGGGGGGTTTTTGTGTTTTTCTTTTTGTGGGCTTTTTGGTGATTTTAGGTGTGGGTTTCAAAGCAGTTGTGCTGCTGCTCTGATCACCTTGAGCAGTGGGCTCAGCAGCAGATACCTGAGGAGCAGTTGTAACTGCTAAAATCTGCTCAGGCACCTCTGCTTGTGTTTTGCAAGGTGTGGACATTCTTGTAAAAGTTTCAGCAGTTAAGCAATTTGTTTGAATGGAATCACCTTGTTTTATTGCAGCAGCATCCTTCTTTCCAAGTTTCATTTCAAAATAATAACTTAAAAATCTTGGAAAAAGTAGGAATGCCTTTGTTTCAACATTGTTAACCAAATCATTAAAAATTACCTGGGAGTAGTTAAAATTTTCATCTTGAAGAATTGCAAATCCCAGTTTTTGAATTTTTAATGGTATCTCATTGAAAGAAGTGGTTTTGTTTGAAACACATTTTAAGAGGGTATGAAATAAAAATCTTGTTGCAGGAGGAAAGTAACCTTTTTTCTAAGGTGTCCTTTTTGACCTCTGCATTGTACCCCCTTTCCAGAAAATCATTTTTTAACTCGTTTTTAGGGAAAGTGATTTTACCTTCTTGATCGTCGAGTTGAAAGACCTCTGAAATTGTTTGTGGTGTAATCTTGACTTCTTTTCCCTTTAAAGTAGAGTTAATGGCTATTACAGCTTCTCCTTGTGTTTCGAGGATTGCATTCTTCCAAAACTCCCTTTGGGTTGCCAAGTAAATTGGTGCATCCACTGTCAACAAAGTTTTGTACTTTGAGGCGGTGATGATATCAATGATGGAATCGAATTCCTTTGTGGAACTGGGTTTTGTAAGAAGACCCAGGAGATTGTGAGATGGTTTATGTGGAATTTCAGTGGAGATTGCCTTTTGAGAGGCTGTTTTCGATGATGATTTGGATGAGGGTTTTGCAGATTTCTTTGATTTAGTCATTTTGAGGATGATTGATCGAAGAAATTTGTGGAAGATGAGATGAAAAACTGTTTTGAGAAGAGAATTTTTAAGAATTCAATTCGACAGTAAAACCCTGTTTTGGTGGTGAGTGGGGGATTTTATAGGGAAGAAAGTGAATGCTGAGGTGGCAGCCGTTACAAAAGGTCTGACCAATATGTACTGCCCACGTGACAACCCCTGTTGAAAGTGAAGGACAGTACTTTTGTTGAAAGTGACTGATGAAGGCAGTGGTATGAAAGCAGTGGATGATTTTTACTATCAGTGGATAGCATATCAGTGGATAAGACACTGCTTTTGAACAACAGAGTTTATCAAAATAATGAGAGAGCAGGGGATGACTTTCAGCAGTGGACAGACTTTTGAAGTATAGCAGACTTTTGAACAATCAGTGGTTAATGGCAGACTTTTAAGGACATAATGAAAAAATTTCATTTTTTAACTATTTTTAAGGATGGAGTTTTGATTTTCTGAAAACATTTGTTGCTTTTATTCATAGAAAAACAAGATGTTGCTTGTTATTCCATGTTCAGCATCCCAATCCTAGAGACCAAACTTTCAAAAGTGGCTGTATCAAGTGCTTTTGTGAGCACATCAGCCAGCTGGTCTTTAGTTGGGACATGATGCAGAGAAATCAAACCTTTTTCATAGCAGTCCCTCACAAAGTGATGTCTGATGTCAATATGTTTGGTGGTTGAGTGGGAAACTGGATTTTTGATGATATTTTCTGCTGCCTGACTGTCCAACATGAGTGGTGTCTTTAAGGCAGTGATACCAAAATCCAGCAACTGATTTTGAAGCCACAGGAGTTGGGCTGTACAGCTTCCAGCAGCAATGTATTCAGCTTCAGCAGTGGATGTCGAAACAGCTGCTTGCTTTTTGCTTTGCCAAGAAACTAAGCAGTCACCTAGAAACTGGCACCCTCCTGATGTGGACTTCCTTGTGGTGTGACATCCAGCAAAGTCACTGTCTGAGAAACCTGAAAGCTTGATGTTCCCATTAGCTGGATACCAGATACCAAGTGTGGGAGCACCTTTTATGTATCTGAAGATCCTTTTTACAGCAATGAGATTTGATTTTCTGGGAGCTGATTGACTTCTTGCACAAACACATGTTGCAAACATGATGTCTGGTCTAGATGCAGTTAGGTACAATAAAGACCCAATCATGCTTCTATAAAGTGTTTGGTCAATCAGCTCATCTTTTTCATCAGACATGACCAGCTTATTTGTTGCCATGGGTGTACTGCATGGTTTACAATCATTCATATCAAATTTGGTTAAAAGTTCTTTAGCATATTTGCTTTGATGAATGAAAGTTCCATTTTGCATTTGCTGTACTTGGAGACCAAGAAAGCATTGCAGCTCACCCATTGCACTCATTTCAAACTCAGCTGTCATGAGTTCTCTAAACTCTTCACACATTGAGTTACATGTGCTTCCAAATATAATGTCATCCACATAAATCTGGACAATCATTAAGTCATTCCCTCTCCATTTTAAAAACAGTGTTTTATCAATGGTACCTCTTTTGAAACCATTTGAGAGTAGGAAGTTGGAAAGAGTTTCATACCAGGCCCTTGGTGCTTGTTTCAAGCCATACAAGGCTTTGTTTAACCTGTAGACATGATCTGGATAAAATGGATCCTCAAAACCTGGAGGTTGACAAACATACACCTCTTCTTGAATTGTACCATAGAGGAAAGCACTTTTGATATCCATTTGAAACACCTTCATATTGTGGTTGACAGCAAAGGCCAGGAACAGTCTAATTGCTTCTAATCTTGCAACAGGGGCAAATGTTTCATCATAATCAATCCCCTCTTCCTGTCTGTAACCTTGAACCACAAGCCTGGCTTTATTCTTGACAACAATACCCCTTTCATCAGTTTTGTTCTTGAAGACCCACTTTGTGCCAATGGGACTAACCTCTTCTGGCAGTGGTACAAGCTCCCATACTTGTTGTCTTTTAAACTGTTAGAGCTCCTCTTGCATGGCTTCTACCCAGCTGTTGTCTTTCAGTGCCTCTTGGTACTTGACTGGCTGATGGAGTGATAGAAAACCAGCAAAAAGACAAATGTTTTGGGTTTGGCTTCTTGTGAGCACCCCTTCATTTATGTTGCCAATGATTTGATCAGGTGGATGAGATCTCAAGAAGATTAAATCTCCTTGGTATGGTATGATGGCATTGGTTGGTGAAGGCTGCAAATGTGTATCATCTGAGCTAACCACTGCTGGGGACTTTGATGATCCAGCAGTGGCTTCAAAAGGTGGTGGTATAGGAGGTAATGAAGTGGACAACTGCTGACTTTTATCCACTGTTTGAGGACTTTTGTCAGCAGTGTTTGAGGATGTGGAGGCAGTGGTTGATGGGTTACTTTGGTCAACAACTGTTGAGGTAGCAGTGGTTGAGCTTTGACAACTGTTTTGAACAGCTGATGCTTTTCCCTTTGTGGCAGACCTTTGAGGTATGATGATTTCATACCCATAGTCTGGTGTTGTATCCTCTGATGGACCTGCACTGTTAGTCTTGACAGCAGTATTTTCAAAAGTGAATTTTTCAAGATCAAACAGATCTGCAGGATTTGCTGGGATTTTTATTGACGAAAGTTCATTGAACTTAACATTCAAAGTCTCCTCCACTGCCTTGGTCCGTGTATTAAACACTTTGTAGGCCTTGGCAGTGGTTGAGTATCCCAGATGATAACCACAATCAATTTTGGCTGCAAATTTTGAAATGGAATCTTTTAAATTCAAAATAAAGCATGGGCAGCCAAACACTTTGAAATATGAGATCAGTGGTTTAATTTTATACAGAATTTCATAGGCAGTCTTTTTGTGCCTGGGGTTTATTAAAACTCTGTTCTGAACATAGCAAGCAGTATTTACTGCCTCTGCCCAGAAAGTTAAAGGCAAACCTGAATCTGCAAGCATGGTTCTGGCAGCCTCAATCAGAGTTCTGTTCTTCCTTTCCACTACCCCATTCTGCTCTGGTGTTCTTGGGATGCTGTACTGCCTTACAATCCCTTTCTTCACACAGAAGGCATCCAACTCCCTATTTTTGAATTCTGTGCCATTGTCACTCCTGAAGCTTTTTACTGGAAGGTCAAATTGCTTTTCAACCTGTATTACAAAGTCTTGCAAAATGCCTGCAGTTTCATCTTTTGAGTGCAAGAAGAAAGTCCATGTGAACCTAGAAAAGTCATCAACAATAACCAAACAATATCTTTTCTTTTTAAGGCTCATGACTTGAACTGGGCCAAACAAATCCATGTGTAACATTTGCAGACACTGGGTTGTTTTGGACTCTTCAATGGACTTATAAGAACTTTTATGCTGTTTTCCTTTTAAACAGGAAATGCAATGTTCAGGACATGAAAACAATTTTTGTGGTAGGCCTCTCACCAAACCATTTTTTGAAATTTCTGTGATAGTCTTAAGATTTGTGTGTCCCAGCCTTTTGTGCCAAAGTTCTGTCTCTTTGTTAGAGGCAGCTGAGAACAGACAGGCATCAGCTCTGGGACACTCTTTTGACATGTCAACAACATAAACATTGCCACTTCTTTGAGCAACAAGTTTAGTATGACCAGATTTAATTATTGCTTCAATCTTTTTGACCATTTCTGGTCCAACAATCCTACAACAGTCTTTTGTGAAGAATGACCCAAATCCCTTGTCACTCATTTGGGACACACTCAGAAGGTTGAATTTTAGATTGTCTATTAGATTGACATTTTCAAATTTTACATTTCCAGATTGCACTGTACCAGACCCCAGAACCTTCCCTTTACTATTATTCCCAAAGGATATATCACCCCCACCATGGATTTTAAAGTCTTTGAGGAGGGCTTTACATCCTGTCATGTGCCTGGAGCCTCCACTATCTACATACCAAAGACTATCAAAGCATGCAGAAGCTCCCTGCACATGAAGTAAAAGGATTAGTTCATTAAGGTCTCCAAAGCCAGCAGGGCTTTGGATGGGGTCTCAACAGTGTCTGGAATGGATGCAGAATGATGGACAGTGGTTAGGTCAGAGGTTTGAACTGTTTTAGGACAGTGTTTCTCTAACCACTGTTGTGGATCTTGACCAATCATCTGCTGGTAACCAAAAGGATGCCTATTCACTTTGGGTTTAGAGGGCCTTTTGGAGGTCTCATAAACGTGTGGAATCCTTTGGTAAGACTGTTTTTCCTTGCCTTTTCTGAACTGATTGGCAGGGGGTGCATCAGTAACCTGAACATCTCTTTTGACAGATGTTTGGTTCAGCTGTTTTATAACAGCTGTTTGAACTGGCACGAACAGTGGTTGTTTCTTGGTGAATTTGACAGATGTTGATGATGATGATGGACTCAAGGATGTTTTAGCAATGTACTCATTCTTTTTCACATCAAAGTTTTTGAGGTACACACATGCTTGAGTTTTGTGGTTTGTTTTACCACAGACAATGCAGCTTTCTGCTGAAACAATGACACTTGTTTTGTTTAGATCATAAGCTTTTAAGTGGAAACAATCTTTTGTTAGATGATTCCTTTTCTCACAGAATTCACAGAACAAGTTATCAATTTTTTCTCTCTTCTTTCTCTTTTCAGATTCCTTTGCAGCAGAGGTTTTAACCACTGCTGGGATATCTTTGAGAGGTATGACTTTAGCTTTTGGAGCTTTAGCACCATCAATTGATGTAAAGTCCATTGGCTTGAAATTTTCAAGAATATCACACTCATCAGACCATTTTGGTTTAAACTGATGATCTTCAAGCTCCTTGAAAATGGAGGAACCCATTGGTCTGTTAAGTGTGATTTTGTTACCAAGTTTGTCAGTGATTTTCACTTCTTGGCCATTCTTGTTTGTGGGGATAAGCTCAGTAGCTTCATCAATGGTTTGAACAGAGTTTTCAAAAGCAGTGTTTTCATCATCATATTTTCTATACCCAACCCCAAACTTCACATTGCTTTTTCTCTGTTTTTCAAGCATAACCTCATATCCTTTGCAGGATTCCACCCATCTTTCACAAGTAATCTGGGCAGACTCCAACTCCTTTTTGCAAACTTGGTATTTTTCTACCATAGTTTGAAGTTGGGTTTTGGTTATACTTTGCTCTTCTTTTAAACAGCTGATTTCTTTTTCTTTTTCAGTCAATTTGTTTTTAAGTTCTTTTAAAGAGCTTTCAAATTTGACCTCATCAGTTAAGATTTTATCCCGAAGGTTTTCATTCACCTCTTTGATGTTAGCAAAAGCAATTATGCAATTGTCTGAACACAGTTTTTCAAGAACTTGAGGAGATACCTTGGCAGCTGCCATCATAGCACAATCACATTGATGATCTTCATCCACATCAGCTTTCACCTTCTTTTCACCAGCCCTTTCTTCCTTCTCTTCTTGTTTGTCCTCTTCGGACCAAGGATCTGTCAGTGGTTCAATCAGGGAACCTGAACTTTCTCCCATCAGTACTTCACCAGCCACAGCAGTAACCACTGCTTCAGTCACCTCTTCCACTGTTTCAAAGCACTGCTGTTCCTCCTCAGCTTCAATCCCTTCCTGTATTGACTCTAATGCCATCAAACAAAACTCATCATGTCAGGGTTCATTAAAAGCATAGAGTGCAAAGTTTTCATCATTAAGGTCTTCAGGCATACTGCTCCAGTCAACAAACCCTTGAGTGAAAAAACTTTGTTGATCTGGTTGTGCTGCTGCTGGAGCAGTGGTTTGAGGTGCAACAGGTTGCACTTGTACCTGTGGAGCAGGGGTTTGAACATATTGGATTTGTGGAACAGTAGTTTGGACATAATGTACTGGCACAGGGGCAGCAGCATAGTGAGCAGTGTTCACTTGAGCTGCTGGGGCATATTGGGCATAGTGCACAGTATTTTGGTTTTGAGGTCTAGGATTTGAGCTAGGATGAGTAATTATGGGACCAGTATTTTGACTCCTACATTCCCTAGCAAAATGTCCCAACCTATTACACTTGTAGCACTTGATTTTCGATTTATCCAACCCAACCCTTAGATTCCCATGCAGACCTGGGAATTTTCTCCCTGTTCTTTTGTAGAATTTGCTAGTTCTAACACTTAGCAAGGCCAGTTGGTGCAGGATGTCCATTTCCTCTAAATCAGTGGGATCAAAATGTTGCAAATCATTTAGTTCAAAGCTTAAATTATCTGACATCTGGTTTTCGTTTGCAGTGAATGCATAACTTGCAGAGTGAGGATCAGGGTTGTTAAAATTTGCACCAGCAGTTATGTCAATGAAGTGATCATAACCCTGGTCCTTACCACTGCTCCCAGATTCTTCTTGACCCAAAAGAGCAGTATTACCGAATGTATAATCATCAACGGCTTTTCCTGACTCTTGTAACTTCCTTTTCTGATTCAACTCCCTTTCGTAGGTCAGGAGTCGACCATGGAGTTGGGTCAAGGTCAGATCCTTGAACTCAGGTGAATTTCTGGTGACAAAGGCTATAGTGTCCCATTTTTCGGGCAGTGACCTGAGGAACCTGCTGTTTTGAGTTGAGTTTGTAAAAGTGGTATTAACAAGCCTCAGTTCACTGATGAGACAACTAAACCGCTCAAATTGTTGAGTCAGTGATTCACCTCTAACATGACAAAACGTTTCGTACTGTTGGTTCAGGATTTCCCTATTGTTTTCTATGACTTCTTCAGTACCTCCAAACTGTTCCTTAAGTGCGTCCCACAATTCTTTGGCACTGTTACAGTGTAACAGTCCAGCATATATTTCATTGGGCAGTGCTGATGCTATGATGCTAAATGCTTTAGCATCCAGTTCGATCTTTTGAAAATCAGTTTCGGTGTAATTTTCAACTGGTTTTGGAACGAACTTTTTAGCATCTTCAGCGCTTGGCACTGAAGGAACATGAGGACCAAAGGTGACAGGCCTCCAACAACCTGTGCTTTGTTGAGCGAGGATGTGACCCATCCTCCTCTGCCAGATGTTGTACTCATTTCTTTTTAGCATAGGTGGTTTAAAAAGTGAGCCAATGTTGTTTTTGTCATCTTGAGATTGTGACGTCATTCGTGTTGTTTTACAGACACTGAGAAATCAACTTTAATGGTGATTTATCCTTGCTCTGTTTTTCAACGGACGAACAAACGATCAGTATCAACTGTAATGAGCCGAACTATTTACGTCAAAATGATTGTTAAATCAAATTTGACTGTCCAGGCTCTGATACCAATTGTTGGATCTGAGTTTCTTTTTTATTGTATTTTTCGTTTGGAATTAAGATGGAAATGGATGAGAGTGCAGCGGAATTTAAAATGAAAACAAACTTTGCATACAATCAAACGAGAGAAATACTTTTATCAAACATCTTTACACATAGAATCGAAAGATTGAATTTGTTTCAATAACGATTACAATGATTGATGTAAGAATGCAAACTCCCCCTCAGCCAGAGCTCAGTAGTTTGTTCGTGCAAAGAAGACGATGTGGTGAAAGAGCTAATAGAACAGTACAAAGTACTGAACTATTTATAGGCACTTGCAAACCACTGAGCATCTTAGCTGACGTCACCATGAAAGTGACATCTAACCTCCTAACAAACTCTAACCTCTGATCTATACAAACACTGATGTACTAACTACTGCTATTACAATATGATACATAAAAGACACATAAACAGCTGCTGCATCCTTCCACTGCTGTGAACCCAGCAGTGCTTGTCCGGATCAGCAGTACCTGACTCAAGGCAGTAGATTGAGTCAGCAGAGCTTTGGTCTTTCATCAGTCTTTGACATTGGGCAGCAGTTGTAGGTCAGCACTTAGTAAGATCAGCAGATAGGAGGTCAGCAGATATGAAACCACTTTCAAGGGGAGAGATTTGCACAAACCAACTGTAAACGTCTGCTTATTCTAGATCCACTGCTTTGATCCAGTTTTGGCTTTACATTATCTGTTCCTCTGATAGGGTTCAATCCCAACAAACACCAATAACCATAGTAACAAGCAAGTGTGTGGGTTGTTGATGAAAAAGGGCAAACTTTTTGTGTTTGGTTGTGTTGTTTGTTTTGAATTGTGTGTAGGAAAATGTTGAGAACTAAGGAACAAGCCGGAGCTAGTTCTTCGTCTAAAGGCAAAGGCAAACAGCCGGAACAACAACCAAAGAAGAGAAGGTATTTGGGTAGGGATGATGATAGTGAGAGTGATGATGAATAGATGGTGGAATTGGACCCGGCTGACAAGCCAAGGTGGGAATCGGGTCCTTTAGATGATCAGCCGGATGAGTGGCAACCGACACTATTTCATGATCGAATGAACCGGTTAAAAAAACAGGGCTGCTGCGTTTATCTGTGAGAGGGAAATTAGAGAGGTTGAGTTTGGTCCGTTTAATGTATTTGCCCAGTTTCGTGCCTTAGGATGGTAGGTGCCGCTAAGTTGTTACGACAAAGACAACAAAAATCTGTTTATGGATGAGATTCAAGAATGGATGGCTACCTTGAAATGCAACAGGTATGATAGGCCATCGCAGATGAAGTTGACGGGCACGGTTAATGGGATAAAGGTGGAAATGTCGTTTGATACATTGCGGAAGTTAGCGAGATATGACAGTTTGCCCGCTCGTGATTACACATTCCCTAGTCTTGATGATCTGTTGATTAAACCGGAGAAACATCCGAGGTGGAATGACATGCTAGCGGCTTTGTTTTTTCCTGGCACTTATAGTGGCATATTGTATCAAAGAAATTTGAAGATTGAAGCAAAATTGCTGCTAACCATTTGCATTTTGAATGTCATTCCACGAAGAGGAGATAAGCAAGAGGTAAGGTTCTCGGAAATACCAGTCCTTTATTCATTGCTCCATGGGTCTCCTCGCTTTCCGATACGGTATTTGATTATGAACCATCTTTGGATATGCCGTAACAAAGTGGGGAGGAGCATTATCCCGTATTGCCGAATTATTACGGGGTTGTTGAGGTAGTTTAAAGCGATCACACTGGAGGATAGAGGAGCACCGAAAAGGCACAAGCCTTTTGATATACAAAGGATGGGTATTGGATGGACTTACACTCAATCGAAAAGGTATCACAAGCTTAAATCGGAGGGTCAAAGATGGAGAGCGTTGAAAGTTGATGCAAGAGCTCTCTTACCGGGTGAAGAGGATGAACCGTAGAGTGAAGCGGAACCCCCGAGTGGGGATGAGGACTATGCGGATGAGCCTCACGGTGAGAATGTGGATGTGGGCCAAGGGGGGCCAGGTATGGGATATGGTGGTGCTTTCTATGACTACACGGAGCGTTCATATGAGCCGAATTGGGCATACAATGGTCCTATGCAAGAGGTCATTGAGAACCAACGTCCTCCGGCATCCGTTTTTGATACATGGTCGGGGTCGGAGCGTACTTTCTTTGATCACCAAACAATGATGAGTGCTAGTATGGAGCGAGCCTTAAAGCACAATTTTGATCGAACCGAATCGTGGAACCGTGCATATGCTTATTCCCATGAGTTAGAGATGAATAACCGATATGAAGATGATCAAGCCCGAAGGATGCATGCAAATTGGCATGCGGGGCGGCCTGTGGTTGTGGATCCACCTCTGGTGGATTATGCGTCTCTACCACCATATGATGGTAGTGTATCGTATCCGACCCCACCGCTTCATCATTCGAAGTGGATAGACCCGCGTCAACAACAAGGAGCTTCGCAACAAAGTGGAAGTGGTAGCGGCGCATTTGCTTTTGGAGAATGGAATGAGACGATGTCTTCCATTTTCGGGCCTCCTCAGCCGCGCTACTATTAGTCAGGTCGTGCTCCTTCTTGTATATTTTGTGAATATTTGTTGGTTTGTTATGTTTATGGTCGGGTGGATGGGTGGTGTGTAGTTTGTGACGTTTTGTTTTGGGTTGTGAGAGTTGGTGGTGTGATGTTTTTAAAAGAAGAAAAAAAAGAAAAAAATATAAAATGAAAAAAAAAAACCAAAAAGAAATTTGTGGTTGGAGTTTATGAGCTTTTGGTTGATGTTAAAGAGTTTAAGCGATCAAATCCTCCCAAAACCATACATTGGGGTCAATGTATCCCAAGTGTGGGGATGGGGGAAATTTTGAGCTTTTAAAAAAAAATTAAATCTAGCAAAACATTGTGAGAATTTGAACACCTTGGACTAACCCCAAATGATGCATCGGAAACCCTTAATACCCTTTGTTCTTGGTGAGAGTTGAAGCCACACTTGTAAATAAATAATACTTGTCTTTGATGAGAGTGGCAACGGGTGGGGGTGCATTAGAACTTGTGCTTGAATACGGTTTGAGGCCTTAGTTGGACATGAATGTAGAAAGGATAAGGGCATTTAGGTAGCCTCGTCTTAGTGTGTGCGAGTGTGGGTTTTGGGGGGTTGGACCTCATTAATTATATATATGAGCATGGTTGCGAGAGGGGCGGGGGTTTGGACATTTAGTTGCCCATTTTTGTGCCTAAAGCCGATCATTTGTTACCCCATTAGCTAGTTACCCAAAAATTTACCCGACTTGACCCGGTCTTATAGTGTTAGTAGTTGTTTTAGTAGTGTGTAGATACATTTGATGTTATGTTGAATGATTGCTTTGATTAAAAAAAAAGAGAGAGAAAGAAAAAGAAAAGAAAAAAAATGGAAAAAGCAATGAAAATGAAAATGAAAAAAAAGTTGATGTTGAGTTGTTTTGTATATAGAAGTTTAAATTGGTAGTTATTTGTTTGTTTGTTTTATTGTGTAATGAAAGACCGGGTTAAGTTATTCGCTACTACATATATATTCCGTTTCCTACCCGTACACCTAGCCACGTTACAAACTTAAAGCCCCTTTGATTTGCATTCATGTTTGGCACTTGTGTGGAGAAGGACCGATTTAGGTACAAGCCTATAGTTGTGCAACCACCCGTTTGCCTTTTGTGTGTCTAGCTTATAAATGCTAGTGCTTACTTGTTACCCGAGAGGAGAGATATAGCGAGGGGTGTGTTATTTCGGGTGTTAAGAACGGGTTAGTAAAAGGACAACATGGTTATGCTTGGTTTATATTGATCGCTTGTTTTGAAAATCGTTTTGATGAGTTGCTTGGGACAAGCAACGGTTAAGTGTGGGGATATGACGGGTGGTCCATAGGACAACCCTTCATTATGTTAAAAGATGAGTTTATCCCTCACTTGATCGCGTAATTATCTTGAATTAGATGACTACAGTTGCTTATGTTTCAGGTATGCTTTGGAGCTTAAAATGGAGAAAACGCTGCTTTGGATGGACTAGAGTGGAACGGGTCAAGCATGGAAGGAAAGAAGAAACAAAACAGAAGATTCAGGGGTCCACCGTAACTTACGGTGGCTACCGTAAGTTACGGTAGCCCTGAAAAATGCATTCTTCCACCGTACCACAGTTTGTTTGCACCGTATCAGTTTGGAGTCTACCGTAACTTACGGTAGCTACCGTAAGTTACGGTAGAGGTGATGAGGAAAAGTGTAACTGCCTCATTTAAAACTGTTTTCATGTGCCTTTTCAAATTATTCATGATTGGAACGTTTTCTCTGCACCTTGGGGGCGAATTTTAGCATTGGAGATCATTTGGGAACAATTCTAAACATTTGGTTTTGGTTTTTGATTCGTATGAACTTGAACTTTGATGTTATGATTATCAACCGAACAATGTCCAGCAAAATTTGTGGTGATCATCTTAGGTGAATGTTTCTCTACAACTCTTATGTGATTTTCCTTAATTTCTAGAATGATAACTTTGTGTTTGCTTTGATTATCATGGTGTATGAATATTTGATTGTAGCTTGTTAATTGGTATTGCAATTCTAGTCTAAATCGTACGTTCTTGGTGTCGTTGACAATCGAGATATCACGGGAAGGGTTAGGGTTGGATATTGATTGATTGATCATCGGGAAACAACCTCGCATTGATATAATCCGAGTACTTTGTTCCCTTTTATCACAACAATTATTTATGCACGAGTTATGTCTATGTAACTCTTTCTAGTTGGAATTTTGCACAAGTGTTAAAAGAAACTGAACCCTCAGATGATCATTGTTCTCATAATCTGAATTAAAAAATCAAATCTTGATTAGCAATTAGTTGATAACTTAGTTTTTAAATCAAACAATCCAAACTCTTGATCTTTAATTCCTGCACATTAGGTTAATTGTAGTTAATTTGCAAGACTAGAGAATCAACACATTTTCCACAAACTCCCTATGTTCGATACCCATTTACTGCTATCTACTAGTTGTAATTTGGATTAAATTTGCGTGTACTACGACAGCACGTCACTGAACTAAATTATCTAAATTAAAACTAAAATATAAAATATAATATTATCTTGTTTCACAAACAACCTAAACATGTTATCTATCATATATGTTACAAAACCACTTAATCGATTTTCCAATTTCGAGACACCTAGTTACCGGGTCTGGATTTCTAGCATTATGATTCTTCGGAAAGTTAACGCGATGGTCACACGTTAACCACCTAAAATCATTCATTAGCGAGCTATTGATATTCATTCATGCAAACCTTTAAAGATATGTTATTTACCGGGTCTGGATTCCTAACCTCACTTATCAAAGAAAGCAATACCGATGGTCACAATACAGCCACGAGGATAAGCAATTATGTAGATCATATAACAAACAATTACACCTTTACATGTCTTAAACATAAATCTACCATGTCAGCAATTTCAGACCAAAACTACTAAACAAGGATCATAAACCGCATCTAAGAACATGCAATCAACACCATATAATTCATTAGAACCCTTACGTGCAAGAAAGTATTCCTAATCACAATAAGATATATCTTGTATAAAACCAATACCTTGGTCTGGTTTCATGGTGTAAACAAAGTCTACAAATAAGTGATTAATCAAGAAATAGTTACCATCCCACTAACCACAGATTCATTATCCAAGATAATCAAACATAATCAGGAACTCAACATCAATGAAACGTTCATTATATAATCATGAAGATTTAACAAGAAAAAGTACTAAGTTTCATATAAACAAGATTACACCATAAAGATTATTCAAGAAACAAGTTCATTACTACTATTACATAATACTACATTAAACATAAACTAACATCAGCTCAATACTTGCAAAATGATCAGAGATACATGTTCAAGAACAAGGAATCGAACCATAAACAAGCAAGGAATTGATGGGTTGGATCAGTTATGCTTCCACTCGGTCTTTAAGCTTCAAAGTGGTCTAATCAGGACTACTTCGGAACCCAGAAATCGCCCAGAAACATGGAGAAAAACCCAACATTTTGATCAGTATCGAATGCTGCTATTTATAGGCAATTTTCAGTTTGGCACGGCCGTGCCGTTGGGTCGCACGGCCGTGCGGTCAGGTCTTGTCGGGTGACGTAATTTCTCCGATCCCAGGTCAGCCAAGTGGACTACTGGACAAGTTGCCTGGGTCATCAGATCGGCACGATCATGCCGTTGGTCACACGGTAGTGCGGGGTCATCAGAATGTTGATCAGAAACCCTGGTCTGGCCATTGCACGGTCATGCGGCGGGTGGCATGGTCATGCGGTCCGGGAACAGAATGGCATTGGCTGTTGCATTGGCATTGCTTCCGAGATCGAACGATCGGCACGGTAGTGCCGTCAGATGGCACGGTCGTGCCACACCTGGCAGTCATTAGAATTTTTCCCGTTTCATCAGAATTTGTCCGTTTTCATCAGATTTTTATTTTGTGCTCCGTTTAAGACCTGAAAATATAAAAGTACCGAATTTGGTTCCTAAACGTTTCGGTTTCGGTCAAAAACGCTTAAAACGGAAGTGTTTTGGGGTATAAAAACATGTATAATTTAACGTATATCAAACATCCCCACAATTGAACTTTGCTTGTCCTCAAGCAAACTTAAAATAAAACAAGGAATCAAATCTGAATATTTACAAAGTTACTAATTGTTTTGTGGTCAAATTTGTTTTTAAAAAGTCATCATCAAAGATTTAAAACAAACAAGCTTTGTCGGATGTATGAAAGGATAACCATAAAGCAATGATTCTACGTTTGATTGACTTAGCATGCAAATCTTTACATTTCTCATGATGTTCACACACACTCGGTTAAATTTCTGAATCATACAATGAATCATGCAATATCATAAGCTTGTCAAAAGATCTAATCTCCACCAATTAATATGTGAAAAACATAAATCAAGAGGTCTTTGATGGGTTGTAACGTTAGGATATGGTTAAGGGTGTGGAATGGATATTTAAAAGTGGCTAAATGGTTAAAACTCGGCGGTTATTTGTAACTAGCGTAAATGAATCAACAACTATACATAAATAATGCTTAAAGACGATTTTACACTTTTCGAGCTATACAACATATTTGTACTATTAAGTGCTTAAAATTGCTCTAACTTGATCGTCTTTGATCTATTTTTCAATCTCTATTTTCTGGTTTTTTTTATTACAAGGAAATAATTACAAACAAGCTAGTTGGATAATAACTTTGACTGAGTTTTAACACAAAGGTTTAAAAATAAAAAGGCTAAATTTGGTTAAGTAGGCTAAGTAGTTGGGTATAATTGGAAAAACACGGAAAATAGGCTCAACATGGCGAACTAATGGATAATGTTGGGTGCGGGATATAAACAAAGAAAAAGGCTAACACAAGAAGGGTATCCTAAGTGCCTCTATCATATTCATGCCATTTTCACATATTCATGATCTTGAAAAGTATACTAATGACAAGTTCTAATCTACATAAAACATCCGGCTCACTCATATTCGAAAAAACAATAAGCATGTCAAGAAAGCAATAAAAGGCTCAAAAATATGCTCACGAAACGGAAGGAATGGGTATAAATGTAAAGATAAACATGCTAGTCTTTCTTTTTGTTTGTCACGCTTTTAGTTATCTTTTTCCAAAAATCGAATTGTCTTGTCGGTTTTGATCAAATCTGATGCTTTCTAAAGAACGCAATTGACCGTCTATGTATTTTTTTAAAGTTTTTTTTTGGTTTTCAAAATAAATAAATACAAAAATGAGGACACTCAAGAACAAACAAAGTTAAATCCTTAAACCCCTCCCCACACTTGAACTTCACATTGTCCCCAGTGTGAAACACGTCTTAGTTAAGCGATTATGAAGGGCTGAACTAAAGTGTGAAAAAGGATAGAAGTACTCCCTTAGATTTGAAGTAGACTTGTATGAATAAACTTTGAATATAAGTCTTCTCAACTCAGTGTGCATCCCTATATACCTGCCAAGTACGTCACTAACCAAAACAGCAAATAATACTATTGATCAAACCGTTAGATGACTAAAACCAAATCCATTATTTAAACAAAAACAAACACACATTAAAACAAGTAAGTAATCATGCCTTGATTGAAGATTCGAGTTAAATCCTTGCAAAAATTGGTTGTTTTTAGGAGTGGGAGAGCCAAGAATGGGTTTGCGGCAAGTGTTAGTAATTTTGAAGGGTCTTTTATTATTATTATTATTATTATTATTATTATTATTTAGTTTTTATTCCCTGAAAAATTACTGTTTCTAAAAAGTCGTGCACGGTAGTGCGCATCAACCTGTGCACTGTGGTTCGCAACGTGGTGCCGCTGTGCACGGTAGTGCGTGTCCGACGACCACCTTATGCACATTGTTCTTGGTCAGATGTGATTTTTAAGTGCATGGTCGTGCGGATCCGGTGCACGACCGAGCGTCATCTGTACATTCTGTAGACAGAAGTAACAAAATGCTTTTCAACTCCTTTTTCTTAATAGATTTCACAATTTTTGCAAGGTTTTACATGTTTTAACTTTAAACTAACTTCAAACCTTCCCAAGGCATGAATCGATCTTGTTCAAACCTACTAAAAACAGAAAAAGTTAACGAACAAGGAAATTAATGCGTTAAAGTTAATATTTACAGAAAATACCCTTAGCGTGTGAAAACACGCTCGCTAAATTTGTCAGCGAGTCGATAGCTAGACTCCTTCTCTTTCCCACACTTGTTAAACGTGCGGGGCATTGACATGCCCTTTTGGATTCGCCTTTGTGTTTCCTGGAAGACCACCCGGGGGTCTCTCAGACAACATTTTAGCCAACTGTCCCACCTGATTCTCAATGGTCTGTATAGAAGCTTTCTAACTCCGCATCTCCCCTTATTGGGCCATGAATCATTCCTCGTGTTGTTGGTAGCGGTTCTCAGCTATCTGATTAGCATAATTGAAGTTTCCTAACAGTTGTGCCATCATCTCCTCTAGCTTAGAGTTACCATGAGAGGCGTGAGGCTGGGAACTGCTCCCGGAGCCTTGATGATGGTAATGTGGCTGGAAAGATTGACCTTGAGATTGGTAAGGCTGTCCTTGGGGCTGCTGTGGCGCGGGAGCACGCTGAGCATATTTGACTGGGTTTTGGTTCCCAGAATTAGATTTCCACCCAAATTTTGGGTGATTTTTCGACCCCGGATTGTACGTGTTGCTGTAGTGGTTATTTTGGGGCCTGATTTGATTGCCCAGAAAGTCCACCTCCTCGTGGCTTGTAAACATAATTCCCTGCTCACATGTACCTGGCTCGTGTGACACTCCACATAGCTCACATGATGATTGTACTTTCGAAACGTTCTGAGCTTGATCAAACCTTGCTGCCAAAGCTCCAATCTGCGCTGCAAGAGCTGTATACGTATTCACTTGATGAACTCTAGGAATAGATGATGCTTTATTTCTCACTCCACTGTGACCAGAACTCGACTTTAAGGTTGCTTTCTCTATAATTGCGTAGGCTTCATTGGGTGTTTTTGTTCCAAGATCGCCTCCTGCATATATACATCTAAACGTTCTTGTGAGTCGTAGTTGAGTCCTGGGTAGAAGTTCAACACAAGTTGTCTTTTGGACAACCCATGATGTGGAACATCGATCAGAAGATCTTTGAACCACTCCCAAGCTGCGTGTAAAGATTGTCCTTCATCCTGTTTGAATGTCATTATACGATTCTTAAGCTTAGCTGTCTTTTCCGGCGGGAAGTATTTTTCCATAAAAAGATCTGACATCTCGTTCCAAGTCGTGATGGACCCTACTGGAAGTGACAAAAGCCAATATCAGGCTTTGTCTCGCAAAGAAAATGGAAAGAGCCACAAACGGATTGCGTCTTAAAAACATCTCGTATTTTGAAAGTCGAACATACTTCGAGAAACGAAGTGATGTGTCGACCCGGATCTTTGTGATCCTTCCCATCAAACTGCACCGAATTTTGTAACATATTAATAATACTAGATTTGATTTCAAAACAAGGTGCAATTACTGTAGGTCGGGCGATGCTTGGTAGCAAGCCCTCTCCTCCTGGTCGGCCGGCCTCATTCGATGGTCGGTCGTCTTCCGCCATGATGCTTCCTCTGTCGTCTTCGGAACTCTCGCTATCAGAAAGTATCACCGGTTCGTCGATTGTTGCAGCAATTCTTTGTGCAATAACACGGGATCTTTCGCGAAGCCGCCTACTTCTTCTTAGGTTAGGTTCTGGTTCGTTGGCTGGCTCAGCAATAGCGGGTATGGGGGTTGAGGACATCAAGCTACAAATAAAAGGAAAGCATAATACGAAAAAAGAATGTAATATACGGAAAAAAATATTTTTTTTTATAGAAATTCTGATAAATTCATCAGAATTTACCAGAAAATCTGAGTAAACGTTAGATTTTTTTTATTAGAAAATCTGATGGAAATCTGATAATCGGATTGAAAATCTGAAATTTTGTTTTTTTGCTTTTTTTTTACCAGAAATTCTGATAAATTCATCAGAATTTACCAAAAAATCTGAGTAAACGTTTTTTTTTTTTTTGATATATCAGAAAATCTGATGAGATCTGATGAAAATCTGATGAAATCGGATTATTTCATTGAAATTATGATATTTTTATATTTTTACAAGAAATTCTGATAATTTCATCAGAAATCTGATGATTTTATCAGAAAGTTTCTATTTTATTTTCGTGAAGTAAATAAATGAATAATTAAACAAGCTGCTCGATTCCGAACAAGTAGATAAATAAATAAATGAGTATAAATAAATGAATGAATAAATAAATTACAGAAATGAATAAATGAACGTAAATAAATAAATGTAAATAAATGCAAAAATGAAAAAATATATATATATAAGTGCTTCGATTCCGAACACGGCATGAATGTAAATATAAACAGAAATGAAATAACTGAATTGAAATTTCTGAAATACTGAATTAAAAGTACTGAAACTAAATAAATAAATGAAATAAATGAATAATAACATAAATGGAATGACTGAATTAAAATAACTTAAATAAAATAAATAAATGAAATAAATGAATGATTGGTTCGATCCCGAACACTTAACTGAATTAAATAAATAAATGAAAAATGTTAGTCGAAAAATAAAATAAAAAGTTAGTATGTTAGTGAGTTAGTAAAGTTAGTCAGTTAGTAAAGTTAGTAGTTATTTGGTTAGTTGGTTAGTAAAACAGAAAAGAAAAGTTAGTCAAAAGTTAGTCCTAGTGGACGTGCCAGGCTAGGTATTCACAAGTTAGAAAATAAAAGAAAACAAATAAATACAAAAATATACAAGTATTCACAGTTTGTACACCGGTAAAATAAGGACTCGGATTGTTCCATAAATTTCGCCGTATTCCCCGGCAACGACGCCAAAAACTTGGTGACGCGCGAAGTGCACAAAATTTATACAGTTATTTACAGTGAACTTCGCACTCACGTGGGTTTTAATATTTATAAAAATGGTTTATACCTTAACATTAAAACACACACAACAAAGGACAAGTGTATCCCGTCATATATGCAGCAAAGTATTGGTAAGAGCCAGATATCGATCCATGGAACACGCGCGTTATAATTTACTAAATCTTTGTCAGTATTTTACCAGATAAAAGGATAAGTGAATGATTGCTTAACTAAATTATCTAAATTACAACTAAAATAAAAATATACTATTATCTTGTTTCACAAACAACCTAAACATGTTATCTATCAGATATGTTACAAAAGCACTTAATCAATTTTCCAATTTCGAGACAGCTCGTTACCGGGTCTGGATTTCTAGCATTTTGATTCTTCGAAAAGTTAACGAGATGGTCACACGTTAACCGCATAAAATCATTCATTAGCGAGCTATTGATATTCATTCATGCGAACCTTTAAAGATAGGTTATTTACCGGGTCTGGATTCCTAACCTCACTTATCAAAGAAAGCAATACCGATGGTCACAATACAGCCACGAGGATAAGAAATTATGTAGATCATATAACAAACAATTTCACCTTTACATGTCTTAAACACAAATCTACCATGTCAGCAATTTCAGACCAAAACCACTAAACAAGGATCATAAACCGCATCTAAGAACATGCAATCAACACCATATAATTCATTAGAACCCTTACGTGCAAGAAAGTATTCCTAATCACAATAAGATATATCTTGTATAAAACTAATACCCTGGTCTGGTTTCATGGTGTAAACAAAGTCTACCAAATAAGTGATTAATCAAGAAATAGTTACCATCCCACTAACCACAGATTCATTATCCAAGATAATCAAACATAATCAGGAACTCAACATCAATGAAACGTTCATTATATAGTCATGAAGATTCAACAAGAAAAAGTACTAAGTTTCATATAAACAAGATTACAACATAAAGATTATTCAAGAAATAAGTTCATTACTACTATTACATAATACTACATTAAACATAAACTAACATCAGCTCAATACTTGCAAAATGATCAGAGAATCATGTTCAAGAACAAGGAATCGAACCATAAACAAGCAAGGAATTGATGGGTTGGATCGGTTATGCTTCCATTCGGTCTTTAAGCTTCAAAGTGGTCTGATCAGGACTGCTTCGGAACCCAGAAATCGCCCAGAAACATGGAGAAAAACCCAACATTTTGATCAGTAGTGAATGCTGCTATTTATAGGCAATTTTCAGTTTGGCACGGCCGTGCCGTTTGGTCGCACGGCCGTGCGGTCAGGTCTTGTCGGGTGACGTAATTTCTCCGATCCCAGGTCAGCCAAGTGGACTAGTGGACAAGTTGCCTAGGTCATCAGATCGGTACGGTCATGCCGTTGGTCGCACGGTAGTGCGGGGTCATCAGAATGTTGATCAGAAACCCTGGTCTAGCCATTGCACGGTCATGCGGCCCGGGAACAGATCGGCACTGGCTGTTGCACTGGCAGTGCTTCCGAGATTGAACGATCAGCACGGTAGTGCCGTCAGATGGCACGGTCGTGCCACACCTGGCAGTCATCAGAATTTTGCCCGTTTCATCAGAAATGCATCAAAATTTGTCTGTTTTCATCAGATTTTTATTTGTGCCCCGTTTAAGACATGAAAATATAAAAATACCAAATTTGGTACCTAAATGTTGCGGTTTCGGTAAAAAACGCTTAAAACGGAAGTGTTTTGCGGTATAAAAACATGTATAATTTAACATATATCAAAAGGTTACTTGCTTTAAGTGCAAACAGAAAGGGCACTTTAAGGGAGAATGCAGGAATGCAGCTTAAGATGAAACAGCAAATCCGTTTCACAATGACTATTATAAAAAGGCTGTTTACCACAAGAATTATGAGGAGCCGCAGAGAATGAAACAGATAGAAGAAATTCCTAAGGAGAAGTCAAGGGCATTAGCTGTAATCCATGATGACGAGGGCTTCGACTAGAGTGAATTTTTACCGGAAGATGATGTTGTAGGTTATGCTTTCATGGTAAAAGTCGAACCATTCAAAGACACATGAGCTGAAGAGCAGAAATACATTAATAGAAAAATGTTAGCTCAAACCATGAAGGATAGAAACTATCGATCCTGGAAAGAGGCGAAAAAGGCAAACAGATGGGATGCTGATCGTGAGTGCTATCTGGACCCAAAAGGCAACATAATTGTTGAACCATCAATACTCATCGTTGAAACTCTCATAGAAACTATAAAGCAACAGGAAGAAGAGAGATAGAGAGAATGGGTAAGGCAAGCTGAAGAGAAAGAGTTAAAGTCAATGAAAGTCGATGATGGGATAATCGACACAACAAAAGAGATGACCGCAGAGAATTTGACAAAGATGGCAGATAAAGTGCTCATGGCAAAGGAATTAAAGGTAGATTCTAAGTCTGCATCTGAGTCAAAGAGCAAGGTCAGTAAAAGTGATTCAACAAATGAATCAGGTAAGACTGATAAAGCTAAAATTGAAAGTGATTGCAAAAATTGCATGAAAGATTGCAAGGTTTGCAGCACATGTTGGTGCATAGATGTCTGTTAACTTCGTCTTTATAGAGTCTTGTATTAGAATTAATAGATCAGGGCACGTAGTACGAGAAATTTGTCAAAAATAGGTTTGGAGGTAATTTCGCACGAAATTACATGTTGTAATTCCACACGAAATTACATGGTAATTTCGCATGGAATTAGTAATTTCGCTTGAAAGTGATTTCATGTGAACAGGTCTGTGTGAAATTACCCAGCCTATAAATACTAGGTGTGCCAAGTCATTTGTAACTTTTCCGATTCAGAGTCGAGGTGCTGCCAGTTTGTCAAACGATCTGTAAAGGCTTTGAAATCATTAATAAGAAGATAATTAAAGAGAATCAAGATGTTTCAAGTCTATTTCTCTGATTCCGCCTTTGAAATAGATCATGAACTCTTCTGATTGACTCGTTCGGGTCACACAACAATCCAACAAGTGGTATCAGAGCTCAGGAAGAAGAGTTTATACCAATTCAGCTAGTTTTCATCACTTCTACTCTTTCTTTTCAAAATTAAATGAGATTTAACGGACAAAATGGATTGAATTTCATATATATCACGTAAAACATCGTTTTATTGAATCCTTGAAAGAATTGGACCAAAATTCGAACAAAAACCGGATCAATTTGACAAAATGGTGGCCGAAATGATGATGTCATCATTATTTTGCATTGAATAGCCTTTTAATTTCGTACGAAATTACACTTTGTGATTAATTTCGTTTGAAATTACTGTTAATTTCGCACGAAATTAGATTTCGCTTGAGATATTTCATACAAAATCACTATTTCGCTCCAAAGAGGCTATTTTCGTTTGAATCCAAGCTAATTTCGCACGAAATCATATTTCGTTTGGTCAGTTCGAACGAAATCACTATTTCGTTTGAAAACCCTGATTTCGTTTGAGTTGGTATTTCGTGTGAAAGCTTATTCCGTTTGAAGGCTGTTATTTCGTTTGTAGTTCTAATTTCGCGTAAACTAATTTCATTTGAAGTCATTTCGTGTGAAGTGATTTCGTTTGAGATTGTTGTTAAAAATTCAAAAAAAATTCTAAGTGTTTGATTGATTATTTTAGATACGTGAAGATGGATGAGTTTATGAATCCGTTCAGTGATATGTTTGCTTTCACGGGAAACACCGGAGATGATACATCAAACAACACAAATGAAAATGCTCCGAGTGTGAAGAAAACTCTTTCTGATGCTTTGAGTGTGGAGAGTGCTTATGGCACATACAATAAACCTCCTAAACTGATGGCGATCGAAAAATACAATAGATGGGCTAAAAGGTTTGAAGAATGGCTAAAAGCGTTTGCGTATCCAAGTTGGAAGAGCTTGAAGAATGCTTTCAATATGGGAAGATCGGATTATGAAAATATAACAGAGACTGAAGATGTAGACAGTTTTATTGCTGAACAAAAGTGCATTGCATTGCTTCATCAGTCTGTGAGAGACGACATAATATCGTTGATTGAGTACACAAATGCGAAAGATCTATGGGAGAAACTAAAAGTAAAATGTGTGGGTAGTGCCGAAATAGTTAAAAACAAAAAGAAGTTGTTAAGAAAAGAATTCGATTTGTTTGGATGTTTGAAAAATGAATCAGTGTCAAAAATGATTGAAAGATTTAGGCATTTGAAGCTGGAACTTGCAAGACATGGAATCGTGTACACTCAAAAAGAATTGGTTGACAAACTGTTTGACTCGTTGCCTGATGATAAAGACTGGCAATACTTTTCTTTGATGCTGAAGAACACAATCAAGTTGTCACACCCCTATTTTCCACGTGTCACCGGTGGGCCCGGCGGGGAGTATCGTGACGTAGTTGATATCATCATAGTCAAACAACACAATATTTAAATGCACAGCGGAAGCAAAAGATAGATTTATTTTAACCGAATAAAATGTAATATTAAGTATCACAAAGTGGCTGAAACAGATCCACAGGCGGATCAAATAAAAAGGAAAACTGTTCGACAGACTTTGACATCTAAAGCTTGCGAGACTTGAGTAATGATGCCTGGAGTAGCCAGCCTATTTCGTCTAGTACCTGCACTTAGCCTTTTTGGAAAATACGTCAGTTTACACTGGTAAATACAACTTAACTGACTCATTTTGAAAATGGTTTGAAAATTGATTTGAATGCACTTCGGCAAAAATATTTTTATAACTTGGGACAATTATTAAAAATAATCTTGTATACAGTTTTACTCATTTGTCGTCCATTAGGGCCGGTTTGTAGGGCCAGACTTAAGTTAACTGATACACCACAGGTATAATGCCCACAAGGTTGATTCCTTTAAGTGGGATACCAGTTTTTACATAATGCATCTGTCAGGTGTACGCCTACACCCCGTGCTTAGGTTGTGGCCATTTCATGAATGATGCCAAGGATATCCGGGACATGGTCATTTAACCCCAAAAGCCATACACCAAATAATACATATTAAACAGGTTATGTAAATACATCAATCATAGTACGATTTAAATGACTACATACACCCGACCAAGCGGTACTTTTATAGTACCGTATCCCAAGCCCGTATAGGGAAAATAAGTTAAGAGTATTTACCTGAGCAATGTATCAATCAAATACAGCAAGTGCACGTACTTTTACTGGGCTCGTAATCTGGAACGAAGGTTTATAATAACCTATTAGATTTCTAACGGGTCTTTAATTAAGCCTAAGCTTAGACCGGTTAGTTTTAAAAAGAAGACACGGTTCAAACGCGTGATGAAACGAAGACCGGTTTAGAATGTGGTTTTGACCCGACAAGCTTGTATGCTTGTTTAATATGGGTAACTTAAACACATTCTGGATTTTGAGACAAAAACGATATGGTTTGACCCGTTTCGGCTAATATATGTAAACTAGTTACATACGCCGATCCGATCGCGAAAAGTGCGTAACGAGTAACCAAATGAGTCATATGCAAGTTTCCTAAGTTAAAATGCTTTAAATATGTTGTGACATCAGTAAGATATCTTCTATTATGCCCAAAACGGATTTAAACACAAATTACGCCCTGTAGGGGTATTTTGGTCATTTAAAAGGTTATAAAAGAGTTTAATTTGTAATCTGAGTTACAGGTCTGATTTATCTAGTAAATATACTAAATTTACTAAGTTATGTCAGTAGGGTAAGACCTATATGTGAAATTTCTCATTTAAAACCAAACTATGCACCTTAGGGGTATTTTGGTAATTTCACATAGGCTTAAAAGGTCAAAACTGGAAAACCTGAGTGTAAGACTTTAGCTTACTGTAAAAATATAATAATTTACTTTAAATATCAGTAGGAACCAAACCTAATGTGTATAAAATAATTTTAATACATACTATGCGTTAAAAATGCCTAAAAAGGCGATTTGGAGCCATTTCCGGGTTTTCAAAGGAAAGCTGATATTTTTTATAATTCTAGAAGGCTTAAAATACTTTATTTACTATTTAAAATCAGTAGCAAAAGGTTTGGGGTCAAAAGGTTTTATAAAACTCATTTTATAGCTTAAAAGGGCAAAACCGGCATTAACCGAACTATACTTAGAACTCTAAGTTATGCTCAGCCTAAAAATAAATAAAAATCTCCAAAAATCCCTAAATATTATTTTATATCAGTAGGTAAAAATTTTGATATCAAAAATTGGGTTTAGATAGGCTATATGCTAATTATGCCATTTAATTACTAAAAAGCTTCTTATTTACGCTAATGAGCATAACTCTTAATCTAGACCTCAAACTGATAACAACTTTTAGGTACAAGTTTATAAATTAGTAACTAGGGTTACTACTCTTTCATATTTTCAAAATTCACGTTTTAAGGTGACAAGGGCATAATAGTCAACATTTAAGCATTTAACGGAAACATGCATATGAATCGGATAACTAATGAACCAAGTTGTATAATCTCAGAGGGTTATACTTATAGGTAACTTGGTCCTATTAAAGCTCTAAGGCATTCCTAAACCATGCTCAAATGGGCAGAACTGAAAGTCAAAGCATAAGTCAAACTATGCGACTTTCGGTGCCGAACCGAGCCTAAACTGAAAATTGTCGAGTTGAACATGTTTAGACATGTTCTTATATTAATTACCAAGTTATATTAATGACAAAACAGGTTGCATAGCCTTTACATTGCTAATTATGCATTTATTTGAAAATAGGCTTCATGTTGACTTTTTATAATCAAGTTTGACTCGACAATTGACCTAGTTAGAGTGGGAATCAGAGAATACCCTTTTAAGGGTTTATTGCCCACATAATTACCAACTCAAAGGTACTTTCAATTTGAATTTTGGCTGAAGGGATTAAGATTAATGACGAAGTCAAATCTTAATTACGACGGTTTGACTTTACGCTAAATAACTAAGTTAAACTGAATTAAAGGAGGTTAAGCAAACTTACAATATTCCTAATCACGACTAATGATCACTATGGATGAGTCTTGAGCTCCAGGAACCTCCAAGAAATGAGTTGTGAAGTTTACAAGTGAATGAGCAATGAAGAACCCAAATTCATGGCCCTTATATAGGTTTCTAGATGCAATTTGATCATGCCAAACAAGTCTATGAATGAATCCAGATGATTACAAGTGTCCCTAGACCTTAAAATACCATCAAACAAGCCCCTGAATTCGAAAACCATCATTTTATGGCGGTGTAACCGTTTTAACAGGCAGCTGGGACCTGCTTGCGCACAGTAAGGGTCCTAGCTTACGGTGCGCAAGGACCATGCCAGCACAACACAACTTTCAAATGTTGACAGTTTTGGCCCCTGGACCTTCCAAACGTCGTTTTCACATTATTTCTTGCACTTTGGGCCCTCTAACTTGACTTTTAAGGACCTCAGTTCATAAACTAACTTTGTTAAGTCCCCGGTTATTCATACGATCACCGAAAAGTCTTAAATTTTTAACGTTGACGCTTTTAACCCCTCGTATACGAATTTGATCATAACTTTCTCATACGGTAACGAAACTTGGTGAAATTTTTATCACATATTCTTGTGAGTATAATTTATCATTACAAAGCTTCGGGTTTGCTAAAAGGTCATTCAGAGGTATACTTTAAACATGTTGACACATTTTACCCCTATAGTTTGTAATTCCTCACTTTCTTTCCCAATTAGCTTCGTATGATCCATGATTTATTCGTTTAAGGTTTTAAACATCATGTTGGGTTATTGTAAAGTATATTATCCATTGTTGACATTTTGAATCCTTTTATACACACAGATTCCTTGTTTGTCAACTTTAGTCCTTCTAAATAAATCCCTTACACGTTTTAAGTCCATGACATGTGTCGATATATTATTGGACATGAATTTTCGAGGTGTTACATCCTCACTCCCTTAAAAGAAATCTCGACCTCGAGATTTACTAAAACAAATGAGGGTACTTTTCTTTCATTGTGGACTCTACCTCCCACGTGTATTCGGGACCTCTACGGGCATCCCATTTAACCTTTACAATAGGCACATGCTTCCTCCGAAGCTTCTTTACCTGTCGATCCTCAATCGACAAAGGTTTTTCCACAAATTTCAAGCTCTCATCTATGTGCACATCTGTATGTGGTATGGCTAGCGATTCATCTACTAGACATTTCTTCAGATTGCAGATGTGAAATACATTGTGAATACCACTGAGCTCTTTAGGTAAGTTCAACTTATAAGCCACTGACCCAACACATTCGATGATCTTGAATGGTCCTATATACCTTGGCCTTAACTTACCTTTCTTACCAAATCGCATCACTCCCTTCCAGGGTGATACCTTAAGCAAAACCTTATCACCAACCTCAAACTTTAGAGGTTTTCGCTTTGGATCTGCGTAGCTTTTCTGCCTATCTCTGGCAGCTTTCAGGCGGTCACAAATCTGAACAATCTTGTCCGTCGTTTCAAAGACCAAATCAGGTCCTGACAACTGAACTTCTCCTACTTCCGCCCGACAAATAGGCGTTCTGCATTTTCTACCATATATTGCCTCAAAAGGCGCAGCCTTAATGCTGGTATGATAGCTATTGTTATAGGAGAACTCGATTAGTGGCAGGTGGTTATCCCAACTACCACCTAAATCAATTACACATGCACGAAGCATGTCTTCCAACGTTTGGATGGTACGCTCACTTTGCCCATCCGTCTGTGGATGGTAAGCCGTACTAAAGTTTAAGCGTGTGCCCAAAGACTGTTGGAAACTTTTCCAAAAATGTGATGTGTATCTTGTATCTCTGTCAGAGATAATTAACACTGGTACGCCATGTAAAGATACAATCTTATCTACGTACAATTGGGCTAACATGTCAGAGCTATAAGTCTCCTTAATGGGTAGGAAATGTGCTGACTTAGTCAGTCTATCTACTATTACCCATATAGTATCATTTCCTTTCTTTGTTTTTGGCAACTTGGTGATGAAATCCATTGTCACCATCTCCCACTTCCATGTGGGAAGTTCAGGTTGTTGTAGCAAACCTGACAGCTTCTGATGTTCAGCTTTGACTTGCGCGCACGTCAAACATTTAGCTACATAGGCGGCTACAGACTTTTTTAAACCTATCCACCAATAGTTTGCCTTTAGATCCTGGTACATCTTATCAGCTCCAGGATGAACGGAATATTTGGAGCTGTGGGCTTCCTGGAGGATAACATCTTGAAGTCCTCCATAAACTGGAACCCATATTCGTCCATTCAACCTTAGGATTTCGTCCTTGTCATAGGATAACTGCTCCTCAGTTACTCCTAGCTTTTCCTCAGGATAGTTAGCTTCCAACACAGCTTCCTTCTGTGCAACTAACAACCTTTCGTTCAAACTATTCTTTACCTCAATGCTCTTGGCATTGATCCTTATAGGATTTATTCTCTCCTTTCTACTTAAGGCATCGGCAACTACATTTGCCTTGCCTGGATGGTATCTTATCTCATAATCATAATCATTCAAAGATTCCATCCAACGTCGCTGCCTCATGTTCAAATCCTTCTGATTGAACAGATGTTGAAGGCTTTTGTGATCGGAATAGATCACACACTTGGTACCATACAAGTAATGCCTCCATAGTTTTAGTGCAAATACAACGGCACCCAATTCCAAGTCATGGGTGGTGTAATTCTTCTCGTGCACCTTTAACTGTCGTGAAGCATAGGCAATGACCTTGCCTTTCTGCATAAGCACATATCCCATACCTGTGTGCGATGCCTCACAATATACTACAAATTCATCAATTCCATCAGGCAACGTCAACACAGGAGCATTACTTAACTTCTGCTTTAAGAGGTCAAAGGATTCCTGCTGCTTAGGACCCCAGTCAAACTTAATATTCTTCCTAGTCAACGAAGTTAGGGGTGCAGCAATCCTTGAGAAATTTTCAATAAATCGCCTATAATATCTTGCTAAACCTAGAAAACTACGAATCTCAGTAGGCGTCTTCGGCTCTTGCCAATTCATAACAGCTTCAACCTTAGCGGGATCTACTTGGATACCACGCTCACTAACAACATGTCCAAGGAATTGGACTTCTCGAAGCCAAAATTCACACTTCGAGAACTTGGCATAAAGCTTCTCCTGCTGAAGCAGTTCCAGAATACATCGAAGATGCTTCTCATGGTCAGTTTGACTTTTCGAATAAATGAGGATGTCATCGACGAAGACGATGACAAATTTGTCCAAGTAGGGTTTGCAGACACGATTCATGAGATCCATGAACGCAACTGGTGCATTAGTGAGCCCGAAAGGCATCACTCGGAACTCATAATGACCATAACGAGTCCTAAATGCAGTCTTGTGCACATCTTCATCTCTAACCTTCAATTGATGATAGCCTAACCTCAAATCGATCTTAGAGAAGTAGCTTGCCCCTTGCAATTGATCGAACAGATCGTCGATCCTGGGCAAAGGGTACCTATTTTTGATAGTGACCTTATTAAGCTCACGGTAATCGATGCATAAGCGCATCGAACCATCTTTCTTCTTGACGAACAAGATTGGCGCTCCCCAAGGAGACGAACTAGGTCTAATAAAACCTTTGGCTAGCAAATCATCTAGCTGCGTCCTCAATTCCTTCATCTCTGTTGGTGCTAACCTATAAGGTGCTCTTGCAACAGGTGCTGCTCCGGGGATGATGTTGATTCTAAACTCCACTTGTCTATCTGGTGGCAAGCCAGGTAGTTCTTCAGGGTAAACTTTAGGGTATTCAGAAATGACTGGAATATCTTCAACCTTGGGCTTCTGCTCATCTATAGTCACTTGTGCCATATAAATGACACAACCCTTCTTCAGACATCTAGATGCCTTGAGCATAGACACTTGCTCAGGCAGTCCATACCGGGTATTTCCTTGAATGGTAAGTGACTCACCAGATGGAGTCTTGACTACCACTTGCTTCTTATTGCAAACGATCTGGGCTTGGTTATGCGATAACCAATCCATGCCTAATACTATATCAAACCTGGCTAACTTCAAAGGAAGCAAAGACATAGGAAAAGAGTGGTTCCTAAAAGATATAACACATCCATCTAACATGGTCGAGGCGGTTTCTAAGGTTCCATCAGCTAACTCCACCTCATATTTCATACTTAAGGTTTTAACAGGTAAATTCAGCAACTTACAAAACTTATTATCTACGAACGACTTATCTGCTCCAGAATCAAAAAGTACTCTTGCATAGACATCATTTACGAGAAAGGTACCTATGATCACATTGTCGTCCTGAATGGCTTCTTGTGCGTTCATCTGGAAGACCCTAGCATTGGTCTTCTTGGCTTCCTCAGGCTTCTTGGCGTATTTAGGGCAGTTGGTCTTAATGTGCCCTTTCTCATTGCAGCCGTAGCAGGTAGCATCTTTAATCCTCTTGCAGTCAATAGTCTTATGCTCCTTAGACTTGCATAACCCACATGCAGGTGATCCTGATTGAGACTTGGTCTCAAGCCTGCATTTTCCAAAGTGGCGTTTTTGGAAAGTTGTACACTTTGGCTTTTCCTTTGTTCGCTGATTACCTCTGTTGGACCCAGATTCTTTCTTGTGGTCCGAACTACCTTTGTGCTTCTTCTCAGACCTTCGTGAGGTATCATCCTCACGCTTCCTCTTACTCTCCTCCGAGTTCTTGAGCGATCTTAACCTGACCGCATCTAGAGTGAGGGATAGAGATAGATCAGCTGCTGATCTAAAAGTGGCAGGTCTTGAAGCCTTAACACTGGCTTTGATTTCTGGGGCTAAACCCCCGATGAAGCGAGCAATCCTTTTGAGTTCCGGGGTTACCAGGTACGGAACCATCCTAGATAGGGTATTGAAACTGGTGAGGTAAGCCTGACAATCTAAATTCTCCATCACCAATGATAAGAAATCTGATTCAACTCTTTCGTCCTCATGCTGCGGACAATAATTCTCCTTAATGAGAGCTACGAACTGATCCCATGACAAGTTGTAGAGCGGGATCTTTCCAGCAGCCTGAATGAGAGATTTCCACCATGCCAGTGCTTCTCCCTTGAACGATTGGGATACATATTTCACTATATCCCTTTCAGCACAACCGCTGATGTCAACTACCATGTCCGTCTCATCCAACCAGGTCATACAATCTATTGCTCCTTTCTCCCCAGTAAAATCCCGGGGTTTGCAGGAAACAAAGTACTTGTATGTACAGGACTTGGCACGCGGTTCGTTATCGAACACTATCTTCTTGGATGGAACACTGTTTAGGTTAGATGAATGTCGATCATCATCTTTCTTTAGTTCGTCTTTCTTAGACGGTGGTTTGTCATGAGCCACTGAATGGGTCTTAGGAGCAGACTTAGAGTGGGGTACTGAAGAAGTTCTACTATGCGTCCCACTAAACTCCTTCAATTGCTCCTCTACAACTTTAGATACAGATGTATCAATCAGTGTACGGAGCACTCCTCTGGTTATATTAATCTTATCATCATCGTGGTTTTCCAGAGGATGACTGTTTCCTTCTTCTGACTTAGCCATGTAGCTTTAATTGCTACATAAGGAAATAAGGACAAGGTTTAATTTAGAAGCCTAAACAGTACTATCGCTCTTGACGATTTATTAACCATGGTTTATATTAATCATTTTGGTTAATTTGTTAAATGTATAATTATTCAGGATCTTTATCATAAATCCTAATTTACGAGTTAATAATAGCACAAAAAGCCTAGTCACGTAGACGAGTTTAATTTATAAGCCCAGATTTTAGGAAATCGAGGCATTAAGGTTTGAATCAAAGTTCATTACCTTTTCTTGACAGGGAGTTGTAGGCTACCACTGTCTTTAGTCCCATAGGACGTTAATTATAGCCCATAGGCACTTCATCCATAAGGGATGGTTATTTTAATAAGGAGAAATGGAGTAATCCAATTTAAGGATGTCTTATGTGATTTTATCGAATCACCTTTTGCCAAGAACGTTAACATGTCTTCAGATGTTAACAAGGAATTGAATCTTTTAAATAGGTCTTACCATCTTGGCCATGTCTGCAACGACATATAGACTAGGTCTTATCCTTAAGATTCTTTTTAATAATTACGCAGAACAATCCTAAATTGAGATGTTAACAAGGATCTGAATCTAATTGTGGAACTACCATCTTGGCCTTGTCTTAAAGTGACATATGGCTAGGTCTTGTCCTTTTTAGATTTTGCCACTTTATTATAATGGTAGATCTTATAATATAGGAATCTAACCATCCTATTAAAATTTAAACAAATACATGGTTGCCCAAAGAGGGACTTCTAACTGAAAATGACTTGCCCATGCAAGGGCTAATCAGAAAATAACAAAACAAACAAATAAAACGAATTAGGATTAGTCCTACGTTCTTGTCTAGACTCGAGAATGTGCAACTGTGTAACTGAGATTAAACACAAAAAGCTAGTGTTCAATTCACTCAGTGTTGGCTCTGATACCAACCTGTCACACCCCTATTTTCCACGTGTCACCGGTGGGCCCGGCGGGGAGTATCGTGACGTAGTTGATATCATCATAGTCAAACAACACAATATTTAAATACACAGCGGAAGCAAAAGATAGATTTATTTCAACCGAATAAAATGTAATATTAAGTATCACAAAGTGGCTGAAACAGATCCACAGGCGGATCAAATAAAAAGGAAAACTGTTCGACAGACTTTGACATCTAAAGCTTGCGAGACTTGAGTAATGATGCCTGGAGTAGCCAGCCTATTTCGTCTAGTACCTGCACTTAGCCTTTTTGGAAAATACGTCAGTTTACACTGGTAAATACAACTTAACTGACTCATTTTGAAAATGGTTTGAAAATTGATTTGAATGCACTTCGGCAAAAATATTTTTATAACTTGGGACAATTATTAAAAATAATCTTGTATACAGTTTTACTCATTTGTCGTCCATTAGGGCCGGTTTGTAGGGCCGGACTTAAGTTAACTGACACACCACAGGTATGATGCCCACATGGTTGATTCCTTTAAGTGGGATACCAGTTTTTACATAATGCATCTGTCAGGTGTACGCCAACACCCCGTGCTTAGGTCGTGGCCATTTCATGAATGATGCCAAGGATATCCGGGACATGGTCATTTAACCCCCAAAAGCCATACACCAAATAATACATATTAAACAGGTTATGTAAATACATCAATCACAGTACGATTTAAATGACTACATACACCCGACCAAGCGGTACTTTTATAGTACCGTATCCCAAGCCCGTATAGGGAAAATAAGTTAAGAGTATTTACCTGAGCAATATATCAATCAAATACAGCAAGTGCACGTACTTTTACTGGGCTCCTAATCTGGAACGAAGGTTTATAATAACCTATTAGATTTCTAACGGGTCTTTAATTAAGCCTAAGCTTAGACCGGTTAGTTTTAAAAAGAAGACACGGTTCAAACGCGTGATGAAACGAAGACCGGTTTAGAATGTGGTTTTGACCCGACAAGCTTGTATGCTTGTTTAATATGGGTAACTTAAACACATTCTGGATTTTGAGACAAAAACGATATGGTTTGACCCGTTTCGGCTAATATATGTAAACTAGTTACATACGCCGATCCGATCGCGAAAAGTGCGTAACGAGTAACCAAATGAGTCATATGCAAGTTTCCTAAGTTAAAATGCTTTAAATATGTTGTGGCATCAGTAAGATATCTTCTATTATGCCCAAAACGGATTTAAACACAAATTACGCCCTGTAGGGGTATTTTGGTCATTTAAAAGGTTATAAAAGAGTTTAATTTGTAATCTGAGTTACAGGTCTGATTTATCTAGTAAATATACTAAATTTACTAAGTTATGTCAGTAGGGTAAGACCTATATGTGAAATTTCTCATTTAAAACCAAACTATGCACCTTAGGGGTATTTTGGTAATTTCACATAGGCTTAAAAGGTCAAAACTGGAAAACCTGAGTGTAAGAATTTAGCTTACTGTAAAAATATAATAATTTACTTTAAATATCAGTAGGTACCAAACCTAATGTGTATAAAATAAATTTAATACATACTATGCGTTAAAAATGCCTAAAAAGGCGATTTGGAGCCATTTCCGGGTTTTCAAAGGAAAGCTGATATTTTTTATAATTCTAGAAGGCTTAAAATACTTTATTTACTATTTAGTGATCCTAGCTTACGGTGCGCAAGGACCATGCCAGCATAACACAACTTTCAAATGTTGACAGTTTTGGCCCCTGGACCTTCCAAACGTCGTTTTCACATTATTTCTTGCACTTTGGGCCCTCTAACTTGACTTTTAAGGACCTCAATTCATAAACTAACTTTGTTAAGTCCCCGGTTATTCATACGATCACCGAAAAGTCTCAAATTTTAACGTTGACGCTTTTAACTCCTCGTATACGAATTTGATCATAACTTTCTCATACGGTAACGAAACTTGGTGAAATTTTTATCACATATTCTTGTGAGTATAATTTATCATTACAAAGCTTCGGGTTTGCTAAAAGGTCATTCAGAGGTATACTTTAAACATATTGACACATTTTACCCCTGTAGTTTGTAATTCCTCACTTTCTTTCCCAATTACCTTCGTATGATCCATGATTTATTCGTTTAAGGTTTTAAACATCATGTAGGGTTATTGTAAAGTATATTTATCCATTGTTGACATTTTGAATCCTTTTATACACACAGATTCCTTGTTTGTCAACTTTAGTCCTTCTAAATAAATCCTTTACACGTTTTAAGTCCATGACACGTGTCGATATATTATTGGGCATGAATTTTCAAGGTGTTACACAAGTCGGAGGATCTAACGGTTGATCTGTTAATTGAAAGACTGGAGAGTCATGAGCTGGAGATCAAGAAATCAAACAAAGTCAATCATTCTTCATATCAGCATAATGTAGAGCTGTATTACAGAGGAAGTATGATCCCGAAGAATATGTCTCCTAAGACAGCTTTCTCAACAGAAAATTCAAACACGGTGAATCAAGAAACTCCAAGCAGTGGCTATCATGGAGGCTCAACTTCAACTGCTCAAAGTCAATCAGTTCCAAAGAATCTGTTTCAATGTAACATTGCTGTGGATCTAAAGAATGCTCAAAATTTCAGTGAGGAAACCGCAAAGCAGCAAATGGTGTTCTTAGCGTCTGTGTTAGAATCTTACGAGAGCCTTGTTACGGGCAAGATTGGAAACACTAACCTCACTAAGGAGGACTATGATCAGATCGACCCAGAAGAGATGGAGTTGATCAATATCAGGTGGTGTATGGCTAGTGCGGTCAGACGAGCACAAAGGTTCATGGAGATTACAGGCAGACATTCAATTGGCGGACCTTCCACAAAACTTGGTTTTGATAAATCAAAGGTCACGTGCTTCAGATGTAAACAAAAGGGACATTTTAAACGTGAATTTCGAAATGCACCTGCTGATGATACTCCAAATCCATTTCGTGAAGATTACTATAAAAGAGCAATCTATCATCAGAACAAATCTGAATCGCCCAGAATGAAACAGCTTGAAGATGCCCCCAAAGAAAAATCCAGAGCACTTGCTGTTATCCATGACGATGAAGGCTATGATTGGAGTGAAGTGTTACCAAAAGAAGACGCAGTGGGCTATGCATTTGTGACAAAGATTGTTCCTTTCAAAGATAGCAGAACAGAAGAAGTGAAATACATTAATAGAAAAATGAAAGCCCAAAATAGAATTAGTAGAATCTATCATACATACAAAGAAGCTAAAAAGGCGAATAGATGGGATGCTGATAGAGAATGTTACCTAGATCCCAAGGGAAACATTGCTGTTGATCCAGATACTGTTGATGTTGAAACTCTCACCCAGAAAATTGCAGCAGAAGAAGAACCAAATCAGAGATTGTGGTGGGGAGGAGGAGAAGCTGAAGAAAAAGAAAAAGAAAAAGAAAAAGAAAAAGAGAAGGAGCAGCAGCCAAAGAAAATTGATGATGGGATTATTGATACGTCACAAGAATTCACAGCTGAGAATTTGAAGAAGATGGCTGACAGAGTGTTTGCTGCGAAAGAGCTAGAGGTAGTTTCTGGTTCTGGAACTGAGTCTAAAAGCAAGGTCAGTCAGAATGATACAATCAATGAGCAAGGTAGTTTCTGGTTCTGGAACTGACCAAAAAGCCCTTTGCATGCATAATTTGAATTTAAGCATATGTAACTTAAATTTGACATTTAAGCTGATTATGCAATGTTATTAAACATGTTAGGGCATATAAATGCTTGTAATAGGACTAGTTAGGCTATTCGTTTGCGCTTTTGTGCAAATGACGCGTTAAAGTAGCGTAGACTACCTTAACGGGTCAAAAGCACTTAGGATAGGTTCCAAATCAGAATGTAGGCTTTGGTAAACCATGTCATATGAGTTCCAACACTCATTTGGTTTACGAGACCTCATTCTACCCGATCTCCCGATTTAGGTGTCGATTTATTAACATAGTAATCCGATTACTAGGTGGCACTTGATTCCTTGATTGCTGAGCTTTGTTAGTTCACTTTAATCGATGATACCTTGCAATCTTAAGTGAGTACATAGTTCCCCTATTTTACTGCTTTCAATTGTTTTGGGGTGATTCATATGTGCTAAACGATTTCGAATTTACAAAACAAATACTATGGTTTATATTAAACCCAGCGATTTCAATAATGTGAACGAACTTGTTGGACGTTAATATACAACACGAATGACATTCATTATCTTTGGCCGAGCCGACCAGTAGTACGTTATGGTACCATAGGATCTGACAAATCCCGTTATCGGACTATCGCCATTGTTATGTATGGGGGTAATGTGGGTAACGACAGAACCTGATGATTATTAACTTACCCTTTGGTCGTTTGTTAATACGAGTTGAACGATGGACGAGTCACACAAGTTTGAATGTATTCAACGAGAAGGACCAAAAGTTAGTTTTTTCACAATTAAAACACGAACGATTTGAACGATTTGAACGATTGAACGATGGTTTATAACACGAACGAGTTGAACGGTTGGTTTTGATAACATGAACGATTTGAGAACAAGTACAATTGAACGATTGGTTTTTGGTATGTGATTAGATAACGGGACGGGTTTAATGTGATAAAAACATGGTAGATACGCCGCTGGTACTTCTTATATATAAGTGCTTTTATCATATTACATTCTGTGGCGTTATTTAGTTCACTTGGACAAATGATTTCAAACGATGATACGCATCGATGTTTACTAAACGATATAAACCATACGAGTTTTATTACATGAACGATTTATAATTTGGTTTACAAAGACAAATGTTTTAGTCAGGATTCATGGCAACGAGGTTTTATAAACTATAACTAACTTGTTTTAAGTTGGTTAATTATGTTGCAATACCAAGCACTTTTCAATACAAGGTTTTCAATTATCGACTCTTGTAGTCATACGAGGTATTGCAATAATATACAAACTATGAATCTGATACACTCACAAAACCTATGTGCTCACTGGCATTTCTTTGCTGACTTTATTTTCACATATGTTTCAGGTGGTGTTTGATGATGTTGATGATGACTAGGATGCATGCTCACATAGGATCGGACGAGGCCATAGTATAACGATGATAGACAATATGTTAAACTTGTTTATTTTACTTTAATACAATGTTAAACATTTAGTAATTCAATAAAACGAAACTTTAATCCATGTGTTGTGAAACAATGATTCTGTTACTCCACTCCCTGACGTTTCCGCCGCGGTTTCGTTGTTTTAACATAGTCGGAGTGTGACATCTTCGGACTCCCAAGTGGTGTCCGATCTCTTCCGATGTTCCCATTTAACTTTTACTTAATCGATTTCTTTATTCCTTAGGATTTTGACTTTTCGATCAAGAATTGCAATAGGCTTTACGACATAATTCAGTTTATCGTCAACTTTAATGATGTCATAGCTTATATAAGCAGTTTCATCAGCTAAGCTCTTTCGAAGATGAGAAACATGAAAAGTGTTGTGTATACTGCTCAATTCCTATAGCAGTTCGAGTCGATAAGCTACTTTACCCACACGTTCAATGATTTTGAATGGCCCAATAAACCTGGGGCTCAATTTCCCCCTCTTTCGGAATCGAATGACCCCCTTCCACGGAGATACCTAGAGCATAACCATGTCACCAATTTGAAATTCGATTGGTCTTCGTCTTTTATCTGCATAAGATTTATGTCGGTCTTGGGCAGCTTTTAAATGAGCTAGGACCACTTCAATTTTCTCATTAGTGGTCCTAACTACATCTTTGTGGGCAAGTTCACAAGGACCCACTTCACCCCAACACACCGGGGTTCGACATTTTCTTCCATAAAGCATTTCATACAGAGCCATTCCGATACTGAAATGATAGTTGTTGTTATATGAAAATTCAACTAGTGGTATATAGACATCCCAGGTACCACCAAAATCAATAATACATGCTCGTAGCATGTCTTTAAGCGTTTGAATAGTTCTTTCGCTTTGCCCGTCTGTCTTCGGATGATATGCGGTACTAATAAACAACTTAGTATCCATCTGCTCTTGAAACTCATGCCAACAGTTTGAAGTTAACCGAGTATCTCTATCAGACACGATGGACACCGGCACTCCATGGCAAGATACAATTTCATTCATATATACTTCCGACATCTTCTCAGACGTGTATGTCTCATGAATCAGAATAAAATGAGCACTTTTTGTTAATCTATTAACTACTACCCAAATGGCGTTGAATCCACGTATTGTTCTGGGTAGTTTAGTTAATAGATCCATAGTAAAATGCTCCTATTTCCACACCGGAATGTCTAACGGCTGAAGTTTACCATAAGGCTTCTGGTATTCTGCTTTTACTTGTAAACAAGTTAAGCATTTCTCGACAAACTTAGTTATGTCTCGCTTCATTTCGGGCCACCACTAGTTTTGTTTCAAGTCTTGGTACATTTTGGTGGCTTCTGGATGAATAGAATAGCGTGGCTTATGAGCTTCATCAAGAAGAAGCGTTTTAACACTACATGTGTTCGGAATCCATATTCGACTGAAACGGGTTTTCAATCCATTATTACTATCCTCCAAGCCGTTAAGTTGGCCCCAATTCTTTCTTTTTTCAAATTCTCTTCTCTTACAGCTTCAATTTGTGCCTCTCTGATTTGTTCGAGTAAACCTGAGGTCACTACTAGTTGCATTGACAGCACCCAAATAGGTGAATATTCTTCTTTTTTGGCTACTGCCACTATGTTGGCTTTTCCCGGATAATAGTGAATTTCACAATCGTAATCCTTTACCGTCTCCAGCCAACGTCTTTGTCTCATATTCAACTCCTTTTGATCAAAGAAGTACTTGAGACTTTTATGGTCAGTGAAAATAATGCATTTCACACCCTACAGGTAATGCCTCCAAATCTTTAAGGTAAAAACCACTATTGCTAACTCAAGGTCGTGAGTCAGATATTTCTTTTCGTGAACCTTCAATTGCCTTGAAGCATATGCAATAACCTTTTCCATTTGCATGAGTACACATCCGAGACCAAGCTGGGATGCATCAGAATATATGACCATGTCATCAGTTCTGTCTGGTAACGTTAATACCAGTGCACTAGTCAACTTTTCTTTAAGTATTCGAAAGGCATCCTCTTGTACGCTTCCCCATACGAATTTCTCATCCTTACGGGTCAACTTAGTTAATGGAGTCGCGATTTTGGTGAAATCTTGTATAAATCTCTGGTAATAACCCGCAAGACCTAGGAAACTCCTAATCTCTGATGGATTCTTCGGAGGTTTCCATTTAGATACAGCTTCTATTTTGGACGGGTCCATCGATACCCCGTCGGCACTTATAACATGCCCTAGAAACTGAACTTCACGCATCCAAAAGGCACATTTCAAAATTTTCGCGTAAAGTCTTTCTCGCCTAAGTGTTTCTAGTACTTCACGCAAATGGCGCACGTGATCCGCTTCACTCTTCGAATACACGAGAATGTCATTGATGAATACTATTACCGACTTGTCTAGCATTGGTTTGCAAACGCGGTTCATGAGGTCCATGAAAGCCGCAAGTGCATTCGTTAATCCGAAAGACATTACAAAGAATTTGTAATGTCCATAACGCGTTCGGAATTTCTTTTTCGGTATATCTTCGTCTTTCACCTTCAACTGGTGATAGCCTGATCTTAAGTCGATCTTTGAAAACCAACTTACGCCTTGCAACTGATCGAACAAGTCGTGGATCCTCAGAAGCAGGTATCGATTCTTTACCGTGAGTTTATTTAACTCCCAGAAATCAATACACATTCGCATGCTTCTATCTTTCTTCTTTACGAATAATACAAGTGTCACAACCCCCGAACCCACCCCGGGAGCGGGAGCCGCGAACACGAGCTGGTGGTATCGGTGTTTGTTAATTTAGCAGCGGAAATGAGACATCAGGATCGTAGTTAGGAAATAAATTTTAGAGTTTAAAAACACCAAACTTTTATATAAAACAAATGGGATAAAACCCATATTTTATTTATAATATTTTATAGGGATAAATCCTAGTTGCTCAAAACATAAACTTTTTATTTAGGTAACTTTATCGCCACTTTCTTTAAGCCTCCAGTGCTCCATAGCTGGCTGTTAATATCTTCACATCAAATTACCTGAAACACGTTTTAAAAATATTTTATCAGCAAGAAATACTGTCGAGTACATTCCATTTTATGAAATGACACATTGTTATATTTTACAACATCAAGAGTTTTTACATTTAATTATATCTACCAATTTCTCAACACAGTATTGCTACTGGGGCACCTTTGTCCCCTGTGCTTGCGGTCATGCTACTATTCGCAATAGTAACAAGTGTCAAGTAATGTATACAAAACCCCACATACTGATGATAATTGTAGAATTACAAAAACTTAATCACTGTAAATACAACTGATAAACATTTAGGGTTTTGTAAAACATTTGAAATCACAAACAGTGGGAAAAAAAAGAATGACTCACATTGTAAACTTATGTTTTTCTACGGGCTTCCTGTTGATATTTCTGGATTATTTTCTTGAGTTTCTATTAAAAACATACAATGCACGCGTGTTAGTAAAATAACCCAAATCACATTAGCCATATAACACGAGACAGAACCCAAACGGACTTAGTCAGGCAGAGCCTTGACATGCGTTGTTGGGTCCTAGATCAATCGGGTAGGGTAACGGATTAGTGATCGGGGGTTAAAATACTTACAACGGGGCGGAGCTTCGTGTTTTAGAGGGTATTTTAACTTTAAATTTCAGAGTACAACTTAGAGAGAAAGAAAATTGTGAGCGAGATGGAACTGTGGCACCTCTGCTTAAATTATACGATTTTCAGGAGCCTGTCGCGCCCCGCGACAGCCCTTTCCCTTCTCTTTCGCGGCCCGCGAGGGCACCCTAGCTACGGATCGGGTTGCCGGGTGGCCTAATAGGTTAGCCACATGTCACGACACGTGGCCCTTAGATGTTTCCGGCAACCAACAGGCCATCGCGCCCTGCGATCGACCTACCCACATCTTGTCGCGACCCGCGACAGGTAATAAAAGTTTGATTTTTAAAGTTTTAATTAAATTTAATGTTTTACGGGTCTGGTTTTGCACATACGGGGTATTATAGGGCATTTTCGAGGGTTGTTATATCCTCCCCACCTTGTTTTAAATCTCGTCCTCAAGATTCACTGAAATATGTGTGGATATTTCCTTCGCATTTCTGACTCTAGTACCCATGTGTACTCTGGCCCTCTCTTTGAATTCCATTTCACTTTAACCAGAACTAATCTCTTGTGTTTGAGATTCTTGATCTTTCTATCTTCAATCTGAAGAGTTTTTCTACAAACTTAAGCTTCTCATTTACCTTTATTTCCTGAAGAAGTATTACTAATGATTCATCTGCTAAGCACTTCTTGAGGTTACATACATGAAATACATCATGTATTCCTGCCATCTCTTCTGGAAATTGTAACTGATAAGCTACTGGTCCTATTCTTTTGATGATTTCAAAAGGTTCAACGTGTCTTGGGCTTAGCATTCCTCTTTTACTAAATCTGACAACTCCTTTCCATGGAGAAACTTTTAACAATACGTTGTCTCCAACTTGAAATTCTAGTGGTTTTCGTCTGTTATCAACATAGCTCTTTTGATGATTTCGTGCTACTTTTAGTCTTTCCTTGATTTGAATAATTTTGTCAGTTGTTTCTTGCATAATCTCAGGACCTGACAATTGCTTTTCTCCAATCTCTGCCCAACACACTGGTATTCAGCATTTTCGTCCATAGAGTGCTTCAAACGGTGCAGCATTGATGCTGGTATGATAGTTGTTGTTGTAAGAAAATTCTATTAAAGGTAAGTGGTCATCCCAATTTCCTCCAAAGTCTATCACACAAGCTATAAGCATATCTTCCATCGTTTGAATTGTCCTTTCACTTTGTCCGTCCGTTTGAGGATGATAAGGTGTGCTTAGATTTAATCTAGTTCCCATCGCTTTTTGGAAACTTGTCCAAAAATGAGAAGTGAAATGACTGTCTCTGTCAGGAACAACATATAAATGAATTCCATGTAGTGAAACTATTTCATTCACATACAGCTTAGCTAACTATTCCATAGTGAAAGTTTCTTTCATTGGTAAGAAATGCGCAGATTTGGTCAATCTGTCTACAATCACCTAGATTGTATCATTACCTTTTCGTGTCTTGGGTATTTTGGTAACAAAGTCCATTGTTATCAATTCTCATTTCCAAATTGGCATTTCCAATTGCTGAAGTAATCCTGAAGGTTTCTTAAGTTCAGCTTTAACTTGTGAGCAGGTTAAACATTTAGCAACATAATTTTCTATATCCTTTTTCATTCCTATCCACCAAAAATTCTTCCTTAAGTCTTGATACATCTTTTCACTTCCAGGATGCATCATATACTTGGATTTATGAGCTTCTTCCAGAATTCAGCTTCTTAGGTTTCCTTGGATAGGTATCCAGTTTCTTTTCTTATGGAATCTCCAAATTCCATATGTTCCTTTTTCTAATTTCTTAATCATTCCTTTAAAACCTTCAGCATCATCCTTGATTGCTGTTTGCTATATCTCTCTAATTTGCTCATTTAAATCTATCTGCAGATTTAGTTTAAGAGCACGTATTCTTTTTGGCTTTTCATGATACTTTCGACTTAAAGCATCAGCTACTACGTTAGCCTTTCCTGTATGATACTGGATATCACAATCATAATCACTAAGAATTTCCATCCAACGTATTTGCCTCATGTTTAATTCCTTTTGTCCAAAGACATATCTTAAACTCTTAGGATCTGTGAAGATAATGAACTTACTACCGTAGAGATAGCGTCTCCAAATCTTAAGGGCAAAAATTATTGCTCCTAACTCTAGATCATGTGTTGTATAATTCTCTTCATGTTTCTTAAGTTGTCTAGAGGCATAAGCAATTACCTTTTGATGTTGCATCAGCACACATCCAAATCCTAACTTAGATGCGTCACAGTAGACTACAAAATCTTAAGTTCCGTCAGACAACGCAAGTATTGGTGCGTTGGTTAACTTTTGCTTTAAAACCTTGAATGCTTCCTCTTGTTTTTGTCCCCATTCAAATTTAACTGTCTTGCAAGTCAGTTTGGTTAATGGAATGGCTATTTTAGAAAAATCTTGAATAAAACGTCTATAATATCCTGCCAATCCAAGAAAACTTCTCACTTCTGTAGGAGACTCAGGGACTTTCCATTTGGTAATCGCTTCGATCTTTGTGGAATCCACATGAATTCCTTCATGATTAACCAGATGTCTATGGAATTGCATTTCTTGTAACCAGAATTCACATTTTGAGAATTTAGCATAAAGCTTTTCTTTTTTCAATAATGTCAGAAGTATATGCAAATGCTCCGCATGTTCCTCTTTACTCTTACAGTAAATTAGAATATCATCTATAAAGACAATTATGAATTTATCCAGGTATGGTTTACATATCATGTTCATCATGTCCATAAATGCGGTTGGTGCATTGGTTAAACCAAATGGCATGACGGTAAATTCATAATGACTGTACCTTGTTTTGAAAGCAGTTTTAGGAATGTCTTCTTCCTGTACTTTCAATTGATGATATCCTGAGCGTAAGTCGATCTTAGAAAAGAATCAGGCTCCTTGAAGTTGATCGAATAGGTCATCGATTCTCGGTAGTGGGTACCGATTTTTTATCGTAACCTTATTCAATTCTCGGTAATCAGTGCACATACACATCGATCCATCTTTCTTGTTGAGAAACAACACTGGTGCTCCCCATGGCGATGAACTAGGTTGTATGAAACCCTTTTCAAGTAGTTCGTCCAACTGTTTCTTCAGTTCCTGCATCTCCGTTGGTGCTAGTCGATAAGGTGCTTTGGCACTCGGTGCCTTTCCTAGTATTAGGTGAATTCTAAATTCAACCTCTCGATCTGGCGGTAATCCAGGTAACTCTTCTGGAAAAACATTTGAGAATTGAGATACTATAGGAATATCTTTTAATTCTTTTCCTTTAGTATTAATGATTTCTGAAATCATGTACAACATTCCTCCTTTCCATGCGTAACTTGCAACTTTCATCACAGAGATGAATTTTGTTGATCTGGTCGGCTTGTCTCATTTAATTGTGATCCTTTCGCCAGTTGGCGTATCTACTTCTACAGACTTTTGATCACATAAAATACTTGCATGATTAGCTACAGACCAATCCATTCCTAATACAACATCGAATCCGGCTAGATTCATTGGTAAGAGGTTAGCAGTAAATCTATGATTTAAAATTTCTATCCTTGCTTCCTGCAGGATTTCGCTTATCTTGATGGAATCTCCATTTGCCGTCTCCACCAGGCAGTCTTGGTGAAGTTTAGTCAATGGTTGGTTGAGAAGTTTGCAGAAAGAAGTATTGATAAAACTTTGGTTTGCACCAGAGTCAAATAATACTTTAGCATAAACATCATTAACTAAAAACGTACCGGCGATCACATCAGGGATCATCTTGGCTTCTTCGGCTGTCAAAACAAATGCTCTGGCATTCGTCTTGGGTCCTTCTGTTGTCTTTGCTTTGTTGATTGTCGCTAGAGCTAGTTTTGGATAGTTCGGTTTGATATGACCAGCTTCTCCACAATTGTAGCATACTCGAGCGTTAACTTTTGTTCGACATTCTTCTTCCTTATGCCCGGGCTTCTTGCAGAAATTACAATATCTTGCGCATTTTCCGTAATGCTTTTTCTTACATATTTTAGAGAAAAGTGAAGAAGATGAACCTGTTCCTTTTCCACGTAATTCCTGAGAAATTTTCTAAGCTAGATTCTTTTTCTAATTTTCCTCTTGTGTGCGTACCAATTCATCTGTCAGGGTGTTGGCAAATTCCACTACTTCATCTATGGTTTGTGGTTTAGCTACCTTAACTACATGTCTGATCTCACTGATTAATCCCCAAATGTAACGGGAGATTAATACTGGTTCTGGTGAGGCTAGGGTTGGTACTATCCTTGGATATTCAAAGAATATGGTAGTATATTCCCTGCAATCTACTCCAATCAATCTATGATTAAGGAACTTATTAGCAATCTGCTCCTTTTTATGAGGAGGACAGAACTTCCTTTCAACTATCTCCTTAAAGTTGTTCCATTCCATACTGTAAACCCTGTCACTTCCCCTTGACTCGAGAAAGGTATTCCACCATTCTAAGGCTGCGTTCTTAAAGAGATTAGAAGCATACATGATCTTATCCTCATCCGCACACTTACTTATTTCTAAGACTGCTTCTGTCTTTTCTATCCAGCGCAAGGCTGCAATGGCTCCTTCATTGCCTGAGAATTCTATCGGTTTATAGGATAAGAATTCTTTATAAGAACAACCATATGAGATGGTCCTTCTTCTTTTTGGAATTGGAGCTTGGATAAGTGGTCCGTGATTTCTATTCATGCTGTGACTTGGTTCAGTGGGTGCACGTTTACTTCCGATTATAGAATTATTATTTTCTGCCTTTTTAGTAGTGTTGATAATATATGGCATGCATCTATGATTCCTTGAGCCACTATGTGTTCGATGGCACTTTTATCCACTTGGTTCCTTTTATTATTGTTATTCGGGATTTCCTGATTTACTTCGTTTGACATCTGAATTGTAAACATTATCATGTATTAATATCACAGAATAAATTAATACAAACAAACACTCAAGCAGATTGAACCAAAATCATCGATCCTTGCGACTTTTACTCTTTATATATATATATATATATATATATATGCATCTATTACAAACTATGACTGAAATCTAATCGTTAGTAATTATGCATCGATTTATATATAGGTGATATATATTTATTAATTTATAACTGTCTTAGTTGATTTTTTTTCTTAGTAACAACATTACACGTACACACACACATACATATATATATATATATATATATATTAGGCTATTGTTTTCTTAGTACTGCATTTCACTCTCGTCATATTTCAAGCGAGTTTTTCCCCGATTTGGCGAATCCGGTTTCCTTCCTCAACCAATTCTTCACCATACTTGCAAAGTTCTTCCACGCTCTCCTGACTCATTGGGGGCATTGGGACTGGTATGGGTTCAGGGGTGGCTGGTACTGGTTCTCCGTAAGGATATGGCTTATTCAGTACTTCCTGAAATGCCTAGTCGTTGGCCCACCATTATTCTTAAGGGTTCGGTGATGGAATCCTGGGTATCTCGTTGGGATCAAAGGCTGGGATTGGAAGTTGGTTCTCCTGGTTTTGTTCTAGGTTCATGTGACAACTGTCAAAAATCCAGGTATTCGTACAATTAATTAATCATGATTAGTGCCTAATGACTGTGCTGAATTATAATTAACTACTTTCTGATTACTGCATCGTACTTACATGTGCATCACATATTGCATAATGTCACAACATTATTACATGCAAACCATATAGACATAAATGATGCACAAAGCACGGTTAGCACAGTTAGCGGATAACTCAGAAAAATGCTGACAGAACTCAGCACATAGACAGACAGTGCAATGAGAAATAGAATGAGCTAGAAACCGAGTATTACACTAGTATAGTGTGTAGGAAAGTAAGGATCACAAAACTGCCTTTCTAGTGATAGTTTAAGTGCCTAAAGCTCACCTAAAGTGCAGAATTCTGTAAAATACAGCAAAAATCAGCATTTTAACAAGCTTGTATCATGCAAAAATATGACTAAATGGTCCTGAATGCTTTTCTAAGTGTCGGGAATTAAAAGTGTCACAAAAGGGTACATAAAGAACACTAAACGATATAGTTTAGCACTTTAACGAATCAGTATCTAACCGAACAACCGGACACTACCCGAAACATCAAAATTACACTAGAAGCATTATTTTAACATTACCAATCTAGTTATGATCCCCAAACATCATAACACCCACTAAAAATATCTACTAACAAATGTATGTAACTAATGCTTGAAATTAAACTAGATGTTAACAAATTAGTTAAAACCTAAGCTAATCCCCCCCCCCCCCCACCTATGTAATCGGCCCAAATGGCCCCACCATCAAGATCCCATTAGATTGTAATCTTAGATCTTGTGTGTACTTTTAGTGACATATTACACAATGGTTAAAGTGTTAAGATGGTTATAAGAAGAAGATGATGGATTAGAGCTCATTTCTCACACCCATTAAAATACACACTTGAACTCTCCCTCTCCCTTCTCCATTCTCGGCCGAAACCACAACCATCCACCATCATCATCATTCATGTCACACCCCGACCACGTAGAACATACAAAACGTGGCGGAAACATCGGGGAGTGTTGTAACAGAATTAATGTTTCACAACCATGGAAATTAAAGTTTCGTTTTATTGATTAAAAGTGTTACAATGCCTTAACAAACAAAGAAATACAACATAATTAACTAGTCTTGCATCTTTTATTATCACTAAAGCCCAAGTCTGTCTATGTGTATCTTGATCATCTTATGCAACAGCTCCTGAAAAACACATGTGAAAATAGGTACGTCAGCATAAAAATGCCTGTGAGATACATAGGTTTTGTGAAAAATAAGATTCATGACTTATGTTTGAGAAAATGTTTAGTCATGAACCTTGTTATTTGCTTTGTCTTTTAAATCATTTGAAAAACGATAAGATCAGATGATAAGTATAAATAAATGTAAGGTTAAATGAATAACCAAGTAAAATATGTTTGCATAAGATAAGTTGTTTATAAATCAATGTCTTGTGAAAAGTATGTTATTTGTATGAAATGTTCTATGTCTCAAACTGAAATGATTCAAATAACGTTACGACATGTAATACCATACAAACACTTATATATAGGAAGTACCAGCGGCGTATCCACCATGCTTGTATCATATTACACACGCATCGTTACTTAATCACTTAATCAAACCAAACCAAACAATGTAAAATATTCATGTCAAGATGTAAATCATGTCAAAATGTCTATGTCAAATATCCATGTCAAATGTCTATGTCAAATATCCATGTCAAATGTCTATGCCAAATATCCATGTCAAATGTCTATGTCAAATATCCATGTCAAATGTCTATGTCAAATATCCATGTCAAATGTCTATGTCAAATATCCATGTCAAATGTCTATGTCAAATATCATGTCAAATGTCTATGTCAAATATCATGTATGGCAAGTGAAATGTCTCAACTAAACCATATGCACAAAAACAAAGTATTGAAGTAAAACTTGGTTTAAATCAAAGCTATGTTTTGTGTAAATGCATGCAAATATTTAATATGAACATTTATGCGGTATTGTGAATATGCATACATCCAAGCCTTGCGACTGAGGTGATAAACCCTTTAAACAAATTAAAGGTCTATCTGTCTTATATCATCGAATTCGGTCATTCCTTTCATCCCCTTTCCCTGGGACGTCCGGAACGGGAGTTGTCAATTCCTATGGTACCACTACCTACTAACGAACGGCATGATCGGTGTTAATGAATGTATTGTCCCATGTAAACAAACCAAATGTCATACCAAAATGTAAGCATGTGATGAAAACAATGTACTAAGTATGCACGCAATGGACATACATAGCATAAAATGTAAATGTAAAACGATGTACTAAGTATGAACTAAATGGACATACATAGCATAAAACACAATGAGATCATGTACTATAATGTACTAACGAACATAGCAGGTATATGATGTGAAAACATGTAAAGCATGAAAGTAACAAGTAGGCACATGTGTTCCACCCCAAAACAGTTTGGAAAACAGTAAAAGAGGGGTCTATGTACTCACTTGAGATTGCTCAGAAGTCCTAGGATAACCACCAAGCAAAGCTAGAGATCACGGAATCAAACGGCACCTACTATAGGTAACTACATTAATAAACCGGACCTAAATCGGAAGATCGGGTAGCATTAGGGTTTGTAAACCAAACGAGTGTAGAGACTCGTGTCATTTGGTTTAACAAAGCCTACATACTAAATGAAACTTAACCTAAGTGTTTACGACCCATTACGACCCGTTTAGGTAGCTTATGCTACTTTAACGCGTCGTTCGCGTGAAACGCGTTCGGACCGCCTAACTAGTCCTATGACAAGTGTTATATGCCTAAACATGTTACATAATCAGTTATGTGACAAAAGTTTAGGTTACATATGCTTAATTACCAATTATACATGAAAAGGGTATTCTGGTAATTTACCTAAGGCATATAAACTACCTATCATACAACTACTTAAACGATGTGACCATAAGGTATAACCTCGGAAGGTTATGCCCTATACTAGGGTCACCTAATGTATTTGGTCGGATCCTAATGATCGACCAAACTGGGTCGGGTTCGAAGGTATAAGCGATTTATCAGATCGCTTACCCTACGACCCTAGACAACGTGGTAATCAGTAGGCATAGTCCCAAGGGACTATAACCAACGTGATTATACTCACGTTGCGAAGTTCAAACGAACTTCGCATTGACCATAATTGGTCAATGTAGAAAGTCAAACAAAGTTTGACTTTCAGACTCGAAAGACTCGAAAAGCAATAAAAGAACGAAAGAATACTTACGAAGTGTCCCCGAATGCTAATCCCGATCCAAGAACTCAGGTATGAAACAATGGTTTCAACTTAGAGCTCTCAAATCAGAATTCTTGTAAGAAATGAGGTTGGGGTGATGGGGTATATATAGTTTTCGGGGAACCGTTGAGATCGTTTCATGGAAACCGTGATTCGATCACATCCGTACACTTGTGGAAAGGTTATGGAAGCTAAATATGATCCTTATCTAGTGACTAAGCAACTTAGAACATGTGGAGGAGGATCAAACAGCTACAACTTGTGATTAAATGCATTTAATCTGGTCTGATAGTGGGAAGCGGCCCGCTTCAGGATCAGGCAAACACAATGCGGGCCGCCTGACCCTTCTGATCCGCAAACATGTTTGAAAAATGACAGTTTCAGTCCCTGCACTTGTTTAAGGCCATTTCCGACACTTCTAAGGCCCGTAAAGCCAACTTTAAGGCCCTAAAATGTTGCCTAAACATTGTGGACATGAAACATGCTCAAAAATATGCCGGGTGATGGTTCGTTTGGTCGTATGAACGCGATGTTCGCTTAATTACGACGGAATGCGCATAAGCGCGAAAAACGATCCAAATGACGCGACGAATGGATTTTTCTTATGGCGAACACTAAAATATAATATAGTCATGCTCACATAAATTTTTGGATGTCCGGATGTATTCAGAACGTAAGTTATGCGCGAAAATGCAAACTTGTGCACTTTTTGACACTTTTAGTCCCTGAATGACCCAAAAGTTTATTTTAGCACACTGAACCCCTCAAAGCCTATTTCTAAGCTATGTAAAGGATATTTAAGGTGTGTTTAACTTATGGTTATGTTCCAGAATGTTCGTTACAGTTCAAATTGACATACTTTCGCAGTTTGTCATATTTAGTCCCTGTAAGCGAATTAACTTGTTCTTGCCATACCAAAGCCTTCAAAACTTATTTCTAAGTTATGTAAAGGTTATTTAAGGTATGTTGAGTATATGTTGATGTTCCAGAGTATTTCTCGCATTAAACTGAGTATGTTTACGCACTAGTTTGCGTATAACTCTCCAGAAAGTGATTTAGAGTTTGAAATTGAACAGAAATTGATATGTGCAAATGATACACATATTTTTACAAATCCCAAGTATGAAATACAATATTTCATTGGTTTGGTATTTTTTTGATGGCCGTGGAGGCACAGGTGCTACAATTCATTCAACCTCATCCATTCTAAGGCCATACAAAGGTGTTCAAGGGTGCATAAGGAAGCTTGGTGGCATTGGAAGTGGAAAGACCTTCTCTCATTGCTTTTATCCACTCACTTTGTACTCTTGATTCATCCCTAGCCTTGTGCTAGTGGTAAGACCCTTAAACACTCTATTTTATATCCATTTTTAGCGGTTAAAAGAAGTATCATAATCAAAACTTCAAGAACACTAAAGAACATAAGCATGTAACTTGAACAAAAGCTTGATTTATGATGTAATCTTGATGAAACTAAGTTGTTTATGGTATGAATGCTTGTTGATCATTGATTGCTTGTAAAGATGATGTTGATCATCATAGCATCTTGCTAAACCATGATTAGAAACATAGTTTAGCAAGATGAGAAAGTAAGAAGGTTGTAGGATGAAAGATCATCCACACTTGAATCATGAACTTGGAAAGAATAACGTTGTTTTCTTGAAAAATCATGATCAAAGTAAGTTGCTAAACATATAGATCTAAGGATTTATAAATGGTATTTCAAAAGAACCAAGTTAAAAATATGAGTTTTGTTAAATCTTGGATCTTACATAAACAAATACTATTTTTGATGGTTAAACAAGTGTAGAAACACTTGCGTAACAAGAGGATTACATAAAGAAGCATTTTCAGAAATTGTGTCTTGAAGTTGTAAACACCCAACTCCTTTAAAAATGAAGTTTTGAAAGAAGTAAACACATTCTGAAGGGTAACTAAACCTACTAAACACATTACCAAGTTACTACAAGTTTTCACAAACTTTCAAGTTCATGAAGTAGTAGATTAAGCATGATTTTGGCTAGATTGATAAGTGAATGTTGTTTGTTGATGAATGCAAATTGATTGTGGTGATTTTTACAAAAGAAAATGATATGCTTGAAAGCATGGAAACCTCCATTTTAGGGGAAACTATGGCAAAATTTTCTAAAAATATAAACACTTAGAAAAATATTTTTAAACAAATATTTGTAAGTGTATTCTAACCATGAGTTTTCTACATAAACCTTGCCATAAATTTTGTTACAAAAAAATACAAATATTGGAGGTTGGTTTTTATAAATAAAAATGGCTAGATATATATTTAGAATATATATATATATATATATATACACAATAAAGTCACACATGTGTGATTATGTGTATACTTTGTGAAGTAGTTATATTATTTTAGGGCTTAAAATATATAACACATTAAAACAACAAGAATTACAATCCAAAATATTACCAAAATCCCAATGAATAAATATACAAGTTACACGCATAATATTGTAAAACCGAACGAAATAATGTAACTTACAAAATATTCCGGAAAATACATTTATAAATATATTTTTGGTAAATGATATTTTGGACACAAGGAAATGAAAATATGATTTTTATGATTATCACAAAGTTTAATCGTATTTTGACAAGAAGAAAATATATAATTTTTGGCGATTAAAATATATATATTTTCTTGGATAAACTTGAAATACATTGTTTTTGGATAAAAATAAGTTTACGTATATTTTCTAAAGTTAGACTTGAAAATATATTATTTTGGAACTACAGATATTTTTGCCTAGAGGAAAATTATAAATAATTTTTCTAAGTAATGATTCCTAAATATATATATTTTGGGAAATATATATATGTATTTTGGGACTTTTATTAGAAATAATATCCCGGAAAGTTTAACACAATTAAGTATAAGAATACTTAACAATTACAAGAAAACACGTATTCTCGAACGTATAAATCCACACCGGAATACGACACCGATACATGGCAAAAATATACAAATACAAATGTACCCACCCTTGGGAAGGAAATACAAGTATAAATACTTGAGAAGTTTTGTTACAAAATATTGTTTAATGATTATTCCAAAAAGTAACAAATATAATTTAAGTTAAAATATTTATTATTTTAACAAGTAATTATAACTTGGAATAATATCGAAGTCATAAAAGAGACGTAACTCAAAAACATTAATACTAAGACAAGGCACGACCCGTCCGTCTAATAGACGTTAGTACATTGTAGGTAGTCGTGTTTGCTGAAGGAACGTGAGTTACGAGTACTGAAGACGCAAGACAGTGAGTTCATGTCCCCCTTTTCTTTTAACTGTTTTCAGTTTAATAACTTCGGGGGTGAAATACATGTTACAATTGTTTATAAACGTTTTATACATGGTATGGTTAGCTAAGGAATGTTACTGCTTGATCATGTGAGTGGTGGGTACAACACTTAAGCCCATTAATCCTCGTCGTAGGACCGAGGGACATGAGTGATAGATCTATTTGGGTGTAGCGAGCCTACACCCATGAGGACCAGGGTGGCCCATGAGGTGACTATGTCCACATACTGAAGCCGTGGCAAAATCCGCTAGGTTTGAGTTTTCCTGCATCACTTCATACATACCATTGGCCTTGCAAACCATTGGTGATCTGTTTTTCCTTATTGCTCTCATACCAGGATTTACATACATACAGACATACTTTAAAGGTTACTCATATACACAGACAAACACATGAACTCGCTCAACTTTTGTTGATGTTTTCAAATTACATGTATTTCAGGGAATTAAGTGGATCTGGCGGGTGTTTGCATGTTCCAAGCTGCGTTATGAATAAAAAGATGTCATCCGAAGTCATTAGGGTTTAGGAGGTGTATCTTAATCCCGGACGAGATACATGGTTCTAAACCCGGTTCTATTTAAGGTCTTTTGTCGAGTCTTCGTGAACTCTTTAAAACATGTTGTGGTTTGTAATTTAAATTTGGAGTCTACGTTTCAGACAAAATATGTTGTGATAATTTCAAACTTAATTTAAGGATGAACGTCTAATGGTTTAATCATATAGTGTTGTTATGATTGTATGCAATGGTATTAAGAAGTCACACCATAATCACGCTTCCGCAAAAGTCAGGGTGTGACAGTTCATGGGTTGGTTAGGGAATAAAGGTAGAAGTTGTGGTTCTGGTACTGCTACTTGGCCGAGATCGATTTCTACTTCTGTATTTCTAAACATGTGAAAATCAGTTAGTTGCCTATCCAATTCCTCTACCCATAAAGGTCTAGCTTCTGGATTTTGGGTATTTCTCTCAGCTCTATTTGCTATTGCTCGTTGTTGGGCTTTTCTCATTCTTTTTCTCCTTTCTATTTTGGCTCTACTAAACCACCCTCGTTTCTTAGGGGGGAAAGGTTCTTCAGAATTGGCCTTAAAAACAAAGATTCCCTCGGAATCAACTGCGTATCCTGAGGTTGGCTGGGATGTTCCTTCATCCATGGGAGAATGAGATAGGTGACGATAAGCGTCAGAAGTACCCTGATCACTCATACTGTAAACTAAGAAAATTGTTAAAATAACATAAATAATTATATACACATTTAGACAGAAAAACAAAGAAGTTATTTATATGAATTTCCTAACATAAGTGTTTAAAATTTAGGTATTTAAACGAACACCTAAATGGCTTAGACTAGTGGCTCTGATACCACCTTCTGTCGCAACCCCCGACCCCACCCCGGGAGTGGGAGCCACGAACACGAGCTGGTAGTATCAGCGTTTGTTAATTTGGCAGCGGAAATGAGACATCAGGATCGTAGTTAGGAAATAAATTTCAGAGTTTCAAAATTCCAAACTTTTATATAAAACAAATGGGATAAACCCCATATTTTATTTATAATATCTTTATAGGGATAAACCCTAGCTACTGAAAACATAAACTTTTTATTTAAGTAACATTATAGCCACTTTCTTTAAGCCTTCGGTGCTCCATAGCTGGCTTTTAATATCTTCATATAAAGTTACCTGAAACGCGTTTTAAAAATATTTTATCAGCAAGAAATCCTGGCGAGTACATTCCATTTTATGAAATGACACATTGTTATATTTTACAGCATCAAGAGTTTTTACATTTGATTATATCAACCAATTTCTCAACACAGTATTGCTACTGGGGCACCTTTGTCCCCTATGCTTGCCGTCATGCTACTATTCGCAATAGTAACGAGTGTCAAGTAATGTATACAAAACCCCACATATTGATGATAATTGTAGAATTACTAAAACTTAATCACTGTAAATACAACTGATAAACATTTAGGATTTTGTAAAGCATTTGAAATAGTGGTTCACAAATGGTAAGAAAAAAATAATGACTCACATTGTAAACTTATGTTTTTCTACGGGCTTCCTGCTGATATTTCTGGATTATTTTCTTGAGTTTCTATTAAAAACATACAATTCACGTGTGTTAGTAAAATAACCCAAATCACATTATCCATACAACACGAGACAGAATCCAAACGGGCTTAGTCAGGCAGAGCCTTGACATGTGTTGTTGGGTCCTAGATCAATCGGTTAGGGTAATGAATTAGTGATCGGGGGTTAAAATACTTACAACGGGGCAGAGCTTCGTGTTTTAGAGGGTATTTTAACTTGAAATTTCGGAGTATAAATGAGAGAGAGAAAATTGTGAGCGAGATGGAACCGTGGCACCTCTGCTCAATTTATACGATTTTCAGGAGCCTGTCGCGTCCCACGACAGCCCCCTCCATTCTCTTTCGCGGCCCACGAGAGCACCCTAGCTATGGCTAGGGTTGCCGGGTGGCCCAATAGGTTAGCCACATGTCACGACACATGGCCCTTAGATGTTTCCGACAACCAACAGGCCGTCGCGCCCCGTGACCAACCTACCGATATCCTGTCGCGGCCCGTAACAGGTGATAAAAGTTTGATTTTTAAATTTTTTATTAAATTTAATGTTATACGGGTCCGGTTTTGCACATACGGGGTATTATAGGGCGTTTTCAAAGGTTGTTATAACCGGCACTCCCCACGGAGAAATGCTAGGCCGAATAAAGCCCTTGTCGAGTAAATCTTGCAATTGCGACAATAATTCTTCTAGTTCCGATGGCGCTAATCGATATGGTACTTTGGCTACCGGTTTTGCGCCCGGAACTAACTCGGTGCCAAATTCCACCTCACGCTCCGGTGGTATCCCCGATAGATCTTCTAGGAAAACATCTTCAAACTCCCGTACGACTGGTACGTCTTTAATTTCTATAGACTCTTTAGTCGAATCATGTATGTAAGCCAGATACGCCTTACATCCATGTTGAACAAGCTTATAAGCTTCGATAAACGAGCATATTATGGGACTACAACTTTTCTCCCCATAGATAGTAACATGTTCTCGAAGATGTTAGTTGTATCTCGTTACGGTAGCATATTACTTTCGCATGATATCGAGCTAGCCAATCCATCCCGATTACCACTTGAAATTCTCCCATCGACATAGGAATTAAATCGACAAAGTATTCTTCACCGTCAATGCTCAATTTGCAGTTCCAACACATATCACAAACAATAAAACTTTTATTATTACCTATTTCTACTTCTAGAGGTATAGGTAATTTCATTAACGTGAATGTAGGGTGTTGAATAAATCGATGTGAAACAAAAGATCTATTCGCACCCGTATCAAATAAAATTTGTGCTATAATTGAATTTACAAGAAATGTACCTGAAACCACATCAGGTTCAACTTTGGCCTCTGCGACCGTCATGTGGAAAGACCTTGCCCTCGACTTCTGGACTTCGGACTTCGTCAGTTGTTTCTTTATTTCCAACCAATTCCGGAAATTCAGACTACTTATGTCCCGGCTTATAACATTTATAAAACACCGAAACTTTTCCCGGGCAATTAGCAACCACGTGTCCCACTTCGCAAGTAGGACATGGTTTGTTTTTAAAGTAGCATTCGGCCTTATGAGTTTTTCCACATATTTTGCACTGAGGTAACCCCCCTTTAATAACTCCTTTCTTAGGAACTTCATTAGGCTTTTGTTTCTTTGCGCGGCTTGGATTTACATCCAACACCCTCCTTTTGCCTCTTTCAATATGTTTCTTCAGCTCGATCTCTCTTTCACATGCGGCGTTTACTATCTCTGTAAGATGTCCGTATTTTGAAGGAGCCATAAACTCTCGATACTCCGCACTTAACATGTTGTAGTAATAATGAATCTTATGTTCTTCATTTTGAACTAGCTCATCACAAAACCTGAGCTTGTCAAGAAACACTCCCGTGATCTTGTCTATCAACTCACCCCTCTGCCTCAGCTGAATAAACTCTTCTTTGATCTTGTTGATCACAGTTTTTGGGCTATGGTGTCTAAGGAACGGTGTCTTGAATTCCTCCCACATCATACTTCTCGTGGCCTCAATTCCTTGTTCCTTCTTCAGATTATCCCACCAATCCTTCGCTTGGCCTTTTAATTGACCTGTTCCGTATGCCACTAAGTCGGTCTCATCACAATGGGTTCTTTTGAATACTCCTTCTATGTCACTAATGCATCGTTGATAAACGATCGGATCAACTTCGCCATTATAGATTGGGGGTTTACATGCCATAAATTTATTATATGGACATGCTTTCGATTTACCCTTGTCTCTTTCTTGCGTGAGACTTTCTTTCAATTTGTTCATCTTATCCTCCACCACCGATAAGATTGTAGTTTGTAGTCTATCAATGAACTGCGGTAGACTAGCTTCTAAAGAATTTCTGACTTCATCGAAAATTTTATCTTTTATTTCTTCCGTTAGGTGAGATGTCGAATCACCTCCGATTGCTCCAGACATTTCTTTAACTGAAATGTCCATAATAGTTAATCAATAACTATTCAATTCATTTCCATTTCGTTACATGGAAATTTATATCACACACACTTAATCATAAGTGATGTGTTATTATTTTTTTTCGGTTTGGTCAAGTATGTAACTTGCCTTATTTTTCATAGTTAGTGTATTTCCCGGGTTCGAGCATATTAATACACTCCTCCCATACACTTTTTACATCTTTTACTTCATTTAAATCTTTCAATCTAACTCATTTATAAGTAATTCTTACCGGATGTCTTGATCAAGCCTTGAACCAAACACACTTTGTCTTAACCTAAGGCTTTGATTACCAACTTGTAAGATCCTTACAAAAACATTGAATATTTTATATAATATCTTGTGCATTTCTTTAACTAAAAATGCCAATCTTCAAAACTTCAGTTAATGACTAAACACAGAGTTCCCACTATATTTACAAGAGTTTTAAACATTCAAAAGATGTTTACAAAGTGCTACATAAGTTTTTCAAACAACACCAAAGTGTTTAGTAGAAAAAGACAGAATTTCGTTACGGGAGTTTCGTTCGTGTGCGTGTTCAGTTCTCTCATCAGCTTGATCGTCATCCGTATAGTTTCATTAGTTACCTATAATCCAAAACAAACAAAATTGTAAGTTATGAATGTTTAATACATGTTTAAACAAGTTCCTAATGTCAAAACAATTGAACAGCAAAAATTTTCTAAGATTTTAACCCGTCGCGTGCCGCGGCGGGATTGGGGTTGCTTGTCGCGTGGCCCGACAATGGTCGCGGGCCACGACCGTGATGGCCTATAGCCGTTGCGGGGCGCGACACATGTTTCGACAAAATGTTTCTAATGTAGACCTGCATTTATTCAGCCAAATTAGTTTTTACGAAAATAACAATAACTTGTTCGATATTGATCTGATTTGAGTCACATTTCTTCCTACGTGATCGTAATTCGATTCTCTATAATATGGAATCAAAACCCAACCTCTGAATGAAAAAAATTCTTAAACTTAAGCTCTCGGCTTATAATAATTTCAAGTTATTTTGACCCGTTATGTTTTTAAACATCAATTTAGTCAAAATAACTATCTGTTCTACACTAACATCACAAACTCAGATGTTTACAAATACTAGGGGCTTAACCATGACGTTTATGCAACGTTATCTTTGGTTGATCCATTCGACTACAATTTAGTCAAACATTATTGACACGAATTCCTTATACGGAATTGTGCTTATTTTAGTCATACTAAATACCTGAGTTTTGAATTATATTACGCGTATCCGACTCTCGGCTAACGCCTATAATAAATATTAATTCATTATCCGGTCATCATCTCAAAGTCTCTAATCGTGTAACCTTCCCGCTTTACATCAAGACATCGATTTGGCCCGTTTAGCTTTCTTAGTGTGTGACAACCCTCACTAAACCAGGTATCCGTACGACTTAATTAATAATTAATTATTGCTTAATTACTGTGCTTGCTTGAACTTGTGAATAAACTGCTACTTGAATACTGATACATGTACTTACTTGCATCATACTTTACTTGCTGTCACTACATTATTTACATGACTGAACCTTAGTGACAAACATGATGCACAAAAAGCACAGTAGCACTATAACGGATAACCTATTGAACACGCTGATAAGCCAGCATCAGGCAAACACTGCCTCTAAGGCCTGTAAGAGCCTGAAATATTTTGCTACACTAGTAGTGAGTGTAGGGGTATAAGGGTTGTAGAACTGCGTCTCTAGGAATAAGTTACAATGACTGGATGTGCCTAAAACGTACTCTAAGTACAAAATTCAGCACTTTACATAATAATTCAGCTTTTAGCTAACTAATAAAGTGCCAAAACATGAGAAAAATATTACTAGACACTTTCCAAAGTGTCAGGAATGAGTTGTGTCACTAAAAAGGGTATTGACGACACTTTAAAGCTTTGTTAAGCACTTTAACGGATTACTATCCAACCAAACAACCGGACTATACCCGAAGCATGAAAATATTGTTATTTTCATTATTTATCTTTTTCTGAGCGAGTTAGGGTCCCTGAATACCCTAACACCCACTGTAACGCGTGACACACAACTAACCGGGTTAAGCACTTAACTAACTTACTTAACCTAACTAATATACCTAACTAATGATTGGATTCGGACTAGGACCCCCCCCCCCTCTCTAACCGTCCCCAAACTAGAGGGGACACACTTGTACCCTTGTTGATTATTTTAATCAATTATGCTTAATATCTAAATGACATAGAAACCATTGGATCATAACTTTAATTTTGTCTATAAGTAACAAGGGTTGCACATATGATCATTACACAACTCAACACCACTCCACAACTCTCTCTCCCTCTCCTAGAGCTCTCAGCCGAACTCCCCTATATCCATCCATCATTGTTCGATTTTGATCAAGCAATCCCAAGTCCATACAAGTGTTGAGGATCGCATATTAGGAAGCTTGGTGCAATCGGAAGGCGAAGGACCTCTTTATCTTGCTTTTATCCACGCGTTTTTTCGCATAGATTCTTCCCTAGCCTCGAGCTAGTGGTATGTTGCTTAAATCACCTTCTTGAACTATTCTAATGTGGTTAAAACAATATATGACGGTTAAAACTCGATAATCTTACAAAATGGTGCATTAAAGTCTACTAAAAACATGAAAAATGATGGTTAAAAGCTCACTAGTTGTGTAAATGTTGTAGTAATTGAAATTTGTGATTATTGAGACCCGATCTATGTTGTGGTAGCTCGGATCATCACTTAACCCAGTTTGGTCATGATCACGAATCATGACATAAGGTTGTTTTGAATAGAACAAGGGTTAAAGGGTGAAACTCTACCACACGCGAATCATGAACTTGTGTAAAAATGTTTTACTTGTGGAATAGTGTTTAAAACTAGCAGATCTATGTATCTGCGAGTGGTATTTTCAAAGGACCAAGCGTCAAAGAAATCATGTTTTCTAAAAATGGATCTTACACTAACAAGAATGGTTTTTAGAACACACAAGTGTGTAAACACATGTGTAACACAAAGTTTCGACAAAATAGCTATTTTTGAAAAAGATGACGAGAAGTTGTAAAGACGGAACTTCCATAAAAACGAGGTTTTTACAAAATCGGATAGTTTGAATAAATCACAAGTTCATGAAATTTTATGCGATTTATATACATATTTTGACTAGTTTGTGATTTGAACATGGTTTTGATTGAATAAGAAGATTGTTGGTTTGATTTATAAAAGAAAATGATACGCTTGAAAGCGTGGCCACCTCCAGTTACAGAGGAAACTCTGGCGAAATTTTTCCAAAAGCCTAACACTTAGAAATATTTTCACTATAAGTGTTAGAAATACATTTTGACTTGTTTTCAAAATATAAGTTTCGCCATGACTATATTTACAAAACATCGGAGGTGGGATTTTCACAAAATAAAACGTGATACATATATATATTTAGTATATATTCTTCTTTCACAACATCACTTGTATAAGTGTTTATGATTATTTTGTGAACTACGTAAGTATTATTTTTAGGGTAAAAATAATATTACTAAGTATTATTTTGGGAAAATCACATGTATTAAAATATAATATTTTTGAGAAGAATATTTATATTTTGGGAGTTGGAAATAAAATATATTAACTGAGACTTAATAGTGAAATCCGAATGTTACGAACACACATGTATTAAATCCCCCATCCTTGGGAAGGAGAATAACTACCAAGTATATACAGAATGTAAACACGAAATAGTTGCCTAACTATTTCCCAAAAACTTAAACCATAAAGCTAAGGCACGGTCATCCGTCTAATAGAGTTAGCACGTGTAGGTCGTCGTACAGCTGATCGATTTGGAGGCATACTTGGTAGAGACGCACCACTGTGAGTTCATGTCCCCCTTTTCTCTAACTGTTTTCAGTTTTCTTAACTGCGGGGGTGAAATACATGTTACTTTGATTACAAGTACTTTATACACGGTATGGTTAGCGTAAGGAGGTTTACTACTTAGATCATGTGAGTGGGTAGGAGCAATATGAGGTCATTAGTCCTCATAACGGGACCGAGGGACAGGAGCGGTAGATCTATCTAATGCCGTGGCGAAATCTGCTAGGTTTAAGTCTCCCTATTTGCACTTCACATATATCAGTGGCCTTGCAAACCATTGGTGATCTCAATTCCCTTATTTGCTACATACCAAGACTATTTTTATACTCACAAAGGTTTACTTACTCACTTACACATGAACTCGCTCAACATTATTGTTGATTTTTCAACTTACATGTATTTCAGGAAATTAAAGATCTGGCGCGGTATGTTATGTTTTCCCGCTGCATAAGGGTTCCAAGGTCATCCTAGTTTAGGAAATGTGACTCTTTCCTGGACAAGTCACAAATCTTAAACTGCGTTTATTTCATGTTGATGTTTATGTTTTTCAAGACAATGTTTTATGTTATAATGTTGTAAGTCTCTAAGACAATGGTATGTTACTCTGGTTTTAAAACTTAATCAAATGGATGATCTTGCATGATTTTATTTCATATAGCTTTGTTATGGTTAAGCTATGGTATTAAGAAGTCACACCAAATTAACCACGCTTCCGCAAAGCCAGGGTGTGACAGCTTGGTATCAGAGCTCTGATCATAGCGAACTAGGATTCCTTCTCGAGTCTAGACTATGATCACTAGGGCTCTCACGAAAACATTTTTCTGCATACCACTTAAGTCCAGATCCAAAACTTTTATAAACAAATGTTGAGCACATTTTATTTATTATTTATAGGCTCAGTCTAGAAAGGCTGAGGCTCGGTCTGAGAGGCCGAGGCTCGGTCTGAGAGATCGAGGTAGTTGGCTAGTGGGACTAGGAGAATTGGCTAGTGGGACTAGGAAGAGCAGTCTGAGAGGCTGGGAGGCTAGTGGGACTAGGAGAACTATTTGAATGCTTACTTGGTAACTTATGTGATTATCTGATTGTATGATTGACTGTTTGTGCATGTTTGTGTTTATGTTACAGACACCATGGACACCTCTGGCACTGGTGACTCAGACACCACCGGACCTAGACCTATAGTCTCGGACGACCTAGAGTCTTTCGAGCGCGAGGTTCACACATCCGACGTTACGAGCACGGACGAGGATGATTTCCAGCCCTTTGCTTTACCTGATGGTGCTGATGAGCTCGCTGATGGCCCTTTGGCCGGGGACCTACCGTTAGTGGAGATCCCTCCTCCCATACCCTTAGCTGTTTATCCTGCCTATGATTTGCTTCTCGACGCCGACGATGATGACTACGTCGATCTGTTGCCCCTATTCCTAGCTTTGCTTTCGACCATGATGATATGGAGGATTCCGATCCTGTCTTTCCCCCAGGATTCGACCCGGATGAGGATATAGAGTATATACCCATGGATCAGCCTATGGAGGATCCAGTCGACCCAGTTTATCCCATCGACCCTGAGTTTGATTTTGAGATGGCCTTTGATGAGCCCGAGCAGCCACTAGACCCTGCTCCTGACCCAGTACTTGAGCATGACCCAGTTCATGCCGATGCACCTATTATTGAGCCTGTCTTTGCTGACCCACCTATTGATGATCACCCTGTAGATGCTCCATTGTTGGAGGGCGATCATGTCTTTGCTGCTGATCATGTTGATCCCCCACCTATTGCTGATGCACCAGTTGACTCTCTTGTTGTACCTCACCATGATCCTATGCCAGCCCAGTTTGATCGTGCGCTTTTTGAGGCACGGATCGACCCCCGAGACGAGCACGCCCAGTGTGGGTGGATTCCTGCTGATGAAGAGGTTCCACCTATTCCTCCTCAGATCCCTGATACCCGTCACATTGATACTTCTTTTTCATTTCCTCAGTTTACACCTCCAGCACGAGCTGGAGAAGGTTCTTCAGCTCACCCTTTTGGACATGTACCGGTATCTATCTCTGCTATACCACCGTCTGCTACTTTTCCCACTGTTTCACCATTTCATGTAGCACCTTTTGATCCCACCAGTGAGCCGTTCCTTTGGGCACCACACTCTGCTATGCCACCTACTGACCCCTACCATTCTTTCCACATGGGGTATACTATCGAGGACGTTTTGATGTCTTTTGTCGCCCAGCACGAGGCACACACACAGCGCATTCAGGAGCTTAAGAGAGCTCGGCCGCCGCCGTGTCAGTGCCAGGGTCAGACCCACTCTCCGTTGCAGCCCTCTCGACCTGTTCCACCAGACTATGCTGCACGCCTTTTTGCCCTGGAGCAGCAGGTTGCTTCATTCTTGCGTACCCAGAGAGCCATGGAGGAGGACTGGCTCCATTTGCGCCGCTTGTTTTACACTCACTTTCCCCCTCCTCCACCGCCATCCGTGTAGAGCTCTTCAGTACCGTATAGGTAGACATTGGTGAGAAGACGGCGAATGCTTTTGACTGCACAGCATTTTTGGAGATTACATTATGATTCTGACTTTTTTTGACATGTATTTGATGTATTGACACTGATTCGATATGATTTTTGGACTAGGGTGATGTAGCCCATAGTCGACTGATGTTGTATGACACTGTGATGTACTTGTACGCTTACTATGTGGTCTCGATATATGGCAATCGCAGTATTCTCATCATATTTGATGCTTGATTTGGTTATTTGTATTTTAGGACATGGGATGTTGTGTGATTGATGTTTGTGACATGGGATGTTGTGTGATTGATATGATTATAACATGAGATGTTATGTACTATTACTATCGTTATATACATACGCTAAACTATGACCTGACTTATGTATTATAACTATGGCCTGACCGACGTAAACACATCGTTTAGAAGATGCCGCCGAGATGTGAGACACACATGCCTACCAATGAGGCAGAACTCCAGCAAATTATCGCTGCTGCCATTGCACAATACGCCGCCTCTCAAGGAGGGACTAGTGGAAGCAACTCTGGCAACACTGGCAACAACAATAATCCACCTCATGGTAATACTAAGTCATTTAGACATACCATGACCTAATTGGATATCCTTAGCAATGATGCTAATGCCAATCGTATGTTATAACGTATGTGCAGGATGCACCTACAAGCAGTTTCTAGACTGCAAACCGGTCAACTTTGATGGCACAGGAGGTGCTGTCGCCTTTGTTCGTTGGGCGGAGAAAATTGAATCTGTTCTACGCATGAGCAAATGCGCACTGGATCAGCAAGTCACCTATATCTCAGGGCTATTCTTGGATGG